>CM077168.1:15735641-16358141 GCA_039654105.1 Coreius guichenoti | reverse complement strand
GAATTCTAATTCTAAATTCAAGAACAGAATGCAGCATCAAAAAGCTTCCATACCTAAATTTAAACTCTCTGCACTACCACAGGCATTGCCTGATGGCCCTTTCACGGAAGGCTTTGACCTGGATCTCCCAGAGAACACTGAGGTTCCTGCACCTGATGTGGCCCCAGTTGTGGAGAACCTCCCACCTCCTGCAACTGTAGTGCCCTCCATTTCTGACTATCCTGGGGAATATGATTTCCAGTTACGCTTTAATCAGTCCAGCACTACAAAGTCGGCTACGTCCACAGTGAGTGAGCGAAAGATTTTGAATATAAACAATTTTAAATGTACTTTCTCTTTCCTTCCCAAATTTGCATAATGTGAATGTATTTTTTGTTGACTGTAAAGGTTCATTGGAAAAGTCATGACAGTTATTTCCTAGAACTATATTATTTAGGGTGTTTTCACACTTGGTCCTTTTCAGGGGTCTGAGCGTGGTTCGTGTGTTTCAACCGCTTCCAAACTGTGTAAGAGCCTTGCCAGTTTAAAATTTTTGATATACGGATTTACTAGTGCACACACCCAAAGCGCATGCACGGAAAGGCAGCTGTCTCAGCATGTGTACTAAACTAAATTCCCTGTAGCGTCTTATTCAAAAACACACAATGTTCACATTCAACTTTTTTTTTTTTTTTTTTTTTTTGTGTCTTAAGTGAATGTAAACATCTGGAAGAAATTGTGTAGGCTGTGCGTATCAGTATATTGGATCTGTGCATTACTGTTGTTCCTAAAGTGACAGCAGCCTAATATAAGAATCAGTAAACGTTTTATTCATACAATGAAGAATATGCAGGTGTTTTTTTTTTTTTTTTTTTTTTCTTTTCAATTTGATTTTGTTTCTTACTTAAATGTTGTTTTTTGGTATACCTACTGTACCTGGCAAAGTTTTTCATTTGCCATTTTATTATATTTGTCTTATTCAAAATAAATGTTATTTACAAAGGTGGATGTGTGATATAGTGCTAGAATATTGATGTAGTATTGCAACAATTTATATTTTTGCGCAAAAGATAAACAACTTGGAGTTAAAGGTGCACTGTGTAAATTTTAGGTGAGATTGCGAATTGCAACCGCCCATTGCTCACCCCTCCCTTTCGACGCACATGGAGACGCTACGGTGGCCGACACAGGACAAAGATCTCGTCTGAGACAGCAGAGAGTAGCTAGTGCTCTGTAGAGCAGTTTGTCCGTTTAGGGCTACTGTAGAAACATGGCGGTGCAAAATGGTGACTTCATTGTAAGGGGACTCGCAGTGTATGTAGATAGAAATGGCTCATTCTAAGGTAATAAAAACAACGGTTCATTATGTAAGGTCTTTATACACCACTGAAAACATAATGTATATTATATGGCATTTCTGTCAATAGAACCTCATAAATATTACACACTGCACCTTTAAGCTCATTCCATAACATTTGTAGCAATGTTTTACAAAATAATATTTATTATTAATAATAATTAGGGCTACAACAATTAATAGATTGAAAACATTAATAATCGATAAAGAAAGTCATCAACAACGAATGACATTATCAGTAAGTTGCTCTGCCCACCATGCACAGAGAACTGAATAATGAATTTGTTTTTTTGTTTTTTTTTTGGACAAAATGCGTCTAAAAATAGGGGAGGAAACCAAGTGAACTGCTGCTGGAAAGGTGCGTGATCCAAGCTGCCCAAAACATGAGAATACTTTATTTTTAGCTTAAAGCTAATGCATTAGCATAATGCTTGTCATACCTTTCCCTGTCAGGTGCTTTGACAGATGTGTGTGCTGTTTAATGTGTGATATACACGTTGACAACGTGTAATTGAATATAAATGTAAGATGTTTCTTACATTTGCAGGATAAAGAAATTACAGTAACAGGTTAATGTGTACAGACTCCAGAGTGAATGTGTGTTTAGGACAGCATTGGACAGGATGTGGAATGGTGTTTGTCAATAAAATAAAAGAAAATTGGGCTTTTTTTTTTTAAATTTTTAAATTATTTATTTATTTATTTTTTTTAAATCAGATTAATCGAAGAAATAATCGACTACCTAATCAATTATCAAAATAATTGTTAGTTGCAGCCCCATTAATAATCTTTACAAACAAATATCTTGATTGAGGCACATACAATGTAAGTGAATAGGTTTCAATTTTGAAGGCCATAGGTGTCAGCCATCAAACACTGAACTGGACTAGATCCAAAAAGCAACAGTATGAACACGCAGATCTGAGACCACATTCCTACTTCATTGGACTAAAAAAGGATCTGAGTCCTCTTTTAGGGATAGGACTGCGTGGATGTAAAGAGAACTGGGTCCTTTTTCACTGGGTTCACCTTATGGTCCACTTGTTGGAGTCTGAGTTCGAAGAGGACTCAAGTGTGAAAACACCCTTAGTGTTTAAAGCTGTTAAGATGTTCAGAATAGTATCTCTTCCACTGGATACTTTGTTCTCATTAAGATTAAAACACTTCATACGTGTTGTAACTTTTTCCCTTTTATCAGTTCAGTGACCCTTAATGCTTGATGAGTTTAGGAGCTTTCTTTCTGTTACCTTGTGCTTTTGTTCTTGAGCCTTTTTCTTGTAGTTCCACAGAGAGAAAAATGTTTCCTTAAATGTAGTTTGAAGATATCTGCACATAGTTTATCCTGATTCTTTTCTGGTGCTACTTAAGGCAAGCTCACACTAGAGATGCACAATATTAGAAAAACTGACACTGCGATTATTTTGTATTTCTCCAATATAGTGAACTAACCCTTTCAGGTACAGAAATTGAATAATCAAATGTAAAATAACACTGAATTAGGGATGTCACAAGTACCGGTACTTCGGTATTGAGTCGGTACTGAAATTTTAAAAATGTGACGATTCCAGCATTTCTGTAGTACCGAGTATATTCGGTACCTGCAGCAGCTACCCGTTCAGTCGCTTCCGTGTTTATCTAAGTGCAGGGCTCCAGACTGTAGTGGTTTCATTTGCAGCACGCGTGGCACTCGCTGTCTTTTTAGCTTCTGCTGTGTCACTATATGGACATGAACGCATGAACACAGACACTCAAAGGTCTTCACGGCAACACGTCAAAATAAAAGTTCGGTTTAACTTGAAGAAATTGACAAATATATTAGGCTACTATTGTAGCCTACAGTAGATTTAGCTACGTCTCTATGTAATAATACAAATAATACTACTACGAAGAATTATTATTATGATTATTATTATTATTATTATTATTAGGTGTGCCTAGAGCAGGGGTCTCCAACACGTCGCTCGCGAGCTACCAGTAGCTCATGGCCTGATTGGAGGTAGCTCGCCAAGACGTACTTTTCATCTAATCAGACTGAGCTAATATAGACAGGTGTCCCACCCCCTCCAACGCAAATCAAGTTTGACGTATCGGCTGTGATTTTTATTTATGAACAAATGTAAATGTAAACATGCAAATGTATATTGTGTTACAATATAATAGAAAAAAATCAAGATGTCAAAGTTTCAATCAAGCAAGATTAAGCAAAGTATTCTGTGTGAAAACATTACGGAAGGCAGATTGCTGAGAGAGATTATTTGAAAGTATGAATGAATTAATTATTTGAATGTATCTTATAAGGGGGAACCCTTCGATGGCATCTTCCCTTTGTGTAATGCCTAATAAAGTAGTGTTTATAAGCACAGTGCTACAGTTTATAAGTGACGTGTTTACAATGGTTACTGGGGAAATTTCTCTATTTCTGCTGTTCCATAAGCGCCATATACTGATAGTGGATTTACAGTTTCATTCAGCCTGTCTGCCTTTTTTGTTCAGACCAGTGCAAAAATCGGACTGAATTTGTATTGTTAGTTTTAAAAGACAGAGTAGCCTTTATCGTTTTGACATCCTTTACATAATTTTTTAAAGGCTGAAATGTGAGGTTTATCTTTTTATAAAACTTTTTTTTTTTTTTTTGGTCAACTTTATTTAACTCTTGTAGTACATGTTATGTTGTAAGACACTTCTTTAAAATCTGGCCCTTTTTTTATGCTATTATTTTAATGTTTATGCAAACAAAAAGTGCATAATGCTGCTAATTATATTAGTTATTTGTTGGTTTTCAACATAAAACTTGGTGAATGGATTTCACTGTTTAGTATCAGTACTTTTTGGACATTTCCAGCACAATTTAACAATACATGATCATTTTGGTCACCATAATCATGAAATGAAATTTTCATACCATTTCATCTCTAGATATGATGCACTATAAAATCAACTATAGTTATGCGTTTTTACAGTATAATATACAAAGTACTATTTTCCATGAAGAACTCTTAAAGTACTTTTAAACAGCATGTAGCCTTTAAATGTTTATATGTATTTTTTACTTATGATTATCATCATAAATAATAAACTCATTGAATTTAATTTAAAAAAAAATTCTTCAAATAGTTAAATAAAATAAAAAAACATTTTGCTGTGGTACCGAAATTGGTACCGAGAACTGTAAAATTATGGTATTGGTACCGACTACTGGAATTTTGGTATCGTGACATCCCTACACTGAATAGTCTTCAATTAGGCTGCAGGTATTTTGCACTGTCACTTTAAGATGAATGTGTGGATCCAATATAAGCATCAGTTTAATTTTTTTAATTGCTTTCAAAACACATAACCGACTGTTTACGAGGATACTTGCTGAGACGGGAATTTTGACTTACTTTTGCATGCATGTGTCCGTTCAAGCTGATTTTGAAAATGATTTTGTGGCTCTGTGTGCGCGCACAGAAAACCGCTCAAGTTAGTCTTGAGCTTGAAGTTTAAACTGACAGGACATAAACGCATGCAAATTATAACCTTTACACTCTATTAGGGGTGCCACGAGATCTCCTGGATTTAAAATGTGATGAGATTTCTTGTCGAGGTGAAAAGCGTCATATTGCCATGACGGAGTGTGAGGGTGAAATTAGGATAGAATATGCCACCGCTACGTTTACATTACGCCTCCACTGTCGTTTTGCTTTTTATAGAAAAAAAACAATTTAATTCAGGTGGATAACGGTCGCTTCAATTCCATCAGCTCATCCAACACAAGCTGTTCGAGTCATACATAGTGCACAGCACTGATCACGTTACGAGAAGACTGACAGGCCTGTGGCAGAGGATTCGTTGCGCAACAGAAGCGTGAAACAAATGTCTTATCTTGCAAAATGCGCGTTCAGCACCACATATGATTGCGAAAGTAAACCCGAGCGCGCATTCAAACGCGACTTCAGGAAGTTACCGCTGTTTGAAAGTGTCTCCCTGAGGCATGCGAATATCTCCCAATATGAAAACCATCTTAGGCTGGGCTGTGTAGTTGTAACAATCTCTTAGCTCTGTATCATGCTTGAAGAAAAATGTGGTCTCTATTTGCACTTTGAATATTGAGAGAGTACTTTGATTATGGTTGCACTTATTGTTTGCACTTAATATCTGTGATCAATTTGTGGAAAGGAGTTCAGTTAGGTCAAGTTGTAGAAGCTCATAAATCATGTACAGTAAGGTCTGAAGAGACAATCATACAGGAATTGAGTTTGTGGCAAAACCTTTTACAGTGTTTGAGTATTGTTGTCTTTTACTGCATATGATTTATACTCAAAGTAGAACTGAAATGATACTCATTACAAGATGAGTTAAAACATTTCAAATGCACCTGCAAATAAACCTTCTCAGTGATGAACTGTAATAAATCAATGCATGGATCTCTCGTATATTTGCGATTGTGGTTGCTAAATAACTGCACTCTGTGTGACAATACAAACTTTTTTTTTTTTCTTTAATCGGGAAAAATAATCGGGACTATCAATTTAACCCTTATGTAGCATGACGAAAATGTGGCTAAGTTTTCTTTGACAAACTAGACTAAAATGCTCAGACATTTAGTTGACTAAATAAAAACAGGACAAGGTTGACTAAAGATAACTAAAAAGTACATTTGACATGACTAAGACTAAACTAAAAAATAGCTGACAAAATGAACACTATACTTGCACATCCTGCAATGTGACTGTCACAGATGCGTACATCATGATTTCAATGCTAAAACGATATATTGTGCAGCCCTAGCCCACACTACACGACTTTTGTGTCTGAGCCTGTCTCAAGCAGTCATAGATGCTGCAATATTTTCAAATCTGTTTGATATTGTCACGTGATCTTGTAGTGTGTGCAATGCAATGACTAGGTGAAACTAATACAGCCAATCACAGTGCAGATGCTATAAACGGAAAAACCTCGTAATCACTTGCGTGAATTTATGTGAGATGTTGGTCGGGACTGCCTCTTGACCAAATGTCTTGTAGTTTGTCCACCTTGTCAGCATTGTGTAGTATGTGCGGCGTTATGACAAGACGACAACAGATGACAAGAAACCTTGTGTAAAGTGAGCATCACAGCAATTCAGGTAGTTTTGCAGTCCTGTAGTGTGAGCTTGCCCTCAGTTTACTTGAAGTGAGCGTGTAGATCAAGTGAGCATTTTAGAGCCCCTAAAGACTTGCAAAAGTCTCTAAAAAGGGGCGTGTAAAGCTGTGGAAAAGTGGGAGTGTAGAGGGGGGAAGAGGGGAGACAACCAATAAAACACAGACCTACAACACGCTCATTATACAGGTACATGAATATTAAAATGACCACGGAGAGAAATAAAACCTAGTTGAGGGCACCTTGATGCTTTTAAAAAATCTAACCCTAGCCTATATGACAACAAACTGCCGAAACGCGGTAGAACATTTAAAGGTCTACTAATATTTTAAATACATTTAAGAGCACTACAGTCTCTGAACAAACGACACACATCAGTTTAACCCGAAGAACGCGTGGGTGCGTTTTGCTCCTCCCTCTCCCTCTCCCCCTCTCCCTCTCTAGGGTTGCCAACTGTCCCGTATTAGCCCGGACGTCCCGTATATTGGGCCTAAATAATGACCTCCCTTGTCCCGTTTATTGACTGCTATGCTGATCTAACCTGTCTAAGGGGCTGTACACATGTTGCGTCTTTTGCGCGCTCAAGTTCGTTATTTTAAATGTAGACGCGCGCACAAAATAGAGAGCAAAATGTGACGCTCGTGCGGCGCGCTCATTTTTCCTATGCCTCTTAGCAACGGAGGACACCACGGGAGCGTTTAGTTTGTTCTGCAAACTAGGTGTGTTTGAGTAAAACGCCTTTTAAACGTGGCAGGAACATCTGTTTGTGTATGCGTTTGTAGATTATATTGCAAACAAGTCATAACTGGATCTCCCATAACAGTATCACAGCTGAATAATTTTTTTCAGGATTCTTTGAATAGAAAGTAAAAAAAAAACAGCATTAATCTGAAATAGAAAGCTTTTGTAACATTAAAATGTCTTTACTGTCTCTTGACACGTTTTAATGCATTCTTGCTGAACAAAACTATTAATTTCTTAAATTATTAATAAAACTATTAACTTAAAACAAATTCTTACTGACCCCAAACTTTTGAACGGTAGTTGGCCATTCTTTGAATTGTCTGTCTACATCATTGTCTTCTGTGTATCAGAATAATCCATCATGTCATCACGTTCATGATCAGATGTACGGCTGTATCAGTCCTTATTTGCACATATTTCATTTGAAGACGACATGGTTAAATATGTGCGCACGGTGCTGGTCCATATTTAGAGCACTAGAGTATATGAAATATGTCCATAAAAATACTTAACTTGCTTGCTCCGGTCTGTATCTGATCTATGGTCCACGTGGTGAGCATTGTTAATGTTCCGCGCAGAAACCGCTCTCATACGCACACCGCATGTTGTAATCCGATCTCATGTGTAATACAGCGCAGTGATTGGGTTAAGAGTTCATACTCATGAATAAATGCAGAGGACCGGCTGACATAGAATCGTGCCGGTCTCACACTCCGAAGGCACACTTCTACCTCACATTCCGTGACATTGCTTGGACTTTGCTTTTCAACCCGGAAGAATGAAATTGCAAAGAAAAACGCAAAAATACCCAATTTCCACTTCTTGGTAAAATGTATGAGTGCTTTTAGTGTTTTCAGCAATGTGCAGCCTGTACATATGTTTACATTTCAAAAAATGTGTTTTGGGGTTTCGTAGGGCTGGGCGGTATATCGAGTTTGTACGATATATCTATTTTTTTTAGAAATGATATGGAATGAGGCAATACCGTTTATATCGATATACAGTAGATTGATACGAGCGCATCTGAAAAATAGCGGAGTACGCAGAGTGAGCTGATACAGGGAAAGTGCATGATACAACTTGTCCTCAACATGACACATGCTTTATATTAAGCGCTTCAAAATAACTGGTAAGATATAGTTAACACGTATAGTTTAAAGCAGCTTGCCCTGTCAGATGCTCTGAGAGATAGGCTACTTGTGCTGACAGACAGATAAATACTTGCGGTGTTTAATGCGTTTGAAATGTGGTGCTTTCCTCAGTGCATAACTTATATTTCACAGGTATATTCTCCATCTGTAAATGTTAAAAAGTCATGCAAATGTCTATTTTGCTGTCCGGAGAGGACGAGCCTTCTGCATGTGCATCTCCGCTAAAATTCAGGCTTCCGTGAATGAGCGCTGCCGCGTGCATGCGGGACAAACAGACGGAGCGCAATAGAATAGGAACGCAATAATTCTGACTAAAATATACATTATTTCTAAAATATTTGTTATTGGAAAATAAATGTGCCATATGTGGAATTTTAAACCTACAAGTAAGTATATTTTTATGAAAGTGACCGTTATAATGGGGTAATCAAATGTAGGCTAATATGCTTTTGTTTTTGGTTTAATTTTTAGTTTAGTGAATTAATTGTTTTTAGATTTTAATTTTAGAATTTAATGTGATTTTAACCCCCTTTTTGCACATAATATATTGCATAGCCTACATTACATTCACTGTATTTGTTTATAGCCTTCAATATCAACATTGTTTTTAGGATATCATTGGGCAGGATGTGAAATAAAATTAATTATTATTAAAATAAATACAGATTTTTTTTTTTTTTTTAATCCAAATAGAAAAACGTAGAAAATACCGGGATATATACCGTGTATCGCCATTCAACCAAAAAATACCAAGATATGATTGCACCGAATGCACGGATCTAATATACTGTTACACAGTTTTGTCTTAAGTGAACGTAAACAGTTGAGAAAGAAAATGCATGTTACGTGGATACTCGTCAAGATGCCAATTTGTTACATTTGTGTGTATTTGACCATTTAAGGGCAATTTGGTTCTCTCGAGCTGTTTATGAGGTGGCTTTGAGTGTGCATCAATGTACCCTTCTCTAGGACAGCGTGTGAGTCCTGAGTGGTTTAAACAATGGCAAGACTTAGAAGAAATTAAAATGATAAACTTTAGTGATGATGCAACACTGCCTCAGTTGTGCAAGTGACAATTCCGTCAACTGTACAGTGTGCAGCTCGCTTATAGTGCAGACGCGATCTGGTGATGTGAACCCATTTGTGCATTTTGAAATGGAAAGAGAGCATGCAGTGATTCACTCATGCTGTTTGTGAAATTACGTCTCGCAGAAAGTTGTTACTTTTATTAAATACAGAAATATGAACTACCTCACATTCAGCATTATAATTATATTAGTAGTGGCGGACACTCTGTAAAAAATCAGAAGTTGAGAACTTAAGTTTAAGGCAACCAGCTTCAGGCTATTTTTGTTTACTCAACTTAGGTCAATTAGTTGTAAACTTAACAATTCAAGTTGCATGCATGTTCAATCAACATAATATACAAACCCGATTCCAAAAAAGTTGGGACACTGTACAAATTGTGAATAAAAAAAGGAATGCAATAATTTACAAATCTCATAAACTTATATTTTATTCACAATAGAATATAGATAACATATCAAATGTTGAAAGTGAGACATTTTGAAATGTCATGCCAAATATTGGCTCATTTTGGATTTCATGAGAGCTACACATTCCAAAAAAGTTGGGACAGATAGCAATAAGAGGCCGGAAAAGTTAAATGTACATATAAGGAACAGCTGGAGGACCAATTTGCAACTTATTAGGTCAATTGGCAACATGATTGGGTATAAAAAGAGCCTCTCAGAGTGGCAGTGTCTCTCAGAAGTCAAGATGGGCAGAGGATCACCAATTTCCCCCAATGCTGTGGCGAAAAATAGTGGAGCAATATCAGAAAGGAGTTTCTCAGAGAAAATTGCAAAGAGTTTGAAGTTATCATCATCTACAGTGCATAATATCATCCAAAGATTCAGAGGATCTGGAACAATCTCTGTGCGTAAGGGTCAAGGCCGGAAAACCATACTGGATGCCCGTGATCTTCGGGCCCTTAGACGGCACTGCATCACATACAGGAATGCTACTGTAATGGAAATCACAACATGGGCTCTGGAATACTTCCAGAAAACATTGTTGGTGAATCCAATCCACCGTGCCATTCGCCGTTGCCGGCTAAAACTCTATAGGTCAAAAAAGCCATATCTAAACATGATCCAGAAGCGCAGGCGTTTTCTTTGGGCCAAGGCTCATTTCAAATGGACTGTGGCAAAGTGGAAAACTGTTCTGTGGTCAGACGAATCAAAATTTGAAGTTCTTTTTGGAAAACTGGGACGCCATGTCATCCAGACTAAAGAGGACAAGGACAACCCAAGTTGTTATCAGCGCTCAGTTCAGAAGCCTGTATCTCTGATGGTATGGGGTTGCATGAGTGCGTGTGGCATGGGCAGCTTACACATCTGGAAAGGCACCATCAATGCTGAAAGGTATATCCAAGTTCTAGAACAACATATGCTCCCATCCAGACGTCGTCTCTTTCAGGGAAGACCTTGCATTTTCCAACATGACAATGCCAGACCACATACTGCATCAATTACAACATCATGGCTGCGTAGAAGGATCCGGGTACTGAAATGGCCAGCCTGCAGTCCAGATCTTTCACCCATAGAAAACATTTGGCGCATCATAAAGAGGAAGATGCGACAAAGAAGACCTAAGACAGTTGAGCAACTAGAAGCCTGTATTAGACAATAATGGGACAACATTCCTATTCCTAAACTTGAGCAACTTGTCTCCTCAGTCCCCAGACGTTTGCAGACTGTTATAAAAAGAAGAGGGGATGCCACACAGTGGTAAACATGGCCTTGTCCCAACTTTTTTGAGATGTGTTGATGCCATGAAATTTAAAATCAACTTATTTTTCCCTTAAAATGATACATTTTCTCAGTTTAAACATTTGATGTCATCTGTTGTATTCTGAATAAAATATTGAAATTTGAAACTTCCACATCATTGCATTCTGTTTTTATTCACAATTTGTACAGGTGAGACTTCAACGCACCAGTGGTTTTAAAGGAGCAGATACAATTGGTTTAGAGGCAGTGAAGTTAGCTGTTTATTCCTTGGTAGTGTCGCAGTCAGTAATGTTTGAAAAGGACCTCTAGAGCAGGGTGTTCAAATTTGCATAACTTGCATTGCATCACCTTAATGAGAGGGAAACAAACAAACGAAACACATTTATATTAGTAGAATTAAGTCTTTAGACTTAACAGCATATGCAGATTTTTTTTTTTTTAACCACAAGCAGTACATGGATTTATTGGCGAACATGAGAGCTAAAATACTATTATTAAAAGGTCATAAAACTAAACACAATGGCTTGTGTAGATGATATAGTACTCTTTTCAAATGAGTCTTTAAGTGACTATGGAAGTATTACTATATGTACTATATGTACTATTACTATAAGCTTGCTTTCAAATTTTTGTGCGCTTTGTGAAGAGCGCTCGTGCATGCTGCTGTGTGCGACTCCGTGTATGTGGTTAAATATGCATCTCAAAATGCTTTTATGATGCAAAATTAATGTAAACAGTCAGTTATGTCTTCTGGGATTAAACAGACAGTGCAAAAATATCTTGTATTTCAAGAGATCTGCGATTCAGTTTGAATGCAGCTTATTAGATCTCTCACTGCCATATTGCACGGCTACGAGTGTGATATTGTGTTTATACAACAGTTCAACAGCACTAGTGTGTAAATAAATTGGAAACAACAACGGAGTGTCTTTAAAATCTGTTGTGCAGATCTACTTCCTTCCGCCAGGGTTTCAAATCTCAAGTTGACAGTTTGACAGTCGAGCCCAAGCCTCCATTACTAATTCTAAAACGTCACTTTAGAACTAGTAATGAAGGAACTTTGAGTCGCTTCATTGAAGCTTACTGTATTGAGCGAAAGATTAATTAAACAAGTGTATTACCTGCATCTGATATAGCATTCATTCTTCAGGTCGATGTCCATAATATTATATCAATTAAATATGTTTGAATGTCCGCTGAGGAAAGTGATATCTTTGTCTTTGTCCTTTAAAAGATTGACAACGCTGAAACAACTTCCTTGTTTACAACCAATCACTCAGTCTTTGCCGCCATCAAAAGCAGCGCTCTAGTAGGCCATACAGGACTTTAAGCTTAAGTTAGCCTAAATATAAGTTATAAAACCTAATTTTCCCCTTCACCAAAATCGATTTGCTCAGGAACATGTTATAGATTAATAAGACCAAAGATTGCCCGTTTGATATACCCCAAATGAATATCTCCTGTTTAACCACTACCTACCCCGAAGGACTGGCCGAGATGAAGCTGTTCTCAGTGGGTACACGAGCGCTGAATGGCCGCTGACTGCCTGGAGCTCGCGTCTGCGAAAGCGCCTGAACAAATGCGTCTATGCGTCGTCAGCATGGGATTGGTTAATGAGATCGGCAAATTGAGAGATCGCCAATCCAATCATTAGAAGCGATTATCGTTCAAAAGCAATCGGTAGCTGATCAATCGGATGCACCACGCATATTGGCAAGAAAAAAGTTAAAGCATGGCCTGATAAAGATGCTTTGCTCTGCTCACCAAATCCTACCCTTACGAGTCTGAAAGACTAATTTGCACAAAGCTGAGCACCTTGCGTAGATCAGGTAAAACTTCTGTCCAAGTTGCATGTCTGAATGTAAAGCTAGCATATAAAACGTTTGGCTTTCTAAGCTTTAATTTATTTTTTTTATAACCTATTCAGTGGAGGAAAAAGCACAAAAGGGATTCTCCCCCTGCTTTTTTTTTCTGATCAAATTTCAAATTTACCCTGTCATTCCCATCATATAATAACTATATTGGCAAAAATGTGAGCTTCGTCTTGCTGTAACCCTCCGTCTATCTCTCCCACAGTATTCTCAGCTGCTGAATAAGCTGTACTGTCAGCTTGCAAAAACATGTCCTGTGGATGTGCTAGTGGGCAGAGAACCACCTCAGGGTGCCATGCTGAGAGCCACAGCAATTTATAAGAAATCGGAACATGTATCTGAGGTGGTAATCCGTTGCCCACACCACCAGAGTGTCGCTGAGAATAATGAAGGTTTGTATTGTAAATACAGCTGAATTTGTGAGTTTTTGAAAACGCATATACACTTGCCAAGTTGCAATGAAAGTTTTATTGGCAGGAGGGCAGCATCATTTAATGACTATATGTTTGTAGTTTTATGGTTATACATAGCAAACAGTGTGATAGTAATGGTAAAAATATAGCAAGCTTCTCAAATGGCTTAAAAAAAAGCCTAAAAGAAAAAAATTACAAAATGTCAGCCCAGGACTCATCTTATAGAATGTTGCATGTGTGTTATGTGTTGCAAATGAGGTGCACTAAAATTATGTGATAAGATGCTATAAGAGCTGCTGTTTGCTTCATTGGATCGGGATTAAACTATATACTAAAGATTAGGGTGGACCAAATGTAAAAGTTTAAGAATCTACCCTGCACACTTATCACCTGATTAATGATTGTTGCTTTGCCTAAAAATGTATGCAATTTAAATGAGAAAGTCTTATGAATTTGTTAGAACAAATCCAAATTATTATACTGTATAATACAAGTTGATATTAGAAAGTCAGCAATGCCAGTCAGTATTCAGTTTGTCTGTATTGTTTGCCCTTTGCTCTTCTCAGGTGTTTCTCACCGTAGTCATCTCATCCGTGTGGAGGGCAGTCAAAAAATACAGTACCATGAGGATGTAAACACCAAAAGGCATAGTGTGACGCTGCCTTACGAGTCCCCACAGGTACACAAGAATTTAGCACACCGCTTAAATTCTTGAATGAATGAAGCATTTATTTACTACTGTACACTCAAAATGCTTAAACTGATAACACTATTCTACAATTTATCTCTGAAGTCATCTACTTCAGAGATAAAATGTGCTGTTTATTATGTATTTTGATGTGCTCAACTCAAATATCTTGGAAACAGTAGATCAATTGTTTTAATTGTCATATTTAAGTTTTTACATTTTACGTCTGTTTATTGTGTAGATGGTACCTTTCCTGTTTATGTAACACTTTAAAAATCAGCGAAAGTGTTATATCCATCAAATGTATTATGAAACAAAAGGTAAACTATGTACAAAGTTTAGTCCTATTCATTGTCTACTCTGCACTTCTTGGTGCAAATGGAGCTTGTTAGTCCAGCAATAGTCTGCAAGCATTGATGAGCTCCATTTAAGTTATCTGCACTGAGGCATCTCTGCTCACTTTTGCCAAGGGACACATTTCTGTTTAGCCAAAGCAAGCACTGACAAATAAGAGAGCATGTCACTGTATGATGGGTGCAAAACTCATTTCTCGGAGGTCCACAGCCCTGCAGAGTTTAGCTTCAACCCTAATTAAACACACCTGATCCAGCTCAACTCCTTCAGGCTTATTTGAAAACTACAGGTATGTGTTTGAGCAGGGTTGGAACTAAACTCCAGGAATTGAGTTTTGCACCCCTGCTGTATGACTTCTAGAGCTGATATAATCAGTTTTTTTTTTCTATTAATCGGAAGAAAAATATTGGCCGACGTGTTGGAAGCTGGACTTTTATTTTGACTGCACTGAGAACGGCAGCGCCTGAGCACACAGCGCTTCCATTCTCAGTCTTCATTTGTTATGGTCTGTTTAACAGGTTTGTCTAATAATGTTACTAGATAGAACTGTTAAACAAAAAGTAAACTTTATACGACGAAGTATTATAGCATTTGCTTTATAATTATTAGTGACAAAGGCAAGCACTATAATACCTTCTCATTTACCGTCAACATTCAGCAAATACTGTAGCATTTATATCATTTAAACAAATCTTTGAATATCTAATAAACATTTAATTTCTCAAGTCTGGCAGACTTCGTCAAATCCAGCTATCAGATATTCTGAAGTGTGCATTTGTAGCCTGCATGATCGCGTGTTACTGTGCGTGGCGGTTTGAAAGTCCGTGTGAATTGAGTGCGGACAGGAGATCAGCTTCACTGGAGACACATGACCGACAAACTTAAAACCCTTGATTTCAAACTATGCTGCATTATATTCACTTGCCCACTATGTCATATTCATGTCATTTTAGTTGAGTAAAATTAATGTTACCTTGTCTTTATTTGAAAAAAATGTTTCCCAGTGCGTGCAAAATTACCAGATTAGCCTACTGAGTGCCCTGTTGGTTAGTGTTTACTTCATTTTATTCATATTTTTTCCAACAATTTATTTGTGAAAAAAAGCACATCCATACATAATAAATGTACTCCACACGGCTCGAGGGGGTTAATAAAGGCCTCCTGAAGTGAGTTTTGATGGGGTTTTGTAAGAAAAATATCCATATTTAAAATTTTATAAGGTAAAATACCGCCTTCCGTATTCAAACTCTGCCATTATAAAGCTTGGAAGCGTCCGGATATTTATTAATATAACTCAGATTGTGTTCATCAAAAAGAATACACCTAGGATGGCTTGATTTACCCCGTGATTAAATCATGGGGTAATTTTCATTTTAAAGTGAACTACTCCTTTAATCTTTATTAAAGCTACAATTCTCTGTTACCTTTGTTCTTTAATTAACTTTAATGACAGACATCATTAGTGGCTGCTGGCACTTTAGGATCTGCCGCTGCTGAACATGACGCAGATCTGACCTGCATCTCATCAAGTTCATTTAAGACGTTATTTAACTTTAAGACGTGACGAAAATTACGTTAATGACGCAGCTTCACGTACTTCAGAGTTTAGGTGCTAAATAGGAAAAGGATCGACCGCCTGCAGTTGATTTTGATATTCGAGGTATTATCAACTGGCCAGAATTTTGAGACCGCAATAGACATGATGGAGTATAATGCGTTAAGAGCTCGCTCAAGTACTGGGGAGCTAAACCATTTAGTGCTTTTGTAAGTAATCAGCAAGATTTTAAAATGTATACGATGTTTAATAGGGAGCCAATGCAGTGTTGCCAGAACCAGGCTAATATGGTTATACTTCCTGGTTCGAGTAAGAACTCTAGCTGCTGCGTTTTGGACAAGCTGCAGTTTATTTATTAAGTGAGAGCATTACAATAATCTAGCCTTGAGGTCATGAACGCATGAACTAACTGTTCAGCATTTTGCATTGAAAGCATGTGCCGTAATTTAGATATGTTTTTAAGATGGTAGAATGCAGTTTTACAGATGCTAGAAACGTGGCTTTCAAATGAGAGATTGGTATCAAAGAGCACACCCAGGTTCCTAACTGACGACGAGGACTTGACAGAGCAGCCATCGAGTGTTAGACAGTATTCTAGGTTACTACTTGTGGGGTTTTTTTGTCCAATGATTAAAAATTCATTTTTTTCTGAATTAAGTTGCAGGAAATTACTAGTCATCCAATTTTTTTATATCAGCTATGCATTCCGTTAATCTTGTGAATTGGTAAGTTTCGTCAGGGCGTGAAGAAATATAGAGCTGAGTATCGTCAGCATAACAATGAAAACTAATGCCATACTTACTAATATCTCCCAGTGGTAGCATGTACAGGGTGAAAAGCAACGGTCCTAGCACTGAGCCCTGCGGTACTCCATACTGAACTTGTGATCGGTGTGACATCTCTTCATTTACTGCTACAAACTGATAACGGTCAGATAAGTATGATTTAAACCATGCCAATGAAATTCCACTAATGCCAACATAATTTTCGAGTCTATTCAAAAGAATGTTGTGGTCGATAGTATCGAATGCAGTGCTAAGATCGAGTAACACTAACAGAGAGATACAACCACGATCGGATGATAAGAGTAAATCATTTGTAACTCTAATGAGAGCAGTCTCAGTACTATGATACGGTCTAAATCCTGACTGGAAATCCTCACAGATACCATTTCTTTCTAAAAAGGAGCATAATTGTGAGGACACTGCCTTTTCTAGTATTTTTGACAGAAAGGGTAGATTTGAGATTGGCCTGTAATTGACTAATTCTGTAGGATCAAGTTGTGGTTTTTTTATTAAGTGGTTTAATAATAGCCAACTTAAAAGTTTTCGGTACATATCCTAATGTCAAGGATGAATTAATGATATTAAGAAGAGGATCTATGACCTCTGGAAGCATCTCTTTTAGTAGTTTAGTCGGTATAGGGTCGAGCATACATGTTGTTGATTTTGATGGTTTAAGGAGTTTAGCCAATTCTTCTTCTCCTATAGCAGTGAATGAATGTAATTTTTCCTCAGTGACACTACAATGCACTGTCTGATGTGATACTGTACTAGACGGCTGCATGGTTGTAATTTTTTTTCCTAATATTATCAATCTTACAAGTAAAGAAGTTCATAAAGTCATTACTGCTGTGCTGTTTACAAACATCAGAAGTTGAAGCTTTATCTTTGGTTAATTTAGCTACTGTATCAAATAAATACCTAGGGTTGTGTTTGTTTTCTTCTAAGAGAGTCGAGAAATAAGCAGATCTAGCAGTTTTTAGGGCCTTTCTGTATGCAATCATGCTCTCTTTCCACGAAATGCGAAAAACTTCTAGTTTTGTTTTCTTCCAGCTGCTCTCCATTTTTCTGGCTGCTGTTTTAAGGGCCCGGGTGTGCTCGTTGTACCACGGCGTTGGACTATTTTCTTTAATCTTCTTTAAGCGCAGGGGAGCAACTGTGTCTAAAGTGCTGGAAAAGAGAGAGTCAATAATTTCTGTTGCAACATCGAGTTCCTCTAGGCTATCTGGGATGCTGAGGAGATGAAACTGATGAGGAAGATTATTTACAAAGCAATCTTTAGTCGCAGCAGTGGTAGTCCTGCCATATTTGAAGCGAGGGGACGGCTTTGCAGCCTTTGCTAAATTAAGTGTACATGATACTAGGTAATGATCTGAGATGTCATCGCTCTGCTGCAGAATTTCAATGGTATCAACATTTATTGTGACAGTATTAGGTCTAAAGTATGATTATGGCGATGAGTGGGTCCTGACACGTGTTGCCTTACTCCAGTAGAGTTTAGAATGTCTCTAAATGCCAATCCCAATGCGTCTTTTTCATTGTCTACATGGATATTAAAATCAACAACAATTAGGACTTTATCTGCAGCCAGTACTAACTCTGATAGAAAATCAGCAAATTCTCTGGTAAAGTCTGTATGGTGCCCTGGTGGCCTGTATACAGTAGCCAGCACAAATGTCAAACGGGATTTATCAATTTCACTACATAACGTTACATAAAGCACCAAAACTTCAAAGGAATTATATTTGAAACTAGACTTCTGAGTAATACCGAAGATATTATTATAAATTACAGCAACACCTCCCCCTTTACATTTCAGACGCGGCTCGTGTTTATAACAATAATCTTGGGGGGTGGACTCATTTAAAGTAATGTAATCGTCAGGTTTTAGCCAGGTTTCTGTCAAACACAGCACATCTAGGTTATGATCTGTAATCATATCATTAACAATAAGCGCTTTTGAGGAAAGGGAATATTCAGCAGCCCGAGCTTTATCATTTGATCATCTGTATTATATCTGTTGTTTGTTTGTTGGACATCAATTAAATTTTTACCGTTGAATGGTTTTGATGGGTTTTTTTGTGTTTACTAATTCGTGGAACAGACACAGTCTCTATGTGATAATATCTATGTGAAAGAGTCTCTATGTGCTGGGATTTATCTGACTTCTGTGACGTGAGACAGCTAGCAGGGGGTCGGGTAAGCCAGTCCGTCTGCTTCCTGACCTGGGCCCCAGTTAGTCAAGGTTTAGCTCTAAGACTGTGCGGGATGGATGGATCTTTTTTCAACAGGTCAGGTCTGCCCCAAAAGCTTTTCCAATTGTCTATGAACCCTATGTTATTTTGCGGACACCACTTAGACAACCAGCCATTGAGTGATGATAGTCTGCTAAGTATCTCATCACTCCTTTTAACGGGGAGGGGACCAGAGCAAAAAACGTCATCTGCCATCGTACTTGCGAGTTTACACACCTCTTTAATGTTAATTTTGGTGATCTCCGACTGGCGAAGTCGAACACAATTTGTGCCGACGTGAATAATAATCTTAGAGAATTTACGATTAGCATTAGCCAGCACTTTTAAATTTGCTTTGATGTCAGGCGCTCTGGCTCCCGGTAAACATGTGACTATGGTGGCTGGTCTCTCTCTTTTCACGTTCCGTGTAATAGAATCGCCAGTAATTAGGGCACTTTCAACAGGATTCTCAGTGGGTGCATCACTGAGTGGGGAGAACCTGTTCTAACCTGTTGATGTTCTAATCGAAACGGAAGAGTGGTTTTTTTGATCCGCGACTATGCCGTCTCACCGTCACCCAGTTGCCCTGCTGCACGGGCTCTACAGCCGGAACCGAACAATGTACAGAGTTCACTAAGCTATTCGCATCCAAAGCAGTGTCTAAAGCGGTTACATTCTCACTACTCTCAGATAAAGTCTGGATGCGTGTGTCTAATTCTGAAATCTTCTCCGTCAGCCTGACTATCTCCTTACATTTATCACATGTGAAGCCCTGTTCGCCAACGGAGAAAGATATACTAAACATGAAGCATGCAGTGCAAGTGACAATGACAGGAGAAGACATGGCTTACCGTATTTGTTGATTAATCCAACTTACCACAGTTGTTTGATGGAGTCTATTTACTAATCCAACTCACCACAGTTGTTTAATGAACTCAGAAAACAAGAGACCCGAGTGCAGAGATGGCAAGCTAACAGGCTAGCGAAATGCTAACGCGTGATAGTGATTTAGATTAAAAGCTAGCGATGTCAGATTTAATGTGGTAGGCAATATTAGACATTATATGGTGATGGGTAAGTTATATTTAGCAGTTTAAACAACAGGGAATGGTATCAAATAAAGATTCAAAAGCAAGCAAAGCACACGCGAGCGCAGCAGGACAAACAGGAGGCAGACAGGAGCAATCTATTGAGTTTATTTATTATAGGACAGTAAAGAAAGAGGTTGTGTGTCCAGGTACTTTTGCAGTTGGCTCTCTGAAATATTGTGATTGGTCACTGGATATTTCACTGTAGCCCATGGCATCGTACTAGTCCAACTTTCATGTCTCTTGCATCACTCCTCAGGCTTGTGACTAAAATATTTTAAGTTAAAATAGCTTATTTGCCTACATTTACATTTAATCATTTAGCAGTCCCCTTTATCCAAAGCGACTTACAAATGAGGAGAGCAATAGAAGCAATCAGACCTGAGTGATTTTGTGCCTCTATGGGATGGCACCACGAGGCGTCGTTCACTTGCAGAACGCAAGCTTCTGGAGGGCGCATAAGTCTGAACAAGCAAGTTTAGGTGTATTGGTGCAGAGCCCGTGGTTGACTTGGAGGCAAACACCAGTGCCTTGAATTTGATGCGAGCGGCTATTGGCAGCCAGTGCAAACTGATGAAGAGAGGTGTGACTTGGGCTTTTTTTCGGCTCGTTGAAGACCACCCTCGCTGCTGCATTCTGGATCAGCTGCAAGAGTTTGATAGTGCATGCCGGAAGGCCCGCTAAGAGAGCATTACAATAGTCAAATCTGAATAGAACAAGAGCTTGGACCAGGAGTTGTGTGGCCTGCTCTGATAGGAAGGGTCTAATCTTCTAATATTGTATAACGCAAATCTGCAGAACTGGGCTGTTGTAGTAATATGGTCAGTGAAGTTTAACTGATCATCAATGATAACTCCAAGGTTCCTGGCTGTCCTGGAAGGAGTTATGGTTGATGAACCTAGCTGAATGGAGAAATTGTGATGAAGTGCTGGGTTGGTTGAGACCACAAGCAGTTCTGTCTTCGCTAGGTTGAGTTGAAGATGATGGTCATTCATCCAGCCAGAAATGTCTGTCAGGCAGGCTGCAATACGAGCAGCAGCTGTTGGATCATCTGGTTGAAATAAGAGGTAGAGTTGAGTGTCATCAGCATAGCAGTGATAGGAAAAGCCATGTTTCTAAATGACAGATCCTAATGATGACATGTAGACGGAGAAGAGAAGTGGTTCAAGCACTGAGCCCTGAGGAACCCCAGTAGCTAGATGTTGTGACTTAGACACCTCACCCCTCCAAGACACCCTGAAGGACCTACCTGAGAGGTAAGACTTGAACCAGTGGAGTGCAGTTCCTGAGATGCCCATCTTCATTAGGGGTGGAGCGGTTCTCGGTAAAAAAATTTGAACCGTACGGTTCTCTTCACCCACGGTTCGGCACGCACTTCCACCGCGGTTCATCTCAAATCTGACGACGCATCTATAATATGGTTTGTTCAAAATAACGTGTAAAACAAACAGACAGAGTTAGGCTAATGTATGTTTCTGTCGATGGATACACAGCTTCCCAATACATTACAACAACAGCGATGATCAAAAAGTGTGGAGACAAGTCACTCTTGTGTGCGAGTGCTGTCTGCTCGAACGTGACTCACTCAGTCATTTACGCCATCATCACCGGATGTTGATAGCGCGCGAGCGCAGGTGAGACCTGAACACCACATGTTGTATTTAAACTAAACTCATTTAAGCCTTAACAATTTAAACATTCAAGAGCAAGATGCAAAAGATAACTCACGCACGCTGAGAGGAGATTTGTGTTTGTTTGTGCACTCTTCTGAAGCGCGCACACGGCGTGTCGCAGATAGCGTGCAAATATTGAGTTCTCTTTCAAGTCTTGTGCTTGAACGGACAAATTCACACAAAAAATGTCAACATGCCTGTCTTGGTGAGAAGACATAACTTACTATGTTCGCTAGGATTAAAATAAAACTTAAACAGTCAAGAAAGACGTGTTCATGCGTACTGAATCTGTGCATTATTTCTTAGCAGGAAAAGGCTTCTTTCCCTTTGTTCCCTGTGTTTTTAATGTTAATCAAACAACAAATGACTAAGAAATCACACTGCTCTTGACTGAATAACTTTTGTAACTTCAATAATGATTAATCTTTATTTAATTTATACAGTGAAGATTATAATATGCAATGTTATTTTATATTTGATTACTTTATTCAACTTTTGTACCTGGAAAACCTGAAAAGCACTGTTTATTTTATATGCATCTTTGCTCTATTGTATGTATCTGTGCTGTTGCTTGTAGTTTCATTATTTGTTCTTATTTAGTTTTTTATTGTTTTGTATTTTTATTTGGCAGTAGTCCTTTTTTCCCTGAACATAGCACATACCGAACCGTACCGAAATCGTGACCCTAAAACGGTGATACAAACCGAACCGTGAGTAGTTTGAACCGTTCCACCCCTAATCTTCATGAGTGTTGACAGGAGGATCTGGTGGTTGACGGTGTCAAAAGCAGCAGACAGATCCAGTAAGATGCTCTTGCCAGTCTCAGTGCTGCAGTAACCGAGAGCAGGGCAGTCTCAGTTGAGTGGCCGCTTTTGAAGCCAGATTGGTTGTTGTCCAGGAGGTTGTTCTGTGCAAGAAACATTGAGAGTTGGTTGAACACAACTCGCTCAGGTGTCTTTGCAATGAATGGAAGGGATACCGGTCTGTAGTTTTCTAAAAGTGCTGGATTTAGAGAGGGTTTCTTAAGCAGTGGGGTTACCTGAGCCTGCTTAAATGCTGTGGGAAAGGTACCAGTGTGAAGAGAGGTGTTGATGATGTGAGTGCAGGAATAACTGAAGAAGAAATGGCCTGAAGGAGGTGAGTGGGAATAGGATTAAACAGACAGGTAGTAGGATGATTGGAAAGGATGAGTTTGGAGACTTCTGCCTCTGAGAGCGGAGAGAAGCAGGGGAGAGTGTGCGTCTTAGCTGTTAGGAGGTGTGTGTCAGTTTGTGGTGTGGAGAATTGGCCGCTGATGGTGGTGGTTTTGTTTATGAAGAATGTTGCAAAGTCATCAGATGTAAGAGTTTATGGAGAGCAATTGTTGATTATGTTGTGGTAGTATGTCTTTTTTGCAGTGGAGACATTTGCAGAGAAGGAAGAGAGGAGAGACTGATACAAACTAAGGTCAGTAGAGTTTTTAGACTTGCGCCACTTCCTCTCTGCTGCCCTGAGTCTTGAGCGATGTTCACAGAGAACATCGGACAGCCAGGGGGCAGAGGGGGTGGTGCGTGCTGTTCTGGATGAAATGGGGCAAAAGTTGTCTAAGCACGATGTTAGAGTGGAGCAAAGAGTGTCAGTAGCACTGTGTCCAGTGCTGAAAACTGAGCTGGTGGAGGAAGTGAGGATGAAACCATAGTGGATAGGCAAGAGGGAGAAAGTGAGCGTAGGTTACGCCGAAAGGTGACCTGCGGAGGAGTGTGTGTTGTGTCAGGAGTCAGTATGAGGTTAAAAGTGATGAGAAAGTGGTCTGAGGTGTGTAATGGAGTAATTAAAGTGTTGTCCATGGAGCAGTAGCGTGCGTAGACAAGGTCCAATTGGTTACCTGATTTGTGAGTAGCCGTAGTAGACACTTGCTTGAGGTCAGTAGAGTGTTGAAGTCAGCAGCTTGGTGTTTTTCTAGGTGGATGTTGAAGTCACGGAGTAGTACCAGAGGAGTACTGTCCTCAGGGAAGTTAGAGAGTAATACATCCAACTCCTCCAAGAAGTCACCCAGTTGACCTGGGGGATGATAAATAACTACAAAGTGGATTTTAACAGGGTTGAGTAATAGTGATTGTGTGATTCAAATGAACTGTTGCCAGTTAGAAATGGTAGAGGATTACATTTCCATTCATTTGAGAGAAGCAGACCAGTACCTCCACCCCTCCCAATTGGGCGAGGGGTGTGGGGGAAAAGTGAAATTAGTGGAGAGGGCTACAAGAGTGGCAGTGTCCTCTGGTTTGATCCATATCTCAGTTAGGACCATGAGTTTGAGACTTGAATGAGTAGCGATAGATAAAATAAAGTCTGCTTTGTTTACAGCAGACTGGCAGTTCCAGAGACCAATTGGAATAGAGAGTAAAGTAGCAGAGGACATAGGGATGCTACACAGATTGTTAGGATTGCGCTGCCTCCAATATACAGAGCACGATTTATGAGTGTTAGTAGTAATAGTAGAGATTTGAAAGCACATAGTGCTGACAACAAGCTGTACAAAAGGGAAAGAAAGGGGAGGAAAAGCAATACTCAAGTGCCTTGTCGGTGTCCTTGCTCAGTGAAGTCGCGCAGGTCTTTACACTCTTCGGTCTTCACACGAGGGCTGCTGCCGCTGAATACTACTCTATTTTATTTTACTCTCCTGAAATGTCGTTATTGAGTACAGCTGGAAACGCCTTGCTTGTCCTGTTGCTAGATTGCTTCTCTCTACTGAATGCCAAAAACACAATTGTATATGTACCGTGCTGGCTTAGGCCACACCTCGCTACCGAAGCTATTTACAAACGTGAGAAAACGAGGCTTCAACAACGCGACTAGAGCACGTGAACACTGTAAACAAAGTTTCTTAGTAATGACAACTGCGCTAAAATCAAATGAGAAAAAGATACAAAACACTTACTTACAATTACTGTCTTCTACTGTTGCTAGATTGCTTCTCTCTGGAGTTTTCCCTCTTTACAGACTTAATAAAAATTTCTTGGGAGGACCGTATTCATTTTAATATGCGTATGGTAGGCTTGCTGAGATAGTCTGTTACTAATGTTCTGTTACTAAACCCACCGTGGTTTTTTTTAAAAAAATTTATTTATTTATTTTTTTAAATGGTAATAAAAATCATTTAGTTCAGTTAGAGAACAGACACAATTAAAAACTGAACGTGTCTGCTCAATGCAGCACCGAATGAGTCGCAGCAGGTGCAAAAGAGGGAAAACTCCGTCACCCCTCTCCCCCTGCCAGTGATACCGGTATTACCGGTGTTGCCACACGTCGATTAACCGGTGGGAAAATTTCCTCACTGTCACATCCCTAGCATATGGCGATTAAAACCTTTAATGGATGCCTAGTAGCTCGGAGTCCCCAGTTAAAGCAAGAAAACTGAAACCTCTCTCAGAAGAACAATGAACCTAGCTGGGTGAGAGGGAACTTTAAAATAAAGGGAGACATGGTTGCTGAATTAGCTAACTACTACTCCAAAGAGAAAACAACTCCTCTGTAACTTCATTGTTTGTATTTTGGCTTTGTCCCTCTAGCTGGGTTCAGTGGTAACCACCATACTACTGAACTTCATGTGCAATAGCAGCTGTATGGGTGGGATGAATAGGAGGCCAATTCTCACCATACTGACCCTGGAGACATTCGAGTAAGTCCTTCTCTCCTGTTTTCTCTTCTTTTGTTGTCCTGACAGTACTGGAGATCAGAGTTGAATGTTCAGTGGTGTTCTACGTTCACAGCGAACAGGTTCTTGGTCGCCGATGTTTTGAAGTTCGAGTGTGTGCATGTCCAGGCCGTGACCGCAAAACAGAGGAAGAAAACCTGAAAAAGATTAATGGGGACATGGTTACTGGGACAAAGAGAAGTAAGAGTTTAAATGGTTAACCACCTCAAATTACAGTTTTTCACAATTGCTAAGACACCACTTCTTGACACCATTTCTTGAAACCATTTTCTCACAACGTTTTACACAACCAAATCTTGTACGTTATAATCATATACGTGTTTAATGCACGTATACAGTGTTGGCCAAAATTATTAGAACACCTGACAGATCTGAAAATATTGACTTTTTTTGCCTCCAAAACATGATTTCATTTCATAATGTTCATGAAACATGCAGATGGTTGCTCTGACCATCAAATATCAGAAGCGAGTCGTACTGTTTTTATCCACTTTTAACTTAAACACTAATGTTATTCCATGCCTTCTGCAACTGAAGCCAAAGGCTTTCTTTTGAATGTACAATAGATCTGTCCAGTTTATTTTCCAACTCGCCCCAAATGTGCTCGATGGGGTTGAGGTCCAGACTTTGAAAATGATGGACTGGCCCCCTCAATGTTGCAGCAGATTCCTTCTGTCGCAGGTAGTTCCGGCAATAGTTAGAAGAATGTTTCGGGTCATTGTCCAGGCCTAATAAGACGACTCCCAGATGCCAAGTGTTCTAATACTTTTGGCCACCACTGTATGTCAAAGATTTACGGAACTTGTGCAGGGTTTTTCCTGCATAGAGAATTAAGAGGCAGCTGCCTCTGTCAAATTGCGTGATACCTCCGGCTGACAACACATTTTAGACAGGCTGTCACATGCTCAAATACCCCCTTTTCCATCGGCGCTGTTCCGTTGCGGGTTCCCTTCCTGTGTCCGTACTCAAACCGTTGTGGGCATTTCCACAGCAGAGAGGCGGTTCTGGTCCGGAAAGGTTGGTTCAGCTCCGGCCCTAAAACTTTCTGATCTTGAATGGAGCCGGGTCTCATGACATTCTGCGAGAGCACAATAGTGATGCATGTATCCGCGGACACTGTGGATAATCCGCACGTGGGCGGGCCAAGTAATAAAACCATAACATTCCAATTAATTGTGGGTGTGTGTGTGTGAGAGAGAAATCGTTAATGTGATGGTTTTATTAAAGAACTCTCTCATTTCACGGTAAAACGCAGCGAACGTGTAGAACTCTTTACTTTCGTTTTCAACAACTTATATCTCTTCAAGGAAAACGTATGCCTCGAGCATCTCCTAGTGGTCATTATATAAACACAGGAAAAATCCCACATGAGATATTGCTTAATTTAACAGCTTTAATTAAAAATACACAAGATTAATACAAATTATTCTAAGACAAGACTGTTTTCCTACATAATAATGCAGGGTTTTTCCTTGCTCAAAACAAGGTGGTGGTAAAATTCTGATCACCGCTGAAAACACATTTTACAAGCACATATTTTAGGTATTTTAAGATAATTCGATTTTTTTTTTATTTTTTTATTGTGCGAACACTATCATATACAGTGTTTCCCACAGTATTTTGTGAGACTGTGGAGGGTGGACCTCGTTCCTTCTAGGGGGGTCCGGGGGCATGCCCCCACCATAAGAGAATTTTGTACATTTTATAGATAAATTCATAAATCTGGTGCACTTTGAAAATTCTAAATTTAAGAGCTCAAACCATATTCAGTGTGCAAATTGAACAAAGAAAAAGTCTGTGCACTGACTTTTACCTGAACTTTACTTGACTTGAAGGCTTGTGTGCTAAAGATGTGCGGATCAGCTTTAACACCACTTGAATCCGCTGTTAAAAATAAATCATCCACCCGTCAACTGCCCGAACCTATAGGCCTATAATATACTCTGATTTAGATATCTGCACCTGATCATCACATTACAATTATTCAAATTCTCATGTTACCATATCATCATGCTTAACACTATCAAATTTTTTTTGAAGTAGGCTGCTTTTAAATTAACATTTATTTAAAATAAAAGTTCTTCTTTGGGCTATTAAGGAAATGTAATTTAGCCAAACACAGGCTTTACTCCCTTCAAACTTAAATTGTTACTGTTTCATTACATTTATTGTTGGAAAACACTGTTTTTTTTGAATAATTTGAATAAACAGAATAATTTCTGTTAAGCTTGTGTATTTTTTTTTTTTTGTTTGTTTGTTTTTTTAGTTAAAGCTGTTAAGTTATAAAGCAATATCTCGTGTAGGGTTTTTCCTTTGTGTTTTATATATTGACCACTGGGAGGTGCTGTAGGCAAATGTTTTCCATGATTGGTTTTCCCTGAAGAGAAATACTCCAAAAGTGAGTAATTTAGTAGCCTTACTAGATCAGCACTGACTCGAGACGCAAACTGTTTAGAACGATTCAGTCCAAACTGTTCGACCAGTTCACTAAAAATAACCGGTTTCAAAAAATTCAAAAAGTAATTCCCTATGGAGGAAAAACCCTGTGATGTTTAAAGCTTAATTTTTCTTACTAATTTCAGCACTAATTTGCTGACTCGTTAAGCTACGCAGTTGCGGGGTCCACTTGTTTAAGCAGCAATGGAGACAAAATGGATCTGAGAGAAATTTCAAAAAGAAAGAAAAGTACTGTGTGGGAGCGTTTTACTGAAATAGTTAACCAGGAAGAAATCAAGTGCTGGGCAATGTTCCCTCTAATTTCTTTTCTCGCTGAGCAAAACTTTTCTCTGTTGGGCGGACATTTTGGTCAACTGAGCAAAAACATTCTTTATACCAGACCTGTACAGCGTACATAAACAAAAAAGTGGTTTCATCATGCAGTTTAAAGTTTATAACTTTTAACCTTAATGTGCCATTTCTATTTTATTTAACCCTTGATATAACTTAGTGATAATATTAAATCATTATTTTTAAAGCAGTTAATTCAGAAGTCACTAAATTAAGCACATTTTAGGTTGACAAATTTTTTATTTTTTTTTACAGTGCTGTTAACTGTACAAGTCGTCTTTACCAAGAAATACTATTAAAAAATCTCCCCCAAGACAATAATATAATATGAAAAAAATCAGCAGTTACACTGAGATGGTTTTTAATGTGTTTTTGTACAGTCAATTATTGGCGACAGGCAGCATTAAACCATCAAAATTAAATGTTTGTTTATTGCTTATGAATTTCCAAGATTTTCTATATAAGGGGTTTTCAAACTTTTTAATGGCAAGGATCCCTAAACAATCCACTTGTGAGATCAATTCTTTATTAGGCTTTCAATATAATCTAGTTATTATAGCCTATATATATTATATCAGTTTAAATGCTTCAATTTGTTTAAAAAAAAACAAACTGAAGTAATGAAATAGATCTAACAGCTAAATATGTTCAAGGGAACATGTGAACTCTTTTATAGTTATCTAAACATCCCTGAAACCCAAACCACACACAAATTCCACCACTTAATCAAGCCACTCTTCTTTAAAACATGACGTTTTATTTCACGTCTTTTGCGTTTCACGTTGCCTCTCATATTGAGCTATTTGGACCGCAAACATGTCTTACTGCTCAGGCCCAGCCCACAGCCGCTGACTGACAGTCCTGCATTACCATAGTTCCTGCCCTCAGCGAGTTCTACGCTATCCGCCATTTTCTCCGTGCTCGAGCAGCTGTAGCGACAACGATGTCTCGTAAGCAATCCAGGTGTTTTGTTGTTGGATGTAAGAGTGAACATAAGAGTCTTCATTTCCTCCCAAGATCTGAGCCACTGAGGACGCAGTGGATTTATTTGTTTTTGAAGGTAATGCGCCCAAAATATACCTAAATTCGCACGTCTGCGCAAATCATTTCACTCTAGACTGCTTTGTAAACGAGGGGCAATACAAGGCAGGCTTTGCCAAAAAAGTTATTCAAGTATGGATCTGTACCAACTGTTTGTGTTCCAGCTTACAGTCTCCAGACTGATACTGGTCACGGCAGTAATGAAAGGGAGAGCACGCACTTTATTAGTTCATCATTGTTTTACGGATATAAAGTTTACCACTTTATTAAGTACCCTCTGAAAAGGTCTGTGTAAATTGGTTTACTGTTAGTTGTAACGGGTGTTTTTGTGTAATTCACTGTGTATGTTAATGCAAGGGAGAGAAAGTTTATGGATAAGACTTTAATGCGCACTTCTTGTACTGTATTTTATTAACCTCTTACATTTGATTTTCTGGAGTAAAACAGACTCTTGTGTGAAGAGACAGACAGACAGACAGAGGAAAAACAAAGCGAATGTTCCAGATGCATTTCAATAGCGCAAGATTGCCGTATCCGTCGTAACATAGATTGAAAATCGAAAAGGGTATATGACTGTTTAAATCCAGAGAAATTAGCTATTTTAACCAATGTTGGATACATTTGGGATAATGTAAGTACACAAGTCAACAAAATGTATGATTGTTTTAGTGGTTTTTGGATATTTTAATTCAAAAATCTTACATTGTGCCTTTTAATTAATCCCCCGACATCCCTGATTTAGGGAAGACAATTAGACTACATTTTATTTGATAGGGAGCGGTAAGGGACCTAGATAATGGGAAGGGGGCGCTGGCCCAAAAAGGTTGATCACTACGCTAAAACCTCTGCACTACATCAAGAAATGAGGAACGCCGCATCGAGAGCATGTATTTGGAGAAAAAAAGAATTGGATACAATAAACTAATTTTGCAGTTATGTAAAAAAGTATTGTAATTGCAAGTTGGGTGAAATATATTGTGTACTGCAAGTATAATATTGTAGTGAATATTGTGTAGTATTGAATTTCTGTATATTCAGCATTTCCATACTGTAAAAATGCAGTAGTCCAACTGCAAAAGTTTATAGAAAACTTTAAATGAAAAGCATGTTATTATACACAAAAAAAAAACATTTTTCAGGGTATTCAAGGTAAATGTTCTTCCTCAGCGTCATGTCTTAATGCTAGGTCCAGCCTTGACAACACTCTACACCTACCTCTTTCTCGTCTTCATCCTCTTCCTCCTCGTCCACCACCTCTTAGACATACTCTTCCTCCTCTTCCTAGATCATCATTTATTGTTCGTATCGACATCAGTGCACTGAACTGGCTTATATTTTGTACAGTTGTTTTGATCACCTCATTAAAAACAAGTGTGAACAAGTGGTTGTGTAAACGATGACAATGGTGTTGTAGTTTAACTTTTGATGCTCGTGTTGACTTTTTTTTTTTTTTTTTTTTTTTTAAGCACAGTGCGAAATGTTTTAGTGAGTGAGAATGTTTAGAGTTTTGCAAAAAGAGTGCATGAGAATTTCAAATGGTGTCTAACTGAAATTAAGGTTTTGCCAATAGTGGTTTGACAAACATGTTTAGGCCACTGAGCATTTGGTTCAGAGAATGGGGTTTAGTTTTTTCGCTATTGAGAAAAATGGTAATATCTAACCTGTCCCAGTAATATGTGCATTAAACTTTTTTTGACATTTATTTGTAACTATTTTATCTGTTAAATCTTTTTCACCTTAACCCAATTACACCAGAGCGTCGGATTTCTGATCAGTTAAAAGAGCCACTCCCTGCAGCTGGTCTTGAGTGCAAGAAGATCAAGGCTGACTCCAGTTCTGATGATGATGTCTTCATTCTTCATGTGTGTAACATGGGAATAATTATGAATTAAGAAATTTATGAATTGTCTTTTTTTTAATAATTTAAAAAAAAAAATTTCCCCCTCGTTTTCTAGATACGTGGAAAAGAACGTTATGAAATGCTGAAGACTATAAACTCTAGTTTGGAGCTTATGCACATGATTCCTGTTGCTGACCAAGAAAAGTACAGGCAAAAACGGTATGACTCCTGACGACAATTTTGTCCTTGTTGTAACTACTTATTTTGGCATGTTAAAAAAGGAGGAAATATTAACTTGTTTTATCTTTTACTTATTTTAATCTCTCCTCTAGACATGCCTCAAAACATGATCAATCCAGTCTGCAGCCGAAGAGTGGCAAAAAATCTTAAAAGATTTAGAATAAATGGCTTTTTAAAATGTTATTTCTATGCATAAAGTGTTCTGCTTCTAGTTATGAAGGTGGATGTGTAACCTTTTTTTTTTTTTTTTTTTTTTTTTTTTTTTCTTTTAGATTCCAAAGTTTCAAACATTCTGAATCTCATAATTTTTTTTTTTACATGCCCAATATTTTTCAGTAAAATCTTATCTAATTTAACTTCTCTTCATGTCTTGTCACACACCTTTACTACCTTATTTCACTGTCACCGGATTTTGCATGTTTATTCACACATGCAAAGCTTTCCTACTTATATTTACTTCAGCAATCTTTTGTAAAAGCAGCTAGGATCTGTTTGTAAAAAATAAAAGATTTAAGTTGAGTTTTTGTTATTTTGTGTGTTATTAGATCTGAAGCGAACAACAAAACGGTTTCTTAACCCTAACTGCACAAATGGAAAAAGGAATTTCAAAAGTGTTTTTACAATAGACCCCAAACAGAATCATAAAAATAAATATTTTCACTGAACTGAGAAGCTTGAAAATTGTTTAAAATTGAAGCATTGGCTTTTGCTTATCAAACAAGAATTCAGGAAAAACATAGTTTTTAATTGCCAACCTGCTTCAAGCATCCTCAATGAACCAGAAGCATTTTGTAAAAATTAATCTATGCTGATGCTTTTATGATTTGCTGTTCCTGCATTGCTGCCAGTTTCTTTTGATTTGTTAGACTGCATGTGTTTAAGGGATCTGAAGCCAGAAAAACTTTTGTAGAAAGATGCAATGTTACAATATTGGAGTCACATATCTAGTAGGGGTTGCACAGACTAGTCAACTTTAATGCTCTGCCATGACACTTTAAGAGAGTCACTAATCATGGCCTATAGAGGGTGCAGCAGGATAAGAAAGTCCACTTTTACGCTGCGTTTCCAAACAGTTAAAATGACAAATAAATGCATACTCCAAGAGATACTCCAAGATATGGTTGATTTATACCATCTGTCTGCCTTGCTACAGAGTGTTTGCAGCTCTGTACAGCTTTGATTTTGAATCTCTATTTGATATCTTTGTTGTTTATACTGCTAAATATAACTTACTCATCACCATATATTGTTTAATATTGCCTATCACGTTAAATTTGACATTGCTAGCTTTTAATCTAAATCACTATCACAACGCGTTAGCATCTCACAACGCGTTAGCATTTCATTAGCCTGTTAGCCTGCCATACGTGCATCCAGGTCTCCTGTTTTGTCTCTCGTGCCTTTACTAGTCCATCAAACAACTGTGGTGAGTTCGATTAGTCAACAGAGTCTATCAAACAACTGTGGTAAATTGGATTAATCAAACACGGTAAGCCATGTCATCTTCTCCTGTTATTGTCACTTGCACTGCCTGTCACATGTTTAGTATATCCTTCTCTGTCAGCGAACAGGGCTTCACATGTGATAAATGCAGGAAGATAGTTAGGCTGACAGAGAAGATTTCAGAATTAGAGACACGCATCCAGACTTTATTTGAGAGTAGTGAGAATGTAACAGCTTTAGACACTGCTTTGGATGCGAATAGCTTAGTGAACTCTGTACATTGTTCGGTTCCGGCTGTAGAGCCCGTGCAACTGGGTGACTGTGAGACGGCATAGTCGCGGATAAAAAAAAACACTCTTCCGTTCCGATTAGAACATCAAACAGGTTCTCCCCGCTCAGTGACGCACCCACTGAGAATCCTGTTGAAAGTGCCCTAGTTATTGGCGATTCTATTACACGGAACGTGAAAATAGAGACACGAGCCACCATAGTCACATGTTTACCAGGAGCCGGAGCACCTGACATCAAAGCAAATTTAAAAGTGCTGGCTAATGCTAATCGTAAATTCTCTAAGATTATTATTCACGTCGGCACTAATGATGTTCGACTTCGCCAGTCAGAGATCACCAAAATTAACATTTAAAGAGGTATCTGAACTCGCAAGTACGATGGCAGATAGTGTTTTTTGCTCTGGTCCCCTCCCTGTGATGAGATACTTAGACAACCAGCCATTGAGTGATGATAGTCTGCTAAGTGGTGTCCGCAAAATAACATAGGGTTCATAGACGATTGGAAAAGCTTTTGGGGCAGACCTGACCTGTTGAAAAGAGATGGTATCCATCCCTCCTGGGGTGGTGCTGCTCTTCTCTCTAGTAATTTGGCAAATAGTCTTAGAGTTGAACCTTGACTAACTGGGGCCCAGGTCAGGAAGCAGACGGACTGGCTTAACCGACCGCCTGCTAGTTGTCTCACGTCACAGAAGTCAGATAAATCCTAACACATAGACTCTTTCACCTAGATATTATCACATAGAGACTGTGTCTGTTCCCCGAATTAGTAAATACAAAAAAACATCAAAACCATTTAACCGTAAAAATTTAATTGATGTTCAACAAATAAAAAACAGATATAATACAGATGAACAAATGATCAAGCTTGGGCTGCTGAATATTCGATCCCTTTCCCCAAAAGCGCTTATTGTTAATGATATGATTACAGATAATAATCTAGATGTGCTGTGTTTGACAGAAATCTGGCTAAAACCTGACGATTACATTACTTTAAATGAGTCCACCCCCCAAGATTGTTATAAACACGAGCCACGTCTGAAAGGTAAAGGGGGAGGTGTTGCTGTAATTTATAATATCTTCAGTATTACTCAGAAGTCTAGTTTCAAATATAATTCATTTGAAGTTTTGGTGCTTTATGTAACGTTATGTAGTGTAAATGATAAATCCCGTTTGACATTTGTGCTAGCTACTGTATACAGGCTACCAGGGCACAATACAGACTTTACCAAAGAATTTGCTGATTTTCTATCAGAGTTAGTACTGGCTGCAGATAAAGTCCTAATTGTTGGTGATTTTAGTATCCATGTAGACAATGGAAAAGACGCATTGGGATTGGCATTTAGAGACATTCTAAACTCTATTGGAGTTAGGCAACACGTGTCAGGACCCACTCATCGCCGTAATCATACGTTAGACCTAATACTGTCACATGGAATAAATGTTGATACCATTGAAATTCTGCAGCAGAGTGATGACATCTCAGATCATTACCTAGTATCATGTATACTTAATTTAGCAAAGGCTGCAAAGCCGGCACCTTGCTTCAAATATGCCAGGACTATCACTGCTGCCAGTAAAGATTGCTTTGTAAATACAAACCCGATTCCAAAAAAGTTGGGACACTGTACAAATTGTGAATAAAAAAGGAATGCAATAATTTACAAATCTCATAAACTTATATTTTATTCACAATAGAATATAGATAACATATCAAATGTTGAAAGTGAGACATGTCATGCCAAATATTGGCTCATTTTGGATTTCATGAGAGCTACACATTCCAAAAAAGTTGGGACAGGTAGCAATAAGAGGCCGGAAAAGTTAAATGTACATATAAGGAACAGCTGGAGGACCAATTTGCAACTTGTTAGGTCAATTGGCAACATGATTGGGTATAAAAAGAGCCTCTCAGAGTGGCAGTGTCTCTCAGAAGTCAAGATGGGCAGAGGATCACCAATTCCCCCAATGCTGCGGCGAAAAATAGTGGAGCAATATCAGAAAGGAGTTTCTCAGAGAAAAATTGCAAAGAGTTTGAAGTTATCATCATCTACAGTGCATAATATCATCCAAAGATTCAGAGAATCTGGAACAATCTCTGTGCGTAAGGGTCAAGGCCGGAAAACCATACTGGATGCCCGTGATCTTCGGGCCCTTAGACGGCACTGCATCACATACAGGAATGCTACTGGAATGGAAATCACAACATGGGCTCAGGAATACTTCCAGAAAACATTGTCGGTGAACACAATCCACCGTGCCATTCGCCGTTGCCGGCTAAAACTCTATAGGTCAAAAAAGAAGCCATATCTAAACATGATCCAGAAGCGCAGGCGTTTTCTCTGGGCCAAGGCTCATTTCAAATGGACTGTGGTCAGACGAATCAAAATTTGAAGTTCTTTTTGGAAAACTGGGACGCCATGTCATCTGGACTAAAGAGGACAAGGACAACCCAAGTTGTTATCAGCGCTCAGTTCAGAAGCCTGCATCTCTGATGGTATGGGGTTGCATGAGTGCGTGTGGCATGGGCAGCTTACACATCTGGAAAGGCACCATCAATGCTGAAAGGTATATCCAAGTTCTAGAACAACATATGCTCCCATCCAGACTCCCATCCATCCCATCGTCTCTTTCAGGGAAGACCTTGCATTTTCCAACATGACAATGCCAGACCACATACTGCATCAATTACAACATCATGGCTACGTAGAAGGAGGATCTGGGTACTGAAATGGCCAGCCTGCAGTCCAGATCTTTCACCCATAGAAAACATTTGGCGCATCATAAAGAGGAAGATGCGACAAAGAAGACCTAAGACAGTTGAGCAACTAGAAGCCTGTATTAGACAATAATGGGACAACATTCCTATTCCTAAACTTGAGCAACTTGTCTCCTCAGTCCCTAGACGTTTGCAGACTGTTATAAAAAGAAGAGGGTAAACATGGCCTTGTCCCAACTTTTTTGAGATGTGTTGATGCCATGAAATTTAAAATCAACTTATTTTTTCCCTTAAAATGATACATTTTCTCAGTTTAAACATTTGATATGTCATCTATGTTGTATTCTGAATAAAATATTGAAATTTGAAACTTCCATATCATTGCATTCTGTTTTTATCCACAATTTGTACAGTGTCCCAACTTTTTTGGAATCGGGTTTGTAAACTTCCTCATCAGTTTCATCTCCTCAGCATCCCAGATAGCCTAGAGGAACTCAATGTTGCAACAGAAACTATTGACTCTCTCTTTTCCAGCACTTTAGACACAGCACTTTGCTCCCCTGCGCTTAAAGATTAAAGAAAATAGTCCAACGCCGTGGTACAATGAGCACACCTGGGCCCTTAAAACAGCAGCCAGAAAAATGGAGCGCAGCTGGAAGAAAACAAAACTGGACGTTTTTCGTATTTCGTGGAAAGAGCATGATTGCATACAGAAAGGCTGTAAAAACTGCTAGATCTGCTTATTTCTCGACTCTCTTAGAAGAAAACAAACACAACCCTAGGTATTTATTTGATACAGTGGCTAAATTAACCAAAAATAAAGCTTCAACTTCTGATGTTTGTAAACAGCACAGCAGTAATGACTTTATGGACTTCTTTACGTGCAAGATTGATAATATTAGGAAAAAAATTATAACCATGCAGCCGTCTACTACAGTATCACATCAGACAGTGCATTGTAGTGTCACTGAGGAACAATTACACTCATTCACTGCCATAGGAGAAGAAGAATTGGCTAAACTCGTTAAATCATCTAAATCAACGTATGCTCGACCCTATACCGACTAAGCTACTAAAAGAGATGCTTCCAGAGGTCATAGATCCTCTTCTTAATATCGTTAATTCATCTTTGTCATTAGGATATGTGGCGAAAACTTTTAAGTTGGCTATTATTAAACCACTTATTAAAAAAAACGCAACTTGATCCTAAAGAATTAGTCAATTACAGGCCAATCTCAAATCTACCCTTTCTGTCAAAAATACTAGAAAAGGCAGTGTCCTCACAATTATGCTCCTTTTTAGAAAGAAATGGTATCTGTGAGGATTTCCAGTCAGGATTTAGACCGTATCATAGTACTGAGACTGCTCTCATTAGAGTTACAAATGATTTACTCTTATCATCCGATCGTGGTTGTATCTCTCTATTAGTGTTACTCGATCTGAGCGCTGCATTCGATACTATTGACCACAACATTCTTTTGAATAGACTCGAAAATTATGTTGGCATTAGTGGAATTTCATTGGCATGGTTTAAATCATACTTATCTGACCGTTATCAGTTTGTAGCAGTAAATGAAGAGATGTCACACCGATCACAAGTTCAGTATGGAGTACCGCAGGGCTCAGTGCTAGGACCGTTGCTTTTCACCTTGTACATGCTACCACTGGGAGATATCATTAGGAAGCATGGCATTAGTTTTCGTTGTTATGCTGACGATACTCAGCTCTATATTTCTTCACGCCCTGACGAAACTTACCAATTCTCAAGATTAACGAAATGCATAGCTGATATAAAAAATTGGATGACTAGTAATTTCCTGCAACTTAATTCAGAAAAAACTGAATTTTTAATCATTGGACAAAAAAACTCCAAGTAGTAACCTAGAATACTGTCTAACACGCGATGGCTGCTCTGTCAAGTCCTCGTCGTCAGTTAGGAACCTGGGTGTGCTCTTTGATACCAATATTTCATTTGAAAGCCACGTTTCTAGCATCTGTAAAACTGCATTCTACCATCTTAAAAATATATCTAAATTACGGCACATGCTTTCAATGCAAAATGCTGAACAGTTAGTTCATGCGTTCATGACCTCAAGGCTAGATTATTGTAATGCTCTACTGGGTGGTTGCCCTGCTCGCATAATAAATAAACTGCAGCTGGTCCAAAACGCAGCAGCTAGAGTTCTTAGTAGAACCAGGAAGTATGACCATATTAGCCCGGTTCTGTCAACACTGCACTGGCTCCCTATTAAACATCGTATACATTTTAAAATCTTGCTAATTACTTACAAAGCTCTAAATGGTTTAGCTCCCCAGTACTTGAGCGAGCGAGCTCTTAACGCATTATACTCCATCACGTCTATTGCGGTCTCAAAATTCTGGCCAGTTGATAATACCTAGAATATCAAAATCAACTGCAGGCGGTCGATCCTTTTCCTATTTACCACCTAAACTCTGTCTGCTTCCCGAACAATGCTAGGAAGACTGTTCCACACTGTCAGTTTAAATCTAGACTAAAAACACATCTCTTTACTATGGCATACACACAAAACATTTTTAATTTTATATTATTCAAATCAGTTAAATGATTGTTTTAGGCTGCATTAACTAGGTCAGCCGGAACCGGGAACACTTCCCATAACACCTGATGTACTCGTTACATCAAAAGTAGAATGGCATCTACGCTAATGTTAGTCTCTCTGTTTATCCCGAGGTTTACTGCAGTCAGCTGGATCCGGGCCGTATCCAGATCAGATGGTGGACCTGCGCCTAGACATGACCAACGCATCCCTGAAATGTCTGCAGAGAGCGTGTCAATTAAACTCCCCCCTGTAAATGCGCATCGACACGACATCCTCATTAAACCCATCCCCGGCGTGACGACTCCAATCTTTCGAATAATCCTACGAATGTCTATTGATCTAATATGACTTCTGACCTGTAATGTTGCCAGATTATAATCATACACTATTTGTTCGTCGGCCAGAAAACAACTGGCACCCTGACTGAGCCTGGTTTCTCCCAAGGTTTTTTTTTCTCCATTCTGGCCCTGAAGGAGTTTTGGTTCCTTGCCACCGTCGCCTTTGGCTTTTGGCTTGCTCAGGTGGGGACACTTAAATTTCAACTATATTACTGATCTGCCCGCATTGACACTATATGATAATTGAAATGAGCTGGATGACATCACCGTTTTCACCAGAGCGGCTGTACAGCCGAATCAAATTCTGTTGCATTATTTTCCTGTTAACACTGTGAAGCTGCTTTGAAACAATTGGCATTGTAAAAAGCGCTATATAAATAAAGGGGATTTGATTTGATCTGGATGCTCAAAGTTGATCGGGTGAATGCATGTTTTAAACGGCTTATTGTACACATACAGTGGGGAGAACAAGTATTTGATACACTGCCGATTTTGCAGGTTTGCCCACTTACAAAGCATGTAGAAGTCTGTAATTTTTATCATAGGTACTCTTCAACTGTGAGTGACGGAATCTAAAACAAAAATCCAGAAAATCACATTGTATGATTTTTAAATAATTAATTTGCATTTTATTGCATGACATAAGTATTTGATCACCTACCAACCAGTAAGAATTCCGGCTCTCACAGACCTGTTAGTTTTTCTTTAAGAAGCCCTCCTGTTCTCCACTCATTACCTGTATTAACTGCACCTGTTTGAAATCGTTACCTGTATAAAAGACACCTGTCCACACACTCAATCAAACAGACTCCAACCTCTCCACAATGGCCAAGACCAGAGAGCTGTGTAAGGACATCAGGGATAAAATTGTAGACCTGCACAAGGCTGGGATGGGCTACAGGACAATAGGCAAGCAGCTTGATGAGAAGGCAACAACTGTTGGCGCAATTATTAGAAAATGGAAGAAGTTCAAGATGACGGTCAATCTCCCTCGGTCTGGGGCACCATGCAAGATCTCACCTCGTGGGGCATCAATGATCCTGAGGAAGGTGAGGGATCAGCCCAGAACTACATGGCAGGACCTGGTCAATGACCTGAAGAGAGCTGGGACCACAGTCTCAAAGAAAACCATTAGTAACACACTACGCCGTCATGGATTAAAATCCTGCAGCGCACGCAAGGTCCCCCTGCTCAAGCCAGCGCATGTCCAGGCCCGTCTGAAGTTTGCCAATGACCATCTGGATGATCCAGAGGAGGAATGGGAGAAGGTCATGTGGTCTGATGAGACAAATATAGAGCTTTTTGGCCTAAACTCCACTCGCCGTGTTTGGAGGAAGAAGAAGGATGAGTACAACCCCAAGAACACCATCCCAACCGTGAAGCATGGAGGTGGAAACATCATTCTTTGGGGATGCTTTTCTGCAAAGGGGACAGGACGACTGCACCGTATTGAGGGGAGGATGGATGGGGCCATGTATCGCGAGATCTTGGCCAACAACCTCCTTCCCTGAATAAGAGCATTGAAGATGGGTCATGGCTGGGTCTTCCAGCATGACAACGACCCGAAACACACAGCCAGGGCAACTAAGGAGTGGCTCCGTAAGAAGCATCTCAAGGTCCTGGAGTGGCCTAGCCAGTCTCCAGACCTGAACCCAATAGAAAATCTTTGGAGGGAGCTGAAAGTCCATATTGCCCAGCGACAGCCCCGAAACCTGAAGGATCTGCAGAAGGTCTGTATGGAGGAGTGGGCCAAAATCCCTGCTGCAGTGTGTGCAAACCTGGTCAAGAACTACAGGAAACGTATGATCTCTGTAATTGCAAACAAAGGTTTCTGTACCAAATATTAAGTTCTGCTTTTCTGATGCATCAAATACTTATGTCATGCAATAAAATGCAAATTAATTACTTAAAAATCATACAATGTGATTTTCTGGATTTTTTAGATTCTGTCACTCACAGTTGAAGCGTATCTATGATAAAAATTACAGACTTCTACATGCTTTGTAAGTGGGCAAACCTGCAAAATCGGCAGTGTATCAAATACTTGTTCTCCCCACTGTATGTTAATTGCCCTTCTGCGCTGCTGCATTGTAACAAATTCAGAAGCGTGGAAATGTATTGTCAACACTTAATTAAAAAAAAAAAAAAAAAAATAGCTTAGAAACTGAAAAGTTCTAGCATATATTTCTTAGTAACTAAAACCCACAGCTTCACTATTAGTAGAGAGACGCTGCCAGGTAGAATTTATTCACATGCAATCGCTCTCTCACTAATATTTACTTAATCCTCTTCGTCCCGTGTGAGACATAAGGCCGCACCTCCCCCTTGTGTTGTCACCTAAACGTGGTGGTGGGGTTTGCATGCTTTTATGACCCCGAGTAGCTATGTCGGTGGGAAATAAGTCCCCATTAGGTCTAACCATGCCGAACAGTTCTCAGGAGAGGGGCTAGATGAAGGACAACACCCGGTCCTCCAGGTTGGGGGTTGGGCGTGAGGCTAACTACCCCACCTGGTAAAATAACACTAAGTTACAGAAACTGCTCTCTCGTTAATGTGTTCATATAAATGTAAATCTTTATTGTGCTACTTTCTGTATCTGATTTAGAACGAGAGAAAATCTGTGAGAAATATGAGCCAAAGACAAAAGAACTGATTAAAAATAAGCTGTTATGTAAGAGCAATAGCCTTGTGGGCAGAGCTGTGTCATATGCCATAGCTGTGCACAAGGCAACCCGCGTTCAGTCTCAGCTCGAGGTTCAAGCTTATTTTTTTATTAATGACGTCATCAGCGACTAGTGGACGTCGACTCATCACATAAATGTTGACTTTAAAAAATCTGAAGTCGTTTAACCCCTAATATCTATTAGTAGACACAATCCCAAAATTCTGTGTAGGAGCCTGTGAATTATTTTGTTGAAATGTTATGTGTATAAATTTATATGTATTTATGTAAGTTTGTATGTATGTTTTCCTTTAATGATGTAATGAGGTGGGCTGAACCTATGATGTCAGTGTGTTTTAGTTAGACGGTAGTCAGGTGAGGGTAAGGGAAAAAGAAAGGGGACACAGTTTTGAGACCGTGCGGGAGACTTTATCGGTCTCTGATTTCCTTTACTTGTTTTCCGAATTTACGATTGTTTTCAAAATAAGTTTATGGAACACGCGTCAACTGTATTTCCTCGACGGAAAGATGGTCACTACACAAGTCTCAAAACTCCCTGGATTATGGGTATATACGAAGACGCCTACTTTGCTAAGGACGCCGTGCTACACACGGAGGATGTCGGCATTGCGTAATCCTCGGACAGCGAGTGAATGCGCCTCTTTGTGAGTTACGTGCCGGTTGGTGAAATCATTGCGGTTCTATCTCAAGGAATGAAGGTACAAAAGTTTGATGAATGTATGCAAGCGAATATGAGGAATGAAAATTGAAAACGAATTTGAGTAAATCGCTACGAACTGGCTGAAATAAGGTTTTAAATTTGAAGATGGCTGATGAATTTGAAAATGCCGGTATGGACGTTCACAATTTGAAATCAAGCGCAGAGGGAAGCTTGGGTCATGCACTCGCAAAATGAACGAAATAAGAGCTCTTATTGATGTGAATGAAAATGTTGAAACTGTGAAGGAATGTTTGGAGGAATTTAAAAGGGCTCTCAATGATTTTAACAAAGCTCATGAATATGTACAAAACCTGTTACAAGAGAATGTGAAAGAAATAGAACGGGTAGACTGGTATGAGCCAAAGATGGTCACATTTAATGATTTCTTGCATGAGGTTGATGAATGAATGTTACATGGATGAATGCTCATTACGATCCACAAACAAGTGTACAACCAGATGACTATTTCAAATGTGTCAAGGATTTCAGTGAGCTCAAGGGGTTCAAAAGGTGGCAGTGGTTCAAAAGTGTCCTCAAATACTTTTAAAATTTCATCTACACGTGTAAAGGTTGCTGCGGAAAAGGCAGCTTTGTTGGCTAAAGCTGAGGCTCTGAAAAGGAAACATACATTGGAAAGAGAAAAAACTGAGTTGCAAACAAAAATGGAAACATTGGAACTTGAAGCAGACATAGCTACAGATGCAAAATTGGAGCTATACGAGACACAGTCCGATGTAAATTCCTTGCATACCCTTCGTGAAACTTTCAAGCCTGGAAATGGAATGAATGATTATTTGAAACAACATTTGGCAACAAAATCTTCTGACCTCAATGGAGCAGAAACAACATTATCACCACTTCATTTCAAAGACTTGGGAGCCATACCCAAAACACCTTTACAAAAGCTTGTGTATAAACCTTTGGAAGACAAAGACAATGCACATCTGACTCAGCAACCATCAGCTGTTCAGTTTTCAGCAAATATTCATCAAAGTACTGTTCCTATTGTCTCCAGCAGTCAACATGCAGCTAGTCAATGTTCTGCTAGTCATCATTCTGCAGACAATGTTGATATTACAAACATTATGAAAAGGCAATGCGATCTGGCAGACCTTCTGGTGAATCAGCAAAGGCAAGCAGGTCTCCCTAAAAAGGAGGTACCAGTGTTTGATGGCGATCCTTTAAAATACAAATTATTCATGCGAGCCTTCAAATATAATATTGAGGATAAGACTAGCAGTAATCAAGATCGACTGTACTTTTTAGAGCAATATACAACAAGGAAAACCAAAAGACTTGGTTCAAAGCTGTCTCCATATGACTGCTGAAAAAGGCTATAATCTTTCCAGCATGTCAGAATTGGACTTGCCTTCCAACTTGAAGATGATTGCTTCAAAACTTCCTCATAAATTGAGGGAGAATTGGAGATCATCAGCATATGACATATGAGAACAAACTAAACGGAGACCTAGGTTTCAGGACCTAGTGATGTTTATTGAGAAGCAAGCCAGAATTCAGCAAGATCCTGTTTTCGGGGATATTCATAATACTGCATCAAATACGAAAGTAGAACGGGCCAGACCAGAGCAAATGCAGCCGTTCAAATCTAGCAGTAAAAGGAGTTTTGTTACTGCAATTTCGCTGGTTAATGCTAAACTGCAAGGTAACGCTAAAGCTAACAAAGACAAACAAGAAATTGTACCTTTTTTGTACAGGGATCCATGTAATGGAAATTTGTCATCTGATGGCTAGAAAGCCTCATAAAGAAAAGGTTGAATTCCTTAAAACCAACGGATTCTGTTTTGCACGTCTTACTAAAGGGCACATGAGCAAAACATGCAAAAGACGTCTCACCTGTCATATCTGTAAAAGGAAACATCCTACAATTCTGCACTTTGAAGAGAATACATCTAAGATGTGTACTGAATCTCCAAGAACACAAAATGATTCTCTCAAAGGTAACACTGGTCTTACAGAAGTTAAGAGCAATCCCGTTACCATCGCTATGATATCAATGGATCAAACGGGCCGGAACCTCAGACTGCAAGCTGGCAATAGTACCAGTTAAAATCAAGGCAATTAAAGGTAGTCATGTGATTCGTACATATGCCTTTTTGGATCCCGGAAGCTCTGCAACATTCTGTACGGAGAAGCTAATGGAAAAACTCTGTGTAAGTGGAAGGAAACTGACATCGTACTGAAAATGATGGGTCACGAGAAACCAATAAAAACTTGCAGACTGACTGGTCTGGAGCTGAGCAGTCATGATGGCAATTGCTTCATAGAATTATTTGAGGTGTTCACTCAAAGCTCAATTCCTCTAAGTCAAGAAAACATTCCAAAGGAAGAGGACATTAGGTCGTGGCCCTACTTGGATGTTCATTTGAACTCCATTAAGGCTGATGTGGACCTCTAGGACCTCTAGGATAGGAGTGAATGTTCCTAAGGCAATGGAGCCTCTAAAAGTTATTAACAGCCAAGGAGATGGACCTTACGCAGTCCAAACATGCCTATGATGGCTTATTAATGGTCCTTTGAGCAGCAACTTATCTGCAGACATGAATGGTGGTCGATCGTATGTCACCTCCAACAGGATTTCTGTGGCCAGACTGGAGAAGTTGTTGATTAATCAATACAATCAGGATTTCTCAGAACAAGCCTACAATGAAAAGAAGGAACTCTCGTATGAGGATCTTGAATATGCAGAGAAAGCACTTGTGATTTACGCCCAACAGAACTAAAAAGAGGAAGCAATGTTAAGAGGAGCAGTAAAATCTACAAGTTGGACCCAATCTTCAAGGATGGTGTCTTAAGAGTCAGAGGAAGACTAAGCAAGCTTGCCATGCCTGATGAGATAATACATCCTGCCATTCTCCCTAGTGATTGTTATCTGTCAAAACTAGTCTTGAATCACATTCACTCCAAGGCAGGTCATTGTGGAAGGAACCAAATTTTATCTATGCTCAGAAAGAAATACTGGATCATTAAAGCCAATTCACCAGCAAGGCGGATCATTCGTGAATGTCTTCTGTGCTGACGATGGAATTCTTCTGCAATGCAACAGAAGATGGGAGATCTTACAGTATGTCAGATTACACCTGATTTGCCTCCTTTCACTCATGTCGGCCTAGACTATTTTGGACCTATAGAAGTGAAAAGAGGACGGAGTCTAGCAAAAAGATATTTTTACCTGCCTTATATCTAGGGCCGTACATCTTGAAATTGTTTATTCACTGGATACGGATTCTTGCATCTCAGCTCTATGACGATTTATCTGTAGAAGAGGACAAGTCAAAGAAATAGTCTCTGACAATGGAACAAGCTTCGAAGGGGCAGAACGAGAGCTAAAAAGAGCGTTTGCTCATCTTAATACCAGCAAGATTCAGAATGGGATGCTAGACGGAGAAATCAAGTGGACTTTGGGGGCATGTTCGTCGAGTTCAAGTCAAAACAAGAAACGGCATTATAGAAAGACCCATCAATAAGCTGTGCCTCCTGAAGGACAACATTTGATGAAATTTGTGATTCATCACAAAGAGAATTTTTCTCCGATAACATTAGAAGATCTCACCAAACTGGTTAGCTTTATGAATATCTCCTCTTAGGGTGTGTTCACACTTGTAGTTCGGTTCGTTTGGTCCGGCGTTTCAGATTGGAATTTTTGACACCGAACCTAAAGGCATAGGGATACGTTCAAAACCTGATTGGTCTGTTTATTATATACAGTGGGGAGAACAAGTGTTTGATACACTGCCGATTTTGCAGGTTTGCCCACTTACAAAGCATGTAGAAGTCTGTAATTTTTATCATAGATACGCTTCAACTGTGAGTGACAGAATCTAAAAAATCCAGAAAATCACATTGTATGATTTTTAAGTAATTAATTTGCATTTTATTGCATGACATAAGTATTTGATGCATCAGAAAAGCAGAACTTAATATTTGGTACAGAAACCTTTGTTTGCAATTACAGAGATCATACGTTTCCTGTAGTTCTTGACCAGGTTTGCACACACTGCAGCAGGGATTTTGGCCCACTCCTCCATACAGACCTTCTGCAGATCCTTCAGGTTTCGGGGCTGTCGCTGGGCAATATGGACTTTCAGCTCCCTCCAAAGATTTTCTATTGGGTTCAGGTCTGGAGACTGGCTAGGCCACTCCAGGACCTTGAGATGCTTCTTACGGAGCCACTCCTTAGTTGCCCTGGCTGTGTGTTTCGGGTCGTTGTCATGCTGGAAGACCCAGCCATGACCCATCTTCAATGCTCTTATTCAGGGAAGGAGGTTGTTGGCCAAGATCTCGCGATACATGGCCCCATCCATCCTCCCCTCAATACGGTGCAGTCGTCCTGTCCCCTTTGCAGAAAAGCATCCCCAAAGAATGATGTTTCCACCTCCATGCTTCACGGTTGGGATGGTGTTCTTGGGGTTGTACTCATCCTTCTTCTTCCTCCAAACACGGCGAGTGGAGTTTAGACCAAAAAGCTCTATTTTTGTCTCATCAGACCACATGACCTTCTCCCATTCCTCCTCTGGATCATCCAGATGGTCATTGGCAAACTTCAGACGGGCCTGGATATGCGCTGGCTTGAGCAGGGGGACCTTGCGTGCGCTGCAGGATTTTAATCCATGACGGCGTAGTGTGTTACTAATGGTTTTCTTTGAGACTGTGGTCCCAGCTCTCTTCAGGTCATTGACCAGGTCCTGCCATGTAGTTCTGGGCTGATCCCTCACCTTCCTCATGATCATTGATGCCCCACGAGGTGAGATCTTGCATGGTGCCCCAGACTGAGGGAGACTGACCGTCATCTTGAACTTCTTCCATTTTCTAATAATTGCGCCAACAGTTGTTGCCTTCTCACCAAGCTGCTTGCCTATTGTCCTGTAGCCCATCCCAGCCTTGTGCAGGTCTAAATTTTTATCCCTGATGTCCTTACACAGCTCTCTGGTCTTGGCCATTGTGGAGAGGTTGGAATCTGTTTGATTGAGTGTGTGGACAGGTGTCTTTTATACAGGTAACGAGTTCAAACAGGTGCAGTTAATACAGGTAATGAGTGGAGAACAGGAGGGCTTCTTAAAGAAAAACTAACAGGTCTGTGAGAGCCGGAATTCTTACTGGTTGGTAGGTGATCAAATACTTATGTCATGCAATAAAATGCAAATTAATTATTTAAAAATCATACGATGTGATTTTCTGGATTTTTGTTTTAGATTCCGTCTCTCACAGTTGAAGTGTACCTATGATAAAAATTACAGACCTCTACATGCTTTGTAAGTAGGAAAACCTGCAAAATCGGCAGTGTATCAAATACTCCCCACTGTATTGCTTATTTTGAGGAACTTACCAAACATCCAAAACAATGCTGTGTGCTGGGATAAATGCGCTCGTTGTAGGTGCGTAGCCTACATTTGATGCTATTTTGATCAGCTGAGAACTCGCAAAGGAGTCAAAACAGCAGCAGGGTTGTGGCTAGAGGGGATACAGCAACGGCTGGAAGTGAGGCAAAATCTCACGATAAAATAACAATAAATTAAATTTGCTACTTATCAGATTGTGTTTTATTAATGTCTACACCTACCCCAACCCTAAATCTACCCTTACAATAATGAAAATACAGTAATTAAATGACGCAATATTGATGTGTTCATGCCTAGTGGCCGTAGCTATATCCCTTCTAGTCTTTGCCCAGCGGCAGGAATTCCTCTATCACATCAGACAACTGTGGTGGGAATCCATCAAACTGTGGTGAGTTGGATCAGTCAACAAACACAGTGAGTCATGTCATCTCCTGTTATTGTCACTTGCACTGCCTGCCACCTGTATAGCATAGCCTTCTCTGTCAGCGACGAGGGCTTCACATGTGATAAATGCAGGGAGAAGAATGCAAGGGCTTTAGATACTGACTAGCTTAGTGAACTCTGTACATTGTTCGGTTCCGGCTACAGAGCCCATGCAGCAGGGCAACTGGGTGACTGAGACTGACAAAACTCAGCTGTTCCGTTCCGATTAGAACATTAAACAGGTTCTCTCACTAGGGGTGTGCACGAATATTCGATCTGTAATATTCGAAAAATAAAAATACTATTCGAGTTTTACTACATTGCTTTGCTGGCCGATGCAGTGAATCCCACTAAAACTAAATGCACTGGGTGGCGCTGTGGAGCATGTTAACAAGTTGATTGGATCACATAATGTCGTCTGCCTCGTGATGTTTGGAATTACTTGATGTAAGATCTTACTAAATGATCTTACAAAATGGAGTTACTTTCGATCAAATTAATTAATGAAACTGTGAAAGTGTGGTGGTGTGCTTTCGCGTGTGCTTTGCTTGCTTTTGAATCTTATTTGATATCATTCCCTGTTGTTTAAACTGCTAAATATAATTTACCCATCACCATATATTGTCTAATATTGCCTACCACATTAAATCTGACACCGCTAGCTTTTAATCTAAATCACTATCACGCGTTAGCGTTTCGCTAGCCTGCAAGCTTGCCATCTCTGCACTCTGCACTTCTGAGTTCATTAAACAACTGTGGTAAATTGGATTAGTAAATAGACTCCATCAAACAACTGTGGTAAATTGGATTAATCAACAAATACGGTAAGCCATGTCTTCTTCTCCTGTCATTGTCACTTGCACTGTTTCTGTTTCATGTTTCATGTTTCATGTGATAAATGTAAGGAGATAGTCAGGCTGACGGAAAAGATTTCAGAATTAGAGACACGCATCCAGACTTTATTTGAGAGTAGTGAGAATGTAACAGCTTTAGACACTGCTTTGGATGCGAATAGCTTAGTGAATTCTGTACATTGTTCGGCTCCGGCTGTAGAGCCCGTGCAGCAGGGCAACTGGGTGACGGTGAGACGGCATAGTCGCGGATCAAAAAACCACTCTTCCGTTCCGATTAGAACATCAAACAGGTTCTCCCCACTTAGTGATGCACCCACTGAGAATCCTGTTGAAAGTGCCCTAGTTATTGGCGATTCTATTACACGGAACGTGAAAATAGAGACACCAGCCACCATAGTCACATGTTTACCGGGAGCCAGAGCACCTGACATCAAAGCAAATTTAAAAGTGCTGGCTAATGCTAATCGTGAATTCTCTAAGATTATTATTCACGTCGGCACAAATGATGTTCGACTTCGCCAGTCGGAGATCACCAAAATTAACATTAAAGAGGTGTGTAAACTCGCAAGTACGATGGCAGATGACGTTTTTTGCTCTGGTCCCCTCCCCGTTAAAAGGAGTGATGAGATACTTAGCACTTAGACTATCATCACTCAATGGCTGGTTGTCTAAGTGGTGTCCGCAAAATAACATAGGGTTCATAGACAATTGGAAAAGCTTTTGGGGCAGACCTGACCTGTTGAAAAAAGATGGTATTCATCCTTCCTGGGATGGTGCCGCTCTTCTCTCTAGTAATTTGGCACATAGTCTTAGAGCTAAACATTGACTAACTGGGGCCCAGGTCAGGAAGCAGACGGACTGGCTTACCCGACTGCCTGCTAGCTGTCTCACGTCACAGAAGTCAGATAAATCCCAGCACATAGAGACTCTTTCACCTTGATATTATCATATAGAGACTGTGTCTGTTCCACGAATTAGTAAATACAAAAAACCATCAAAACCATTCAACGGTAAAAATTTAATTGATGTCCAACAAATAAACAACAGATATAATACAGATGATCAAATGATAAAGCTCGGGCTGCTGAATATTCGATCCCTTTCCTCAAAAGCGCTTATTGTTAATGATATGATTACAGATCATAACCTAGATGTGCTGTGTTTGACAGAAACCTGGCTAAAACCTGACGATTACATTACTTTAAATGAGTCCACCCCCCAAGATTATTGTTATAAACACGAGCCGCGTCTGAAAGGTAAAGGGGGAGGTGTTGCTGTAATTTATAATAATATCTTCGGTATTACTCAGAAGTCTAGTTTCAAATATAATTCCTTTGAAGTTTTGGTGCTTTATGTAACGTTATGTAGTGAAATTGATAAATCCCGTTTGACATTTGTGCTGGCTACTGTATACAGGCCACCAGGGCACCATACAGACTTTACCAGAGAATTTGCTGATTTTCTATCAGAGTTAGTACTGGCTGCAGATAAAGTCCTAATTGTTGGTGATTTTAATATCCATGTAGACAATGAAAAAGACGCATTGGGATTGGCATTTAGAGACATTCTAAACTCTATTGGAGTAAGGCAACACGTGTCAGGACCCACTCATCGCCGTAATCATACGTTAGACCTAATACTGTCACATGGAATAAATGTTGATACCATTGAAATTCTGCAGCAGAGCGATGACATCTCAGATCATTACCTAGTATCATGTACACTTAATTTAGCAAAGGCTGCAAAGCCGTCCCCTCGCTTCAAATATGGCAGGACTATCACTGCTGCGACTAAAGATTTCTTTGTAAATAATCTTCCTCATCAGTTTCATCTCCTCAGCATCCCAGATAGCCTAGAGGAACTCGATGTTGCAACAGAAACTATTGACTCTCTCTTTTCCAGCACTTTAGACACAGTTGCTCCCCGGCGCTTAAAGAAGATTAAAGAAAATAGTCCAACGCCGTGGTACAACGAGCAAACCCGGGCCCTTAAAACAGCAGCCAGAAAAATGGAGCGCAGCTGGAAGAAAACAAAACTAGAAGTTTTTCGCATTTCGTGGAAAGAGAGCATGATTGCATACAGAAAGGCCCTAAAAACTGCTAGATCTGCTTATTTCTCGACTCTCTTAGAAGAAAACAAACACAACCCTAGGTATTTATTCGATACAGTGGCTAAATTAACCAAAGATAAAGCTTCACCTTCTGATGTTTGTAAACAGCACAGCAGTAATGACTTTATGAACTTCTTTACTTGTAAGATTGATAATATTAGGAAAAAAATTATAACCATGCAGCCGTCTACTACAGTATCACATCAGACAGTGCATTGTAGTGTCACTGAGGAAAAATTACATTCATTCACTGCTATAGGAGAAGAAGAATTGGCTAAACTCGTTAAATCATCAAAATCAACAACATGTATGCTCGACCCCATACCGACTAAACTACTAAAAGAGATGCTTCCAGAGGTCATAGATCCTCTTCTTAATATCATTAATTCATCCTTGACATTAGGATATGTACCGAAAACTTTTAAGTTGGCTATTATTAAACCACTTATTAAAAAACTGCAACTTGATCCTACAGAATTAGTCAATTACAGGCCAATCTCAAATCTACCCTCTCTGTCAAAAATACTAGAAAAGGCAGTGCCCTCACAATTATGCTCCTTTTTAGAAAGAAATGGTATCTGTGAGGATTTCCAGTCAGGATTTAGACCGTATCATAGTACTGAGACTGCTCTCATTAGAGTTACAAATGATTTACTCTTATCATCCGATCGTGGTTGTATCTCTCTGTTAGTGTTACTCGATCTTAGCGCTGCATTTGATACTATCGACCACAACATAATTTTCGAGTCTATTCAAAAGAATGTTGGCATTAGTGGAATTTCATTGCCATGGTTTAAATCATACTTATCTGACCGTTATCAGTTTGTAGCAGTAAATGAAGAGATGTCACACCGAACACAAGTTCAGTATGGAGTACCGCAGGGCTCAGTGCTAGGACCGTTGCTTTTCACCCTGTACATGCTACCACTGGGAGATATTATTAGGAAGCATGGCGTTAATTTTCATTGTTATGCTGACGATACTCAGCTCTATATTTCTTCACGCCCTGACGAAACTTACCAATTCACAAGATTAACAGAATGCATAGCTGATATAAAAAATTGGATGACTAGTAATTTCCTGAAACTTAATTAAAAACTGAATTTTTAATCATTGGACAAAAAAACTCCACAAGTAGTAACCTAGAATACTGTCTAACACTCGATGGCTGCTCTGTCAAGTCCTCGTCGTCAGTTAGGAACCTGGGTGTGCTCTTTGATACCAATCTCTCATTTGAAAGCCACGTTTCTAGCATCTGTAAAACTGCATTCTACCATCTTAAAAATATATCTAAATTACGGCACATGCTTTCAATGCAAAATGCTGAACAGTTAGTTCATGCGTTCATGACCTCAAGGCTAGATTATTGTAATGCTCTACTGGGTTGTTGCCCTGCTCGCTTAATTAATAAACTGCAGCTTGTCCAAAACGCAGCAGCTAGAGTTCTTACTAGAACCAGGAAGTATGACCATATTAGCCCGGTTCTGGCAACACTGCATTGGCTCCCTATTAAACATCGTATACATTTTAAAATCTTGCTGATTACTTACAAAGCACTAAATGGTTTAGCTCCCCAGTACTTGAGCGAGCTCTTAACGCATTATACTCCATCACGTCTATTGCGGTCTCAAAATTCTGGCCAGTTGATAATACCTAGAATATCAAAATCAACTGCAGGCGGTCGATCCTTTTCCTATTTAGCACCTAAACTCTGGAACAGTCTTCCTAGCATTGTTCGGGAAGCAGACACACTCTGCCAGTTTAAATCTAGACTAAAAACACATCTCTTTACTATGGCATACACATAAAACATTTTTAATTTCTATTATTCAAATCAGTTAAATGATTGTTTTAGGCTGCATTAACTAGGTCAGCCGGAACCGGGAACACTTCCAATAACACCTGATGTACTCGTTACATCATAAGAAGAATGGCATCTACGCTAATGTTAGTCTCTCTGTTTATCCCGAGGTTTACTGCAGGTCGGCCGGATCCGGGCCGTATCCAGGCCGTATCCAGACCAGATGGTGGACCTTATCCTGGACATGACGAACGCATCCCTGAAGTGTCTGTAGAGACCGTGTCAATTAAACTCCCCCTTGTAAATGCCGCATCGACATGACATCCTCATTAAACCCGTCCCCGGCGTGACGACTCCAATCTTTCGAATAATCCTACGAATATCTATTGATCTAATATGACTTCTGACCTGTAATGTGCCAGAATCATAATCATACACTATTTGTTCGTCGGCCAGAGGAGAACTGGCACCCCGACTGAGCCTGGTTTCTCCCAAGGTTTTTTTCTCCATTCTGGCCCTGAAGGAGTTTTGGTTCCTTACCACCGTCGCCTTTGGCTTTTGGCTTGCTCAGTTGGGGACACTTAAATTTCAACTATATTACTGATCTGCCCGCATTGATACTATATGATAATTGAAATGAGCTGGATGACATCACCGTTTTCACCAGAGCCGAATCAAATTCCGTTGCATTATTTTCCTATTACCACTGTGAAGCTGCTTTGAAACAATTGCCATTGTAAAAAGCGCTATATAAATAAAGGTGATTTGATTTGATTTGATATTAGGTTTTGGTTCAAGGAGAGGACAAGGAGTTCTGGTTCCTTGCCACTGTCGCCTTTGGCTTTTGGCTTTCTCAGTTGGGGACACTTAAATTTCAACTATATTACTGATCTGCCCGCATTGACACTATATGATAATTGAAATGAGCCGGATGACATCACCGTTTTCACTAGAGCGGCTGTACAGCCGAATCAAATTCCGTTGCATTATTTTCCTGTTACCACTGTGAAGCTGCTTTGAAACAATTGCCATTGTAAAAAGCGCTATATAAATAAAGGTGATTTGATTTGATATTATAATAACTCTATGAAAAATCACATGAAATCTAACGTTAAACACCAGTTGAATGAGGAAAGACAGCTGTCCATCAATGCATTCATGAGCGACTGCAGGTAAGCGCAGCTGCACCCTAAGTGAGCCGAGATAACTTGTATGTTAGCAAAATGATCTCTAGACATTTGCTTTAAGTTTCGTCGAATGAGACTGGCTTAAGAACATGAAACACAAAGTGCTGTAAGAAACTTCACTTAGCACACCGTTATCTTTGTGTCTCTGCAACTAAAGATTGCTTTATAAATAATCTTCCTGACCAGTTTCATCTCCTCAGCATCCCAGATAGCTTAGAAGAACTCGATGCTGCAACAGAAACTATTGACTCTCTTTTCCAGCACTTTAGACACAGTTGCTCCTTTGCGCTTGTACGAGTACGAGTACACTCGGGCCCTCAAGAGAGCAGCCAGAAAAATGGAGCGCAGCTGGAAGAAAACAAAACTAGAGGTTTTTCGCATTTCGGGGAAAGAGCACGATTGCGTACAGAAAGGCCTTAAAAGCGGCTAGATCTTATTTTTCAACTCTCTTAGAAGAAAACAAACACAACCCTAGGTATTTGTTTGATACAGTGTTCGGAACTGTATCTTACTTCTGACGTAAACGTCACAGCACAGTAGTAATGACTTTTTGACCTTCTTTACTCGTAAGATTGATTAATATTAGGGAGAAAATTATAACTATACAACCATCTACTACAGTATCGCATCAGACAGTGCATTGTAGTGTCCCTGAGGAAAAATTTCATTCATTCATTGCTATGGGAGAGGAAGAATTGTCTAAACTCTTTAAATCATCTAAATCAAAAACATGTATGTTAGACCCTATACCGACTAGGCTACTGAAAGAGATGCTTCCAGAGGTCATAGATCCTCTTCTTAAAGGGGTCATGAATTGAGAAATCAACTTTTCATTCAGCCTTTGATATATAAAAGTTCATTGTGATATAAGAATATCCTGTAAGTTTCGGAGCTTAAAACTTCCTTGTTAGTCAAAGAAAAGCTTTTATTGACACCAGACAAACGCTTGATCTCAGAATATGCCAACCCTTGACGTCATCTTGTGGTGAAACGCCGCCTCAACATAATAATAAGTACGCCTGATTCTGTAGCCCCGCCCACTGACTCGTGGAGCTAAACAGATCACGCTACCGAGCAATAAACATGCCAAAGATAGCAAGATATTGCGCTGTGCCTGGTTGTGGAAGAACACAGTCGCTGCATAAGCTTCCTTCGGATTCTAATATTAGGAATGTGTGTAAATATTAGACATTGTGTCTTATCCACGTAAGACACTTTTATTTTTAAAAGTGACATTTTTATTGAAGATCCAGTTCACGTGGGTAAGACATTGCGTGTTTGTTCCTTCATTTCACCACGGATTCGTTTGTAAACGAGACTGGATTTGCAGACAGGATGAGATTACATGAATGAATGAAGCAACACACTTATGTGAGTAAAAAGTGTTTTTTATATGTGATAGTATTGCATTGTTACAGATCATTTATCTATTGATTATGTGTACGTGTCTAACTGAACATAACTTCCACGCTGTCACAGGCTGGTGAATCCTTTATTTGAGGTGTTATTGGTTCATTGTGTGATCAGACTCGGACATGTATGGGCCAGGGCTCGCAAAAGCCCAACGTCCCGGGGCTAACTTACGTGTTTTCCAGACGGGCTACCAAAACATAAGCCCGTCGGCAGGCCGGTGAATCTTAAATAGTGAAATAACATTCCTTTCTTGATGTGCGTTGTTCACTCTCTTGACTTGATATTTGAAGGAAAAATACAATCTTGGAAGTTTTGATAATGCTGATTTGTCTTGACTCTGCAGTGAGGCTTGTGCGTGTGTGAGTGTTAGTGATGCACGGTCGCGGTTATATCCACCGATCGGGCGGGCCAAGTAATAAAAAAATAACATTCCAATTAATTGCAGGTGGATGAGAGATAAATCATTGTGTTTGTTTGATAAAGACACTTTACGAGCCCTGTGGGCGAATCATCATTCCGGTTGCCATTTTCCCACATGCTTTCAAAACGATCCCTCACGTGTACTCACGGGGGAACCGGAGCTCGTTATAATATGCAAAGCTTATCCAATCATAGTAGTGGGCGTTTACTTCCAAGTCTTCAGTGCGGCACGCCCATAAAAACCGAGCGTTCCATGAGAGAGGCTCAAAACCAGGGTACAAAATAGCCTATTACTTATTCATTATGATGTTTTTGAATGTAAAAACCATGTGAACGTCATAAGTTGACCTCAGACAACAGTATAAAAAAAAAAAAAAGCCACTTCATGACCCCTTTAAAAACATTAATTCATCTTTGTCATTAGGATATGTACAGAAACCTTTTAAGCTGGCTATTATTAAACTTCTTATTAAAAAAATGCCACTTGATCCTAGAGAATTAGTCAGTTACAGGCTGATCTCAAATCTACCCTTTCTGTCAAAAATACTGGAAAAGGCAGTATCCTCACAACTATGTTCCTTTTTAGGAAGAAATGGTATCTGCAAGGATTTCCAGTCAGGATTTTGTATCATAGTACTGAGACTGCTCTCATTAGAGTTACAAATGATTTGCTCTTATCCGATCGTGGTTGTATCTCTCTATTAGAGTTACTGGATCTTAGTGCTGCATTTGATACCATCGACCACAACATCCTTTTGAATAGACTCAAATTATGTTAGTATTAGTGGAATTGCATTGGCATGGTTTAAATCATACTTATTTGACCGTTATCAGATTGTAGCAGTAAATGAAGAGATGTCATACCTACATGTATGGAGTACCTCAAGGCTCAGTACTAGGACCATTGCTTTTCACCTTGTACATGCCACCCTTGGGAGATATCATTGGGAAGCATGGCATTAGTTTTCACTGTTATGCTGTGTACAGCCTCTGTAGTACCATTTAGCCACTTGTTAGCAACAGCCCAAAAAATCACGAGTGGGGTAATACTGATGTATTTTATGTCGTAGAATAAAACGTGAAAGTGTCTTGAGCTTGTGTTCACCACAGACCTTATTTCAGCCATTTAACCAAAACCCCATTAAAAAAAAAACATTGACTTTGGGTCGAGGGAACCAGAAGTGCTAAAATGCTAACTCGCTTCCGCGTTTTGGCCTACAAAGTGATGTCATACCTGCACCACTCTATTAAACATTGTAAGTAATTAGCAAGATTTTAAAATTTATACGAAGCACTAAATGGTCTAGCTACAATTCGGTACGGTACGCAATTTTTGCCGTTTCCATTGTCAGAAGTTGTGAATGGTACCCTAATTCTGAATCGTACCGTATCACTTTTTTGCCACCCTTCTGTTGAGGTACCTAGCACAGTAGTCCGGTACTAAAGAGTGGAGCTAGATCAGGGTTTAGCGTCCCGAATCGCACTGAACTGTACAGTACTGTACCGCTAGGTGGAAACGAGCCATTAGTCTCTCTGTTTATCCCAAGGTTTACTGTAGTCAGCCGGATCCGGGCTGTATCCAGATGGTGGACCTGCACCTAGACACGACCACATCCCTGAAGTGTCAGCAGAGATTTTGTCAACTAGACGGTCCCCTGTGAAGTCCTCATCGACACGACAGCCAGTGTCACTGATCCTCAACAAACCCATCTCCGGCGTTATGACTCAGATCTTCAACCAGATGGAACTGGCTAAATATTCTGAATGTTCCGATCCAGTCTGACTTCTGACCTGTAATGCTGCCTGAATCATAATCATACACTGTCCGTTCGTTGGCCATCGGAGAGCTGGCACCCCGACTGAGCCTGGTTTCTCCCAAGGTTTTTTTTTTCCATTCTGTCACCTGATGGAGTTTTAGTTCCTTGCCGCTGTTGCCTCTGGCTTTTAGCTTGCTTAGTTGGGACACTAAATATTCAACATTATTATTGATCTGCCTCCATCACTGAACTTACTTAAAATGGACTATGACACTATTTTCTACTAGATTTGCTGTACAGCCAAAACAAACGTCATTGCATTATTCTCCTGTTTTCACTGTAAAGCTACTTTGAAACAATCTGTATTGTAAAAAGTGCTATATAAATAAAGGTGAATTGACTTGACACACAAACGAAGATCTGCGGTTCTGATGCCTGTACCGAACTGTGATGGCGACATCACGAATATGATGAGAAAAAACAGCTATGCGTGAGCATTCTGTCCTTTTTTCTGTCCTCATTAAACCCGTCCCCGGCGTGACGACTCCAATCTTTCGAATAATCCTACGAATATCTATTGATCTAATATGACTTCTGACCTGTAATGTGCCAGAATCATAATCATACACTATTTGTTCGTCGGCCAGAGGAGAACTGGCACCCCGACTGAGCCCGGTTTCTCCCAAGGTTTTTTTTCTCCATTCTGGCCCTGAAGGAGTTTTGGTTCCTTGCCACCGTCGCCTTTGGCTTTTGGCTTGCTCAGTTGGGGACACTTAAATTTCAACTATATTACTGATCTGCCCGCATTGACACTATATGATAATTGAAATGAGCTGGATGACATCACCGTTTTCACCAGAGCCGAATCAAATTCCGTTGCATTATTTTCCTGTTACCACTGTGAAGCTGCTTTGAAACAATTGCCATTGTAAAAAGCGCTATATAAATAAAGGTGATTTGATTTGATTTACAGGGTCTCATTTTCCTCTTTTTTTTTTTTTCTTTAACATGTCTTTAGTCTGTGTTGCGTTCATATTTAATTCGAACCGCACCAGAGTTTGTTATCTGGTAGGAAGCGGACCGAGACCCATCTTTTTAGTGGTCTTGGTCCGCTTGTGTGGTGCGCACCAGGGTTCGGGTGGCAGCGTTCACGCTTATTCAAATGAACCACACTAACAGAGCAATCTCACCAGGGTTTGTTTTAATCGAACCAAACATGCCAAGTGTGAACATACCCTTAGTCCTCTTGATGTGGTTCCCACTGCTTTGTTTAAAAATGTTAGACATCATGGACCTTGTGTGCTTTCTATAATTAAGTCTCTGACTTCTGGTTATTTTCCAATGTATTTCAAACAAGCTGTTGTTCAACCACTTCTCAATAAAACAAATCTTGATCCTGCCCCAAACGTATACAAATCTATTTTTAAGTTAACTTTCATGGCTAAGGTCCTGGGAAAAAGTCAGTGTGTTGGCATCTCTGGAACAGCATTTTTACTGCGTGATAAATATAAGCACCATGGCACAACGGTTCATATGCTCATTGTCTCCTAATTATGACCAGAAATGGATAAATATTAAGTCTGCTGTATAAAACAATTAAAGAACCAATGTAGGAGAATGGTTATGCGCAAACAGCGGTAAACTCTATAGAATATATTCCCTATTTGTGCAGTGCGCGCATGTCAAAAAATCAGCTCCGATTTGAAGCTTGTGACATAAAAACATACACATCAACCCGATCACTTTGTTTAGCGTTCATGTAAACACTACAAACGAGCCATAAGACATGCTGCTGCTGTACAATATAGCACACATGAATTATCCATAGCAGATCTATACAGGTGGAGCTGGGGAAGGTGGATGGTTTCTGCAAATGCTGACTAAGATTTCAGTAAAGTTGAGCAGCTAACTCGTAAGCTGTATCGTAATTCAGGGGCTGCATATTTCGAAGGCCGCATTTGAAGGCCGATTGCCTCACAACGGCGCGACGAAGGCTGTCCCAATTCAAAGGGTCCTTCAAATGCGGCCTACCGTCAGTGTTGCCAAGTCTGCAGTTTTATCCCACGGAATTGGGCTACTTTTAAGTTGTTGCCGCAGGTAAAAGATTTTTCTGTGGGTTGATTTTGATGAAAATTTGGCCGGCCGATGGAGAAAATTGCATTGGGCTACTTTTGTCGCACAGACCTGGCAACCCTTGCCTACCGTCCTTCTTTCCCCGGGCCGTAAAGGATAGAACGAGCCTGTCCTGCGGCGATGACGACAGGATTTTTTTTTTCAAAGAAAATGGCGGGTGAAGGGTTCTTCTGTGGTGGCTGAGGAATACATTCATATGTGCGTACGAATGTGCGTACGAACGATTTTAAGAACAAATCACAATTCACCAAAGATTTCGTAATAATTTTTCTACATTTACGAAAAAATATAGGAACAACAAACCACACGTACGCAAAAAGAACTTACTCTGTATGGCTTTATAATCGTGTTAAGAAGTTATATTTCATCCTAACATGACTATAATTACATTGAAGTATATTGCATTAATTGTATTATATAATCCATATATAAAATTCTATAATGAAATTATTAAATAATACAATTTAATTTAATCAATTTCATGTTACAGAATTATTCCAAAATGGATTAAATTCATTATTTTTTCCTCAATTCTACAAACAATACTCCATAATGACAACTTGAAGTTTGTTTGAAATCTTTGCAAATTTATTAAAAAAAATTAATAAAAAAAAATCACATTTACATAAGTATTCACAGCCTTTGCCATGACACTTAAAATTGAGCTTAGATGCATCCTGTTTCCACTGATCATCCTTGAGATGTTTCTACAACTTGATTGAAGTCCACCTGTGGTAAATTCAGTTGATTGGACATGATTTGGAAAGGCACACACCTGTCTATATAAGGTCCCACAGTTAACACTGCATGCAAAGCACAAACCAAGCCATGAAGTCCAAGGAATTGTCTGTAGACCTCCAAGACAGGATTGTATCGAGGCACAGATCTGGGGAAGGGTACAGAAAAATTTCTGCAGCATTGAAGGTCCCAATGAGCACAGTGGCCTCCATCATCTGTAAATGGAAGAAGTTTGGAACCACAAGGACTCTTCCTAGAGCTGGCCGCCTAGCCAAACTGAGCGATCGGGGGAGAAGGGCCTTAGTCAGGGAGGTGACCAAGAACCTGATGGTCACTCTGACAGAGCTCCAGTGTTTCTCTGTGGAGAGAGGAGAACCTTCCAGAAGAACAACCATCTCTGCAGCACTCCACCAATCAGGCCTGTATGGTAGAGTGGCCAGGCGGCACGACAGCCCGCCTGGAGTTTGCCAAAAGGCACCTGAAGGACTCTCAGACCATGAGAATCAAAATTTTGGAATAAGGCTGTAACATAACAAAATGTGGAAAAAGCGTATACAGCCTGCTAATGAGAGCTCTGTAATCTGGGTCTTTATAAAAGGTGTTTATTGTGAGAACTGGTGAGAATGGCACACTTGGCATTGCTCGAGGATCCGGGCGAGAGCCCGGTTGCGAACAGCGGCAAGTTTGACGAGAGTGACGAAAGGTAAGGAAAGCGTGTGCAGAAAGCCCTTATATGGAGATGTTTGGGCGTGTTTTATGCAAATGACTAACCTCATGCACGTGGCCGCTCATTTAGAATACTCCACATTCACTAACATCAGAACAAAGTTAAGAACAAATTCGTACGAACGTTTTGTGAATCATGCGGATAAGTTCTCCAGCGCGTACAAATACGAAAGAATCCACGCAATTATTAGTGAATGAGACCCATTGTCTTGTTGAAGCACCCATTTCAAGGGCAGTTCCTCTTCGGCACTGGGCAACATAATCTCTTCTAGTATTTTGATGTATTCAAACTGATCCATGATTCCTGGTATACGATAAATAGTCCAAACACTGTAGTATGAAGAACATCCTCATACCATGATTTTTGCACCACCATACTTCACTTTCTTGGTGTACTGTGGCTTGAGTACCTGGGGTTCGCCTGACGTACTGTCAGTGACCACTGACCCGAAAAGAACAGTTATGTTATCAGTCCACAGAATGTTATGCCATTTCTCTTTGGGCCAATCATTTTGTTCCTTGGCAAATTTGAACAGATTCTGCACATGCCGTTTTTAACAATGCTGCTTTAAAGGAGCTTCTTGCTGATAGCTTAGCTTCTATCAAATGTCTTCTGACTGTAACAGTACTTAGAGGTAATTTTAGAAAATCTTTGATCTTTCTGGAGATGATGATTGGCTGAATCTTTGCCATTCTGATTATTGTTTGGTCCATTTTAACAGTAGTTACACGTTTCTGGTTTTTGTTGCCATTTTAAAGCATTTGAGATAGCTGAGCTTACTATAATTTGCTGCACTTTATACGTTTTTTTCTTTACACTCTCCAATCAACTTTTAATCAAATTATGTTGTTCCTCTGAATTTGGAACGGCTCATTGTACTTAGGAATTCAGAAGGAAATATATTTTATAACAATATGTGAAACATTTGCTTCTCTTTTTCCCTAATAAAGGATAATTAATGCCACCTGTTTTTTAACAGAATGAATGAATTCTCTAATTAGACTCCACATTGCTATTATTTTGAACATGCCCCTTTCTGAATCAATTACGTAGAACAAGCATGCATGTCATGACAGTTGGGTCTATTACACTACTACAAGTAAATTATTTGCAATGCAGAAATATCACTACTAATTACAGTGGTTCATCAGGTTACTGATACTGTACTGCTATTTTTTTAACAACAGTACATGCTTTCATTTCCTCCCGCCTTGATTATTGTAATTCTCATTTTACTTGTCTTAATTCATTCTTGAAACAATTACATGTGGTTCAAAATGCTGCCGCCAAGTTTTTAACTAAGTCAAAGAATGATCCAGTATGGTTTTCCGGCCTTGACCCTAACGCACAGAGATTGTTCCAGATTCTCTGAATCTTTGGATGATATTATGCACTTTAGATGATGATAACTTCAAACTCTTTGCAATTGTTCTCTGAGAAACTCCTTTCTGATATTGCTCCACTATTTTTCGCCGCAGCATTGGGGGAATTGGTGATCCTTTGGCCATCTTGACTTCTGAGAGACACTGCCACTCTGAGAGGCTCTTTTTATACCCAATCATGTTGCCAATTGACCTAATAAGTTGCAAATTGGTCCTCCAGCTGTTCCTTATATGTACATTTAACTTTTCCGGCCTCTTATTACTACCTGTCCCAACTTTTTTGGAATGTGTAGCTCTCATGAAATCCAAAATGAGCCAATATTTGGCATGACATTTCAAAATGTCTCACTTTCAACATTTGATATGTTATCTATATTCTAATTGTGAATAAAATATAAGTTTATGAGATTTGTAAATTATTGCATTCCTTTTTTATTCACAATATGTACAGTGTCCCAACTTTTTTGGAATCGGGTTTGTATTTACATTAAACATATTTACATTAAACTGAGAGTCTAGTTTGTCTTACTGGTTACTTTCAGGTTGTTTATTGATGACACTGTTTTCATTTAGTAAAAAAGGTTTGCATTTCCTGTCCTGACCTGAGATGGACAACCAGTGACTCAAGAACCAGATGTAAGATGAAAACACGGTGGCTGCTGTTAGTTTGTAAACAGTCAGTCAACTGGCAGAAAGGTGAATTTATGCCGTTGTGTGATACTATAGATTTAGGATTTGTTAAAAGTCTCCCTTTTATAAACTGTAAGCAAATTAAAATATCTTGGTAGCACTGTCTCCAGACATTACAAAAGTTTATATGAAACACATATATAAAGTTTGTACTTATATAAGATAAACTAAAGAGTGATATAGAGACCAGGGGCCTCATGTATAAAACTTTCCATAGATTTCATCCTAAAAGTGTGAGTATGCCCAAAAGCCAAAAAAGGTTTTCAGATTTATATTTTTAGCTTCACTCTTCTGCCCGATCGCCGCTCTGCCAGAAAGCTGATCAGCGCGCCGCTCTCTGCAGCCAGATCAGCCCACCGCTCCCTAACAGCCTCTGATGTCGTGCCTGATCAACGCTTCCCCTGCCGCCGAACTAAAAGAGCAAATTTTAAAAAGAAAATCTCTGCGATGTTGTTGCAAATGTCACGCCACGCTAATGACGGGCACAGTGAGTGTGTCACATGCCTGGGGAAACCCCACACTGATGCGGCTCTCACTGAGACAAACTGCTCTCATTGCGAGAGCATGAGTCTCGCCTCTCTGCGCTCGCGGATCGCTTTCTTTTCAGAGAGCGACTCCACCCCTCACGCCCTCCCGTTTTCTTCCTCCCAGGAGCCTGCGAGGAAAAAACAACGGGGCAGAGGATCTCAGCACTCAGATACGAGTGAGCTCATGCCGGCCCAGCACCCACGTGTCTCACTCTCTCCACATAGAGAGGTTTCCCCCGACCTATTTTCACGCCCAGACCAGCGTCCCTCTGCCATCGCGAGTGACCTGGTCTCGTTCGGGGGGTCCGACGGCGATCCCCTAGATGACAGCATGTCATTGGCGGCTTCAGACGTGAAGGATTTGACGGGCTCTACTAACGACCCCACACCCTGCCGTCTCTCGAACCAATCGACGCCAGGGTCACCGAGCTCATCCGTGTCCTGACAAGGCCATCGAGGAGCTTGGATTAGAGTGGTCTACGCCTGAGGAGCCCACTCGCAGCCTGGACGAGTGGTTTCTGCTGGGCCACCGCCAGCCCCCCTGCCAGCGAGCCGCGCCCTTCTTCCCAGAGGTGAAGTCGTGTCGTGGCGCGCCCCCTACTCGGCCCGCCTGCACACTTCCACCTCGTCCGCCCTCACTACAGTGGACGGCGCCCAGGAAAAGGGCTATGAGAAGCTGCCTCCTCTGGATGAAGCAGTGGTTGCGCACCTTTGCCTGACCACTGCCATAGGATGGAAAGCGAAGATCGCACATCCCTTCAAGGCGTGCTGAACAACGTCTGCTCTAGCTGGATGTGCCTACACCTCGGCTGGCCAGGCGGCCTCCTCACTCCGTTCTATGGCCGTTCTCCAGGTCTACCAGGCCAAACTCCTCCATGCCATGGATGAGTCTGGACCCGACCGGCCGCATTTAAGGAGCTGCGCAACGCAACAGACCTGGCTCTGCATGCTACTAAGGTGACGGCCCAGGCCATTGGCAGATCAATGGCCAGCCTAGTAGTGCTGGAGCGCCACATGTGGCTTAATCTAACGGAGAACAAGGACGCTGACAAGACGGTTTTCCTCGACTCCCCTGTCTCCCCCACCGGTCCACTCTTCGGTCCAGCGGTCGACTGATTCGCAGAACACTTCTCTGCAGCACAGAAGTCGTCCCAGGCAATGGGACACTTCCTGCACAAGCGTTCCAGCTCTGCTGCTGCCACCACTCGCCCCAAACCTGCGCCGACTCAGCAGCCCACTAAGACAGTGCCCCGACCGCTCAGCCTGCCACACAGTCTGAGCCTCACCGGCGCTCTCACTCTGCTAAGCGCTACCCTTTCCCGAAGCACCAAGGTCCCTGGCCCAAGATTGTGCTGGACCCCGCTCAGCAGAAGCCGTCCTAATCCTCCAGTCAGGAAGAGGAGGGGGCTATGTCTTGCCGTGGCCGGACCACCCCCAAACAGCCTCGTGTATGCCCCCAGACGCCCCGTTCAGTTCCGGGTGCAAGGAAATGTGTTTATTGCAAGCACTGGGCCCGTTCAAGCGCCCATGCCAACCGCTGTGATAGCGGACAAAATAAAACACAAACATACTCAAAAGGAGAGCTCTTTTCCTCTTCCACTCATTACGAGCATCGTGTCCCCACTCAGCGGCCCGCTGCTCGAACCAATCCAACCCCTTGCCACATGGGCCGAGGCCTGGCAGGCCATCCCCGGAGTGTCAGCATGGGTGATGGGGATAATAAAACGAGGTTACGTACTCCAATTCGCTCGGAAACCCCCACGCTTCGATGGTGTGGTTCCCACCTCAGTGAGCAGCAAGGACGGCGGCCTCAGGCCCATCCTCGATCTCAGGGTTCTGAATCGTGCCCTCATAAAGCGCTCGTTCAGAATGATTACCTTGAAGCAGATCCTCTCGCAAATCAGCCCAGGGGACTGGTTCTTTTCTTTGGATCTGAAAGACACCTATCTTTCACATCCAGATAGCCCCCCCATCACAGGCTCTTCTTGAGAGTGGCATATCAATATACGGTCCTCCCATTCGGACTGTCATTAGCTCCTCGTACCTTCACGAGATGCATGGATGCGGCTCCTTCCCCGAGACAAAAGGGAATCCGCATTCTGAACTACCTCGACGATTGGCTCATTTTAGCCCAGTCGGAGGCCGAGCTGGTATCCCACAGATCACTCTTCAACCACCTAGAGTGCTTGGGGCTCAGGGTCAACTTTGCCAAAAGCGCACCGTCTCCCAGCCAACGAATCACGTTCCTGGGGGCAGTTTTCGACTCAGTCCAAATGAGGGCTACAGTCTCGCCAGAACGCATCCTGGCCATACAGCAGCTGGCGGCCGCCTTTACAGTTGGAACCTCTTTCATGGCTTCAGCTTCCCCGGTGCTACAGCTGGGCCTGCTCCGTGCAGGGGCCCAGTGCCCCTGCAGTACTGGCTGAAACCTCTAGTTCCACCCCATGCCTGGCGTCATGGACGCCTACGCATCAAGGTAGACCAGGCCTGTGTCTCGGCCCTGGCCCCTTGGACAGACCCCCGCTGGTTCGAGCGGGGCGTGGCTCTGGCGATGGTATGAAAGAGGAGAATCATCTTCACAAATGCATCCAATACAGGTTGGGGAGCCCTACACGAGGGCAAAGCGGGAGGAAAGCGGAAAGCGGGCTACACATCAACTGCCTGGAAATGCTGGCAGTATGTCGAGGCCTCCAAGCCTTCCTGCCGCACCTAGCGGGACACCACATCCTGGTCCGCTCGGACAGTATGACAGTGGTGTCCTACATAAATCGCGGGCTCTCCTCAAAATGCCTCTTCACTCTGGCGAAGGATCTCCTGGAGTGGTCGCACTGCAACCTGCTTTCGCTGAGAGCAGTGCACGTGCCAGGCATTCTGAATCAGGGAGCGGACATGTTGTCCCGAAGCAATGTCTCCTCCGAAGAGTGGATGCTCCACCCCCAAGTAGGTGAGAGGATTTGGGATACCTTCGGGAAGGCAGAGGTCGACCTCTTCGCCTCCGAAGACAATTATCATTGCCCGACTTATTTTTCAAAGAACAGGGATGCGCTGGCCCACGATTGGCCCAGCCATCTCCTTTACACCTTTCCCCCGGTCGCCCCAGCCATCTCCTTTACACCTTTCCCCCGGTCGCCTTGATCCCTCAGGTGATCAGACAAATCAGGGAACGCAAGCACAAGGTTCTCTTAGTGACCCCACAATGGAGGAACCAGCATTGGCTCTCAGCACCATGGCCCATTCCTCTGAGACGGGACCTCCTCTCTCAGGTGAACAGGACAATCTGGCACCCTCAGCCCGAGCTGTGGGCTCTGCACCTATGGCCTCTCGATGGGAGCCCACAAACCTCCCCGAGAACATCTTAAACACTATTACGCAGGCTAGGGCCCCGTCTACAAGACACCTCTATGCCCTCAAATGGTCGGTATTCTCTGCATGGTGCACAACCCGTGGCGAAAACCCATCTACATGTGACGCATCGCTGATACTGTCCTTCCTTCAAGAGTGGCTGATTAAGGGTCGTTCCCCTTCCAATCTTACGGTCTACGTGGCGGCCATAGCAGCCTTCCACGGTCCTATAGCCGGACAATCGGTGGGCAGGAACTAGGGCTGCACGATTAATCAAAATTGATTTTAATTAAATAAATATATGCCCAGCGTGTTAGTGAAGCGGCTCTGTGATCAGTAGTAAACGCTGCTCCATTTGAGAGCACTGCGAGTTTGAGTCGCTTATAACGTGCTTTTGAAAAAAACAAAAAGACGTTTAATAACGTTTTAACTCACTTCATATCGTCAGTCGAGTGTTTGATATTTCCTTTTGTGGCTTCTTATCACAGAATGAGGCAGACGATTGTGATACAGTGATGAAGTCTATGTCGATTAGCACTGCATTATAATATACTTTATTATTATGAAAATACCAGAGAAGGCTTGAAGAACTCAAATACACCATATATTGTCACAGTCATGTTTATTGTCTTCAAGTTTCATCTTTTTATTCAGCTCATAGACCGTAAAAATTTTTTAGATTCAGCTACACAGCGCTAGCTTCACATTAGGGATTTCCTGAAACCGTCATTATATTACTTCTCTGAGGCAAATGTGGCGTTTCTGCTCGAGGACGCCCTCTGGCCTCCAGTATGAATGAAATGTGTGTTTAGTGCTCAGCAGTGCTCACTCCATCCTATTTTGGGTAAAAAATAGGAAAAATAATACTTCTCTAAATAAATGTATATGACAATCCATATGTTTTTCTCCAGTGTACAGGAGTTTTTTCCCCACCATGGATGCATAAGAGGCTCATACTTCATATTAAAGACATAGACTTGTTCTTGATTTTGCATACCTCCTGACAAAAATTAAGAAATTTATATCACAGATTTTTATAATAATAATAATAATAATAATAATAATAATAATAATAATAATATACATTTTATAATAAATCCTTAGACATTTCTAGTGGTTTTAAGTCATAGGCTGCCTGCATGTTAACAGGTAACCCTGCAGTTTTTTGTAAAATAAGTTTTCTGTAAAATATAATAATTAGGGCCCAAGCCCAAAGGGCGAAGGCCCTATTGTTCCCCTAAGGATTATTATTAGGGCCCAAGCCCAAAGGGCGAAGGCCCTATTGTTCCCCTAAGGATTATTATTATTATTGTTATTTTTCTTCTTTTGCCTTTTGGGCATTTTTGGGGCCCTTAATGTGCTCGAAAACTCTTGAAACTTTGCACACGCGTCGGAATGCGCGGCCATCAGGGCCGGGCCGAAATCTGGTACCCGGGCGTGGCAGGGGGGCTCGACAGCGCCCCCTTAAGTGGGTTCTGAAAACTTGGTCCATATAATCAAACACACTTGCAAGTACATGTATGAAACTCGGTACACATATAGAGCTCAACAGGAAGTGAGCTATTATGGGTTGTTCGGAAAACACATGCTCTGGAATTTGATATACTTCTCCTAGGCCATTGTTCCGATCAGCGCCAAACTCGGTCAGCATGAAGTCAAGACATTGAGGATGCTAAATTGCCAGCGGTTTTTGATATCTCGAACGGTTAGGCCGTGGTGAGGAGATGAATTTATGGCGAGAAAAGGGAAACAGGAAGTGTGTTATAACTTCTGCAAACATTGACTGATTTTGATGAAACTTCAGCTGTGTGTTCGTTGTAAGAGGCCGATCACATGGATATGACTTTTGTGACTCAAAGTCATAGCGCCACCAACTGGCAGCAGAAAGTGTGTCACTTTTTAAAAAATGCTTTGAATCACCATCTTATTTTCACCCGATTTACTTCAAACTTCATCAGTATAATGTCAAAACATAGCAGATATAGACATATGAATGGATTCCTGATGTTTTAAATACTGTTGCCATGGCAATGTGTCAAAGTTTAATAATCTTTTTGGGTGTTTTTGAGACTCTTAGCACGCTTGAAATTGCATGAAACTCAACACACATATCAGAGATGCCGTCCAGTAGATACGGCCAAAGACTTAGAAACGGGCGTGGTGGAGGGGCTCAGTAGCGCCACCTTTTGACAAAAGTGGGGGGGTTAGTTTTATCTACAGTCACCAAACTCTGTATATGTGTATATGTATATATGTATGTATGTATGTATGTATGTATATATATATTTTGTTCTCATCGAGCCGGACAACTTTCTAATTTACAGTCATTAGCTCCAACCAACAGGAAGTCAGATATTTTGGTTTGAATGTGGAATTTTTGAATAAACAGGCTCTGAGTTTTTATAAACTACTCGTAGGAGATGCATGGAATCGACACCAAACTCGGTCAACATGAAACAAAGACACTGAAGATGCTATATTGGGAATGATTATAGGATATCTCAAACGGTTTCTGTTTCCCTGTTTCCTCAAAAGGGAAACAGAAACTGTCTCATATCTTGTAAAATCATTGTTTGATTTAAATTAAATTAAGATTGTATGTTCGGTAATTGAACCTGGATAAATTTAAAATGAACGTACTATTTTTCAGATCAATAAATTTATTTAAAATATTACTTTGTGTGTGTTTTATTGACCATGAATGAATTTTAAAATGAATGTACTATATTTTAGATCAGTATATTGGTTTTTCTTTAACATTTTGTATTTGGAGATTAATTCTTGACACTAAAAAAAAAAAAAAAAATATTCTCTGAATTAAACAATTTACTTCTATAAAACAAAAAAAACAAAAAAAAAAAAAAAAAAAAAAAAACACATTTGAGTTTCTTTTTCAAACAATGAAGTGTGTGTAATTTAAATACAAACTCGATTCCAAAAAAGTTGGGACACTGTACAAATTGTGAATAAAAACAGAATGCAATGATGTGGAAGTTTCAAATTTCAATATTTTATTCAGAATACAACATAGATGACATATCAAATGTTTAAACTGAAAAAAAAAAAAAAAGTATCATTTTAAGGGAAAAATAAGTTGATTTTAAATTTCATGGCATCAACACATCTCAAAAAACTTGGGACAAGGCCATGTTTACCACTGTGTGGCATCCCCTCTTCTTTTTATAACAGTCTGCAAACGTCTGGGGACTGAGGAGACAAGTTGCTCAAGTTTAGGAATAGGAATGTTGTCCCATTCTTGTCTAATACAGGCTTCTAGTTGCTCAACTGTCTTAGGTCTTCTTTGTCGCATCTTCCTCTTTATGATGCGCCAAATGTTTTCTATGGGTGAAAGATCTGGACTGCAGGCTGGCCATTTCAGTACCCGGATCCTTCTACGCAGCCATGATGTTGTAATTGATGCAGTATGTGGTCTGGCATTGTCATGTTGGAAAATGCAAGGTCTTCCCTGAAAGAGACGACGTCTGGATGGGAGCATATGTTGTTCTAGAACTTGGATATACCTTTCAGCATTGATGGTGCCTTTCCAGATGTGTAAGCTGCCCATGCCACATGCACTCATGCATCCCCATACCATCAGAGATGCAGGCTTCTGAACTGAGCGCTGATAACAACTTGGGTTGTCCTTGTCCTCTTTAGTCCGGATGACATGGCGACCCAGTTTTCCAAAAAGAACATCAAATTTTGATTCGTCTGACCACAGAACAGTTTTCCACTTTGCCACAGTTCATTTTAAATGAGCCTTGGCCCAGAGAAAACACCTGCGCTTCTGGATCATGTTTAGATATGGCTTCTTTTTTGACCTATAGAGTTTTAGCTGGCAACGGCGAATGGCACGGTGGATTGTGTTCACCGACAATGTTTTCTGGAAGTATTCCTGAGCCCATGTTGTCATTTCCATTACAGTAGCATTCCTGTATGTGATGCAGTGCCATCTAAGGGCCCGAAGATCATGGGCATCCAGTATGGTTTTTCGGTCTTGACCCTTACGCACAGAGATTGTTCCAGATTCTCTGAATCTTTGGATGATATTATGCACTGTAGATGATGATAACTTCAAACTCTTTGCAATTTTTCTCTGAGAAACTCCTTTCTGATATTGCTCCACTATTTTTCGCCGCAGCATTGGGGGAATTGGTGATCCTCTGCCCATCTTGACTTCTGAGAGACACTGCCATTCTGAGAGGCTCTTTTTATACCCAATCATGTTGCCAATTGACCTAATAAGTTGCAAATTGGTCCTCCAGCTGTTCCTTATATGTACATTTAACTTTTCCGGCCTCTTATTGCTACCTGTCCCAACTTTTTTGGAATGTGTAGCTCTCATGAAATCCAAAATGAGCCAATATTTGGCATGACATTTCAAAATGTTTCACTTTCAACATTTGATATGTTATCTATATTCTATTGTGAATAAAATATAAGTTTATGAGATTTGTAAATTATTGCATTCCTTTTTTATTCACAATTTGTACAGTGTCCCAACTTTTTTGGAATCGGGTTTGTATAAGCAGATTAATTTTTGTTTGAGGACAAAAAAATTAGAGCCAATGTGATACATAGAATAACCAGAAGGTGGGAGTATAGCCTTATTTATGAACCAGGTTGGATATGTCCTTGAGAACACTTTTACAGATTAGTTTTACCTACAGCCACCAAACTCAGTACATTTATTGTTCTCATCGAGCCGGACAACTTTCTAATTTACACTCATTAGCTCCGACCAACAGAAAGTCAGATATTTTGGTTTGAATGTGGATTTTTTGAAAAATCAGGCTCTGAGTTTTTATGTTTTCCTCGTAGGCGATTCATTCAATCTCCACCAAACTCTGTCAACATGAAGCAAAAATACGGAAGATGCTAAATTGCGAAACGATTATAGGATATCTCAAACGGTGCTGCTATGGCGAGGGATCAAATAATGACAAAAAGGGAAACAGAAATTGTCTTATATCTTGTAAAATCATTGTTTGATTTAAATTAAATTATGATTTTATGTTTGGTTATTGACCCTGAATGAATTTTAAAATGAATGTACTATATCTTAGATCAATATATTGGTTTTCTTTAACATTTTGTATTTGGAGATTAATTCTTGACACTAAAAAATATTCTCTAAATTAAACAATTTATTTCTATAAAAAATAATACTAACAATAGAAAAAAAAACAAAAAAAATTTGAGTTTCTTCTTCAAACAATGAAGTGTGTGTAATTTAAAAATAAGCAGATTAATGTTTTTTCTTTGAGGACAAAAAAATTAGTGCCAATGTGATACATAGAATAACCAGAAGGTGGGAGTATAGCCTTATTTATGAACCAGGTTGGATATGTCCTTGAGAACACTTTTACAGATTAGTTTTACCTACAGCCACCAAACTCTGTACATATATTGTTCTCATCGAGCCGGACAACTTTCTAATTTACAGTCATTAGCTCCGACCAACAGGAAGTCAGCTATTTTGGTTTGAATGTGGAATTTTTGAATAAACAGGCTCTGAGTTTTTATAAACTACTCGTAGGAGGTGCATGGAATCGACACCAAACTCGGTCAACATGAAACAAAGACATTGATTGGGGGGGGGGGGGGGGGGCGGTCTCTCTCTGTGTGTGTGTCTTTCTCTCTTGATGGTGATAATTTAACCCTTTCATATCATAGGCTATCACAAATAACTATAACTTTAGTGTGAAAAAGTAAAAAAAAAAAAATTAAATATATACAAATACCTTGAATTAAATAATGGCCTTCTGGACTTACAACATTTTGAGCTGCAAAAGATAACTTTGCACATATTTGAAAGTGACCTATTATTTCCTATGACATTAAAAATCATTTATATTTAAATGACATCATGGGTGTGGCTTGTGGTCATAGTGGCACCAGCTCCTGCGGTAAATGTGGCACATTTGAGCGATTTTAAAATATTCTCCTGTTTAAATGCATATTGCCTGTCGTGCACAGTTGCCCTGAAGTCACCAGGGTGGCGGTGCCACCGGCTTGGGCCCGTCATCGCTGCTCGCAGCTTTAATTATTATTATTATTATTATTTTTTATTTTTTTTATTTATTTATTTTTTTTCCGACTTCTCGGGCACTTTTGGGGCCCTTACCATGCTCAAAAACTCTTGAAACTTTGCACACATGTCGGAATGCGCGGCCATCAGGGCCGGGCTGAAGCGTGTACCCGGGCGTGGCAAGAGGGCTCGACAGCGCCCCCTTGAATGCAATCTGAAACTTGGTCCATATATCAAACACACTTGCACGTACATTTATGAAACTCGGTACACATATAGAGCTCATCGGGCCAAACAACTTTCGTGCTCTAAGTTATGCGTCAGCCCAACAGGAAGTGAGCTATTATGGGTTGTTCGGAAAACACATGCTCTGGAATTTGATATACTCCTCCTAGGCCATTGTTCCGATCAGTGCCAAACTCGGTCAGCATGAAGTCAAGGCATTGAGGATGCTAAATTGCCAGCGGATTTTTGATATCTCGAACGGTTTGGCCATGGCGAAGCAACGAATTAATGGCGAGAAAAGGGAAACAGGAAGTGTGCTATAACTTCTGCATACATTGATTAATTTTGATGAAACTTCAGCTGTGTGTTCGTTGTAAGAGGCCGATCACACGGATATGACTTTTGTGACTCAAAGTCATAGCGCCACCAACTGGCAGCAGGAAGTGTGTCACTTTTTAAAAAATGCTTTGAATCACCATCTTATTTTCACCCAATTTACTTCAAACTTCATCAGTATAATGTCAAAACATAGCAGATGTAAACCTGGTAAGCACTTCTTGATATCGTAAATATTGTTGCCATGGCAACGTGTCAAAGTTTAATAATCTTTTTGGGTGTTTTTGAGACTCTTAGCATGCTTCAAATTGCATGAAACTCGACCAACACATCAGAGATGCCGTCCAGTAAATATGGGCAAAGACTTAGAAATGGGCGTGGTGGAGGGGCTCAGTAGTGCCCCCTTTTGACAAAAGTGGGGGGGTTAGTTTTACCTACAGTCACCAAACTCGGTATGTATATTGTTCTCATCGAGCCGGATCACTTTCTAATTTACAGTCAGTAGCTCCGACCAACAGAAAGTAAGATATTTTGGTTTGAATGTGGATTTTTTGAAAATTCAGGCTCTGAGTTTTTACGTTTTCCTCGTAGGCGATTCATTCAATCTCCACCAATCTCGGTCAACATGAAGCAAAAATATGAAAGATGCTAAATTGCGAACGGATATTGGATATCTCAAACGGTGTTGCCATGGCGAGGGATTAAATAAGGACAAAAAAGGGAAATTGTCTCATATCTTGTAAAATCATTGTTTAATTTAAATTAAATTAAGATTGTATGTTCGGTAATTGAACCTGGATGAGTTTCAAATTAATGTACTATTTTTTAGATCAATATATTTATTTTATTTAATATATTTAATCTGAATCGCTCACTGTCTCTGTCTGTCCTCCCCTTCAATCTCCAAAAGGGGGCAGTATTGTTCAATTTTTAAACAAGGTTGGATAAATCCTTGAGAAAGGTTCTTTGAAGTGTAAACTGTTGCAACTCTTCTAAGTTGTCTTTAAAATTAAATACTTATTTGGATATGAATTTAGATGATCAAAAACAACTTTCTGTCAGATTTTTTTTGCTATGGCGAGCGATTAAAGTAATGACAGAGAAACAGGAAGAGTCTCATTTTGTCTAAAATCATTTGTTTGATTTAAATTAAATTATGATTGTATTTTTGGTTATTGAACCTGAATTAATTTTATCTGATTAATTCTTGACACTAAAAAATATTCTCTGATTTATACATAATTTATTTCTATAAAGAAATATTACTAACAATAGAAAAAAAAAAATCACATTTGAGTTTCTTTTTCAAACAATGAAGTGTGTAATTTACAAATAAGCAGATTAATGGCTTTTGTTTGAGGACAAAAAATGAGAGCCAATGTGATATATAGAATAACCAGAAGGTGGGAGTATAGCCTTATTTATGAACCAGGTTAGATAAGTCCTTGAGAACAAAGTTTTAAAGATAAAACGCTTGGTTAATTTTACCTACAGTCACCAAACTCGGTACATTTATTGTTCTCATCGAGCCGGTGATAACTTTGCACATATTTGAAAGTGACCTATTATATCCTATGACATTAAAAATCATCTATATTTAAATGACATCATGGGTGTGGCTTGTGGTCATAGTGGCACCAGCTCCAGCGGTAAATGTGGCATATTCGAGTGATTTTAAAATGTTCTCCTGTTTAAATGCATATTGCCTGTCGTGCACAGTTGCCCTGAAGCCACCGGGGTGGCGGTGCCACCTGCTTGGGCCCGTCATCGCTGCTCACAGCTTTAATTATTATTATTATTATTATTATTATTAGGGCCCGAGCACCGATGGTGTGAGGACCCTATTGTAATTGCTCCGTTTATTAGGGCCCGAGCACCGATGGTGTGAGGACCCTATTGGAATTGCTCTGTTTATTATTATTATTATTAGGGCCCGAGCACCGATGGTGTGAGGACCCTATTGGAATTGCTCAGCCTATTATTATTCTTCTCCCAAATGAATCGCATTTTTGATGGCCTAAACATGCTCAAACTCATGAAACTTTGCACACGCGTGAAAAGTGGTGAAAATTTACGTCTGATATGGGTTTCAGAATTAGGCGTGGCAAAATGGCTCGATAGCGCCACCTACAACATTTCAACGAAGTTCCCCTCCCGCTTGTTGCAAATTTTGCCATTTCCAGATGCTGTACTTTAACGAACTCCTCCTACAGATTTAATCAGATCAACATCATATTTGCACAGTCTAATCTAAAGGCCTTTGTGATGTTAAATTGTGAAGATCTTGAGTTTTCCCTGAAGGGCGTGTCTGTGGCGGCCTGACAAATTTCGATGTTTCGCCATGAAACAGGAAGTTGTTGTAACTCGAACATACAATTTCCGATCTGCCCCAAACTTCACGTTTTATTAGAGTCCTGGCCTGAAGACATCTACACGCCGATATTCAGTTACAGGCATAGCGCCACCTGTGGGAAACAGAAAAGACCATGTTTTACACTGTGATGAGTATCCTCATTGAGATTTAACCAGATCAACATCATATTTGGTCAGTCTAATCTTAAGGTCTTGGTGATGTTAAATTGTGAAGATCTTGAGTTTTTCCTGAAGGGCGTGTCCGTGGCGGCCTGTCAAAGTCTGATGTTTCGCCATGAAAGAGGAAGCTGTTGTAAGTCAGGCATACAATGTCCGATACGCCCCAAACTTCACATGTTTGATAAGAGTCCTGGCCTGAAGACATCTACATGCCAATATTAGTTAGTCATAGCGCCACCTGCTGGCAACAGGAAATGCCATGCTTTACACTGTAATTCCCTCCCAGAAAGACATTTAAATATGCCATGAAGTACCAAACATGCTAGAAACACATTAAATCAAGCAAAACTTGGCTAAGCGCTAATGTATGCGATTTACGCCACAAAACAGGAAGTTGTTGTAACTCAGGCATACAGTGTCCAATCTGCCCCAAACTTCACACGTTTGATAATAGTCCAGGCCTGAAGACATCTACATGCCAATATTCGGTTACAGTCAAAGCGCCACCTGCAGGCAACAGGAAATGTCACTGTGATTAACTCCTCATTGAGATTCAACCAGAACAACATCATATTTGGTCAGTCTAATCTTAAGGTTTTGGTGATGTTAAATTGTGAAGATCTTCAGTTTTCCCTGAAGGGCGTGTCCGTCGCGGCCTGACAAAATCTGATGTTTCGCCATGAAAGAGGAAGCTGTTGTAAGTCAGGCATACAATGTCCGATCTGCCCCAAACTTCACATGTTTGATAAGAGTCCTGTCCTGAAGACATCTACATGCCAATATTCAGTTAGTCATAGCGCCACCTGCTGGAAACAGGAAATGGCATGCTTTACACTATAATTCACTCCCAGAAACTCATTTAAATATGCCATAAAGTACCAAACATGCTAGAAACACATTAAATCATCCAACATGTGGCTAAGTGCTAATGTATGCGATTTAAGCCACGAAACAGGAAGTTGTTGTAACTCAGGCATACAATGTCCGATCTTCCCCAAACTTCATATGTTTGATAATAGTCCTGGCCTGAAGACATCTACATGGCAATATTCAGTTATAGTCAAAGCGCCACCTGCTGACAACAGGAAATGGCATGCTTTACACTGTAATTCACTCCCAGAAACACATTTAAATATGCCATCATGTCCCAAACATGCTAGAAACGCATTAAATCAAACAAAGCTTGGCTAAGTGCTAACGTATGCGATTTACGCCACGAAACAGGAAGTTGTTGTAACTCAGGCATACAATGTCCGATCTGCCCCAAATTTCACTTGTTTGATAATAGTCCTGGCCTGAAGACAACTACATGCCAATATTCGGTTATAGTCAAAGCGCCACCTGCTGGCAGCAGGAAATGTGGCACATTGTAGTGACTTTGCCATATTTCTCCTATATTTACCGGCTTGAAAGCATGTCGCCCACTATTCGCTGTTTTCCTGAGGCCACCGGGTGGCGGTGCTCCCGTGTGCGAGGGCCCTTTCATCGCTGCTTGCAGCTTTAATTTTAATCTTATATCTGTAATTTAACAGTTGCGATAGTTCTTTAATACTTACTTAACCAGCAGAAGACACTAAATCCCAGTTGTGCAGGTGGGGCATGTTGTAACACTGCGTTATAATGTGCCCCTATTAGAATTATGCTATTCTATTCTATATTTTTATGAATAGTATAGTCAATGATCAGAAATTATTATTATGAACTATGCTGTATGTGTTTTGCAGTGTGTTTGTTGTTTTAATTAAAAAAATGCCATTGTTTTATATGAAAAAATTGTATTTTATTGACAACATTTTTTAGTTTGTCTTGGATTTTTTTTTATTAGATAAGATAACATTTTAAGCTGTCATATGGTCTTGTTACCTATGGGGCATGTTGTCACATTTCACTTCCATTCTTTTGGGGTAAATCAAGAAAAAAGTATACACCGTATTAATGAAACAAAACCACAATTGTACTAGACGTGTGAAATTGATGTATGTGTGTGTGTGTGTGTATATATATACACTCACCTAAAGGATTATTAGGAACACCATACTAATACTGTGTTTGACCCCCTTTCGCCTTCAGAACTGCCTTAATTCTACGTGGCATTGATTCAACAAGGTGCTGAAAGCATTCTTTAGAAATGTTGGCCCATATTGATAGGATAGCATCTTGCAGTTGATGGAGATTTGTGGGATGCACATCCAGGGCACGAAGCTCCCGTTCCACCACATCCCAAAGATGCTCTATTGGGTTGAGATCTGGTGACTGTGGGGGCCATTTTAGTACAGTGAACTCACTGTCATGTTCAAGAAACCAATTTGAAATGATTCGAGCTTTGTGACATGGTGCATTATCCTGCTGGAAGTAGCCATCAGAGGATGGGTACATGGTGGTCATAAAGGGATGGACATGGTCAGAAACAATGCTCAGGTAGGCCGTGGCATTTAAACGATGCCCAATTGGCACTAAGGGGCCTAAAGTGTGCCAAGAAAACATCCCCCACACCATTACACCACCACCACCAGCCTGCACAGTGGTAACAAGGCATGATGGATCCATGTTCTCATTCTGTTTACGCCAAATTCTGACTCTACCATCTGAATGTCTCAACAGAAATCGAGACTCATCAGACCAGGCAACATTTTTCCAGTCTTCAACTGTCCAATTTTGGTGAGCTCATGCAAATTGTAGCCTCTTTTTCCTATTTGTAGTGGAGATGAGTGGTACCCGGTGGGGTCTTCTGCTGTTGTAGCCCATCCGCCTCAAGGTTGTGCATGTTGTGGCTTCACAAATGCTTTGCTGCATACCTCGGTTGTAACGAGTGGTTATTTCAGTCAAAGTTGCTCTTCTATCAGCTTGAATCAGTCGGCCCATTCTCCTCTGACCTCTAGCATCAACAAGGCATTTTCGCCCACAGGACTGCCGCATACTGGATGTTTTTCCCTTTTCACACCATTCTTTGTAAACTCTAGAAATGGTTGTGCGTGAAAATCCCAGTAACTGAGCAGATTGTGAAATACTCAGACCGGCCCGTCTGGCACCAACAACCATGCCACGCTCAAAATTGCTTAAATCACCTTTCTTTCCCATTCTGACATTCAGTTTGGAGTTCAGGAGATTGTCTTGACCAGGACCACACCCCTAAATGCATTGAAGCAACCGCCATGTGATTGGTTGATTAGATAATTGCATTAATGAGAAATTGAACAGGTGTTCCTAATAATCCTTTAGGTGAGTGTATATATATATACAAACCCAATTCCAAAAAAGTTGGGACACTGTACAAATTGTGAATAAAAAAGGAATGCAATAATTTACAAATCTCAAAAACTTTATATTTTATTCACAATAGAATATAGATGACATATCAAATGTTGAAAGTGAGACATTTTGAAATGTCATGCCAAATATTGGCTCATTTTGGATTTCATGAGAGCTACACATTCCAAAAAAGTTGGGACAGGTAGCAATAAGAGGCCGGAAAAGTTAAATGTACATATAAGGAACAGCTGGAGGACCAATTTGCAACTTATTAGGTCAATTGGCAACATGATTGGGTATAAAAAGAGCCTCTCAGAGTAGCAGTGTCTCTCAGAAGTCAAGATGGGCAGAGGATCACCAATTCCCCCAATGCTGTGGCGAAAAATAGTGGAGCAATATCAGAAAGGAGTTTCTCAGAGAAAAATTGCAAAGAGTTTGAAGTTATCATCATCTACAGTGCATAATATCATCCAAAGATTCAGAGAATCTGGAACAATCTCTGTGCGTAAGGGTCAAGGCCGGAAAACCATACTGGATGCCCGTGATCTTCGGGCCCTTAGACGGCACTGCATCACATACAGGAATGCTACTGTAATGGAAATCACAACATGGGCTCAGGAATACTTCCAGAAAACATTGTCGGTGAACACAATCCACCGTGCCATTCGCCGTTGCCGGCTAAAACTCTATAGGTCAAAAAAGAAGCCATATCTAAACATGATCCAGAAGCGCAGGCGTTTTCTCTGGGCCAAGGCTCATTTAAAATGGACTGTAGCAAAGTGGAAAACTGTTCTGTGGTCAGACGAATCAAAATTTTGAAGTTCTTTTTGGAAAACTGGGACGCCATGTCATCCGGACTAAAGAGGACAAGGACAACCCAAGTTGTTATCAGTGCTCAGTTCAGAAGCCTGCATCTCTGATGGTATGGGGTTGCATGAGTGTGTGTGGCATGGGCAGCTTACACATCTGGAAAGGCACCATCAATGCTGAAAGGTATATCCAAGTTCTAGAACAACATATGCTCCCATCCAGACGTCGTCTCTTTCAGGGAAGACCTTGCATTTTCCAACATGACAATGCCAGACCACATACTGCATCAATTACAACATCATGGCTGCGTAGAAGGATGCGGGTACTGAAATGGCCAGCCTGCAGTCCAGATCTTTCACCCATAGAAAACATTTGGCGCATCATAAAGAGGAAGATGCGACAAAGAAGACCTAAGACAGTTGAGCAACTAGAAGCCTGTATTAGACAAGAATGGGACAACATTCCTATTCCTAAACTTGAGCAACTTGTCTCCTCAGTCCCCAGACGTTTGCAGACTGTTATAAAAAGAAGAGGGGATGCCACACAGTGGTAAACATGGCCTTGTCCCAACTTTTTTGAGATGTGTTGATGCCATGAAATTTAAAATCAACTTATTTTTCCCTTAAAATGATAAATGTTTAAACTGAGAAAATGTGATATGTCATCTATGTTGTATTCTGAATTAAATATTGAAATTTGAAACTTCAACATCATTGCATTCTGTTTTTATTCACAATTTGTACAGTGTCCCAACTTTTTTGGAATCGGGTTTGTATATGAATAAAATAAATAGGCTTACACGAAATATGTTTCATTTACATAATTAACACTAACAAAACAAAAGAAAAACAAGTGTAGGCTACACTGACTGACGCGCTCCACAAGTTAAAGGAAATGTTTTACAAATTAAAGCACAATATTTTGTTTTTATTGTGAGTGTACACAAAAGTAAACCAGCAGGGTTTTTTTTTTTTTCTCAACAGTTTTGACTGATATTTAGCAGACTTTAACCATGCAGCAAATGTTTTAAAAATAGCCTGAAAAAATAACTGTACAAATTAATCAATTACAAGAATACCCTGCTACTTGTTCAAAATAAAACATATAGCCTGCATGCTTTTTCAAAATCCTGTTAGCATAATTACACGGCATTAAAGTTAAATTATTTAGCAGTAATACATTTTTTTTGCTGCTCGCCATTCTCAAGTAAAAAATGTGGACGTTGAATGGTGCTCTTTTATATGCTAATGATATTAATTAGGGGGCGTTTACAAGGCGGAGATCTGAAAACATTCAGCTGTGAACAATTTCAAGATCATTTGTGATTTATATATTTCACATGCGAAAGAGGCGTACGCACGTTTGTTTTGGAATCACACATTTGAGAAATGATCTTAGATCAAACGTAGGACAGTTTCTACGCAACATTTTATAAATGAGGCCCCTGGTATTTTTAGTGTCCTCATCTGGGCTTACAATCCTTCCATCGAGAGCTCAAGTTATTAATCCTGAAGAGTCTTTAGCCTCTCCTCTTTATGATGCCGATCGAAATATGAAGTTTAGTGAGACGTCTTTGCAAGAGAATCAGTTATGTGTTGATGCAGAAGAACTTCGTGCTGAGCATGATGCTTGTGCATTGAAAGAGAAAGAGTTGGAAAAACATTTCGAGATAAAGACATTACAACAGCAATTAGAGTCACGTAAACTGGAGTTACAGTTTGAAAAAGAAAAAGAGGAGAGTTTTCAGCTGAGGAAACTTGAGTTAAAGCTGAATGCAAAAAAACAGTTGAAAGTCCACTTCACGCATCATCTGTTGAACCTCTGCTTGCTGCACCTGTTTTTGATGTTTATAAAAACATTAGACTGGTGCCGCCGTTTTTAGAGAAGGAAGTAGAGAAGTATTTCCATTTTGAATGTATTGCAGAGTCGTTGAAATGGCCCAAAGAATTTTGGACCTTATTGTTGTAATGTGTGTTAGTAGGGAGAGCACAGGAAGTGTATTCAGCACTGCCTATTGAACAAAGTGGTGAATATGAAACTGCTAAGTCTGCAATTTTGCATGCTTATGAATTGGCACCATGAGGCATACCATCAGAAATTTAGAAAGCTTAGAGAGCTGATTCTTTTAGAAGAGGTCAAAAACTGTGTTCCAAATGCTGTTGCTATGTATCTCAATGAGCATAAAGTGAAAAAAATTGTCAGATGCTGATCTTGTGGCAGAATTTGTTCTTACCCATCAAGGTTCCATTAAATGATTTGAATAGGTCTAAGATGAGTGTCTCAGTTAAAACTAAAAAGATGGTTGCACGGCAGAATGTTGTGCTTAATTCTTCTGCTGATAATTTTTCTGGTACATGCATGAAAGGAGAGAAGGTTTGTTTTTATTGTAAAAAGCCAGGACATAAAATTGTTCTCAAAAAGAAAGAGAAAGCTGCTAAGCCTGTTGGTTTAGTCTCTACGTCACGTACAAGTCATAGTCCTGCCCAATTTGTTAACAAGCAGAATAAAGCAGTGGGATATCATTGAGATGGAGAATGTTAATAACAGTACTGATTTTGCGCCATTTCTCACTGAAGGGACTGTGTCTTTGCCACGGCCGGTTCTAGTCTATAATCTTCCCGATGTTTAATCTCCTCAGCATCCCAGATAGCTTAGAAGAACTCGAAATTGCAACAGAAACTATTGACTCTCTTTTCCAGCACATTAAACACAGTTGCTCCTTTGCGCTTAAAGAAGATAAAAGAAAATAGTCCAACACCGTGGTACAATAAGCACACTCAGGCCCTTAAAAGAGCAGCCAGAAAAATGGAACGTAGCTGGAAGAAAACAAAACTAGAGGTTTTTCGCATTTTGTGGAAAGAGCATGATTGCGTACAGAAAGGCCTTAAAAACTGCTAGATCTGCTTATTTTTTTCGACTCTCTTAGAAGGAAACAAACACAATCCTAGGTATTTATTTGATAAATACCTATTTCAAATCAAATCAAATCACCTTTATTTATATAGCGCTTTTTACAATGGCAATTGTTTCAAAGCAGCTTCACAGTGGTAACAGGAAAATAATGCAATGGAATTTGATTCGGCTGTACAGCTGCTCTGGTGAAAACGGTGATGTCATCCAGCTCATTTCAATTATCATATAGTGTCAAAAAAATCATTTAAGTGTCCCCAACTGAGCAAGCCAAAAGCCAAAGGCGACGGTGGCAAGGAACCAAAACTCCTTCAGGGCCAGAATGGAGAAAAAAACCTTGGGAGAAACCAGGCTCAGTCGGGGTGCCAGTTCTCCTCTGGCCGACGAACAAATAGTGTATGATTATGATTCTGGCAACATTACAGGTCAGAAGTCATATTAGATCAATAGATATTCGTAGGATTATTCGAAAGATTGGAGTCGTCACGCCGGGAACAGGTTTAATGAGGATGTCGTGTCGATGCGGCATTTACAGGGGGGAGTTTAATTGACACGGTCTCTACAGACACTTCAGGGATATGGTCGTCATGTCCAGGCTAAGGTCCACCATCTGGTCTGGATACGGCCCGGATCCGGCCGACTGCAGTAAACCTCGGGATAAACAGAGAGACTAACATTAGCGTAGATGCCATTCTTCTTATGATGTAACGAGTACATCAGGTGTTATGGGAAGTGTTCCCGGTTCTGGCTGACCTAGTTAATGCAGCCTAAAACAATCATTTAACTGATTTGAATAATAGAAATTAAAAATGTTTTGTGTGTATGCCATAGTAAAGAGATGTGTTTTTAGTCTAGATTTAAACTGACATAGTGTGGAACAGTCTTCCTAGCATTGTTTGGGAAGCAGACAGAGTTTAGGTGCTAAATAGGAAAAGGATCGACCGCCTGCAGTTGATTTTGATATTCTAGGTATTATCAACTGGCCAGAGTTTTGAGACCGCAGTAGACGTGATGGAGTATAATGCGTTAAGAGCTCGCTCAAGTACTGGGGAGCTAAGCCATTTAGTGCTTTGTAAGTAATTAGCAAGATTTTAAAATGTATACGATGTTTAATAGGGAGCCAGTGCAGTGTTGACAGAACCGGGCTAATATGGTCATACTTCCTGGTTCTAGTAAGAACTCGAGCTGCTGCGTTTTGGACCAGCTGCAGTTTATTTATTAAGCGAGCAGGGCAAGCACCCAGTAGAGCATTACAATAATCTAGCCTTGAGGTCATGAACACATGAACTAACTGTTCAGCATTTTGCATTGAAAGCATGTGCCGCAATTTAGATATATTTTTAAGATGGTAGAATGCAGTTTTACAGATGCTAGAAACATGGCTTTCAAATGAAAGATTGGTATCAAAGAGCACACCCAGGTTCCTAACTGACGACAAGGACTTGATAGAGCAGCCATCAAGACAGACAGTGTTAGACAGTATTCTAGGTTACTACTTGTGGAGTTTTTTTGTCCAATAATTAAAAATTAATTTTTTTCTGAATTAAGTTGCAGGAAATTACTAGTCATCCAATTTTTTATATCAGCTATGCATTCTGTTAATCTTGTTAATTGGTAAGTTTCAGGGCATGAAGAAATATAGAGCTGAGTATCGTCAGCATAACAATGAAAACTAATGCCATGCTTCATAATGATATCTCCCAGTGGTAGCATGTACAGGGTGAAAAGCAACGGTCCTAGCACTGAGCCTTGAGGTACTCCATACTGAACTTGTGATCGGTGTGACATCTCTTCATTTACTGCTACTAACTGATAACGGTCAGATAAGTATGATTTAAACCATGCCAGAGCCATTCCACTAATGCCAACAAAATTTTCGAGTCTATTCAAAGGAATGTTGTGGTCGATAGTATCGAATGCAGCGCTAAGATCGAGTAACACTAATAGAGAGATACAACCACGATCAGATGATAAGAGTAAATCATTTGTAACTCTAATGAGAGCAGTCTCAGTACTATGATACGGTCTAAATCCTGACTGGAAATCCTCACAGATACCATTTCTTCCTAAAAAGGAGCGTAGTTGTCAGGACACTGCCTTTTCTAGTATTTTTGACAGAAAGGGTAGATTTTGAGGTTGGCCTGTAATTGACTAATTCTGTAGGATCAAGTTGCGTTTTTTTAATAAGTGGTTTAATAATAGCCAACTTAAAAGTTTTCGGTACATATCCTAATGACAAGGATGAATTAATGATATTAAGAAGAGGATCTATGACCTCTGGAAGCATCTCTTTTAATAGCCTAGTTGGTATAGGGTCGAGCATACATGTTGTTGATTTAGATGATTTAACAAGTTTAGCCAATTCTTCTTCTCCTATAGCAGTGAATGAGTGGAATTTTTCCTCAGTGACACTACAATGCACTGTCTGATGTGATACTGTAGTAGACGGCTGCATGGTTATAATTTTTTTCCTAATATTATCAATCTTGCACGTAAAGAAGTTCATAAAGTCATTACTGCTGTGCTGTTTGCAAACATCAGAAGTTGAAGTTTTATTTTTGGTTAGTTAAAACCAAAAACTGTTTCAAATAAATACCTAGGATTGTTTGTTTTCTTCTAAAAGAGTCGAGAAATAAGCAGATCTAGCAGTTTTTAAGGCCTTTCTGTATGCAATCATGCTCTCTTTCCACGAAATGCGAAAAACTTCCAGTTTTGTTTTCTTCCAGCTGCGCTCCATTTTTCTGGCTGCTGTTTTAAGGGCCTGGGTGTGCTTGTTGTACCACGGCGTTGGACTATTTTCTTTAATCTTTTTTAAGCGCAGGGGAGCAACTGTGTCTAAAGTGCTGGAAAAGAGAGAGTCAATAGTTTCTGTTGAAACATCGAGTTCCTCTAGGCTATCTGGGATGCTGAGGAGATGAAACTGATGAGGAGGATTATTTACAAAGAAATCTTTAGTGGCAGAGGTGATAGTCCTGCCATATTTGAAACGAGGGGATGGCTTTGCAGCCTTAGCTAAATTAAGTATACACGATACTAGATAATGATCTGAGATGTCATTGCTCTGCTGCAGAATTTCAGTGGTATCAACATTTATTCCATGTGACAATATTAGGTCTAAAGTATGATTACGGCGATGAGTGGGTCATGTCACATGTTGCCTAACTCCAATAGAGTTTAGAATGTCTCTGAATGCCAATCCCAATGCATCTTTTTCATTGTCTACATGGATATTAAAATCACCAACAATTAGTACTTTATCTGCAGCCATTACTAACTCTGATAGAAAATCAGCAAATTCTTTGGTAAAGTCTGTATGGTGCCCTGGTGGCCTGTATACAGTACCCAGCACAAATGCCAAACAGGATTTATCAATTACACTACATAACATTACATAAAGCACCAAAACTTCAAAGGAATTATATTTGAAACTAGACTTCTGGGTAATACTGAAGATATTATTATAAATTACAGCAACACCTCCCCCTTTACCTTTCAGACGCGGCTCGTGTTTATAACAATAATCTTGGGGGGTGGACTCATTTAAAGTAATGTAGTCATCAGGTTTTAGCCAGGTTTCTGTCAAACACAGCACATCTAGATTATTATCTGTAATCATATCATTAACAATAAGCGCTTTTGGGGAAAGGGATCGAATATTCAGCAGCCCGAGCTTTATCATTTGTTCATCTGTATTATATCTGTTGTTTATTTGTTGGACATCAATAAAAATTTTACCGTTGAATGATTTTGATGGTTTTTTGTATTTACTAATTCGGGGAACAGACACAGTCTCTATGTGATAATATCTAGGTGAAAGAGTCTCTATGTGCTGGGATTTATCTGACTTCTGTGACGTGAGACAGCTAGCAGGCGGTCGGGTAAGCCATTCCGTCTGCTTCCTGACCTGGGCCCCAGTTAGTCAAGGTTTAGCTCTAAGACTATGTGCCAAATTACTAGAGAGAAGAGCGGCACCATCCCAGGAAGGATGGATGCCATCTTTTTTCAACAGGTCAGGTCTGCCCCAAAAGCTTTTCCAATTGTCTATGAACCCTATGTTATTTTGCGGACACCATTTAGACAACCAGCCATTGAGTGATGATAGTCTGCTAAGTATCTCATCACTCCGGCGAACAGGGAGGGGACCAGAGCAAAAAACGCTATCTGCCATCGTACTTGCGAGTTCACACCTCTTTAATGTTAATTTTGGTGATCTCCGACTGCCGAAGTTGAACATCATTAGTGCCGACGTGAATAATAATTTTAGAGAATTTACGATTAGCATTAGACAGCACTTTTAAATTTGCTTTGATGTCAGGCGCTCTGGCTCCCGGTAAACATGTGACTATGGTGGCTGGTGTCTCTATTTTCACGTTCCGTGTAATAGAATCGCCAATAACTAGGGCACTTTCAACAGGATTCTCAGTGGGTGCGTCACTGAGTGGGGAGAACCTGTTTGATGTTCTAATCGGAATGGAAGAGTGGTTTTTTGATCCGCGACTACGCCGTCTCACAGTCATCCAGTTGCCCTGCTGCATGGGCTCTACAGCCAGAACCAAACAGTGTACAGAGTTCACTAAGCTAGTCGCATCCAAAGCAGTGTCTAAAGCTGTTACATTCTCACTACTCTCAAATAAAGTCTGGATGCGTGTCTCTAATTCTGAAATCTTCTCTGTCAGCCTGACTATCTCCCTGCATTTATCACATGTGAAGCCCTGTTCGCTGACAGAGAAGGACATACTGAACATGTGACAGGCAGTGCAAGTGACAATAACAGGAGAAGATGACATGGCTTACCGTGTTTGTTGATTAAACCAACTCACCACTGTTGTTTGATGGACTCTGTTGACTAATCCAACTCACCACAGTTGTTTGATGGACGTGTTTGATTAATCCAACTCACCACTGTTATTTGATGGACTCTATTGACTAAACCAACTCACCACAGTTGTTTAATGAACTCAGAAAACAGGAGACGGGAGACCCGGATGCAGAGATGGCAAGCTAACAGGCTAGTGAAATAGTTAGCTAGTGCTAACACGTGATAATGATTTAGATTAAAAGATAGCGATGTCAGATTTAAAGTGTTAGGCAATATTAGACAATATATGGTGATGGGTAAGTTATATTTAGCAGTTTAAACAACAGGGAATGATATCAAATAGAAACTAAAAGCAAGCAAACCACACGCGAGCACAGCAGGACAAACAGGAACAGACAGGATCATCCCTTTGTGCTTAAACCCCTAATAATAATAAAAATCCTAACAAATGACAATAGGGTTTCAGCCCTACGGGCTTGAACCCCTAATAATAATAATAATAATAAAAATCCTAACAATAACAATAGGGTTTCAGCCCTACGGGCTTGAACCACTAAAAATCCTAATAACAACAATAGGGTTTCAGCCCTACGGGCTTGAACCCCTAATAATAAGAAATCTAACGATTACAATAGGTGCCTCCGCACCTTCGGTGCTTGGCCCCTAATAAGAATGGCAACAATTTCAATAGGTGCCTTCGCACCTTCGGTGCTTGGCCCCTAATTAAAGCTGCAACTGTGCACGGCAGGCAATAGGCATTTAAAATGGGAAAACATACTATGTCAAAGTCATTTGAATTCACCACATTAACTGCAGCAGTTTTCACCCTGTACATGCTATCCTTGGGAGATATCATTAGGAAGCATGGCGTTAGTTTTCACTGTTATGCTGATGATACTCAGCTCTATATTTCTTCACGCCCTGACGAAACTTACCAATTCACAAAATTAACGGAATGCATAGCTGATTGGACAAAAATTGGATGACTAGTAATTTCCTACTACTTAATTCTGAAAATACAGAGATTCTAATTATTGGACCAAAAATCTCTGCACGTAGTAACCTAGAATACTGCCTAACACTTGATGGCTGCTCAGACAAGTCTTCGTCATCAGTTAGGAACCTGGGTGTGCTCTTTGATACCAACCTTTCATTTGATAGCCACGTTTCTAGCATCTGTAAAACCGCATTCTTCCATCTTAAAAGTATATCTTAATTACGACGTATGCTCTCAATGACAAATGCAGAACAGTTAGTTCATGTGTTCATGACCTCAAGGCTAGATTATTGTAATGCTCTACTCTGTGGTTTCCCTGCACGCTTAATAAATAAACTTCAGCTGGTCCAAAACACAGCAGCTAGAGTTCTTACTAGAACCAGTAAGTATGACCATATTAGCCCAGTTCTGTCAACACTGCATTGGCTCCCCTATTAAACATTGCATAAATTTTAAAATCTTGCTAAGTACTTACAAAGCCTAGACACGACCACAATACAGCCCTAAAGTGTCAGCAGAGACTGTGTCAACTAGACTCTCCCTTGTGAAGGCCTCCTTCCCTTCCCTTTCCCCCAGATAAAAACGTTATCAAAATGATTTCCGTTCACATGGATCCGCGGAAAGGACTAAAAACGCTGTATTATGCATGCTAGACAAGTAATTTGGCGTCATTTGGTAAAGGAAAACTACGCGCCTGCGCACATACGTATTCAAACGCGCTTGCCTATAGACTAAACACATAACACTTACGTGCATGCCGTCACCATTCCCACAGATTCACGTTTTTTTGAAGGGGAATGATGACTGTATCGTTTCAAAACTATTTCAAAACCTATTTCAAGGTTTGCGTTCTCAAGCCACCAAACACTGTTGCCATGCAAATGAGTGGCCAGAACGCATTAAGAGTTTTTGGTTCTTGGTTGAAGATGGTGGCTCGAAAGTAAATAACTAATGATTTTTTACAACGGAAATGAATCAATCAAAAACTTACTTTAGCTGGACAATAACTTTTTTCTAGAGTTGCTGTACAGCCAAAACTCTTCCATTAATATCTTCAATCAATTAATTTCCTATTATCACTGTAAAGCTGCTTTGAAACAATCTGTATTGTAAAAAGCGCTATATAAATGAAGGTGACTTCACTTGACTTGACTTGATGGTCCCAGTTTTTGAAGAATCCTGCTGTAATAAGTATGCATACAACTCAGTTTGGCAATGGTCCACCTTGGACACCATCAGGTCAACAGATATTATATCCAGTCTATCCATCCAATAATCAGCATGTAGCACAAAGTGGTGGGCCTGTTCCTAGTCAAATGCAGGGCAAAAACTACTGTATGTCTTTCCAATGGCGGTATCATCATCAGTTAGGCAAATTCCTTCGATACCTCCAGTTCAGATTAGACCTTTAGGACCATACACCTGGCCTTCAGATGTGACTGCTATTAGTAATGTTCCTGTGCCTATACAGACATATTTTGGCCCCTCATCGATGATCCCACCTGGAAATTCAACTGTGAGTCAACCAGTAGCTGCAACCCATGTGCAGCCTTCCCTAGTAGTTGGGCCTTCAAGACTAGCTGCAATCGAGAGACCTTTGTTTCCATGTTTTAAAAGCAATGATCCTCGAGAACTTGCAATGCTAAATATGGAGTTAAAATCTGTTGCCTTCTGAGGAAACGGAACAGTATAAATATCATATCCTTTAGGACCATTTAAAGCTGGATGCTGCTCGGCACTTAGCCCTGACATATGCTCATGACCCCCAGCTTTATACTACATACCTACAGTGGGGAGAACAAATATTTGATACACTGCCGATTTTGCAGGTTTGCCCACTTACAAAGCATGTAGAAGTCTGTAATTTTTATCATAGGTACTCTTCAACTGTGAGTGACGGAATCTAAAAAGAAAATCCAGAAAATCACATTGTATGATTTTTAAGTAATTAATTTGCATTTTATTGCATGACATAAGTATTTGATACATCAGAAAAGCAGAACTTAATATTTGGTACAGAAAACTTTGTATGCAATTACAGAGATCATACGTTTCCTGTAGCTCCCTCCAAAGATTTTCTATTGGGTTCAGGTCTGGAGACTGGCTAGGCCACTGCAGGACCTTGAGATGCTTCTTACGGAGCCACTCCTTAGTTGCCCTGGCTGTGTGTTTCGGGTCGTTGTCATGCTGGAAGTCCCAGCCACGACCCATCTTCAATGCTCTTACTGAGGGAAGGAGGTTGTTGGCCAAGATCTCGTGATACATGGCCCCATCCATCCTCCCCTCAATACGGTGCAGTCGTCCTGTCCCCTTTGCAGAAAAGCATCCCCAAAGAATGATGTTTCCACCTCCATGCTTCACGGTTGGGATGGTGTTCTTGGGGTTGTACTCATCCTTCTTCTTCCTCCAAACACGGCGAGTGGAGTTTAGATCAAAAAGCTCTATTTTTGTCTCATCAGACCACATGACCTTCTCCCATTCCTCCTCTGGATCATCCAGATGATCATTGGCCTGGACATGCGCTGGCTTGAGCAGGGGGACCTTGCGTGAGCTGCAGGATTTTAATCCATGACGGCGTAGTGTGTTACTAATGGTTTTCTTTGAGACTGTGGTCCCAGCTCTCTTCAGGTCATTGACCAGGTCCTGCCGTGTAGTTCTGGGCTGATCCCTCACCTTCCTCATGATCATTGATGCCCCACGAGGTGAGTTCTTGCATGGTGCCCCAGACCGAGGGAGATTGACCGTCATCTTGAACTTCTTCCATTTTCTAATAATTGCACCAACAGTTGTTGCCTTCTCACCAAGTTGCTTGCCTATTGTCCTACAGGACAAGCCCATCCCAGCCTTGTGCAGGTCTACAATTTTATCCCTGATGTCCTTACACAGCTCTCTGGTCTTGGCCATTGTGGAGAGGTTGGAGTCTGTTTGATTGAGTGTGTGGACAGGTGTCTTTTATACAGGTAACGAGTTCAAACAGGTGCAGTTAATACAGGTAATGAGTGGAGAACAGGAGGGCTTCTTAAAAAAAACTAACAGGTCTTTGAGAGCCGGAATTCTTACTGGTTGGTAGGTGATCAAATACTTATGTCATGCAATAAAATGCAAATTAATTATTTAAAAATCATACAATGTGATTTTCTGGATTTTTGTTTTAGATTCTGTCTCTCACAATTGAAGTGTACCTATGATAAAAATTACAGACCTCTACATGCTTTGTAAGTAGGAAAACCTGCAAAATCAGCAGTGTATCAAATACTTGTTCTCCCCACTGTATACTAAAAGCCCTCCAAAGGAAATATGGCCAGCCTCATCACTTAGTGTTGCTGGAGATTGCTCCCATTCAGAGCCTTCCAGCTATTTGTTCTGGGGATTCCACTGGATTCAGTCAGTTTGCACTATGAGTCCAGGCTCTGATAGGCATGCTTCAATCATGGGGTCAGGATGAAGGGGTGAAGGAATTGGCATGTGCCTCACATGTTCACCAGCTTTTAAGTAAAGTTCCAGCACATCATGTTTCCAGTTTTGCTAGACATTCTCGAACTGTAAATCCAAATGTCCCTTATAATTTGGTGGATTTTGCAAAATGGCTGGAGGAGGAAGCAGAATGTTTAGTAGTTCAAGTATCTGACCAGTCAAAAGGGGCAACAAAGTTTCAAGTGAGAGAAGGGAGACCTCCCAAATCTCTATTTCCTACGTCCACCTTCTTGCAGAGTGTAAATCAAGAGGAAAGTTGTAACTCCCAGGGAAGAATGATTCCGCCTAACAGTTCATATAGCAAACAACAAGTAGACCCCAGACCCTTCTGTGGTAATCAAGCCCATCACCTGAGTCAGTGTACAAAGTTCCAACAGTTTGATGTAGTTCATCTAAGTGTGATCTAGGAGTCCTGCATGAAGTCAGTGTTCGTAAACCTGACTCTGGGATATTCTTCTTGAGTAGACCAAGTGGTCTTAATTCTGTGCTTTTGAAGGTGGTGAAAGTAATTCTGAGTTATCAAGGAAGGACTTTGGAGACCTATGCCATTCTTGATGATGGTTCAGAAAGAACTATGCTTCTTTCCCCTGCTGCGGAGATGCTGGGCCTGAATGGAGCGGCTGAGTCCCTGAAGTTGCGAACAATTCACCAGGGTTCTGAGGAGATTAAGGGTAGTAATGTTACATTTTCAATCTCTCCAGTATCTTTCAAGAAAAGGAAATATGAGATCAGGGCAGCATTCACAGCTAAGATGTTGGACTTACCTGTACCGACCTACCCTGTCCATACTCTCCAACAATGTTATCAGCATCTTAGAGGTTTTCCCCTTAAAGAATTCCATCAGATTAAGCCTTTATTTTATTAGTGGGAGCAGATCATCCCCACTTGCTTTGCTCTACTGAACGAGTAGTATTCGGTTCTCCTGGAAGCCCAGCTGCACTGCATACTCGTCTAGGATGGGCACTGCAGGGTCCCATTTCCTGGATACCAGAGATTAATTCTACCTCTCAGTGCCACTTCTTAGCTGCTCCAACCAAAGATCAGTTACAGAGAGATGTAGAAAGATTGTGGCAGGTTGATGTCCTTCCCTATTCCCAGACAGCAAAAGCTGTTTTTCAGTCAAAGCAAGACCAAGAGGCTTTTGAGTGCCTGGAGCAGAGCAGAATGCCTAGAGATCAATGGAGCAGAATGCCTAGAGATCAATGGAGTTGTAAGATATGCTTCTCCTTTACTTCGAGTCAAACATGCACCTAAAATTGAATGCTCCCCAGCAATCAGTTATACCAGAATTACATCACACAGAATGCCAGCTTGGAAAGAACCCAGTGCGTGCAGCTAGTTTAACATACACAGGACCATTGGGGTCTATCCCCAATGTCAGCTGTCTCTCCAAGCCACCACAAGGTCTTTCCCCTGTTGTCAGCTGATCTTTCCCAGCAGTCACTGGACTAGTCCTGATGATTAAGTTTAACATACACAGGATAAGATATGCTATCCTTTGTGCTACCACATACCTGATAACTGCTGCTGGTGGTTGAAGCAACTCCACAGAGACCAGTTTGTGAGGGAAGGATAACAGAGGAGTTCTCAAGTGGGCACCCTCCTCCTTCAATGTTTCATTGATAAGCCCACAACGTCTCCAAAGGGCTCAACGGCGAGTTCTGGCGTCCCAGAATCACACCCCTGTGTTTCTTTCCTTGCCACTAAATTACTTTGGGGCCCAGCTAGGATCTTGCTTTTTCATCCATAGCCACTGGCTACTTCTTTTTGCTACATTTGACAAGGCTTTGATGGAAAGGTGTAAACTTCAGCCTCTAATCCCCATATCCCTGAGGAGTCTGGTGGTCAACACCGCCACAAAGCCTCTACATCCCATTTCCACAGGGTACACTTTGGTGCTCCAGCCGCCCTGCTGTGCCTGAGCTGCTAGCTCTGCATAGCGCAAATGTTTGTGTTCAAAGGCCTCCTCCACCCTTCCTCCCAGGGCACAGTAAGTTCAACAATGTAATCCTTCTTGAGTGACGAGGACCAGAGTGCCAAATCAGGTCTTAAGGTGGTATAACCAGTCCCTAAAGGAAACACAAGCTGTTGACCGATGTCAACCAGCATCTTCCAGTCACTTGCTGAGTAGAGCTGGCTTTGTTTTGATGGTAGGGAGACACTTCTGGTTGCCTTGACCCCCTCTCGGACAAAAGCAATCATCTGTGTAGGTTTTATTACTTGTGGTGGAAGGGAATTTGCTGCAGTTTGTTTAGCTTCCAGGACGGAGGTGAGGCTCTTAAGGTCTTGGTTGCGCCACCAGGTATACCGTCCCTGAGTGAGACTCACCTTACAGGCTATAAGTATATTCTACAGCACGATTTCACCATCCAGCTAGATTCATCATCAATTACCCGATCAAGGTCGGCCAGAAATCTTGAAGTAATCTTTGAGGACTAACTGACCTTCAAAGACCACACTGCAAACACAGCTCGGTCATGCAGGTTTGCACTACACAACATCAGGAAGATCAGGCCTTTCCTAACTGAGCATGCAACACAACTTCTTGTCCAACCCCTGGTCATTTCTAGGCTTGATTACTGCAATACTCTTCTGGCTGGACTTCCATCAGGAATGTACTACTTCAGCCCTTTTAGTATACTTGTATTAATAATTGTACAGAATTCTCTAGGGGCAAATATGTTTACATATTTGGGGGTGGCTGTTACAAATAAAAAATTATGGATTGAGTACTGGATCCACTGTGTTTTAATGGACACACCATCCTGGTAGCACATTCCTGAACCAAATCACTTCTAAACTTTACAGTTACAGTTTTTGTTAATAAACATAAATTTACATCTGCATCCTAACTCAAGCTACTACTACTACTGTCAACTCAAGCTACTGTCAAATGTGCATTTCTAAGAGACAAAACATGTACACTTATTATATAATATATAGTAATATATCATAAAAATTGTTTTGCATTGTTTATATCACACATTAGCACATGCAGAAACTAAGAAAATAGCGCAAGAAGACGGATCGCAAATGAATGGGAAAGACCGCTGCACCTTGAGACAGGCTCTTATAAAATAACGATTTTAACGACAAGGCACATTAAAAACACAACGCTGAGTGATTAACTCCTGTCAAGCAAGTCACGACGAAAATAGTCTGCACACTTATTATGATATCTAATCTGCAGGCAGCGCGAAAAGACGGGCTTTGAAGTTTTTTTTCATTCAGGGAGTCTTCAGCAATACCCGCCTTTCAATAAAATAACACCAAATAACACCTTTCATTTTCTTCTTAAGTAAAAAAATAAGATGTTCTTAAGAAAATATTTGAGAACTTCTTAAGAATTTTTCAAGAATTGCACTTAAGCCGGGGACACACTTAAGGACTGTAAGGCCGATTATGAATGTAATTTGATACTTGACTGATAATGACTGATAACGCCCAAACGCGCTGAGTCACAGCCAGTTGCATTCAGTCTGTGTTTACAATCGTGTTTAAAATCGTGCAGTGTGCAGTGTCTAAAGATTCTAGTCTTAGAATTTAAGAACCAGCTGTTGCAGTCGTCCTCACAAAGATTTTATTAAACATGTTTAATATTTGCGACTGGCGCCGGCGATTACGCTGAGGAGATCCCTGTCAAACACCGGTCCGTTCTTGTAATTTTATCAAACACATAATCGTTTCGATGTTTCTTTTGTATTAATTCATAAGTTAACATTGCAAGTTAATTGTTTTAGGCTATTCATTTTGTTCTACAGACGGAAAAAAGTGAAACTGCATTCTATAAAAAATCAGAATAAGCAGTGGTTTCTCTCATTTTAAAAATAACATTAAGGACGTTTTTACACTGGCAGTTTAGTTCGGAACGGAATTGGTAATGTGAAAGCTGTCATGCGGTGCGGAGCTCGGTGAGCACCGGGGTACCGAACTCGAGACTGCCTGGAGGAGGTGGTCTGAGTTCGGTTGCACTCGAACTGTGCCGCGATTCGCGCGAACAGTGTGAGAAACACGGACTTGGGTGCACACTTGTTCAGGAAAAAAGTAGCCTGTGCATTCGTTTTAGCCGATTATAATGTATTTAGTTCAATAAAACACATGTAATGGATGATAGTGTTGATGATTTACCTTGAATACGAGCAAGTGCGAGCCTGCAGTATAGTCGCGCATCGCGCGTGCAATCAGGGCAACAAATGAATGGCAATCCACTCCTCAGGAATCCCTTTGCAAGCATGCAGCAGAAAGCCGCCTTCATGCAACACACATAGGCCTACAGTAAACCCAAATGTCATTTACTCAGCTGCGCATTAGAGCACCAAATTCATAATAATAATAAAAAACAATATTGACCCGCGTTCTGTTTTCTATCATGCGCTGTGCATGTTTGTGATGACGTAAGATGCACGCAAATGCACCAGTGTTCAAAAGAATCAAGTTGACCAACGCTGCGTGGGGCGCCGGGAACAATCGCGCTCGGACTCGAGTCGGACCGTAGAAAACGTGCATAGTGTAAAAACGCCCTATTCTTTTATTTCTACCTGGAGTCTAATAAAAGTTAAATAGAAAAAAATAAAATGGTAGGCTAGTTTATATAACGGCACTTGTTTCAGAATAGTAATGTTAATGTGAATGATTGATAATGTTAATTTAAATAGTCTAACGAATAATAACAATAAAAAAAAAATCACAAACATGACATTTGTAAATAAAATAATTTTATATATACACTAATTATAGCCCATCTAATATATTCGAGGAAATATGATGAGGAAATACAGTTCCTTGAATATCTCTGCAGCTCTTCTGTCAAATGAAGTCATGCTTTCATAGAGTTGCCAGTGTTGTCAATCCAGTTAAATGGTTTTGGGAGCGTTGTAGCCTACACTTGCTGTAGACTGATCAAATGAAAATTAAAGTGGTAACACTTTACTTGAAGGGGTGTGCATAAGACTGACATGACACCTTCATAACACATGTCATGAATATGAAGGAGTTTTTATGCATGTTTATGACAACTGTTATTAAGTGTCATTCGCTCAATTATGTCATTTTTAATGCAAAGATGACATTATTTGAGATGTCTTTGTTATGACAACTTGACATAAACCAATACATCATAACCTGTCAGTGTCTTTGTCATGACAACTTGACATTACCAAGACAACATAACCTGTCATAAGCTTGACATAGCAGATTAATTATCAAACTTAAAGGATTAGTTAACTTCAAAATGAAAATTTCCATATATTTTACTCACCCCCATCTCATCCAAGATGTTTCATGTCTTTCTTTCTTTAGTCGAAAAGAAATTAAGTTTTTTGAGGACAACATTCCAGGATTTTTCGAAGGGCTTCAGAGGCTCTGAGCGATCTCAGACGAGGAATAGGGTCCTCCCTGAAGCCCTTCGAAGGACTTTGAAACTGCATTGATTTGGACCTTCAACATTTTGGTTGCCATGGAAGAAAAATCCTGGAATGTTTTCCTCAAAAAACTTAATTTCTTTTCGACTGAAGAAAGACATGAACATCTTGGATGAGATGGGGGTGAGTAAAATATCAGGAAATTTTCATTTTGAAGTGAACTAATCCTTTAAGAAACTACTTAGCTTTATGGGTTAACATTACATTAAACTGTCATGTGGTTGGTTTTGACGTTGGCTGTCATGAGGCCATTATAAATGTCATGATTTTTTTTATGACCACTTTTTTTCAGTGGTACAAGTTGAATTTGTCATTAAAATGTCATTAAGTGTTAATACTCTGTCAGATTATTTTATAACAGAGTCATGAATATTTTTCAGTTCATAAGGTTTTTTTGTTTTTTTTTAAGTTTCCTCCAACAGCTCCAACAGAAGGTCAGATAATAGACAATTTCAAATGTCTTAAAAAGATGAATGTTAGAGAAATAAAATCAAACATCCAATAATAATAATAATTTAAATGGATAAAATTATATTTTATTGCATTTGGAGAGCGAGTCAACCAAAATGAAATAAAAACAGTACAATTGTGGGTTAAGCCATGCAGCGTTTGGTCCATATCACTGCACAACAGTTAATTACAGCATCCCACACATTTATATTTTCTTGAAATGCTTTTCATGTCATGATTAAGAAGGTGTCATGTCAGTCTTATGCACACCCCTTCAAGTAAAGTGTTACCGAATCGGGAAATGCATAATGAAATGTGTCTGTGAAACGTTATGTTTAACATTTCATAAAAAAACACCAGTGTTGTTGGCAGGGTGTTTCCTTGTTTGTTTGTTTTTTTCTGCACAAATTGCACTGCAAATAAGTAGTGGCAGCTGTCTGTTGACATAGATGTTTGTTTCGGTACAAGATCTCGCACAGTTGAGTTCAGAATATCACATCTGTGACTCACTTATCGTTAAGTGTGTTGTGTAGTGGACTGACTCAGTCGTAAACGTTTGTGCTCTTCTCTGACTGTCAAAGATTAAAATCTGCTCCAGTCGAAGGAAACAGTCTTTAAATGTGTTAAGCTCAGTCTTAGAATGTTTCAGCTAGTCGTTAAGTGTGTCCCCGGCTTAAGGAACATTCTTACGAACTTCTTAGAATTTATCTTAAGAATTTTCTTAACTTCAGAAGATTTTCGTGAATCCGGCTCTGGTTTCTACAACTTTCACTTAGGAGCACAAATCTGCCTTTAAACTTGAAAGAAATAAAGATTTGATATTTATTGTGATATTTATCGATATCGACTGGTATTGTCAGGAAATACAAGGTATGACAAAAGCAATATGGTGAGAGTAACACAGGTTTATTTAGCAGTGTAGCAGAAACTGGACAGGCAGGTAAGCAAACTTGATATAACAGATGAAAATGAGAACAGAATGATAACCAGAGTATTTACATTGTGCTACAGGTGGTGATGGAGCTTGTGGATACGTGACAGGTGACGGTAAAGAGCACACAAACAAATATTGAATGTGAAGTGCGTGCTCTTATAGTGCTCTTGATGGCTGGTGATTGGTGTCAAGTGCAGGTAATGGCTGAATGGGTGCAGGGGAGAACCAGGAGGGATGCTGGGAAATGTAGACATAGGTGTGAGTGAGGGAGTGCAGCAGGAGTGGATTTCAGACGCTCCTAAACAATATAATCCATGGGGGAGTTGACGGAGGAAGAAGCCTGGACAGAGAGGCAGGCAGGAGGGAGCCAGGGTGAAACCCCCAGCAGACGGTGCAGGCCAGTCAAGTTCCTCCACACCAAACTCGCTCATCCATGTCTTTATGCTTGCTTTGTGCACTGGTGCGCAGTCATGCTGGAACAGGAAGGGGCCATCCCCAAACTGTTCCCACAAATTTGGGAGCATGAAATTGTCCAAAATGTCTTGTTATGCTGAAGCATTAAGAGTTCCTTTCACTGGAACTAAGGGGCCAAGCCCAACCCCTGAAAAACAACTCCACACCATAATCCACCCCCTCCACCAAACTTTACACTTGGTACAATGCAGTCAGGCAATTACCTTTCTCCTGGAAACCACCAAACCCAGACTCGTCCATCGGATTGCCAGACAGAGAAGCGTGATTCGTCACTCCAGAGAACACGTCTCCACTGCACTAGAGTCCAGTGGTGGCGTGCTTTACACCACTGCATCCAACGCTTTGCACTGCACTTGGTGATGTAAGGCTTGGATGCAGCTGCTTGGCCATGGAAACCCATTCCATGAAGCTCTCTACGCACTGTTCTTGAGCTAATCTGAAGGCCACACGAAGTTTGGTGGTCTGTAGCTTTTGACTCTGCAGAAAGTTGGCAACTTCTGCGCACTGTGCGCCTCAGCATGCGCTGACCCCGCTCTGTGATTTTACATGGCCTACCACTTAGTGGATGAGTTTCTGTTGTTCCCAATTGCTTCCACTTTGTTATAATACCACTAAGAGTTGACGTAGAATATTTAGAAGGTAGGAAATTTCACGAATGGACTTATTGCACAAGTGGCAACCTATCACGGTACCACGCTTGAATTCACTGAGCTCCTGAAAGTGACCCATTTTTTCACAAATGTTTGTAGAAGCAGTCTGCATGCCTAGGTGTTTGATTTTATACACCTTTGGCCATTGAAGTGATTGGAACACCTGAATTTCAATGATTTGGAGGGGTGTCCCAATATTTTTGGCAATATAGTGTAGTTCCATCTTTAAACTTGCACTAGTAGAAAAAAAAATCAATGTGAAAACTTAGTGGTAATATATGATAATAAAATACATAGAATTGATTAAATAAATGTAATCAATAATCTAATCAATAAATTTTCCTATTAATTTAGTAAAATAGTGTACATGTTTCAATTTAGAGGTTTACTCATTTCATTATTCATATAGATGTCTTTATTGTACCATTTTCACAAAACAATTAATTGAACAAATGTTAACAAATATTGCACTTGTATAAATCACTTCATTAGTTTGAATTCTGGTACTCCGTAAACTGCTTAACTGAATTCATTGTAAATAAGTACACTATACATTTCTTGTACTGTGCAAAGTAACTACATCAAGAGTTTGACAAAGTAATCTTTTAAAAACAACTTACAACATCCACCAAATAGCACAATGTACTAGCACTATGAACAGCTGTTATAGGAATCTACAGGAATCAGTTATGTTAAAAGCTATAAAAGCAGCAGAGATTTTTAGCTTTGGCTGTTCTGTCACTAATGTCAATTACTAAGATATAACAAAATGCATCACTGTCCAGTATGCATTTTGAGTGAAAAGTCTTTTAACAAGAAAGTTAACATGTGGTGTGATGTTACTCTGCAGCTTTTGTAGTAAGTGTGTTTATGTAGCCTATATGTTCTGCATTTTGCTAGTGTCCTTGTTTATCTCAGCTGGTCTGGTTACATTAGACTGGTTTATTAAATTGTTATCACCACTTAGAACATCTGTTTTTTCTCTATTTCGCCAATGAAAATAGTTCCAAACAAATCCACATTGCCACTGCTTGTCTCCGAGCAACACAGTGATCTTTCATTACTGAATCAATCCGTGTTTTTTTGTGAATCAGTCTAATGAATTACTAATGAATGTCTAATGAATGCAAGAAAGACCAAACTTGCCCAGATGTCAATTGAACACAACATTATGAGATCGCTAGATAATAAGGATAAACTTGTCAGAGCTTTTGCAGCACTCCGTCATTGGAAAGCCAAGTTCTAAATGTCAAAATCAGAATAGGTCTAAGTGTAAAATATTTTCTCTTGATCTAGATTATTCATATTCATATTGTATTACTAACTCCTATTAAATCACTTATCTAATCCATGTTCTCTAGATTTTATTTCTTTGCTCTCAAGGCCTTTTAATTACGCTGTCCAAGGTGCTCAATGAGGGGCTGAGAGACTGACGAAGATTGAATGTTGATTTTGTTTATGGATAGTGGATAGTGGTAGAAAGAATGCGTTTAAAGACTATTAAGGGTGAAATATGAGTCAACATTGTTAAATATGACAAAGTAATTGCAGTCGCATTGCGTATAATATTTTTGTATGTCTTTTTTGGGGCTCCAACTGTTTTTTTGAAACAGGTCGCCAAATTGCAAAGGCTGCCAACTGTGAACATACAGTCCTATTCTTTCACACACACACCCAACCCCCCCCCCACACACACACCTTTATCAAGCCATTTGGCTATTCCTGTTTGTGCAAGTGCCACTAGCTGATTCTCTGAAGACTGTAGTCATTCTCTGTGTCCATAGAGCTGCTGTGTCCAGAGGAAGGGTTTAAATCACGCTTCAACAGGCGATTGGCCACTGTTATCAAGACCTTCTTGTACTGTTGCCGCAGGAGGGAGTAGACGAAGGGATCTGAAGCTGCCTTGCTGTATGTTAAACACTTGCTGACAATACCCCAGTGTCGGTTGACATCCACAAAGGGAAACAGCTCAATCAACCTTGGAAACAGAGACAAATTCATTAACATAGTTCACAGCATCCAGACAAGAACCACACAAGAACACAACTCAGTATTAATTTACCATGACTGTTTTAGCAGTGAATATATTTTGTGTGCTAAACACATGCAAAAATAATTATGGTCTTTTATATAATGATACACTTAATAGTTATTAAACCGTTTGATAACTTAAGGAATCTTTCAAAGAATCTACTGATAAACATCACTAGCCCATTTATTCAGTCCTTAAAAGTAACATGATAATTTGTTGTTTGGATAATCACTCAAATTTTTAAATAACTATTCATTCTCAAGTGAGAAATGAGTAGCTTACCAATTAACAATTTTAGCTATTAATATCGGGAAATACTGTTCCATAAATGTAATGCATAATGGTTATATTAATTGTAACTCTGAACATATGAAATATAAATAGGCCCTTTATACACAAATATAAAACTATATAAAATAATTAATGATAAAATGCTTTTATTGTTGTAGTATAATAACAATTTCGTTTTGAAAACAAAACTAAAAATTTCTGCTATCCGTCTGATCTGTGGTTAACATAACGATATGTCTTAATGATATGTGACCATTTTATTTGAAGGGAAGAGAAGTAAGGGTAGTAGGTAGTAGCACTGAGAAGTAAATATGGATAAGAAAATTATTATTATTATTATTATTATTATTATTATTATTATTATTATTAGATCAGGTGAGCTTTCAAGATCATGAGCTAATCACCCGAGAGACGAAAAGAGTTTATGTGTTCTGTCACCTCTGGCGCACAAGAGCTATTCTTGGAAACATTTTTTTCTTGTCTTGTTAGCGTCATCTCACGAGTCACGACTCAATAAAAGGACGCCATTTCGAGGCACTTTTTTACTTTTCAACAGCAAAACATTTCTACAACCAAGCAATTAAGTTCATAATGCACAAATTAATGTTACTGGACGCTTCAAACCGCTTCGTTGCGTCCCTCATCAGCCTCACTATATCTTCAGATCTCTGTATCATACTGTATGATAAACAATCCTCCCAGATTATTACATAGTGATAGTGTTTGTAAAATGTTAAGCTTTTAAATAGTAAGCGGCATACCTTGTAATAACATAAGGGGCGAAACAGATGATGAAAGAGCCAATGAAAATGCTGATCTTCTTAGTAGCGCGCTGTTTTCTCCTCTTTTGTTGTGAAAGACAACGTTGCTTAACACTATACAAAAGAGTTTTACAAAATATTAATGACACACGATTCAATGGGAAACCTTGGTAAACATCCCCATGATGCTTACTAAGAATAAATGGTCATAAATACCTTGGATGAATATCTACCAGTAAGAAGAGAGTCTGCATGGTTATAATGTCAATCCTCTTGCAGTGAAAGCGTGCAACTTTTAACACCTTTAAGTATGTAACGCACAAAATCAGGAGCGAGAGCATGAAGCTGGTGGCATGAAAGACAATGGTAAACACAGTAAACTTAATCCGGGCGCTCTCCTCGCTCAAATGCAACGTGCAGGATGCGTAAATGGGACTGTAGTCAAACCATGAGAAAAACACCGGGATGAGAGAGAATGTGAACGAGTGAAGCCACGAATAACACACCATGACCAACGCGTCCTGGTAGCGCATTTTGCTAGAGTAACTCATCGGGAAAACCACGGCGATCCAGCGGTCTATACTGAGGGCTGCCATGCTCAGCATGCTATTGGCTGTCAGAAAGGTCTCCAGAAAGCTGAGCGTGCCACAGAGGCAGTCCCCAAAAGGCTGCTGGTGCTTTACAATCCCAATTAAAGTGGACGGCATGTTCAGGACAGAAATCAGTATGTTGCAAAACGACAAGTTCATGGTGAACACCCCTGGCACCTGTCGGCGTATTTCGCTGCTGTGGATGAAACATAGCAACACCAGTAAGTTCGACAACAAAGAAACAATCGCAACCACAACGATGAACAAAGCAAATAGAATTTCCGCAAAGTCCATTTCTCACTTCAGAAGTCCCCTTGCCATGTATTTGCCCCAGTTTGTGATGAATTTTATCAGCTGCATGATTCTTCTTCTGAGACAAAATAATTAGAGTAGCCTAATAAGTCACATTAGGCTCAACTCGCGCGCGCTGTCCAGAGTTCTGAAGCATAATAGCGCCTGCACATTTCCCTCTTCAAAAAATAAAAATAAATAAATGAAGGAAAAAGCAGCCATTCACTGTCCATCGTGATAGAGGCGTTCAGTCCTGCGCGTTTTAACGCTTGTGGTGAACCTCAGGGACTCTATCACGCTTGGCTCATGCGCACAAGGGCCGCGACGGTGGGAGGCCGTTTTGTACAAATACTGAAAAAAGAAAAAAAAAAAACTTTTAATATTGGCTTATGCACCAACATGTCCTCCAACCAATACGCTTATATAGGTCGTTTGTCACATCCCTGAAATACGATGTGTAGTTGTTAATAAAAAACAAAATAATTTTTGCTAAATGGAAATATGACAAATAGTGGTAAAAAGTCCACACATTGCATTTAAATGAACAAGCATTTTGATTGGTAACGACAGTCATACGTCATTTCATGACGTCAGACGTAACTGTCATTATTTTTACGCCAGCTAGAGGGCGCATGACTTTAAAACGTAAATAAAGGTCGTAATAAGGTGCTTGAAAAACGACCTATAGAGTCGTTTTTTTTTGGAGGACAGTTTGTATGCACACAAGGGCAGCGCCGGTGGGAGGCCATTGTGCATAAATCCTTGGGAAAAAACTTTAAATCTTGTAGTTGCGCTTAAAAAATAGCCTACATCCTAAATAACATATGTCGCAACGTCTTCTGGAAACCTATGTTTTAATCCATACTCCAATTAAAAGTATCTTCCCACCGAGTACAAATTGACTTTTGGGAGAGGGCTCTCAAATGTATCTAGGCCTATTCATTTTACATACAATACGTTTCAACAGCGTTTTATTTTAGTTAGTTGGTTAGTTAGTTAGTCAGAGCGCACAGACGCTCTACGTACGTTTTTACGTGGGTTTCCCAATAAATGTACTTTTAACTTGAGCTTTAAGTGCTACTTAAGAGTCGCTGTCCATTTATGAAGTGCTGAAATGTCAAGAGTCGCTGTCCATTCATGAAGTGCTGAAATGTCAATCAATCTGCTATAGGTTTTTTTTTGTTTTTTTGTTTTTTTGCATAACGATATTAATAGGCTACTTGTAATTTGCTTGATGGGAAAGGTTTAAAATATTTTTCTTTTTCTTTTTTAAATTTGATATCTAATAATAAGTCAACCTAATTTTGTACATAAATAAAATGTTCTTATTATTTTGTGCGGAACGATCTATGCACATTTACTGCTAAACAGATTACAATCTGCAATGATTATTTTACTAAAATTCACCAATGGATGGAGGCACGAGTTTCTTGGATCAGTGCAGACATGGGCTGCCTCCGAAATCTCCCCCTATACCCTTAAATATGGTACTATTTGAGGGGACAGCCATTTGTAGTGGTGTCCGAAACCATAGTGGACATTATCGAGTGGACTCATTCAATTCTATAATGCACCGCAAAACGAGTGTACAACTGATATACGCTAGATAATACCCATAATGCACACTGAGGGTCATGCTGAATTAATTCTGGCAGCCCTTCCGACGCATTCAGTGTCCGAATTCGCTTACTCGTTTTCATTCACTCCTTCAAGTGGATTATATTAGTGGAGAAATGTAGGGAATAGTGAATGAGGGTACTGGGGACGATTTCAAACACAGCCATGGAGACAGCGTCCTGCATGACTTTGGAATAAACTGCAATAAACTTTATTTATTTATTAAATAAATAAATAAAATAAATTATATATATATATATATATATATATATTTACAAGTTTACAGTTTATGTCAAGTTTATATCAAGTAAAACCAGGGTTAGGTGCTTCTACGTCAGTGTTATTCACCTATCATTTACCTCTTATTTTATGGATTACTAGGGTTAGGTTTAGGGGTGGGGTTATGGTTATGATTAAATTTTCAGACAAGAATGTTGTTCTAAGATCAACAAAATATGATGATATGGTTTTACTTGATATAAACTTGACATAAACTGTAAACTTGTAAATATATATATATATATATATATATACACTCACCTAAAGGATTATTAGGAACACCATACTAATACTGTGTTTGACCCCCTTTCGCCTTCAGAACTGCCTTAATTCTACGTGGCATTGATTCAACAAGGTGCTGAAAGCATTCTTTAGAAATGTTGGCCCATATTGATAGGATAGCATCTTGCAGTTGATGGAGATTTGTGGGATGCACATCCAGGGCACGAAGCTCCCGTTCCACCACATCCCAAAGATGCTCTATTGGGTTGAGATCTGGTGACTGTGGGGGCCATTTTAGTACAGTGAACTCATTGTCATGTTCAAGAAACCAATTTGAAATGATTCGAGCTTTGTGACGGTGCATTATCCTGCTGGAAGTAGCCATCAGAGGATGGGTACATGGTGGTCATAAAGGGATGGACATGGTCAGAAACAATGCTCAGGTAGGCCGTGGCATTTAAACGACGCCCAATTGGCACTAAGGGGCCTACCTCGGTTGTAACGAGTGGTTATTTCAGTCAAAGTTGCTCTTCTATCAGCTTGAATCAGTCGGCCCATTCTCCTCTGACCTCTAGCATCAACAAGGCATTTTCGCCCACAGGACTGCCGCATACTGGATGTTTTTCCCTTTTCACACCATTCTTTGTAAACTCTAGAAATGGTTGTGCGTGAAAATCCCAGTAACTGAGCAGATTGTGAAATACTCAGACCGGCCCGTCTGGCACCAACAACCATGCCACGCTCAAAATTGCTTAAATCAGCTTTCTTTCCCATTCTGACATTCAGTTTGGAGTTCAGGAGATTGTCTTGACCAGGACCACACCCCTAAATGCATTGAAGCAACCGCCATGTGATTGGTTGATTAGATAATTGCATTAATGAGAAATTGAACAGGTGTTCCTAATAATCCTTTAGGTGAGTGTATATATATAATTTATTTTATTTATTTATTTTATTTATTTATTTTTAACAATAGTTTAGGCCCTAGAGGGCCCTGATGATTCCCCTCTGAGTCAAAGATGATTGAAAATTAGCATACAGTTTGGAATGGCGGTATTGTTCTGTTCTGGGCAAGGACTCCCTGCCCATCCATGCAACCTAGCATGAGAGTTACGATAACTCCCCAAAACAAACTCATGTGCCCACATCCCCCAACCACACACTGACAGTGATAAATCTGAGTCACAGACATTTTTTTTTCTACAAGGTTGAGCAAAAAGCATGTTGCCAATACCCTGATAAGCTTGAATGAGTCACCAAAATTAACATTAAAGAGGTGTGTAAACTCGCAAGTACGATGGCAGATGACGTTTTTTGCTCTGGTCCCCTCCCCGTTAAAAGGAGTGATGAGATACTTAGCAGACTATCATCACTCAATGGCTGGTTGTCTAAGTGGTGTCCGCAAAATAACATAGGGTTCATAGACAATTGGAAAAGCTTTTGGGGCAGACCTGACCTGTTGAAAAAAGATGGTATTCATCCTTCCTGGGATGGTGCCGCTCTTCTCTCTAGTAATTTGGCACATAGTCTTAGAGCTAAACCTTGACTAACTGGGGCCCAGGTCAGGAAGCAGACGGACTGGCTTACCCGACCGCCTGCTAGCTGTCTCACGTCACAGAAGTCAGATAAATCCCAGCACATAGAGACTCTTTCACCTAGATATTATCACATAGAGACTGTGTCTGTTCCACGAATTAGTAAATACAAAAAACCATCAAAATCATTCAACGGTAAAAATTTAATTGATGTCCAACAAATAAATAACAGATATAATACAGATGATCAAATGATAAAGCTCGGGCTGCTGAATATTCGATCCCTTTCCTCAAAAGCGCTTATTGTTAATGATATGATTACAGATCATAACCTAGATGTGCTGTGTTTGACAGAAACCTGGCTAAAACCTGACGATTACATTACTTTAAATGAGTCCACCCCCCAAGATTATTGTTATAAACACGAGCCACGTCTGAAAGGTAAAGGGGGAGGTGTTGCTGTAATTTATAATAATATCTTCAGTATTACTCACAAGTCTAGTTTCAAATATAATTCCTTTGAAGTTTTGGTGCTTTATGTAACGTTATGTAGTGAAATCGATAAATCCCATTTGACATTTGTGCTGGCTACTGTATACAGGCCACCAGGGCACCATACAGACTTTACCAGAGAATTTGCTGATTTTCTATCAGAGTTAGTACTGGCTGCAGATAAAGTCCTAATTGTTGGTGATTTTAATATCCATGTAGACAATGAAAAAGACGCACTGGGATTGGCATTTAGAGACATTCTAAACTCTATTGGAGTAAGGCAACACGTGTCAGGACCCACTCATCGCCGTAATCATACGTTAGACCTAATACTGTCACATGGAATAAATGTTGATACCATTGAAATTCTGCAGCAGAGCGATGACATCTCAGATCATTACCTAGTATCATGTACACTTAATTTAGCAAAGGCTGCAAAGCCGTCCCCTCGCTTTAAATATGGCAGGACTATCACTGCTGCGACTAAAGATTTCTTTGTAAATAATCTTCCTCATCAGTTTCATCTCCTCAGCATCCCAGATAGCCTAGAGGAACTCGATGTTGCAACAGAAACTATTGACTCTCTCTTTTCCAGCACTTTAGACACAGTTGCTCCCCGGCGCTTAAAGAAGATTAAAGAAAACAGTCCAACGCCGTGGTACAACGAGCACACCCGGGCCCTTAAAACAGCAGCCAGAAAAATGGAGCGCAGCTGGAAGAAAACAAAACTAGAAGTTTTTCTCATTTCGTGGAAAGAGAGCATGATTGCATACAGAAAGGCCCTAAAAACTGCTAGATCTGCTTATTTCTCGACTCTCTTAGAAGAAAACAAACACAGCCCTAGGTATTTATTCGATACAGTGGCTAAATTAACCAAAGATAAAGCTTCACCTTCTGATGTTTGTAAACAGCACAGCAGTAATGACTTTATGAACTTCTTTACCTGTAAGATTGATAATATTAGGAAAAAAAATTATAACCATGCAGCCGTCTACTACAGTATCACATCAGACAGTGCATTGTAGTGTCACTGAGGAAAAATTACATTCATTCACTGCTATAGGAGAAGAAGAATTGGCTAAACTCGTTAAATCATCAAAATCAACAACATGTATGCTCGACCCCATACCGACTAAACTACTAAAAGAGATGCTTCCAGAGGTCATAGATCCTCTCCTTAATATCATTAATTCATCCTTGACATTAGGATATGTACCGAAAACTTTTAAGTTGGCTATTATTAAACCACTTATTAAAAAACCGCAACTTGATCCTACAAAATTAGTCAATTACAGGCCAATCTCAAATCTACCCTTTCTGTCAAAAATACTAGAAAAGGCAGTGTCCTCACAATTATGCTCCTTTTTAGAAAGAAATGGTATCTGTGAGGATTTCCAGTCAGGATTTAGACCGTATCATAGTACTGAGACTGCTCTCATCAGAGTAACAAACGATTTACTCTTATCATCCGATCGTGGTTGTATATCTCTATTAGTGTTACTCGATCTTAGCGCTGCATTCGATACTATCGACCACAATATTCTTTTGAATAGACTCGAAAATTATGTTGGCATTAGTGGAACTTCATTGGCATGGTTTAAATCATACTTATCTGACTGTTATCAGTTTGTAGCAGTAAATGAAGAGATGTCACACCGAACACAAGTTCAGTATGGAGTACCGCAGGGCTCAGTGCTAGGACCGTTGCTTTTCACCCTGTACATGCTACCACTGGGAGATATTATTAGGAAGCATGGTGTTAATTTTCATTGTTATGCTGACGATACTCAGCTCTATATTTCTTCACGCCCTGACGAAACTTACCAATTCACAAGATTAACAGAATGCATAGCTGATATTAAAAATTGGATGACTAGTAATTTCCTGCAACTTAATTCAGAAAAAACTGAATTTTTAATCATTGGACAAAAAAACTCCACAAGTAGTAACCTAGAATACTGTCTAACACTCGATGGCTGCTCTGTCAAGTCCTCGTCGTCAGTTAGGAACCTGGGTGTGCTCTTTGATACCAATCTCTCATTTGAAAGCCACGTTTCTAGCATCTGTAAAACTGCATTCTACCATCTTAAAAATATATCTAAATTACGGCGCATGCTTTCAATGCAAAATGCTGAACAGTTAGTTCATGCGTTCATGACCTCAAGGCTAGATTATTGTAATGCTCTACTGGGTGGTTGCCCTGCCCGCTTAATAAATAAACTGCAGCTGGTCCAAAACGCAGCAGCTAGAGTTCTTACTAGAACCAGGAAGTATGACCATATTAGCCCGGTTCTTTCAGCACTGCATTGGCTCCCTATTAAACATCGTATACATTTTAAAATCTTGCTGATTACTTACAAAGCACTAAATGGTTTAGCGCCCCAGTACTTGAGCGAGCTCTTAACGCATTATACTCCATCACGTTTATTGCGGTCTCAAAATTCTGGCCAGTTGATAATACCTAGAATATCAAAATCAACTGCAGGCGGTCGGTCCTTTTCCTATTTAGCACCTAAACTCTGGAACAGTCTTCCTAGTATTGTTCGGGAAGCAGACACACTCTGTCAGTTTAAATCTAGACTAAAAACACATCTCTTTACTATGGCATACACATAAAACATTTTTAATTTCTGTTATTCAAATCAGTTAAATGATTGTTTTAGGCTGCATTAACTAGGTCAGCCGGAACCGGGAACACTTCCCATAACACCTGATGTACTCGTTACATCATAAGAAGAATGGCATCTACGCTAATGTTAGTCTTTCTGTTTATCCCGAGGTTTACTGCAGTCGGCCGGATCCGGGCCGTATCCAGACCAGATGGTGGACCTTAGCCTGGACATGACGACCATATCCCTGAAGTGTCTGTAGAGACAATAGTGTCAATTAAACTCCCCCCTGTAAATGCCGCATCGACACGACATCCTAATTAAACCCGTCCCCGGCGTGACAACTCCAATCTTTCGAATAATCCTACGAATATCTATTTATCTAATATGACTTCTGACCTGTAATGTTGCCAGAATCATAATCATACACTATTTGTTCGTCGGCCAGAGGAGAACTGGCACCCCGACTGAGCCTGGTTTCTCCCAAGGTTTTTTTTCTCCATTCTGGCCCTAAAGGAGTTTTGGTTCCTTGCCACCGTCGCCTTTGGCTTTTGGCTTGCTCAGTTGGGGACACCTAAATTTCAATTATATTACTGATCCGCGCGCATTGACACTATATGATAATTGAAATGAGCTGGATGACATCACCGTTTTCACCAGAGCGGCTGTACAGCCGAATCAAATTCCGTTGCATTATTTTCCTGTTACCACTGTGAAGCTGCTTTGAAACAATTGCCATTGTAAAAAGCGCTATATAAATAAAGGTGATTTGATTTGATTTTTGATTTACGTTTCCATGACAACAACGTTGGAATAAAGTAATCAATTGTAAAACAACATTGCATATTATCTTCACTGTATAAATTAAATAAAGATTAATCCTTATTAAAGTTACAAAAGCTATTCAATCAAGAATGAGTGATTTCCTTGTCTTTTGTTGTTTGATTAACGTTAAAAACATAGCTTTTAATGTTAAAAAATATTAGGTTGCTGTCACTTTAAGACATAATGCACATAATGCACATAAGACATAATGCACGGATCCAGTACACTGTACGCAAATCTTCTCACAGCGCCCAAGCAAGTTCTCTTTCGCGTCTTGCGCTTGAATGTTTAAATTGGCAAGGCTTAAATGAGTTTAGTTTAAACACAGATAGCAACGTGTGCTGTTCAGGTCTCACCTGCGCTCGCGCGCTATCAACACCTGGGTGATGATGGCGTAAATGATGTCATATTAGAACATACTGCACTCGCATTGAACAAAATTTAGGGGAAGCCAGAATGCGTATTCATCAACAGAAACATACATTAGCCTAACTTCGTCTTTTTTATTTATTTTCAACAAACCATATTATAGATGTGTATGTGTCGTCAGATTTGAGATGAACCACGGTGCAAGTGCGTGCTGAACCGTGGGTGAAGAATGGTACGGTTCGATTTTTTATAGAGAACCGTTACACCCCTAGTTTGTGTGTGTCCTCAGGTGTCAAAAATCTAGGACAGGGAGGCACACATTTCCTGAAACGCTTGCTAGGATCCATTCTGGATACTGCCTTCACCACGCACTAACAACACAAACGGCTCCTGAAGACAAAAAAGCTGATGATGTGTACTATGGCTGCCCACTCATACATTCAGGTCCTCCGCATATGATGTCACAGGCTGTCACCAGCCAATGAAATTGGAGTGTGTTCACATATTCTTCAGACACCGGTCACATTGATGGCATTCCCCATAGTGTCGATCCAGTTCCACTTCAAAAAGGAACTTTCACAGACAGTTAACCCTTCTTGGAGTGATTAACTTGTCTATTCGGATTTGTGAAAGGTTTCACAGTACAGTTTTGGTCAGTTAACCCTTAGCTGGAAATCAGAAACTACATTTCCCAGCATCCCGCCTGTCCCTCACCTGGGGGGTATTCCAGAAAGCAGGTTATGTGACATACCCGGGTATGTTTAAGAGTAAGCGGATAACCTCAACATTCGGTTCCAAAAACGGAGTTAACTTTCAGGGTATGTAAGTAGCCATAGAAACTCACTCTCTGAACATAACCTGCTCCAGAGCAGGTTATGTTCCAGGGTTAGTTTGCTTAAGAGGTATTCAGATGCATGTTATATAATTAATATGGTTATATTAATATAACTAAATTTGTTATATAGTTACAGTTATATAATATACAATGTGCACTAAGTAGGTTATGTAAATCGGCATTAAACAAAAGAAGAAGGAAGTAGAATGGCGCCCTTTTTCTTAGCATCTGTTTCCATTGTGACTCATCGATTCGTCGTTCTGTTGAGAATTTCTTGAGTGTTAACCGGGAACATACTCTGAGTTGTCTGAACTTACTCCGGGACTCGTTTTTAGAACCAGCATACCTCGAGTAAGCAAGGTTTGGGTTAATCAACCTGGAGTTCAAGGTATATGTGACAGTAAGTTAACCTTGATTTCTGGAATACCCCCCTGCAGTCACTCGGCCATCATCCACACCTGTTTCCCATCAGCACTCTAATCTGCACCAGTATAAGAGCACACACCTCACAGTCACTCTTTGTCCGGTCTCCAATACAGTTTACGGATTACTTACCCGCTCTACTTACCTGTGAATTCTCTATGTGATTCTCCAGTGATGTCCTTGTGATAGGGATGAAGAAATTAAGCCTCTTGAAGCTTTGATGCTTTTCTGATTGTTTCGGGAAAAGATTCAAAGCATCAGGAGTGTCGAAAAAGCAAGATAGCTGTGAAATCATAAGATCCCACCCTCCTTTCAGAGCGCTCTCCAAAGCCATGCCTCCTTCAAAACACATGAACGTGCACAGCCAGAGCAGAGTCTACAAAGCGTCAGGAGAGATGGCGTCAAATTACGCCATGTCTCAAAGAACATAACATTACAATAATAATGAACGTAAACAACTTAAAAAGAGCTGACTTGTACTACCTGAATGCTGCAGATTCATTGTAAAATGTGGCTGCTGTTTGTTTGCAGTACTCGGTGACTGTCTGTCTACAACTCGGCATAGCCTCATGAAATGTGCTGATGATGCATGATGTCTGCACGAGCAGGGTGCATGGAGGTATGCAAACACATAAGTTGACAGGCAGGTAGGACTGAATTCGGTGCAATGAATGGATGAACATTTTTTGGTCCTGAGACTTCCACAGAAGATACACTATATTGCCAAAAGTTTTGGGACGCCTGCCTTTACATGCACATGAACTTTAATGACATCCCATTCTTAATCCATAGGGTTTAATATGGAGTTGGCCAACCCTTTGCAGCTATAACAGCTTCAACTCTTCTGGGAAGGCTTTCTACAAGGTTTAGGAGTATGTTAATGGGAATTTTTGACCATTCTTCTAGAAGCGCATTTGTGAGGTCAGGACTCTGTGCAGGCCAGTCAAGTTCCTCCACACCAAACTCGCTCATCCATATCTTTATGGACCTTGCTTTGTGCTCTTTGTTCCCACAAAATTGGGAGCATGATATTGTCCAAAATGTATTGGTATGCTGAAGCATTAAGAGTTCCTTTCACTGGAACTAAGGGACCAAGCCCAACCCCTGAAAAACAACCCCACACCATAATCCCCCCTCCACCAAACTTTACACTTGGCACAATGCAGTCAGGCAAGTACCGTTCTCCTGGCAATCACCAAACCCAGACTTGTCCATCAGATGCACACTCAGCACCGCTGCTCCCTATACACAGAGTACGTCTGATCGTGAATTCGAAAAGGGAAAGTAAAACGCAAGCTCCCTGATGCGCGCAAATTAGGCTACATGCAATAGCCTTTCTCCCAATAACAAACCTATCTTACGCTGGGCTGTGTATACAGTAGTTGTAAGCACCTTAGCACTCTTAGCTCAGGTCTCTGTTTTGGTCTCTGTTTGCACTTTGAATATTGAGAGAGTAATATTGAGAGATTATGGCTGCACTTATTGTTTGCACTTAATAAGACTAGGAAAAAACTGTTATTTATTTTTGGTATTTATACTGTTTTTATTCCTATGTTCAATTTGTGGAAAGGAGTTCAATTAGGAGGTCACACACAGCCTCAATCAGAAGTTGAAATCATACAGGAGAGAAGCCAGTCATTTGAGTTTGTAGCAAACCTTTTACAGTGCTTGTATATTGTTGTCTTTCAATGCATATGATAATTCATACTCAGAAAGTACTGAAATGATATTCATTACAAGCTGAATAGTTAAAACATTTCAAAATACACCTGCAGACTATTTTTCCAGTCATGAATTTTGACATTGAGGATTTCTTAAAAATACTGTGCAAAAATCTCATCTCGTCTCGCTCTTGTGAACCTAATCTCGAGTCTCGTCTCGTCTCGTCTCGTCTTGTGAGCTAAGTGTCTCGTCACACCCCTATTGCCTACCCTACCTTCAAGCATTTCAGACTCATCTTTAGGGAGAAATAAAATAATCTGTATTACAAGAAGTGTTTAAAAACCTATACAGAGGCTCTTTTTTTTCCATACGTGCTTTAGGACACAATGCAGGTGGTGTTATTGAAAACTGAAACATAAAGGTTCTAAATGGAGAGCTGTTTGGCAACAGAGACAGTGTGAAATTAATGTTGTGAAGCATTCCCAGCTGACACAGGTAGAGTTATTGTGAGTCATGTTGTCATGGAAACGTTGAGACTTGTGAGGTATTGTCTGTTGTTGATATGGCAGCGGATAAAAATAACTTAGTATTTCAAAGTGGACACTGAAACGTTGACTTGGATGTGATGCAATAAGCGTTTTAATAATTTAATTGCAAGGAGACACAAATTGCAGTTCTTGAAATAGTTATTTTAAAATTATTTTACTTAACAGAACAGGCCAAATTGTTGTTTCTGATGAACAGTGTGTGTGTGTGTGTGTGTGTGTGTGTGTGTGTGTGTGTGTGTGTGTGTGTGTGTGTGTGTGTGTGTGTGTGTGTGTGTGTGTGTGTGGTTGGTGGAGATGCCTTATCTTCAACTAACTCGGTCACACATCCCACATTAAACAGCACCTATCCAGACAGTCCCACACAACCACTGAGGATGAGACAGTTATGCAATATAGTTCAAAAGTGTATGGAAAATATCTGTAGTCATTAAAGCAATAGACTGTTGGAGACTGTTGTAAAAAACAGAATGCTGAATCGATAAAAGAGCATTCTCTCTCACACACTTGTCTCACACACAAAGTTGGTCTAAAATAGGGTTGGGCAACTCTGGCCCTCGAGATCCATTTTCCTGCAGTTTATCTCCAACCTTGATCAAACTCATCTGCCTGTAGCTTTCTAGTAATCCCGAAGACCTTGATTAGCTTGTTCAGGTGTGTTTGATTAGGGTTGAAACTCAACTCTGAAGGAAAATGGATCTTGAGGGCCAGAGTTGCCCACCCTTGTCTAAAATGACCACAATGTACACTGTGAGTGGGGACAGTGTTTGTATTTAGAGGAACAAATCTGAGAAACTGAGGGCAATGTTTTCAATGACCCTAACTATGAAGTTTCATCCTTTGATGAGAGTGTTTCCTTTAAAATGCAAATACTGTGGTGCATGTAGAGACAAGGCAGGACATTTTTGTGTCGAAAATTGGGAATGTGTTGTGGTCCACGTCCTCAAATCCAAATCAAGCACTCAAAATGATTGCAGGGCCATTCCCTTGGGTGCTCTGGTTTCCCCTTCAGAGAGAGAAAGAGAGAGAGAGAGACCGGCCCTGCTGACCATCCATCCAGGGCACTATGGCCATTATTATTTTCCCAAATATGCAGCAATGTTATGTGCTTCAAGACATACAAATTAAATTTTTTAGTCAAATGTAATTTTGTAGGTGTAATATATGATTTTGAAATTAAGTAAATTAAGCAATTTAAACATATAAACATGCATGCACTGTAAAAAAAAAAAAAAAAAAAAAAAACATTTTCCATAATTAAAACAGTTTGTAACTGTAATTTTACATAAGCTCTTTTCTATTTTCATTAGCTTTTTATTATATTATGAAGGGTATTGTGTAAAAACAATGAAATGACCAATAAATAAGGTTGAACACTGCTATAATGCAAATAGTCAATCTCAAATGTGCAAAAGAGTGTTTTTACATTAACATTTAATCATTTAGTAGATGCTTTTATCCAAAGCAACTTACACATGAGGACAATAGAAGCAATCAAACCAACAATAGGGCAATGTAAGTACTGTGACAAGTCCCAGTTAGTCTAGCATAGTACTTGTAGCAAGGTTTTTTTTAAATAAGAAAATATATAGATATATAATTAGATAGAATAGAAATAGAATAGAATAGTACTACTGGTAGTATTACTGTTCAATTTCAATTTCAATTTATTTATAAAGCACAATTAAAAACAACTACTGTTGAAGTTAGATTTAACGGTAACACTTTACAATACGGGTGCACTAATATGCATTATATAATGCTTAACCAATGCACAGATAATCATGAGTTAATGTATGGCTCATGAAGAACTAAACCATTTATTAATGATTACTGCATCAGCAAATAATGAACATTCTATATGATTAATAGATTAAGTAATATATGAATTGCTATTAATTCAATGTGTCATCATGTATTTATTCCCTAATAGTCGTCAAGTCAAGTCAAGTCACCTTTATTTATATAGCGCTTTTTACAATGCCGATTGTTTCAAAGCAGCTTCACAGTGTTAAACAGGAAAATAATGCAACAGAATTTGATTCGACTGTACAGCCGTTCTGGAGAAAACGGTGATGTCATCCAGCTCAGTTCAGTTATCATATAGTGTCAATGCGGGCAGATCAGTAATATAGTTGAATATTTAGTGTCTCCAACTGAGCAAGCCAAAAGCCATATTATATTTGCTCTGTCCAGTAAATATAATAACATATTATATTAACTAATAATGTAAATTCATGTGTTAATTACCACAATGGTCAAAGCTAAGTACTTCAACTTCCAGTTGTGTGCTTTAATTAATCATTAGCTAATGATTTGCAAAGGTACCATTATGTTATGACTTTACTTGTTGAGGCGCATGACTATTAACTAATTGCTAAATAATATGTCATTGTGGTTATGGGTTTTGAATTAATTTTGAATTAGTTAACAGTCATGTGCCTCAACAAGTAAAGCTGACACAAAAGCATGGATAACTCTTTCAAAATTATTAAAAGAGAGAAAGGACTTCGTTTTTACCAGGACTCGCAATTGGTAGAAATTTGACTTTACAACTTGATTAACTTGTCTATCCAGCTTAAATGCTCTGTCCAGTAAAACACCCAGATTTTTCACATATGGCCTAATTTAGGGTGCTAAAACACAGAGATTTAAGTTTGGTGTGTTCTGGGCATCAGAAGAGGTAAATACCACAATCTCCGTTTTACTCTCATTCAAACTTAAGAAATTTAAGGCTTTAATATCCAAGAGTAGAACATCATTTAACACTTTTAAAAGAGCCGTCTCAGTAGAATGACATTTCCTAAAACCCAAATTAAACATATCAAAGATTTTGTGTTCAAAAAGCTTTGGAGTTGGTGGAGAACTACTTTCTTCAGAATTATAGCTAAAAAAGAAAGGTTAGAAATGGGTCTAAAATTAGATAAGTCTGAAGAATCTAAATTCTGCCTTTTAAGTCTGGGTTGTACTGGGGCATAATTTAAATAGTTGTTTTAAATAGTCAGTACTGTGTCAAGTGTTGACAAAAAATATGCGTCTTTAGCCATTTCTTGAAAATGGCAATAGACTCAGCAGCTCGGGTTGAGTTCGGCAGGTCATTCCACCAGCAGGGAACAGTCAAGGTAAATGTCTGTGAAAGTGATTTTGTGCCTCTTTGGAATAACACCAAAAGGTGCCATTCACTTGCAGAACGCAAGTCTTAAGGACTTGAGTTTACTTAACTGACTTGAATTTAGGGGCTAGATTTACTAAACAGAGTAAATTAGCGTGAGCGCGCAATCCAAAAAAGTGCAGATGGGAGTGGAAAGTTCTGCACGTGATCTACTGACAACACGCAAATGAAAGAACACAGATGCAGCCTGATCATTTCCATAATGACCAACGCAATCTACCAGTTAGCATCTAGTTTAAGACGTGCTTTTTTTGGGGCGGTAAATAATGGCACAAACATCAGTAAATTGGCATGGGCAAACCTTAGAAAATCATATTGCGTGATTCATTTAAATACTCTCCTCTCAAAAATTTTGCGTCTGAAAGGGAAACTCCTATAAATGCATATGCAATAAGTTCAGCCGCGCTATTTTTCACTGCGTGTCTTTAGTAAATAATGACAGTAGTTTTTTTAATGCCAAAAGAGGGTTTTGCGCTGGCGCAAGCTGTTAGTAAATCTGGCCCTAGGTATAGTGGTGCAGAGCCAGTGGTTGCTCTGTAGGCAAAACATCAGTGCCTTGAATTTGATGCGAGTGGCTATTGGCAACCAGTGCAAATTGATGAAGAGAGGCATGACGTGTGCTCTCTTCGGCTCGTTAAAACCACTCTTGCTGCAGCATTCTGGATCAGTTGCAGAGATTTGACAGTACATGCTGGAAGGCCTGCCAAGAGAGCATTACAATAGTCCAGTCTGGTGTATGGTTTGAGGGTGCACCAGACACAAATGAATCTTCCAGATGATTCGTTCGTGCATTATTCCACACAAAACTCAACTCAACAAATCAACAATTTACGGCCTTAATTGAAGTGGACGCTGATCAGTCTGCACCAAGCTGACAAAACCCCCAGCTAAGTACTTTATGGCCTGCAAACTTTGACAAAAACCAAGATAACGGCCGGAGTTGTTCGACTCCCAAGACAAAGAGTCAAACCAGATCTTCGTTTTCGCAACGACCTTTAAATGAACTCTGAGTGACACGGTTACAATCCACAGGAAAATCCATAAACTGTTGTTACATATAAACTGCATCAAATCATTCAAAAGGATTGATCGTCCAACTTGCTTTCAAACAGCCTTCGACTGCATAATTCCATATCATTTCTATAACCAATACACGTGACCATTATGCATATATATACACCTCACAATTCCTGTAATTATGTAACTATTGAATGAGTGCACCTTGCTTGGTATCTTTATGTTTGTTTACTTATAATCCAGAAGATGATTTGATTGAATTTTGTGTAGAATGTATCGTGTTCTTATAATAAGAAATCATGTCTAACTGTACTCTGTACTGTACTTCAAGAGCAGGAAGTTAGGAGACCAGAGATAACAGATAATTTATGGTGAGGAGTGGGGACACAGTCACCTTTGAACCAAGATGATACCTAATTGGTCAGAACCCATCCAGGAGGATGGGCAAATATTTGAGTTTATAATCTCAGAACACGAACAAAGAATTAGACAAGTGTCCAAAAAGAATCAGACGAGAAGTTCAGACAAAGACAGAGATAATGATGAGATAGACGATCAGACGATCGTGGCAGACCAAGATCCGAGAAAATGGGTTAACAATTTCATATAAGCCATCTAAATACTGTCGCCTCACTTTCCTTTCTTTTATTTAATTTCTTTTCTTCCTGTTGAGTCTCGTGTTCTAAGTTAAGTTTCAATCAGCGATTCTACAGCGAGCGCGCTTCAACTTCAAACACCCACGAGACTTTCCATCCAGCCGCCAACACACCACGTGATTGGCTTCCGGCGCCGATCAAAGACACTACAAGACCTTCAGCGAATCAAAGAACCGGGGAACCCCTCTGCAGCCAGGACCAAGGAAAAGAGAATCCCCGTTCAAAGACGACACGAGACACAAACGCAAGTAACCTCCAGATTCTAACTGAACTGGTACATTGATATCAAATTTAATAACCCCGCCTAAGAAACGATAGGAGGGTTAAATTAATGATTGATGGTTCATTCAGGTCATGTGTTTTAAATGCATAGATGGCTAGAAACTTGGGATTTCACCATTTCACTCCCTTAAAACTCATTCTTTCCTCACTTTCTTCCTTTCTGCAACGCGTGTGAATGTGTGTGCGTGTTTGTGTTAGATATTAGTGTTACAGTAATCAATAAAGTTTCGTTTTTTATTTAAAGATAAGTGTTCTTGTGTTATGTGCTTATGAATTTAATGTCTTAAACTGCTGATCTATGTTACCTGGCTGTTAAATAGTGCTTCACTATTGTGTGGATATTACTATCCGCTGCAGAGTTGATAGTTACGGCCCGTTCAAATGAACGCTGGACGAGTCATTTGCTCGGCCGTAAAATCAGACTCTTTCAAAATTCCCTATGAATTAATTCATTCATTCATTTGAGCTAAATAGACCTGTTTCCCTTATACACTGGATAGAACTTGGACAAGGTGTTGTGTAGCATGCTCTGACAGGAAGGGCCTGATCTTCCTAATTTTGTATAAGGCAAATCTGTAGGACCGGAAAGTTCTAGCAATGTGGTTTGTGAAGTTGAACTGATCATCAATCACAACTCCAAGGTTCCTGGCTGTCCTGGATGGAGTTATGGTTGAAGAACCTAGCTGAACGGAGAAACCACAAGCACTTCTCTCTTTGCAAGGTTGAGTTGAAGGTGGTGGTCCAGAAATATCTGTCAGGCAGGCTGAGATGCAAGCAGCTACCGTCGAATTGCCTGGGTTGAATGAGAGGTAAAGTTGTGTGTGTATAGCAGTGATAGGATAAGCCATGTTTCTGAATGTCAGATCCTATCGATGACATGTAGAAGGAGAAGAGGTCCAAGCACTGAGCCCTGAGACACCACTATAGCAAGATGTTGTAAAACACACCTCACCCTTCCGAGACATCCTGAAGGACCTACCTGAGAAGTAAGACTTAAACCATCGAAGTGCGGTTTGAGATGCCCTTCGTTATGATGGTTGACAAGAGGATCTGGTGGTTAAACGTACCAAAGGCAGCAGACAGATCCAGCAAGATGACTACTGATGATCTTGCCAGTCTCGGAAAGCAGGGCAGAGTGACTCGTTTAAGTGTCATAATGTAAGTAATTAATTTTTATTAATTTTCTTTTTTCAATTAAATTTTTATTTCCAAAAATGTATATACTTTTTTTTTTTTAAATGTAAAAAAAAAAAAAAAAAAAAAAAAAAAACGAATTCCCCTAATGCCCCTGTTATTTCCACATTTATCCTTCTTGAATATGGTCATTATTCGAGCGTCCCTGAGTTCTGAAGGAATATCTTTTTCCCAGACCTTGAGGAGTAGGGCATGAATGTGGTACAGGAGCTCTGATCCACCTTCCTTTAAGATCTCAGCTGGGATCCCATCTGGACTCATAGGACATCATAGGACTCTGGGGGATGTGTTTGGTAATGTCTATTTCAGTTGTGCTGTCACTGTTGAGGAGTTCTTGGAAGTGCTCCTTCCAATGGGCGTTAATGGACTTCTTGTCCTTCAGTAGCTCTTGCCCATCATGTGTGCAGGGGGTTTAAGATGCGGTAGCTTGTCGACGGCCTTGGTAGTACTGAAAAGGCCTCTTGGTGTCACCCGAGTCTGCCAGTCTCTAGATTTCCAGAACCTTTTCTGCTGGAGCGGGCTGTCTTCAAGATGCCTTAAATGTGTTTTTCTGGCAAAAGAGAGTGTTAAGGCCCCGATATACTCACGGTGAAGTTCTTTCCGTTTAGATGAATATGTAAAAATGTGCTGTGTGCTTTCCTCTCAATAACAAAACACACAACAAAAATGAGAAAACACCAAGCATTTTTAATAAAGCATAAGATAAAAGCATCTGATCATAGCAACATAAATATGTTTGCAGGAGCTCTGCAATTCGGCATTCTAGTAAAGTCACGTCACGTTTTATTTATATAGCACTTTATATTAGATTGCTTAAAATCAAGCAGCTTTACCATATTAAACATGACAAACAGTGTCAGTGTCTCGTTTCTTCAGAAGTACAACTTAATTTTCTACTATAAAGCAGCTCTCCAGTATGTTCATGTTTTCACTTGCAGACGTCTGACCTTGACGGACTAAACAGGAGAAATTAACCGGAAAAGATTTCCATGTGAAAGAAGGCGGAGCCTCCGTGCACACCTATTATGTAATCACCACGGACCAATGGTAGTACAAACGTGTTTACTAGCCGGAGCGAACTTTTCCGGAAAGTGCGCTTTGGCAAGTTGTTTCAAACGTCACATCAGCTCGTTCTTCAATTTCGCTTGAAGTATATTGGAATCTTTAGTGATGGTGAGGTTGTACTGAGCACACTTGCTGAGAAGCATAACTGTTCCCGATGGGTAGAAGTTCTCTTTTACTTCCTCTTCAGAGTCTAAAGTAAGAGCATAGGCGCTCACAACGGTCTGGTTGTTGGCAAGCACCAGACGGATGGTCATGAGACGCTCACTTATCACCACAAGAAGTTCATAGAGGTGGCTGATAAGCTGGTTCTTAATGGCAAATCCAATACCATGTATCCATATATATAGTATGTATACATTAGCAATAAAAGTATCAGAATAGTGGGAATTTGCACAGAGCATGTTTGTGGTGGGAGTTTGCAAGAGGGATAGTGTGTATGTGAGAGGTGTTGTGTGCGTGTGTTTGAGAGAGAGGTTACGTCTACACTAATCCGGATACATTTGAAAACACATCTTTTTCTCTACGTTTTGGCCTTCCTTCCACACTGAGACATGTTTTTGTCCTGCAAAAACTGAATTTTTTGAAGACGCTCTCCCGAATGAATAAATTTGAAAATGTTTTCGTGTTGTAGTGTGGACTGAAGGTATTTGAAAACGAGGACACGTTTAGTCATGTGACATTGTCAGAGGTGGAAAGTAACTAGTTACAAATACTTTACTTGAGTATATATATAAATTCTACTTTTTTGAGTATAATTAAATTGTGGCACTTTTACTCTTACTTGAATTCAATAAAAATGAAGTATTCAACTTCGCTACATTTATTTTTCACCACAAGTACTTTGACAAAGGTGCCGACGGAGCAACAGGGCGAGCTTGCATCTGACAGGCACTTTTCAAACTCCTGCGGCGGAGCCCTGCGCCTACAGCCAATAACAGACAGGTCTGACTGGCTTCAGCAAATAACAGACAGGTCTGACTCCGGTGCCAAACCAATCAAAACGTCCAGTTCGGCTGGGGGACGGGGCATTCAAACCGTGCTTTGACGTTCAATCACTGGTGCTCGCGTTTTAATTCAGTATCGCTAACGTTTCAATATTTTAGTTATTCTGAGTTTAAATTGTACTTATGGCAGCTCCTGAAATGTGTCAGCATTGAGCACAGCGTTTTTTACCAGAGCACTGAGCAGCTGAAGTTATTAGAAAACTCGGCTCATACAAGGATGCAGTTATTGCATGGATTGGAGCAAAAACAATGTAGTATGTGTCTAAAATGCATGCACACTGCTCAGTTTAATGGCAAAGCTTGCCCTCTTTAACAATGCAGTTACACTAAATGTACGAAGCAAACTTTGTACAATGCTGAAATAACCTCAACATTAACAGTGAAATAGAGCACATGATTTATCTGTCAATCAGATGCACGTAAAAGTGTACTATAGCAACAGTGGGCTCCCAGCAAATTTTCGGTAGAACTTTTCAAAATTAGTAATAAAACAATCACTCCTGGCAATGGGGATTGCTAGTATGTTTGCTTAGCATAATGTCAAACACAATTTATGAGATTAATATCATGTTTTGCTCCAAAAATCGCTATATACTGTATATATACACACGTCAGTCGTGTTTGAAATAATTTCTATGGTCCCATGTTGCTTCTTAACACAGAATGAGACAGACAATATATTTTATATAATTCTATACTGTGATAAAATCTATGTCTTTATCATAGCTTGAGCAGTTATGACTACACTATCTAAACTGTATAAGAGCTTATATGTGATGTTATGCACCTTTGGTGCAGTCAGATTGTTTAGAAGCAAAAATTTTGCATTTAAATCAACTCCCCTACAGGCTGAATGGTTTTGCCCACTGCAGGAAGCCACTGGACATGGCACAGTCAACCTTTGCTTAAGTCATTGGGGGGCTCCTTTCATCCAGAGACCAAAGGAACCGGAGCGAGAACAAAACTGGTTTCCATCAATGGTTTTACAGCTCATTGCTGGGCAAAAAAATAATATAATGAACTTAGTTTGACCATAGATAGCAAAGAAATTGTATTGGAAGAGATGCTTTATTGTTTTATTAATAATCCAACACACTTTTTCATTTAATGTTTATATATACTGATTACATAACATTGTAAGTTTACATATATCTTTCTATACTATTCATTCCTGGATGGACCTCAGAAAAACTCACACAACTTTATCCTACAGTTGTAGCGGCTGGACCAATCACAATTATTCATTATATTTAATGAATAATCCATCAAACCAGCTCCCAGCAACAAAACTAGGTGCCAAGGTGTCTGTGACAATCAAATCAAATCAAATCACCTTTATTTATATAGCGCTTTTTACAATGGCAATTGTTTCAAAGCAGCTTCACAGTGGTAACAGGAAAATAATGCAACGGAATTTGATTCGGCTGTACAGCCGCTCTGGTGAAAACGGTGATGTCATCAGCTCAGTTCAATTATCATATAGTGTCAATGCGGGCAGATCAGTAATATAGTTGAAATTTAAGTGTCCCCAACTGAGCAAGCCAAAAGCCAAAGGCGACGGTGGCAAGGAACCAAAACTCCTTCAGGGCCAGAATGGAGAAAAAAAACCTTGGGAGAAACCAGGCTCAGTCGGGGTGCCAGTTCTCCTCTGGCCGACGAACAAATAGTGTATGATTATGATTCTGGCAACATTACAGGTCAGAAGTCATATTAGATCAATAGATATTCGTAGGATTATTCGAAAGATTGGAGTCATCACGCCGGGGACGGGTTTAATGAGGATGTCGTGCCGATTACAGGGGGGAGTTTAATTGACACGGTCTCTGCAGACACTTCAGGGATATGGTCGTCATGTCCAGGCTAAGGTCCACCATCTGGTCTGGATACGGCCCGGATCCGGCCGACTGCAGTAAACCTCGGGATAAACAGAGAGACTAACATTAGCGTAGATGCCATTTTTCTTATGATGTAACGAGTACATCAGGTGTTATTGGAAGTGTTCCCGGTTCCGGCTGACCTAGTTAATGCAGCCTAAAACAATCATTTAACTGATTTGAATAATAGAAATTAAAAATGTTTTATGTGTATGCCATAGTAAAGAGATGTGTTTTTAGTCTAGATTTAAACTGACAGAGTGTGTCTGCTTCCCGAACAATGCTAGGAAGACTGTTCCAGAGTTTAGGTGCTAAATAGGAAAAGGATCGACCGCCTGCAGTTGATTTTGATATTCTAGGTATTATCAACTGGCCAGAATTTTGAGACCGCAATAGACGTGATGGAGTATAATGCGTTAAGAGCTCGCTCAAGTACTGGGGAGCTAAACCATTTAGTGCTTTGTAAGTAATCAGCAAGATTTTAAAATGTATACGATGTTTAATAGGGAGCCAATGCAGTGTTGCCAGAACCGGGCTAATATGGTCATACTTCCTGATTCTAGTAAGAACTCTAGCTGCTGCGTTTTGGACAAGCTGCAGTTTATTTATTAAGCGAGCAGGGCAACCACCCAGTAGAGCATTACAATAATCTAGCCTTGAGGTCATGAACGCATGAACTAACTGTTCAGCATTTTGCATTGAAAGCATGTGCCGTAATTTAGATATATTTTTAAGATGGTAGAATGCAGTTTTACAGATGCTAGAAACGTGGCTTTCAAATGAGAGATTGGTATCAAAGAGCACACCCAGGTTCCTAACTGATGATGAGGACTTGACAGAGCAGCCATAGAGTGTTAGACAGTATTCTAGGTTACTACTTGTGGAGTTTTTTTTGTCCAATGATTAAAAATTCAGTTTTTTCTGAATTAAGTTTTCCAATTTTTTATATCAGCTATGCATTCTGTTAATCTTGTGAATTGGTAAGTTTTGTCAGGGCGTGAAGAAATATAGAGCTGAGTATCGTCAGCATAACAATGAAAATTAACGCCATGCTTCCTAATAATATCTCCCAGTGGTAGCATGTACAGGGTGAAAAGCAACGGTCCTAGCACTGAGCCCTGCGGTACTCCATACTGAACTTGTGTCCGGTGTGACATCTCTTCATTTACTGCTACAAACTGATAACGGTCAGATAAGTATGATTTAAACCATGCCAATGAAATTCCACTAATGCCAACATAATTTTCGAGTCTATTCAAAAGAATGTTGTGGTCGATAGTATCGAATGCAGCGCTAAGATCGAGTAACACTAACAGAGAGATACAACCACGATCGGATGACAAGAGTAAGTCATTTGTAACTCTAATGAGAGCAGTCTCAGTACTATGATACGGTCTAAATCCTGACTGGAAATCCTCACAGATACCATTTCTTTCTAAAAAGGAGCATAATTGTGAGGACACTGCCTTTTCTAGTATTTTTGACAGAAAGGGTAGATTTGAGATTGGCCTGTAATTGACTAATAAGTGGTTTAATAATAGCCAACTTAAAAGTTTTCGGTACATATCCTAATGTCAAGGATGAATTAATGATATTAAGAAGAGGATCTATGACCTCTGGAAGCATCTCTTTTAGTAGTTTAGTCGGTATGGGGTCGAGCATACATGTTGTTGATTTTGATGATTTAACGAGTTTAGCCAATTCTTCTTCTCCTATAGCAGTGAATGAATGTAATTTTTCCTCAGTGACACTACAATGCACTGTCTGATGTGATACTGTAGTAGACGGCTGCATGGCCATAATTTTTTTCCTAATATTATCAATCTTACAAGTAAAGAAGTTCATAAAGTCATTACTGCTGTGCTGTTTACAAACATCAGAAGGTGAAGCTTTATCTTTGGTTAATTTAGCCACTGTATCAAATAAATACCTAGGGTTGTGTTTGTTTTCTTCTAAGAGAGTCGAGAAATAAGCAGATCTAGCAGTTTTTAGGGCCTTTCTGTATGCAATCATGCTCTCTTTCCACGAAATGCGGAAAACTTCTAGTTTTGTTTTCTTCCAGCTGCGCTCCATTTTTCTGGCTGCTGTTTTAAGGGCCCTGGTGTGCTCGTTGTACCACGCCGTTGGACTATTTTCTTTAATCTTCTTTAAGTGCCGGGGAGCAACTGTGTCTAAAGTGCTGGAAAAGAGAGAGTCAATAGTTTCTGTTGCAACATCGAGTTCCTCTAGGCTATCTGGGATGCTGAGGAGATGAAACTGATGAGGAAGATTATTTACAAAGAAATCTTTAGTCGCAGCAGTGATACTCCTGCCATATTTGAAGCGAGGGGACGGCTTTGCAGCCTTTGCTAAATTAAGTGTACATGATACTAGGTAATGATCTGAGATGTCATTGCTCTGCTGCAGAATTTCAATGGTATCAACATTTATTCCACATTTATGCCCCCCAGAAGGGCAGAACACGCCCCTGGTTACCATGGCAGCAAAGGCACGCCAGCAAGATAAGACGTAAAAAAAAAAAAAAAAAAAAAAATGTGAAAGGCACAGGCCATAGGAAAAACACATAAGGCCCATAAAAATGGTTTCTTTCCATTAATTCATAGGCAAACCTTTCAATGAATGAACATGGGACATTGTGTGCATAATTACTGTTTTGTATATTGTCTTGTATTGTATCCTGTTTTATGCATGCCCTATGTTAGTTCTATTAGATAATGTAACCTTTTAGGTGTCATGCTTCCTATCAAAATAATCCTCGTTTAATGCCCTGCAGATTGGTGTATATCACCTCCTTATAGCATGCATTGTATGCTTGTTATATAAATCAGAGCATAAAGGGACACCATCTAACCATTAATCATCTCCTCTTAACTTACTCCCTTTGGATACTTCAAAGAGATCGTAATCTGGACATTGAGGACTCCTCCAATACACATAGCACAGACATTTTCCTCATAATTAAACTATTCCAGAATGTATATAATATATCCCTGTGTGTACGCATGTTCCCTATGTTATACTCTAGTAGTCATGATGTGTGGGAGTTATGTTAAGGTAATTTAAATGTTTGTCTTCATGTGTAAGAATATATCTCAGTTTTATATCTTCCAGCCATACCTTGTTTGATATCTAAATGTTCCTCTCTCTTTTTCTTAATCAACGGTGCACAGTATGTGATTATGAGATTATGAGATGCATCATATATTATGTTTACCACCCTTTGGAGTAAAAATGTTCCAATTCTGACAACATCATAAAACATGCAGTTAGGTCATAAACAGAGACAAAGGGAACTCTCCCGCTCAAAATTCACACTCAAGTTACCCAAAGAGAGGTGTGAACAAGTTTGTCTTTAAAAAGAACATGTCTCTCTCCGGAGTTGGTTGGTTCTTTTGAAGTTCGGCGCGCTTCGCGTCACTGGCCAGGCGGCCAGGCAGCGCACTCCATCTCAGCACTCAGTCAACTTCCTTAACTTTCGACGAGACGAACTTCCTTTCCTCACCTTCTGGCAAAACTTCGCTTTCAAGCTAACCACCTTCAAACTTCCCGCGGATCAACAACACGACCTCCGGAAGAACCAAGAGAAAGCTTCAGCTCATGAACGCTCTGAGAAACTCGACAACACACGCCTCTTGCTTTACTCAGCACCAAACCCAATGCAAGTAACCATTTTTATCGAACTTTAGATGCGTTTAACTGTGCCTCCTTTTTAAGGTGATTCTTATTCATTGCTGGCTTTCAAGGTTAACTGTTTGTGAAATTGCCATTCCTTGATCTTTCTTTCTCTTTTTCTTTCTCTACTTTCTCTTATTCTGTATATAGCCTATTCTTTGTTTGGTCGTATGTATTCGTAGTATCATCTATTAAAACCATTATATCCATGTTTGATTGTCATTGTTCCTGCTCACAAACCTTAGTCACTTCAATGTTCAGATTTTGCTATAAGCTTTCATATAGTATCGTTGAGTACTTTAATATTCTAATAGATCAGAAAGTTATTCTTCACAGCCAGAAGGATAATCTTCCTGAAGATTTGATAGAAAGAATAAAACTTCGTGAGAATTGATAAGAAGATTGTACTGTCGGTTTGTCGGACGAACGGATCAGTCGATTTGAAATTAATTCTTTAAAGGTTATTCTGTACTGATTTAGCCTAGTTAATTACAATCCATTGTTATTAACTAATATATATATATATATATATATATATATAAAAAGTACAAATACCTAGGTTAGGTATTTCCCTTTTGGGTGATTTAGATATTTATAATTTGATCATAACATGTTACGATTAATTATGAATAATTAAATATAAATACATATAATTCCCTTTTTGAGCTAATTTAATTTATTAACATATGTAGCCGATCTGTCAAGTCATTTATTAAATATCAGCTTATGCCTTTTCAGAAAATATTCTCTGAACTACACAAATCTTAACATCCTAACATCCACAGCTAAGATATTAATAGTAGAAGACACACTTCACTAGCTAGCTACACCTGAAACACCTGAACCACTAAACCTTTAGTTCCAAACTCTCTATGGTCTTGCATAAGTCTCTTGACCTTATACTCTCACCACTAGTGTGCCAAAAGGCTTAGATGCTCAGCCTAACTTCCCAGATAGAAGACTTAAAAGACTGGCTAGGCGTTGCAAGAAACACTGTTCTACCTGTAGAGGATCTACAAATTATTTGCTGTGAAGACTTTCATTTAGATTTTTGACTCGGGCCGCCATTTTGGTGTGACGTTAGTGTGGCTACTGCACGTTGAGACAGTGGAGAAGAGCAGCGGCGAGCTGAAGAAGAAAGTTGATCATGGGTATTATATAACGTTAAAAAGTTACGTTTAGACCCGCAACATGCATTACAGTCTCTGTTTGTGTATGTTGTTGAAAGAGATGAAGCGAGTTCTGTGTGTGAAGCTAGGCGATAGGCCTGATAACACTCCGACAAAGAACAGGTGAACACACTCAGACAAACGAGGAGCAGAGAACATGAGGAAAGGGTGAGCACACAACAAATAAAGGACTAAACAAGAGGGTGTGGTAATTGGAGGCAGGAACAGAGGAGCACATGGCCAACACAAAGAAAGACAGAGCCATGTGTTCAAGCACAACACAAACAAAGACACATTAAACAAAGACAAGACTGACAGAACTGTCAGAGGAGAACCCTGACAGAAACTCGTCAATGTGGTCAACAAGGGGCACTGATTATTATTTGTTGTTTAAGATTCAACTGAAACAATCACAAAGTTGTAAATTTCTCTTTGTTTTCTACATTTTTATTTCATTTTGATTTGATTGAACTTGAAATTGGTTCACTCCTGTGAAAAAGAAAACAAAAAAATTCAATTCACTCAGTATAAATAAATGTTTGTTAGTTAAGCTGAAACTGTTTTACTCATTTTGAGTCTTCGGGTTTTGCAGTTAACAGTACTTACCTTCCAAGTTATCTGCACACACATACTTCAGGTGGCGGCCATGTGTAAACTAAATCCTGAAGCCCACCTCACCACATCTTGAGCATATGAATTGCAACACAATATGGTAAAATATACAGCTATTAGTTGTACAAAGACTAAAAGCATTGGGTGGGGGGGACTAAGATCCTGTTGCTCACTCAGTCTTCCTTAGTTTATTGCTGAATATTTCCCCCACAAGGCAGTGGCATATATCCCTCCACCACATACTGGTGTCACGAACAGGATAAACTAGCTAGTTTCTTAATTCAGCGCACATTCCTGGTCTTTGAGCCAACGCTATGGCTGAACTGGAGGAATTAAAGAGACAGTTTGCAGAGATGCAAAGGCGGTTCGGTGAGCAGGCAGGAATGTTAGAGCTGGCCAGAGCCGAACAGAGGGAGGCGCTTTCCCTAGCTAAAACTGTTATCGAACAGCAGGCTGCCGCCCAGAGAGTGCCATCTACTGTTTACATTCCTAGAGATCGTAAACTCCCAGAGCTCAGTGGATGTCGACCTAGTGAGCTGAGTGTGGAGGAATGGATTAATTCAATGAAGTCCGCCTTTAAAGTGATGAAAATCCCTGAAGACAAAATTGAGTTTGTTAAGCAGTATTTAAAAGATCAAGCTGAAATGAATCAAGTTTCTGCTTAATGGGAAGAAGTCAGTGGATGAGATCTTTGATGCTTTAGACCAGACTTATGGGGACAAACTTCCCATTGGCAGCAGACTGAAAGAGTTTTATGACCGCAAACAAATGCCTGGAGAAACCATCCGCTCTTATGCTTATGACTTGCAGGAGAAGCTGAGTATCATCCAGAAACAGGAGCTGTCCAGTGTTCCTGATGCTGATGGTGTATTGAGTGTACAGAGTGCGCTTTTGCTGTGATTATAGAAGGCTGAATAAAGTGACCTGCAAGGACACTTACCCCCTTCCGCACATCGAGGAGTCTCTTGACGCCTTAGTAAATGCGCAGCTCTTCTCCACGCTTGACTTAACGTCGGGCTATTTCCAAGTGGCCATGAGTGAAGACAGAGCAAAGACCGCAGTCATCACTCCCTTTGGTCTATTTGAATGGACCAGGATGCCGTTGCTCCTGCAACTTTTCAACGTCTGATGGAAGTGGTGCTTGGTGATCTGACGTTTGACATACTGCTCATCTATCTTGATGACATTATCGACTTTAAGACTTTAATAGCCACTGTCAAAGACTGGAAATAGTGTTCAACAAATTGAGGCAGCATGGTTTGAAACTGAAGCCCAGCAAGTGCTTCCTGTTAAAGCCTGAGGTGAAATTCTTGGGTCATCTGATCTCTTGCAAGGGAATACAGGTGGATGGAGAGAAAACTCAGGCATTGGAAACGTGGCCTGTACCCAAGAATGTCAAGGAGTTGAGGCAAGTCCTTGGATTCATGAGTTATTACATGAGTTATTACCAGGTTTATTCCTGGTTTTGCTCAGTTGGCCCGGCCACTTCATGCTCTGGTTGGTAAGGGAGGAAAAGGGAAAATGATGGAACCTTTTAACTGGACCACTGAATGCCAGACTGCACTCGACAAACTCAAGCAGTGCTTAATGTTTCTGCCAGTCCTCACACCCCCTTATTTCAGCCAGCCTTTCGTACTCACAACTGACGGAAGCCTGCATGGTCTTGGTATTGAGTCAACGACAAGGAGGAGCTGAGCGTGTGATTGCGTATGCGAGTTGTGGAGAAACCACAATATACACGCCTACCTGCGAGACATTGACTATCACCTGCAAATGATGGCCAATGTGAATTCCATCTACTCTGGATGACCTCCGGCTATGAGGTATAAAGTTTCCTGGATCGACAGTCAGACACTGTCAAATCAGACTACCAACAGCTGAAAGAAGACCTCATAGAAAAAATTTCAGGAAATGTCTCAGTTGTAAATATCTAAAAAAAAAAAAAGAAAAAAAAAAGGGAATGTAAATTTGTTTCTTATTTGTTCAAATGATTTAAGTTTGTCATTATGAAATAATTGGTGCAGATAATAAAGTCCATATTGAGACCACTTTTTAAAGCCCACATCTGTACGAGATGGTGAAAAGTCAAGACAGCCAATGCTCGCTGCGGATAAAATTTTCTTAGACAAACCAAATGATCTTTGCATAGTTCTCCAAATTTTTAAAGTAACTGTAGCGAATTAGCTCAGATTAAAGATTCCTGTAACACTAATATCTTGCACAGGTATCGACATATACAGTGGGGAGAACAAGTACGTGATACACTGCCGATTTTGCAGGTTTGCCCACTTACAAAGCATGTAGAAGTCTGTAATTTTTATCATAGGTACTCTTCAACTGTGAGTTACGGAATCTAAAACAAAAATCCAGAAAATCACATTGTATGATTTAAGTAATTAATTTGCATTTTATTGCATGACATAAGTATTTGATACATCAGAAAAGCAGAACTTAATATTTGGTACAGAAACCTTTGTTTGCAATTACAGAGATCATACGTTTCCTGTAGTTCTTGACCAGGTTTGCACACACTGCAGCAGGGATTTTGGCCCACTCCTCCATACAGACCTTCTCCAGATCCTTCAGGTTTCGGGGCTGTCGCTGGGCAATACGGACTTTCAGCTCCCTCCAAAGATTTTCTATTGGGTTCAGGTCTGGAGACTGGCTAGGCCACTCCAGGACCTTGAGATGCTTCTTACGGAGCCACTCCTTAGTTGCCCTGGCTGTGTGTTTCGGGTCATTGTCATGCTGGAAGACCCATCCACGACCCATCTTCAATGCTCTTACTGAGGGAAGGAGGTTGTTGGCCAAGATCTCACGATACATGGCCCCATCCATCCTCCCCTCAATACAGTGCAGTTGTCCTGTCCCCTTTGCAGAAAAGCATCCCCAAAGAATGATGTTTCCACCTCCATGCTTCACGGTTGGGATGGTGTTCTTGGGGTTGATCATCCAGATGGTCATTGGCAAACTTCAGACGGGCCTGGACATGCGCTAGCTTGAGCAGGGGGACCTTGCGCGGGATTTTAATCCATGACGGCGTAGTGTGTTACTAATGGTTTTCTTTGAGACTGTGGTCCCAGCTCTCTTCAGGTCATTGACCAGGTCCTGCCGTGTAGTTCTGGGCTGATCCCTCACCTTCCTCATGATCATTGATGCCCCACGAGGTGAGATCTTGCATGGTGCCCCAAACCGAGGGAGATTGACCGTCATCTTGAACTTCTTCCATTTTCTAATAATTGCGCCAACAGTTGTTGCCTTCTCACCAAGCTGCTAGCCTATTGTCCTGTAGCCCATCCCAGCCTTGTGCAGGTCTACAATTTTATCCCTGATGTCCTTACATAGCTCTCTGGTCTTGGCCATTGTGGAGAGGTTGGAGTCTGTTTGATTGAGTGTGTGGTCTTATACAGGTAACGAGTTCAAGAAGGTGCAGTTAATACAGGTAATGAGTGGAGAACAGGAGGGCTTCTTAAAGAAAAACTAACAGGTCTGTGAGAGCCGGAATTCTTACTGGTTGGTAGGTGATCAAATACTTATGTCATGCAATAAAATGCAAATTAATTATTTAAAAATCATACAATGTGATTTTCTGGATTTTTGTTTTCGATTCCGTCTCTCACAGTTGAAGTGTACCTATGATAAAAATTACAGACCTCTACATGCTTTGTAAGTAGGAAAATACTTATTCTCCCCACTGTATACACAATCATTCAGATCTTTAAAATTACAACTTCTTAGACACCAAACATGCCATACACATGATTTTCGTTAACCATAGTATGCAATTCTGAAACATAAATTAATACGTAGACCAAACCCTATAAAGACAAATCATGAGATGGATATATGAGGCGGTCGATCCTTTTCCTATTTAGCACCTAAACTCTGGAACAGTCTTCCTAGCATTGTTCGGGAAGCAGACACACTTTGTCAGTTTAAATCTAGACTAAAAACACATCTCTTTACTATGGCATACACATAAAACGTTTTTAATTTCTATTATTCAAATCAGTTAAATGATTGTTTTAGGCTGCATTAACTAGGTCAGCCGGAACCGGGAACACTTCCAATAACACCTGATGTACTCGTTACATCATAAGAAGAATGGCATCTACGCTAATGTTAGTCTCTCTGTTTATCCCGAGGTTTACTGCAGTCGGCCGGATCCGGGCCGTATCCAGACCAGATGGTGGCCCTTAGCCTGGACATGATGACCATATCCCTGAAGTGTCTGTAGAGACCGTGTCAATTAAACTCCCCCCTGTAAATGCCGCATCGACACGACATCCTCATTAAACCCGTCCCCGGCGTGACGACTCCAATCTTTCGAATAATCCTACGAATATCTATTGATCTAATATGACTTCTGACCTGTAATGTGCCAGAATCATAATCATACACTATTTGTTCGTCGGCCAGAGGTGAACTGGCACCCCGACTGAGCCTGGTTTCTCCCAAGGTTTTTTTCTCCATTCTGGCCCTGAAGGAGTTTTGGTTCCTTGCCACCGTCGCCTTTGGCTTTTGGCTTGCTCAGTTGGGGACACTTAAATTTCAACTATATTACTGATCTGCCCGCATTGACACTATATAATAATTGAAATGAGCTGGATGACATCACCGTTTTCACCAGAGCCGAATCAAATTCCGTTGCATTATTTTCCTGTTACCACTGTGAAGCTGCTTTGAAACAATTGCCATTGTAAAAAGCGCTATATAAATAAAGGTGATTTGATTTGATTTGATTTGATATGTTTATATATTTCTCAAGTGGTCATATATAAGCTATATGGGTTTAAGATGGTTTATTTGTAAAAAAGAATTGAGTGGGAGTCACAGCTCTCTCTCTCTGCAAATTCTTTCTGGTCGCAAAACCTTATCAGTTCCCATGTGTCCTGTAACCCGAGGCCTGTTGGGATGTTAGTTTTTGTTTTGGGGGATGGTTTCACCAAACTTTGTTGGGAGAATAAGTTTGCTGGATCATTCATTAAATATAATGAATAAATAATTGTGTCTGATTTGTCTCAGTCGTTACATAACTTTGGTCCATTCACCCATGGAGGCATTTTTAATGATACACTGGAAACGGGTACTATTTTAAGAGGTATGGAACAGAGGCGCTTTTCAATATTGACCCACCGGGTTTGTGTCTTCTCTCGTCCATGAAACCAGGGGCCTCAACTGAGCTGCTGATAATACAATCACCTAAAAAAAAATGGCGGGCTGGGACTCCCAAACTTTAGGTTTTAAAACCTAAAGTTTGGGAGTCCCAGCCCACCAATTTTTTTAGGTGATTGTATTATTTTAAGCCTTATTCTTGGCCATTTTTCTTTGCCAAACAAATTTAGAAATTATTTTATTCAGCAAATCAAAAGTAGATTTGGCACTATAGGTAACATCTGAAACAAATAGAGTAATCTCGGTAGGACATTCATACAAAGATTCAACACGGGCCAATCAGAGAGAGAGGGAGAGGTGTCCAGCGATTTAAATCTTCACTAATATTTTTATTCACTTTTTTATAGTTTGTGTCGTATAGCTGGTCCAAAGAGGAGGGAATAAAGATGCCCAGGTATTTAAACCCATTCTTGGGCCATTTGAACCAAATTTTAATTTGGATTTGTTTTGAAATTTGACCATTAAGATCTATGGCCTCAGTTTTATCCATATTCACTTTATATCCAGAGAAGTACCCATACTTGAGAATGAGCCTTTTTAAATATGGAATTGTTGTCTCAGGTTCTGTTAAGAAGAGTAGGACATTATCTGCGTATAACGACAACTGCAATTACAATTCCCTTAATTGCACTGTCGTCCTGAATGAGTTGAGAAAGGGGTTAGATGCTGATAGCAAGGGCGACAATAGACATCCTTGTCTGCATCCACGTTCTAGAGTAGAGTGTCCAGATCTACAACCGTTAACTCTCACTGAGGCGAGTGGATTTGTGTAGAGTGTTTGAACCCACTTTATGAAATTGGGGCCAAATTTAAACCATTTAAGAGTTTGGATCAGATACTGCCAAGATACCCGATCAAATGCCTTATGAGCATCAAGTGATCAAAATCAAATCAAATCACCTTTATTTATATAGCGCTTTTTACAATGCCAATTGTTTCAAAGCAGCTTCACAGTGTTAACAGGAAAATAATATAACAGAATTTGATTCGGCTGTACAGCCGCTCTGGTGAAAATAGTGATGTCATCCAGCTCATTTCAATTATCATATAGTGTCAATGCGGGCAGATCAGTAATATAGTTGAAATTTAAGTGTCCCCAACTGAGCAAGCCAAAAGCCAAAGGCGACGGTGGCAAGGAACCAAAACTCCTTCAGGGCCAGAATGGAGAAAAAAAACCTTGGGAGAAACCAGGCTCAGTCGGGGTGCCAGTTCTCCTCTGGCCGACGAACAAATAGTGTATGATTATGATTCTGGCAACATTACAGGTCAGAAGTCATATTAGATCAATAGATATTCGTAGGATTATTCGAAAGATTGGAGTCGTCACGCCGGGGACGGGTTTAATGAGGATGTCGTAACGATGCGGCATTTACAGGGGGGAGTTTAATTGACACGGTCTCTACAGACACTTCAGGGATATGGTCATCATGTCCAGGCTAAGGGCCACCATCTGGTCTGGATACGGCCCGGATCCGGCCGACTGCAGTAAACCTCGGGATAAACAGAGAGACTAACATTAGCGTAGATGCCATTCTTCTTATGATGTAACGAGTACATCAGGTGTTATTGGAAGTGTTCCCGGTTCTGGCTGACCTAGTTAATGCAGCCTAAAACAATCATTTAACTGATTTGAATAATAGAAATTAAAAATGTTTTATGTGTATGCCATAGTAAAGAGATGTGTTTTTAGTCTAGATTTAAACTGACAGAGTGTGTCTGCTTCCCGAACAATGCTAGGAAGACTGTTCCAGAGTTTAGGTGCTAAATAGGAAAAGGATTGACCGCCTGCAGTTGATTTTGATATTCTTGGTATTATCAACTGGCCAGAATTTTGAGACCGCAATAGACGTGATGGAGTATAATGCGTTAAGAGCTCGCTCAAGTACTGGGGAGCTAAACCATTTAGTGCTTTGTAAGTAATCAGCAAGATTTTAAAATGTATACAATGTTTAATAGGGAGCCACTGCAGTGTTGCCAGAACCGGGCTAATATGGTCATACTTCCTGGTTCTAGTAAGAACTCTAGCTGCTGGACTCTAGCTTGGACAAGCTGCAGTTTATTTATTAAGCGAGCAGGGCAACAACCCAGTAGAGCATTACAATAATCTAGCCTTGAGGTCATGAAAGCATGAACTAACTGTTCAGCATTTTGCATTGAAAGCATGTGCCGTAATATTTTTAAGATGGTAGAATGCAGTTTTACAGATGCTAGAAACATGGCTTTCAAATGAGAGATTGGTATCAAAGAGCACACCCAGGTTCCTAACTGACGACGAGGACTTGACAGCCATCGAGTGTTAGACAGTATTCTAGGTTACTACTTGTGGAGTTTTTTTGTCCAATGATTAAAAATTCAGTTTTTTCTGAATTAAGTTGCAGGAAATTACTAGTCATCCAATTTTTTATATCAGCTACTTATATCACAAGTCTATACTTCAGGAAGCCACTGTGTTGACACCTACTGACCTGAAGCCCACCCTATATATTCCTGTAGTATATTATACCATAGTGTAAGATAAAACAAAAACATATTTTTATTTTATTTTTTTTAGATCAAAATTACTTTTTTTGACTGACCACTGTTTTTTCGTGGTAATTTCCAGAAATTTGCAAAAAAAGTGCATGTTTTTTTTTTTCATAATTAGGATGCCACATTTACCATATTATGTTAGATGCACAATAGTCACACATGACAAAAACAAAATGCATTATCTTGTTTGGTATCTTATAAAAAAAAGCCTAGTTGTGTGCTATCTAGCTTTAATAACATGATCGCTTAGGGTGGAAAATACGACCAAAATCTTAATCAATAAGCAATTTATTAATATAGCAAGTTCTCAAGTAATTAAGTAATCAAGTAAACAGTCAGTAATAAAATAATAACTTATAAACAAATTACAATAGGACAAATAAATACAACAAAGATACAGATACAAACAGTGCTTTAAGTTTAAGTACTGCTTGTTGTTTGGGTAACATTAACGACACAGAAAGGAGCGGGTATAGACTATATTAGGTTGCTTTCACTAAGACCTACAGTAATGCGCAGATCCCAAACGAGTTTACTCAAGACATAACAGCCAATATGGACATTTAGGCATAATTATGTGTATTTGACCATTCAAGGGCAATAAGCTTAGAAATAGAACACATTCGGTATACTCGCGCGAGTGCTGACTGGCGGCAAACGCATTCACATAATCCGTAGCCAGTCTGACATCGGTCAGTTTTTTAGTCTATGGTCATTACCGAATTGAGTTCGTGGTTTATGTAACGAAACTGCAAGTCTCGCTCCGTAGGGGAAATGAAAACGTTACCCTGGATGACTTGAGAGTGAAAGGATCTTGGTCCCCACTCTGGTGCTTTGAGTCTCGATTACGCACAATGTGTGAATATGTTTTATTTTACACTATGGTATAATATACTACAGGAATATATAGGGTGGGCTTCAGGTCAGTAGGTGTCAACAGTGGCTTCCTGAAGTATAGACTTGTGATATAAGTGACAACTCAAAGATTCTCCTTCGTTTTCACGATCGCGGAACTGGAAGAACTGTAGAATAAAATCCGTTTTATGTGTCTGTGGTACAATCCGAAAGAGACCCGCGCCAATAACACGGTAGCTGATTGGCTGCAATATAAGATGCATGTTGGTCTCATTTGTAGTCGTAATACAGCGAATTATATTTGGACTAGCGAAAGAAAGAACTACAACTAGGAACTACACCCTGGAATAAAAAACAAAAAAACAACAAAAAAAAACAAAAAAAAAGCACTGTGGGAGTATTTCAGTGAGCATTAGAGGTAGCATAAAATGGACGTAGGAAAATTAAGACCTGTTTAAAATTATTTAAGACCTATGACTCAATACACACACACAGTACGTAGTATTGCATCCTTCATATCTCCGAAGAGTCTTTAGTTTTATCATATTTATAAAAAGACAGATATGCTGTACTGATTCTTTCTGAAAACAGCTGAACTCGTGGAGGCGTGCAGTGGGCGGAGCTAAAGAGTCACGAGCACACACACACACACACACACACAATACATCATGGCATTATCCTTTCGATTATAACTAACATATAACTTTCGATTCACTATTCACGTTAGTGTTGTTTACATTATATGCACTTACACGCCGATTGCCAACAAAACACAGACATTTGATACAGTTTCACTCACCGCCTGCAGTTTTGACTCATGACCGGGAACAAACAAATCAAATCAAAATCAAATCACCTTTATTTATATAGCGCTTTTTACAATGGCAATTGTTTCAAAGCAGCTTCACAGTGGTAACAGGAAAATAATGCAACAGAATTTGATTCGGCTGTACAGCCGCTCTGGAGAAAACGGTGATGTCATCAGCTCAGTTCAATTATCATATAGTGTCAATGCGGGCGGATCAGTAATATAGTTGAAATTTAGGTGTCCCCAACTGAGCAAGCCAAAAGCCAAAGGCGACAGTGGCAAGGAACCAAAACTCCTTCAGGGCCAGAATGGAGAAAAAAACCTTGGGAGAAACCAGGCTCAGTCGGGGTGCCAGTTCTCCTCTGGCCGACGAACAAATAGTGTATGATTATGATTCTGGCAACATTACAGGTCAGAAGTCATATTAGATAAATAGATATTCGTAGGATTATTCGAAAGAATGGAGTTGTCACGCCGGGGACGGGTTTAATTAGGATGTCGTGTCGATGCGGCATTTACAGGGGGGAGTTTAATTGACACGGTCTCTACAGACACTTCAGGGATATGGTCGTCATGTCCAGGCTAAGGTCCACCATCTGGTCTGGATACGGCCCGGATCCGGCCGACTGCAGTAAACCTCGGGATAAACAGAGAGACTAACATTAGCGTAGATGCCATTCTTCTTATGATGTAAAGAGTACATCAGGTGTTATGGGAAGTGTTCCCGGTTCCGGCTGACCTAATTAATGCAGCCTAAAACAATCATTTAACTGATTTGAATAACAGAAATTAAAAATGTTTTATGTGTATGCCATAGTAAAGAGATGTGTTTTTAGTCTAGATTTAAACTGACAGAGTGTGTCTGCTTCCCGAACAATGCTAGGAAGACTGTTCCAGAGTTTAGGTGCTAAATAGGAAAAGGACCGACCACCTGCAGTTGATTTTGATATTCTAGGTATTATCAACTGGCCCGAATTTTGAGACCGCAATAGACGTGATGGAGTATAATGCGTTAAGAGCTCGCTCAAGTACTGGGGCGCTAAACCATTTAGTGCTTTGTAAGTAATCAGCAAGATTTTAAAATGTATACGATGTTTAATAGGGAGCCAATGCAGTGTTGCCAGAACCGGGCTAATATGGTCATACTTCCTGGTTCTAGTAAGAACTCTAGCTGCTGCGTTTTGGACCAGCTGCAGTTTATTTATTAAGCGAGCAGGGCAACCACCCAGTAGAGCATTACAATAATCTAGCCTTGAGGTCATGAACGCATGAACTAACTGTTCAGCATTTTGCATTGAAAGCATGTGCCGTAATTTAGATATATTTTTAAGATGGTAGAATGCAGTTTTACAGATGCTAGAAACGTGGCTTTCAAATGAGAGATTGGTATCAAAGAGCACACCCAGGTTCCTAACTGACGACGAGGACTTGACAGAGCAGCCATCGAGTGTTAGACAGTATTCTAGGTTACTACTTGTGGAGTTTTTTTGTCCAATGATTAAAAATTCAGTTTTTTCTGAATTAAGTTGCAGGAAATTACTAGTCATCCAATTTTTTATATCAGCTATGCATTCTGTTAATCTTGTGAATTGGTAAGTTTCGTCAGGGCGTGAAGAAATATAGAGCTGAGTATCGTCAGCATAACAATGAAAATTAACGCCATGCTTCCTAATAATATCTCCCAGTGGTAGCATGTACAGGGTGAAAAGCAACGGTCCTAGCACTGAGCCCTGCGGTACTCCATACTGAACTTGTGTTCGGTGTGAGATCTCTTCATTTACTGCTACAAACTGATAACGGTCAGATAAGTATGATTTAAACCATGCCAATGAAGTTCCACTAATGCCAACATAATTTTCGAGTCTATTCAAAAGAATGTTGTGGTCGATAGTATCGAATGCAGCGCTAAGATCAAGTAACACTAATAGAGATATACAACCACGATCGGATGATAAGAGTAAATCATTTGTTACTCTGATGAGAGCAGTCTCAGTACTATGATACGGTCTAAATCCTGACTGGAAATCCTCACAGATACCATTTCTTTCTAAAAAGGAGCATAATTGTGAGGACACTGCCTTTTCTAGTATTTTTGACAGAAAGGGTAGATTTGAGATTGGCCTGTAATTGACTAATTTTGTAGGATCAAGTTGCGGTTTTTTAATAAGTGGTTTAATAATAGCCAACTTAAAAGTTTTCGGTACATATCCTAATGTCAAGGATGAATTAATGATATTAAGGAGAGGATCTATGACCTCTGGAAGCATCTCTTTTAGTAGTTTAGTCGGTATGGGGTCGAGCATACATGTTGTTGATTTTGATGATTAATACACTTGCAACTCTGTTGCTGCTCCGGGAAAACAAATTGCATCCACTGTTTCCTTAATGCTGGGTTATTTGGGAAGCTGAACAAAGTTATCTTTTCCTCACAACCATAAAACACACTTCTTTAGTGACATTGTTGATTTCGTGGTCTAAAAACAAAATGACAGCGCTGCCGATGGCTTCTGTAACCCAAACGAAGCTTGTTGATGGTCGTGCTCTTGGTCTCGCTCTGGTTGATGTGCGCACGCGCTCATCTGGGAGAAGTGCCCATACAAGGAATTCTGCCCTTTATGACGTCATACAGGGCCATATTCAAAAAAAAACTTTACGAAACTTGTTCGATATATTTGGCACAGAAATACTCCGTCATACGTCCAACTAGTTTTTTTTTTAAATTTTGGCCATGTTTAGCTTGAGAATCCAAGTGTAAATAAGTCAGAATGCATGAAATAGCATTAGACCCCCCCGCCCTTTAAATACTTTGAGAGACTGTATTTTGTATTTAAAATACTTAAACCAGGCCTACTTATTCAAGTATGTCATTTTATTTTCGCATACAATAACTTTCATCACCAGGCTTAATAGGACTACCAGTCCTATCAGTTTTTTGCCTAGATGCAAGCAAATCATGTGACATCCTGTTGGATCCGTTCCAGCGAGCTCATTGTGAACAAGGTCAGACGCAAGTAAAGAAGCTGCTTTTGTGCTCAGTCAAACTACTTTAATTGCTTTAATTTAATGTATCTGGTAAAATATACTATCAGATATTATTCACTGAAATTAATGTAAAGCTGCCTTTCCACCGCACACAACATTCGGACTGTCGGAATTCGCCACCTAGTGGCAGGCGCAATGATCTTTCATTATGGCCGTACGCAGAGAGAAGCTAATTCTCGCTGTCTCGCCAATCTTCCCCGTTAAAAGCTCTTCTGCACTAAACAATGATAGCCCACTTGCTGAGTTGTGTCCTACAAGTCAGGTAGTGTTTTACCCACACTAACTATCAATATTTCTTTTTACGTCTCCAGTCATTAATTCATTTTAAAGGAATGCAATAGCAAGAGCTTTTATTCACCATGGTGGGATGACTACATTAATGCAAACATTAAACAGCTATGCATATAGGGCAAATGACCATCAATAATTTTGTAAGGAATATAAATTATGCAGGCAGCATTAAAAATAATGAAATATAAATATTAAATTTATAACTTATAAATTCATCAATAACCTACGATTAAACTGTTGTAAAACCATTAACAAAAGCACATTTAGGATGCTCTCTTCACCCACCAGGTCGACTCGCAAACACCTTCAATGAGTTAAATAAATGCTTTTGCTTCTTTGTATTTTTAAAATTGATCCTGCCGAAGTGTCAGCAAACGCAGATGCAGATGAACATCCCAAAAATAACACCTTTTCTTATTGAGAAGAAAATAGAACGGGTGTGAGGGCTCGTTGGCTTGATAAATTCTTTGTCTTAGGCACTAACATTAACCTATAGTTCAGGTACTACTAATCCTACTGAGGTGCTGACACACACAGTTGTTCTAAAAAGAACATGCCCAGACATGTTATTTAAATGGATATAGCCAGTGTGGTGTAGGGTCTTCCTGATTCTCTAACTGAAATCAGTTAGTATCCTTGTCGTGTTTCAGAATATATCAAAATATTGGTAAAAGCAAAATTGTATAAAATACTTTTCAGAGAAGAGCTTCTCATATTTCCACTGGCCAAATAGTATTTAATTGTTTTAAACAAAATGTATGCAATTTAAATAAACTTGCCTTGAATTCGTAAGCACGTAACACAACGATTCTTTTTTTTTAAAAAAAAAAAAAAAAAATTATATATATATTTGAGTGAAATTATAAAATCCCTAGTTTCTAGTAGTATATGCTATTCGTAAAACCTGACCGAACCATCAATCATTAATTTAACCCTTCTAACATTTCTTAGGCGGTGTTATTAAATTTTACAGTGCATTTGGAAAGTATTCACAGTGCTTCACTTTTTCCACATTTTGTTACAGCCTTATTCCGAAATGGATTAAATTCATTATTCCTCAATTCTACAAACAATACCCCATAATGACAACATGAAGTTTGAAATCAAATTTATTTAAAAAAAAAAAAAAATAAAAACCCCCATGTACATAAGTATTCACAGCCTTTGCTCAATACTTTGTTGAAGCACCTTTGGCACCAATTACAGCCTCAAGTCTTTTTGAGTATGATGCTACAAGCTTGGCACACCTATTTTTGGGCAGTTTCTCCCATTCTTCTTTGCAGAACCTCTCAAGCTCCATCAGGTTGGATGGGGAGCGTCAGTGCACAGCCATTTTCAGGCTCTCCAGAAATGTTCTATCGGGTTCAAGTCTGGACTCTGGCTGGGCCACTCATGGACATTCACAAAGTTGTCCCATAGCCACTGCTTTATCTTGGCTGTGTGCTTAGGGTCGTTGTGCTGTTGGAAGATGAACCGTCGCCCCAGAGCGCTCTGGACCTGGTTTTCATCAAGGAGGTCTCTGTATATTGTTGCGTTCATCTTTCCCTCAATTCTGACTAGTCTCCTAGTTCCTCCCACTGAAAAACATCACCCCAGCATGATGCTGCCACCACCACCACACTTCACTGTAGATCCCTGGTATTGGCCAGGTGATGAGCGGTGCCTGGTTTTCTCCAGACATGACGCTTGCCATTCAGGCCAAAGAGTTCAATCGGTTTCATCAGACCAGAGAATTTTGTTTCTCATGGTCTGAGAGTCCTTCAGGTGCCTTTTGGCAAACTCCAGGCAGGCTGTCATGTGGCTTTTACTGAAGAGTGGCTTCCGTTTGGCCACTCTACCATACAGGCCTGATTGGTGGAGTGCGGCAGAGATGGTTGTTCTTCTGGAAGGTTCTCCTCTCTCCACAGAGAAACACTGTAGCTCTGTCAGAGTGACCATCAGGTTCTTGGTCACCTCCGTGACTAAGGCCCTTCTCCCCCGATCGCTCAGTTTGGCTGGGCGGCCAGCTCTAGGAAGAGTCCTGGTAGTTCCAAACTTCTTCCCTTTTCTTCCATTTACAGATGATGGAGCTTCAATGCTGCAGAAATCTTTCTGTACCCTTCCCCAGATCTGTGCCTCAATACAATCCTGTCTCAGAGGTCTACAGACAATTCCTTGGACTTCATGGCTTGGTTTGTGCTCTGACATGCACTGTTAACGGTGGGACATTATATAGACAAGTGTGTGCCTTTCCAAATCATGTCCAATCAACTGAATTTACCACAGGTGGACTCCAATCAAGTTGTAGAAACATCTCAAGGATGATCAGTGGAAACAGGATGCACCTGAGCTCAATTTTGAGTGTCCTCAAAGGCTGTGAATGTACATGTGATTTTTTTTGTTTTTTTATTTTTAATAAATTTGCAAAGACTTCAAACAAACTTCTTTCACATTATCATTATGAGGTATTGTTTGTAGAATTTTGAGGAAAATAATGAATTTAATCAATTTTAGAATAAGGCTGTAACGTAACAAAATGTGGAAAAAGTGCTGTGAATACTTTCCGGATGCAGTAGATGCAGTGTAAGTGTAAAACAGCAATTACTTTTTTGTGTTTATTGTGTCATGTGATCCCACATCATAGATAGCTGGAAAGTGGCACTAAAAGAAAGAAATTTAGTCAAACACTCTCAAGCAGAAAGACTATCACTTAAAAAATTCTTAATTTGCATTTATTCCTATAAACACTGAATGTTGACAGCTCTCAGAGAAGAGTCTTCACCTAAAACAAAACACAGTCCAACAAACAAAATGTGAATAGTGTCATCTGCTATCTGAACAAGATGCCTAAAACTAGTGGAGTAATAAAAACTTTCACAATGTATGCTGTACACTCTTTTCTTAGTGATTTGGTCTTTTGAACTTTACATAGGTGTTTTGGACACACATAATTCCTATATAAAGATTATGTTTGAAAGTTATCCAACTTTGCAACCAAGAGGTGTAACATAGCCCTGACAAAATATGTCAGCGTGTAAAAATACGAACAAAGATTTTAGCTCAACTATCAACACACACACACACACACACACAAAGTAGGAGAATATCTAACTGTATCTAACTTTGAAGAATTTGTTGCTTTGATAGAACATTCCATTACCTGCTTATTTGGGTCAAAGAAGATGGTAATAGTTGAAACATTCTTAGCTCATACATCTCTTTAATTTTGAGCTGGATGTTGAAGTGTTAGTTAAAAAAAAGTATTAGTAAAAAAACAAAAACTTTAAAGCTACATGAAACCATAATATTCATATTGAAAATATTGTATTATTACATGTTGAAGCATACTCACAGTTACATAATATTTTCTTTTAGAAGGAAGCTTTGTCTGGAACACCCAACACAATGTTTTGTGTTCTGACCTCACAAAGATTACGCCAAGTCTTTCTTGAGCATTGCATGTTTGCACTATACCTAAAACGTAGTAATCAACATGTATTCCATGTGGTTGTTAAACACCTCTGGTAATTATTTTAGGTTTGTAGGTTTGTCAAAAGAAAAAGGTTCAGTCATACATTTAAAAGTATGTAAAAAATGATGTTTTTACTCCTGTGAGAAAACCCCTCGGCTACATTACTAATCAATCCTGAAGAAACAATGCTGGTCATCAGGCTGTTTTAAATAAATTAAAGAATAAAATAAAGTATGTTTTATTTAAAGAAAATAGACTTTTGCTTTTGTGGCACACAGATCGTGTGTGTCTTATTTTACTCAGAATTTTGAAGTCAAATGTGTATTTGTTCTTTTGCAATACACACACACACACACACATACACACACCCATTCTAAAAAGAACATGCCCAGATATGTTATTTAAATGGATATAGCCAGTGTGGTGTAGGGTTAATCGTCTTCCTGATTGTCTTGACTCAAATATTTTGACTCAGCTAGCATATACCATATTGATCAAACATTGTTGATCCTGTGTCGACATAACGTAAAACAACAAAGTTGTTAGACAAGAAAATAATGCAACAAAGTTTGTTTTGGCTGTACAGCAGCTCTAGAAGAAAATAGTGTCATTGTCCAGCTTAAGTAAGTTCAGTGTTGATTCATTTCTGTTGTAAAAAAGTTATTAATTTAGTTCATCTATACAGCAGCTCTGAAGAAAACAGTGATGTCATCGTCCAGCTCAGTTCAGTTCTCATACAATGGTGTCAATGCAGGTAGATCATTCCTTCATGTAGGTTAATATGTTGAATATTAAGTGTCCCCAACTAAGCAAGCCAGAAGCGACAGTGGCAAGGAACCCAAACTCCATCAGGTGACAGAATGGAGAAAAAAACTTTGCGAGAAACCAGGTTCAGTCGGGAGCAATTCTCCTCTGGCCAACGAACGAACACAGTGTGTTTATGATTCAGGAACATTCAAAATATTTAATCCAGTTCCATCTGGGTGAAGGTCGGATTCATCACGTCGGTTTGGAGACGGGTTTGTTGAGGGTCTATGCCACTGGCTATCATGTCGATGAGGCCTTCACATGGAGAGTCTATTTGACACAATCTCTGAAGGCACTTCAGGGCTGCGTTGTGGTCATGTTTAGGCACAGGTCCTCCATCTGATCTGGATACGTCCCAGATTCGGCTGGTTAACCTCGGGATAAACAGAGAGACTAATATTAGCGTAGATGCCATTCTTCTTATGATGTAACGAATACATCAGATGTTATAGGAAGTGTTCCCGGTTCTGGCTGACCTAATGTATGCAGCCTGGCAATCATTTACCTGATTTGAATAATAACAAACAGAAAGGAGTTAAAAATTAAATTAAAGGAAGCAAAAGTTCATAGGAGGTGTTTGGAGGAAGCCTTCAATATTAATAATACTAAAAAGGTTTGGGATATCATGAAAACAGTGACTGGAGTGTCATCTTCATCTTCAAATAAAATTATTGTAATTGATAACGAATTTTGTTTTGGGAATGAATTAAACACCTTCTTTACCAGATTTAAAACAATAGGTTTATTATGCCAAATACAATGAAATGATAGACACTGTGGCACCATTATCATCGGAAAGAATTGTTATTGAAGTTGAGAATGTTATGAAAATGTTTCTTAAAGATCGTTAAGATCGTAAAAGATTGTTACTTCAGCATTTAGTTCAGATAGTTAAAGACAAATCCTTGGCAGTTTGCCTATAAGAAAGGTTGTAGTACTGAAGATGCAGTTGCTACTCTGGTGCATATCATCTCTAAACATTTAGATAAATCTAATACCACTGTAAGAACTTTGTGTCTAGATTTTACTTCTGTGTTTAATACAATACAGGTTGACATTTGGTGTCAAAACTTGTACACTTGTAAATCCCTATTTGATTCGTTGGTATATCTCATTTCTCACTAATAGAATTCAAAGAGTCAAAGTCGTCTGCTATCACAACAAATGTGGGAGTACCCCAGGGTTGCGACAGTTCTGTTATACTTTTAACCTTGTACACAGACGACTGTCGGACTGACATGATAAATCAGAATATCTTGAAGTATTCTGATGACGATATCTGTGTTGAATGACTTGGATAGTCCTGGGCTACATCAACAGGGTGTGACTAAATTGGTAGAGTGGTGCGAGAATAATGATCTTGTCATTAATACGAGTAAAACAGAGGAGTTATAAATGTGTATATACACTCACCTAAAGGATTATTAGGAACACCATACTAATACTGTGTTTGACCCCCTTTCGCCTTCAGAACTGCCTTAATTCTACGTGGCATTGATTCAACAAGGTGCTGAAAGCATTCTTTAGAAATGTTGGCCCATATTGATAGGATAGCATCTTGCAGTTGATGGAGATTTGTGGGATGCACATCCAGGGCACGAAGCTCCCGTTCCACCACATCCCAAAGATGTTCTATTGGGTTGAGATCTGGTGACTGTGGGGGCCATTTTAGTACAGTGAACTCATTGTCATGTTCAAGAAACCAATTTGAAATGATTCGAGCTTTGTGACATGGTGCATTATCCTGCTGGAAGTAGCCATCAGAGGATGGGTACATGGTGGTCATAAAGGGATGGACATGGTCAGAAACAATGCTCAGGTAGGCCGTGGCATTTAAACGATGCCCAATTGGCACTAAGGGGCCTAAAGTGTGCCAAGAAAACATCCCCCACACCATTACACCACCACCACCAGCCTGCACAGTGGTAACAAGGCATGATGGATCCATGTTCTCATTCTGTTTACGCCAAATTCTGACTCTACCATCTGAATGTCTCAACAGAAATCGAGACTCATCAGACCAGGCAACATTTTTCCAGTCTTCAACTGTCCAATTTTGGTGAGCTCGTGCAAATTGTAGCCTCTTTTTCCTATTTGTAGTGGAGATGAGTGGTACCCGGTGGGGTCTTCTGCTGTTGTAGCCCATCCGCCTCAAGGTTGTGCGTGTTGTGGCTTCACAAATGCTTTGCTGCATACCTCGGTTGTAACGAGTGGTTATTTCAGTCAAAGTTGCTCTTCTATCAGCTTGAATCAGTCGGCCCATTCTCCTCTGACCTCTAGCATCAACAAGGCATTTTCGCCCACAGGACTGCCGCATACTGGATGTTTTTCCCTTTTCACACCATTCTTTGTAAACTCTAGAAATGGTTGTGCATGAAAATCCCAGTAATTGAGCAGATTGTGAAATACTCAGACCGGCCCGTCTGGCACCAACAACCATGCCACGCTCAAAATTGCTTAAATCACCTTTCTTTCCCATTCTGACATTCAGTTTGGAGTTCAGGAGATTTTCTTGACCAGGACCACACCCCTAAATGCATTGAAGAAACTGCCATGTGATTGGTTGATTAGATAATTGCATTAATGAGAAATTGAACAGGTGTTCCTAATAATCCTTTAGGTGAGTGTATAATGCCTGTTGTTTTTCATAATGAAAAAAAAATCACAGGTTAAAACATACAAGTATTTGGGAGTGATGATAGATATGTTATTTTGAAAAGATCATAATGATACTCTTTGTAAAAGAATAAAGCAGAAAATCTACTTCCTTCGTCGAAGTCATTTGGAGTAAGAAAACAGATTCTTCTGTTGTTCTTTATGTCCGTGATTATGAGTATCCTGCAATATTGCAATTCCATATGGTATATGAGCTTGTCTTTTACGCTAAAAACAAGGTTGTTTAACCCTGAAAGACCCAAATATAGAAAAAAACTGTAAATATTTTTTTCCACCTTTTACATGTTGTTGTAGGAGGCCTCTAATGCAGAAATAAATTAATAACATTTTCGACATTTTAGTAAGTTTTTAGGGGAATGTTGTAATATTGCAACGTTGGGCAGCAGAATTTCAGTGATTTCACTCACTGTTTGAATAAATGTAGAGAACATCTAAGGGTTCATTTGCAGGGTGTAATGCTTATATTAGTAGCATATGTATACACTAATAATCACACAGTATTAATAATTGGACAAGTCATATGTTTTATGAAAAATAATTTATTATTAAAAAAAAATATGTTCAGATTGTATTTACAAAACATGATGAACTGAATGAAAACTTTGGCATTTACGTGATTTAGCTCTGTTCATAGCCATATTCAGTTATGATAGTCCCAAAGGCAGTACTTGTCCTCCAAGAGGCAAAGGCGGACATTGCACTTGCTGCAAAGTGTGTTGGTGTAGCCTTTACCACAGTGTCTGCAGCGTCCTCTATTTTGTTCATATCTTCTGACACAAACTTTCAGAAATACTCCAGTGGTGTATTAAGGGAGACGGCATCATTAGTGATATCCTGACCTGAAAAATCAGTGTTTGGACTGATAAAATCCTTTATCAGCCAGCGATACCTGTCACGGGGGATGGCCTGTGCTCTTGAGTGACTTGATTTTGTTGGCATGATGACCACATAATCATCAGATGGGTGGTCACTGGGTTGTTTATTTTCCTTTTCCAGTTCACAGGCATCTCCACATTCATCTTCATCACTTGTATCAGAATCCATTTAAAAAACACTGTTCCCATTTTGGACAGCATCAATGACATGATACACTTTGTTGATAATACGGTCTTTCCTGGCTGGTGGCATTCTGAAATGGAAAAAAAAACACTGGTTATTTTCCATATCCCAATGATACTTACACATTTAAAGAATTCACACATTCCACAGAATTCACACAATACAGTCTGGCTAGCTTATTGTGCCCTTTATCATGCTAATAGCACTATTACCCTCCACATTACCCTCCACATTATCACCTGTCCCTCATGCAAGCAGATATTTGGGCAAACAAAGCCCATAAAAGAAAACTGGAACAGTTAAGTATGTTTTATAAATGATAAGATACAGATAGTTTTAAATATTGCTACACAAATACTTTCAAATTCTCAATGAAATAATTTATTCTTTAATTCAACTTCAACTTATTTAATAATAATTAAATGTTGATTAAAACTCAAAATTGTAACAAAAATGACATTTTAAAACTTGTAAATGATCAAAAACATTGTTTCTATTTTTGTTTGTATTTACTTCACATGGAACAGGTGAGAAGTAAAATTCATCCATGTAATGTGCAAGGTGCATAGGCAAATTTTGCTACCCCTTTCACCCAGTGTTGTAAAATTACAACATTGACATTACAAGCTCAAAATCTAATATGATTAAAGCATTCAACAGTACCTTGATATCTGCGTGATCTAGACACATTACTAATCACATAAACAAATATTTTGGGCATTTTACTTGAATGTTGATATATCCAGTCCAGTAAAACGTCATGATATGCTTCAAGTCAAGTTCGCAGGTTGTGTGAGTTCATGGCCAGGTAAGCAGGCCTATTCACAAAATCTTCCATCCAATTTTTTGCATTGCAAGACTTAACAATAGGACCTATTAGTTGTGTAAATGTGGTCTTAGAGAGAAATATCTGTAGAAATATCTACAGGTTTATTTTAGTAGAGCTAAAATTGATGTTGTAATATTACAACAGTGGGCCTTACAGGGTTAATCAAATAAAAATTGTTCAAGGATTGTCAGCCTCTTGAGAAGTTATCAACCGTAGCGTTTGTTCTGGCAGGTCACATTAGTCAAGCTCACATCAGCTGACTATCAGCTGATCCACATCTACCTACGACGCCTATCACCGCATTCCTATATATATGGTTCATTCAGTATTATTAGCAGCTTTATCGCGTTGCTCAGGAGCTAATTAAACGGCAGCGTTTCAGACTGCTTCAAAGTGGTTCGCAATCAATGTATAGTGCGTGTTTATGCCAAGCGATTGCTTATGCTGATATGAACTAATGCTGTTCAATTACGACAAAGTTACTTTATGGTATTTGTATTGTAAAATATTGAAAAAACGTATATTTTATCTCCCTCATCTGAACTTGAATGAGCAGCCAGCAATAGTAAGCATACACATTTCAAAATAAGAGTATGAGTGTTCATAAATAAGTCACTAAATATGTATATTTTCCCCCTGGTTATTTGGTTACACATCTGTACTTAATTTTATTTAATTTAATTAATTTAATTTCATATAATTTCATTTCCTTTAATTCGAAGTAAACTATTGTAGCTTCTGACCATTTTGTGCTGTGGGTAATAGGAGGATTTTCCACACAGCTACAAGTATATTTCAAATCTGTGGGAAGCTCTGTTGTCAGCATATGGTTTTGTGTTTGGGGGGTTATCGCTGCTCTCCCTGCTCTTATGGGCTAGCATGGGCTAGGCTGCAAGGATGGGCAGGGAGTTCTTGCCCAGAACAGAACCATACCGCCAATCCAAACTGTAACCAGTCATCTTTGACGATAGTGATCCTGACAGAGATATGATTCAGCTTATTACAACAACTTGTTAAGGCTGGCTAATAATATAGTTTCTGGCCTTAATCATATCCTGCATAATGAGTTTGTATTATTACCATAAAACCAGAGGTACAGGGTTCCAAGATTCAACAGAGTGAGGCTGAAGCACTTGAATAAAACACTTCATCAAAAATCAAGAGTATAAGAAGCAAAGGTGATATAGTGTTGTAATTGTATAAGCGTAGTATAGGAGGGTAAGGTGTAATGTAACGTAAGTTGTAAGTCGTAAGTGTAATGTATAATGTGTTAAATTTTTGTGATTGTAAATTGTTTTGTGTGGATCGAGTGTATGTCGATGTTGATTGTTGTAAAGATAGATACTGTCAAAAATTTCAGACCTGTCTGAATTATATCTATCTATGGAATATGCACCTGAATATGAGGCCCCAGGTCCAAGGAGCATCCTTTTTTTAGTAGCTGGAATACTTAGGCAGGAAACACATGTTGTCATCCCTAGAAACAAGGCAACTTGCGCTGTGGGCGAAGACTCTGGCACCTGATGTCTATGGCACCTGAAGGGCAAAAGGCCCTCGGCTGAAACATGAAAGCCATCTAAATCAACCCTTTGGCACTGCAAATAAGCATTTCCCCACATTAAATGTCAGATTATGTTGACTGAAGGTAGCAAAAGTGTCCCTTAAGTGCTGTTAATTATTCACTGAATTCAGTGCATGGAAAATGACATCATTAAGGTAAACAACAATTCCAGGGGCACCAGCCATGGACATGATTTTTTGGAAACAGATAGGGGCAGAGTCCAGAGGGCATCCTTGTGTAACAGAACACACAAACATGTGACAAATGCAGTAAGATGTCTGCTGTCTGGATGGAGGGGAACTCCAACTCAGATAACTTTGATATAACCCTAACCCAGATTTGAGAAAAAAAAAAAAAATGTGTCTGATAAACTCTTGGATTTTTGGCAGAAGGTAAAGATCGGGACCTACTGCTGTTGGCAGCCCTTAAGTCCACACAAACTCTCAGGCCTCCAGATCTTTTCTTAGCTACCTATGAAGAGGCATCAACAGGTTTAATGATGCCCTCTGCTGGCAGTTTGCCAAGTTCTGCTGTGACTTCCTCACGCAATGCCAGCGGAATGTGGTGAAGTGGCTAAATTACTTGTTTCAATGTAGGGTCCAAGATTCAAGAATTTGTAAGAAGTTGGAAAGAGCCTTTTTCCATACTGGACTCTAAAGTCCTCTAAAGTCAGTGTTAGATTATTGCCCCTTTTGCGTGCCTCATCCCAATTTTGGCAATTGAATGAGCAATTTCTCAGCGCTGAGGGAGAGTATAAAGTCTCATTTTTATTTAGCAGGGGAAGAGATTATATAGAAAGAGTACAAGGGGTGTAGTATGGTTTTAACCAATGAGAGAGAGAATATATCATATAGCTCATGGTATAGGAATGGGATACATATAGAAAAACAAGTCTACATATGGTCATCTTCCGGTCAGGTACCCAGGCTTTCCTGGGGATCCCAAAGACCTTATCCTATACTTGCAATACAAAAGCAGGGACCATTCCCTGTCTCCCCTTAAATCCTAGTAGAGCCTTGTTCCTTATATGGAAACGGTTCCGGTACATAAAGAAACCATATGTTAAAACATAGAATGTAGCTTCAACCCAGGGCAAAAGACCCTCTGTCCACTTTCCTTCTATGCTGAGACCAACATAAAATCTATCAGTTGCCCCTTTTGGCAATAAAATTGCCACAACCAAATCTCAGCATTACTTTTCTTATACACAAATACAATCACTTTCTTGACCTTCATAATATTCTTCAGCAAACATTTCCTTCATTTTTTTTTCATCATTTTCCTTCGAAAGTACTAACACTTGACAGTTCTATTCATCAAAGCATATTGAGAGGATACAAAGTTATTCATAGCACGATTAATCAAAGCTCTAATAAATGGAATAATACAACAGATAATAAATGCGATAATTAATAGGATTACACCTATAGGAATTAAGGCAGATACAAGCATTTGTTGCCATCCTGTGAGCCATGCTAAGAACCCACTTTGATTATCATCAACCTCTCGTCCTTGTAATTCTTGAGCAATTCTAGTCATATTTTTTAAACCCTCTGAAATTAAATGACCATCTGCGTCATTCTCAGGAATATAGGTACAACAAGAGGTTCCAACCATAACACACACTCCTCCTCTCGCCGCAGTTAACTGATCTAAGACCAGCCTGTTTTGCAGGGCAGTTAAACGGAGCCCTCGAAGTTCCTGTTGGACACCAGCCAATGTGTCTCTTGTAGTATTGATAAATGAAATTAATTCATATCTTGTAACCTACTACTTGTCTACTTCAATCTGAAGACTAGAAACACCTACCCCTGGGAGCATTGCTTCAAAGAATCTTTCAGTACCAGTCCAAAGTCGATGTTGCATTGGTATTGGTTTATCTCTGCTCAAACTACAAACCCGATTCCAAAAAAGTTGGGACACTGTACAAATTGTGAATAAAAACAGAATGCAATGATGTGGAAGTTTCAAATTTCAATATTTTATTCAGAATACAACATAGATGACATATCAAATGTTTAAACTGAGAAAATGTATCATTTTAAGGGAAAAATAAGTTGATTTTAAATTTCATGGCATCAACACATCTCAAAAAAGTTGGGACAAGGTCATGTTTACCACTGTGTGGCATCCCCTCTTTTTATAACAGTCTGCAAACGTCTGGGGACTGAGGAGACAAGTTGCTCAAGTTTAGGAATAGGAATGTTGTCCCATTCTTGTCTAATACAGGCTTCTAGTTGCTCAACTGTCTTAGGTCTTCTTTGTCGCATCTTCCTCTTTATGATGCGTCAAATGTTTTCTATGGGTGAAAGATCTGGACTGCAGGCTGGCCATTTCAGTACCTTTCAGCATTGATGGTGCCTTTCCAGATGTGTAAGCTGGCCATGCCACACGCACTCATGCAACCCCATACCATCAGAGATGCAGGCTTCTGAACTGAGCGCTGATAACAACTTGGGTTGTCCTTGTCCTCTTTAGTCCGGATGACATGGCGTCCCAGTTTTCCAAAAAGAACTTCAAATTTTGATTCGTCTGACCACAGAACAGTTTTCCACTTTGCCACAGTCCATTTTAAATGAGCCTTGGCCCAGAGAAAACGCCTGCGCTTCTGGATCATGTTTAGATATGGCTTCTTTTTTGACCTATAGAGTTTTAGCCGGCAACGGCGAATGGCACGGTGGATTGTGTTCACTTTGTTTTCTGGAAGTATTCCTGAGCCCATGTTGTGATTTCCATTACAGTAGCATTCCTGTATGTGATGCAGTGCCATCTAAGGGCCCGAAGATCACGGGCATCCAGTATGGTTTTCCGGCCTTGACCCTTACGCACAGAGATTGTTCCAGATTCTCTGAATCTTTGGATGATATTATGCACTGTAAATGATGATAACTTCAAACTCTTTGCAATTTTTCTCTGAGAAACACCTTTCTGATATTGCTCCACTATTTTTCGCCGCAGCATTGGGGGAATTGGTGATCCTCTGCCCATCTTGACTTCTGAGAGACACTGCCACTCTGAGAGGCTCTTTTTATACCCAATCATGTTGCCAATTGACCTAATAAGTTGCAAATTGGTCCTCCAGCTGTTCCTTATATGTACACTTAACTTTTCCGGCCTCTTATTGCTACCTGTCCCAACTTTTTTGGAATGTGTAGCTCTCATGAAATCCAAAATGAGCCAATATTTGGCATGACATTTCAAAATGTCTCACTTTCAACATTTGATATGTTATCTATATTCTATTGTGAATAAAATATAAGTTTATGAGATTGGTAAATTATTGCATTCCTTTTTTATTCACAATTTGTACAGTGTCCCAACTTTTTTGGAATCGGGTTTGTACCAGTTGAACTGCGGTCAGAGAGGGAGCGTTTCTTTTTCTGTCTTTGTTTTATCATAACGTGAGGTTTGTGTGGTCTAATAACCATGGAATATTCTTCCAAAGTTACTAGAGCACATCTTCCACTCCAATCTTCTGGAAGAATAGTGTAGACTCTATGTCCACACAGCCAAAACCAATCTTTGACAGCTCTAGTTCCCCATGAAGCAGGAGCATATCTATGGCAATTTTGACCTGGCGTAAGTGCACAAGAACTATAACATACGTCCTGGATAAAAGGATTAGCCCATCCATAAGCAATCATAGTAGATATAGGACGTGGTGTTTCTTTAGAACACTCAGTCATATTAGATTTTCCATAATGCAAAAGACAACCCATACAACATGGCATATTTTTTATCTCACAATAATGGTATGTTCGATTACATTTACTTTTAGGAATTACCCCCAGTCTCACTGTTCCAGTTTCTCTTTCCATACACAACAGTGAGTCTGGAATAGGCCAATGGTTGTCACTTTAGCCTGTACTTGCGTTGCAAGCCTCATTATTCTACCTTTTCCACAACTCCATATTGCGGTTCTATTTGGAGCCATCATTCCAGTAATGCTAACAAAAAGAGGGCATTCTAATTCTTCTTCTGTTATTGGTGATTTAACCTCTACATGTGGTCCAGAAGCACTATGTGGCATTTTTGTGCAAACATAACAGTCACCTGTTTTTCCTTCATATTTGGCAGTGTAGTTGGCTAATCGCCACCACATATTAGTTGCGAAAGCATGTGGTTCTTCTTCATAATGTACCCAAGTTTCATTACCAGTGCTAACAGCAGCTTGTATATGAATAAATACATTTGTCAGCACAACCAGGTAAAATATCAAATTAGCAATCATGGCTTGAGAGCTTCAATGATAATTATTCCTGGTTCTAGATCTCTAGCAATTTCTTTCTTCATCTCCTCTTCGAACGTCTTGGTTCACCTTCCGTCGGATCTTCCCTTGGCTCACTGGTTTCCACCTCTGCATCGACCAGAACGTTCCCTTGGGATGGAGCTGCTTTCAGTCGACTGGCATGGATCCACTGCGGCTGGAAGTCAGTCAGCACTCCTGTTCTCGTCACAGCAATCACCGTGGCGGGCCCCAGATACTTCGGCTCTCCCAGTTTTGTGGGCTTCAGACACTTTATCAGCACCTGTTGTCCTGGAACGAAAGGATGAGTGGGCTTTTCTGCAGGAAGAGGGAGAGAGAGAGACACATCACCATTGATGCTATTCAAAGTTTTAACTAGGGAATCCACATAATCCGTGATGATCACCTCCGTGTCACCTGTGGAAAAATTGCCAGCGCGACCTTTGACCCATGGGGTCGGGAAAGGTCTACCCATAAGGATTTCAAACGGAGACATCTTTGTTGTTGCTGATGGTGACATTCTAATTTCTGTCAATACGGCAGGCAGCAGATCAACACAATTTCTGCCTGTATCAATACACGCTTTATTAAGCCGATCTTTGATAATACGATTCAGATTCTCGACCTGTCCACTCGATTGTGGAGTATAGGGTATGTGAAATTTCCAGGTAATATTAAGCTCTTTGGCTAACAATTGTGTGACTTTGGAAGCGAACGGTGTTCCATTATCACTGTCTATGACCGATGGTATGCCAAAACACGGTATAATGTCTTTAGCCAGAGCTTTAACTACCGTCTGTGCATTTTCTCTTCCACACGGAAAAGCTTCAGGCCATTTAGAAAATCGGTCAACAATCACAAGCAAATATTTATTATTTCCGCAAGGAGGCATGTGCGTAAAATCAGTTTGCAAGTGTTGGACTGGTAGCTCGGGATGTGGTAAAGAGTCATGTTTAGTTGCCTTGTGCTTGTTGGTTTGAGCACACACCAGGCAAGCATCCAATATCAACAGAGTATTTCTTCGAACATTTGCTATGCAGTAAGATCGATTCAACATTTGTATCACTTTTTTTTTGACACGTGATACACCATGATAATGTCTACATAGCATAACAATCGTAGATGCAGGTAGTGCAAGTCTACCCTGTTTGTCTCTTAAAATTCCAGCTTGATCTGGTTTTACTTCATTGTCTGACCAATGAGTCAAATCCGCTTGTGTAGGGTTAGCTTGTAATATTTTAATGTCCAAATCATTAGTCAATGATGAATTCATCATAGGCACATCTGTGCCCCTTTCGCTTACATGTGGACTTAATATCACTTCTTTAGCAGCCCATTTCGCTATTTCATCTACAAATCTGTTTCCTTTGGCCTCATCTGTTTCTCCTGACGCATGTCCTGCTACTTTGATAACAGCGAGTTTCGATGGTTGTTGTGCTGTGTTAATGAGCTCCGCTACAATGCTATAATGAGCAATTGGCTTTCCATCTGAGGTTTTAAAATTTCTTTCTTCCCACAATTTAGCAAAATCATGGACTATGCTATATGCATATTTGGAGTCAGTGTATATATTAACACACTGATCTTTTGCCAATTGACAAGCTCTCGTTAAAGCAATTAATTCTGCAACTTGTGCTGACTTGTATGGCATAGAGTATGCCTCAACTACACGATCAGGTAATTCAACAATAGCATACCCACACAAGTATACATTATCATTTGGCTTGAAACAGGATCCATCAATATGCCAATTCTTCCCCTCCTCCAGGACAGATGTAGAAACATCTGGCCTGCAGGCAGTCGAAATCTGGATTCTTGTCAGGCAATCGTGGTCGTCACTCTCAAATTCACCTTGCGTCAGCAACCTGTGCAAATGTACAGTAGGGCCATGAATAACAGAAGTTGGTTTCAGAATCAAATTAGCAGTAGCTAATAATATAGCCTCATAGCCAGAGCGGCGTTGAGCAGTCATATGTTGAGTAGAAATATTACTCATAATGACTCCTACCTGATGAGAGGTGTGCACTATCAATTTATGTGATAACACAATTTTTTCAGCATCTCGCACCATGATCGCCGTGGCAGCCACTGCACGCAAACAAGCAGGAAGTCCCCTGGCTACTGAATCAAGAGTTTTAGACAAATAAGCTATGGGACGAAAAGTACCCCTACGCTCCTGGGCCAGGATTGCAGCGGCTGTGCCTCCATTTTCATGCACGTACAGGTGAAACTCTTGAGTGTAACTTGGGAGGCCGAGTGCAGGAGGTCTCATAAGGGAGGATTTCAAATGTCTGAATGCTTGGTCCATCTCAGCTGTCCATGTAATGTCCTCTGTGTCCCCCAGAGTAGCAGTTCATAGGATTTTATCATACATGGAACAGTTGGGCACCCATGATCGGCAATAATTAACCAATCCCAGGAAGCTTTGCATTTGCTTCCGTGTCGATGGGTGCTTGAAGGTAGCAATAGCTTTCACTCTGTCAGCAGACAATTGCACCTTGCCCTGTGACAGTTCATGTCCAAGGTTTTCGACCCTCCTCTGTACCCACTGTAGTTTCTCTCTAGATGCCTTGAAACCAGCTTCTGCCAAAATGTTGCAGACAATTTTAGAGGCAGCAGCACACATGTCCTCAGATGCACCTGTGATGAGGATGTCATCTGCGTATTGAAGCAGACAGGTGTTTGGAGAAAGTTTGGCATCTTTCAGCGTTGCGTGCACTACAGCAGAGAAAACAGCCGGAGAATCTCTGAACCCTTGTGGGAGTCTTGTCCACGTTAATTGTGAATTTTCCAGGGTAAAAGCAAACAATGGCTGAGTTCGGCGATCAACAGGAATGCTGAAGAAGGCACTAGAAATATCTAAAACAGTAAAAAATGAATGTTCAGAAGGAATAGAATTAATTATAGTTTGCACATCAGGTACAATAGGAGACAATGGTGTTACTAACTCATTAACTTTTGGATTAATTAAAATTGGATTAATTGGGGTATTATAAGGTGAATGAGTGTGCACCAGGATGCCTTGAGCCAGTAGTTTATCAATAACAGGAAGAATACCCTCCACCTTTTCTTTTGAGAGGGGGTATTGTTTTTGATACACAGGCTTGTCTGTTATTAGCTTAGCAACATAGGGCTGGACATCAATGAATCCTGTGTCATCCTTATGGGCCGCCCAAAACTTGGGGTTGACGCCCCCAATTTCCTGTTTGAGCTCAGTTGCAGACTCGTCTTCGAGGAGAGCATTTCCTGTATCAACAGTAAGAGAGTAGGCTGCAGGAAACATAAGTTGTAGAGAGTCAGCATCAAAGTGAAGTTGAATACCCAATTTATGCATCAAATCTCTACCCAAAAGGCAGAATGGAGAATCAGGTATAATTGCAAAAGCATGCATTTTAAACAATGATGGGCTATCATTAGAAGTAACCGGAAATGTTGGTGTCATTTCGCATTTTACAGGTACACCGTTGATTCCTACAGAGTTGACATGTTTTCCTGTAATCGAGCCCTCATAAACAAGAGAAGATAAAGATGAGATGGTTGCACCACTGTCAATGAGAAAGACATAGGGTTTATGGTCAACATTTAACTCAATAAATGGCAAAACAGTTGACACATTCGGATAACTCAAAGAAATCAGTGAAAAATTATCAAAAGAGGGCTTAGTCGCACTGGAGCTGAGTCATTGTGGCCAGGATATGGGATAGACTGGATTTTGTTTGTCAGTCTTTGCAGAAGGGAGCGCTAGTGGGGGCCTTTGCTTAGAGCCACCAGAGCCCCTCTTCCTCTGCTTTTCTGACCTCTGCTTCAAATCCCAAGCCTTTTTCCTACAGTCACGTTCTAGATGACCTGGCTTGCCACAATAAAAACAACGTCTCACATTTCCAGACTGTTGCGGGCGAGGATTCACCGCAGCTTTAACTTGAAGCATTGCAGGAGTTTTGCCCCTGGAGACATCAAAGGCTCCAGCGGAGGAAAGCTCACGCAAGCGTTGTCCCAATTCATCAACAGAAATTGTCGTAATGTTTGGAGTAGTTATGTGAATTAACTGTGCAGTGTCTTTGTTCATATTATTTAGGAACGTATTTAAGAACAATGGACAATTCTGATCAATAGGAATCGCAGACTCCTCAACCCATGCATGCCTAAATCTGTTAAAGAATGCAACAGGGCTTTCACCAGTTCTCTGTTTGGTATTGGCTGCATGCGAGATGTCTTGTTTAGCAGAAGACACTTTTAACAACAAAGCAGTCAACTGCTTGAAAAAAACTTTGAGTTTACCTGAGCTGGCCCATACCCAACCAGCGTCATCTTCATCATCGTCATCGGAATCATCAATTATAGGCACTCGTGATGGTTCAGACAAATCAAGGGGCTTAGAATCTCCAGCTTTCCGAGACACAACACGATGAATAGGCGGTGTATCGTATATGGGGTTTAAGTAATCAATTTCTTCAATCATTTCCTCCTCTGTGATTTCCGCAGGCAGTGTTTTAGTCAAAATAAAACGATAATCTCGCCCCGTCAGTTGACTGTAGGCTGTTAACCGTTGCAGTACTGCCACAAATTGATGTGGTGACTTAGCTGGATCAGGCATATCTTTACAAATAGCCACTGCTTCGGTAACACTCAGAGGAGTAAATTTGTAACCATCTGGAAGCTGTACAAACGGAAAAACTTCAGTTGTGGTTGGCAATTGCGGATATAATCGATTAGTCAAGGACTTTGGAACTTCAGCCGAAACAACACATTCATACGGGGGGAGGGACGCATCAGGTTTCAGCTGGGTCTGAGAGAGAGAGCTATCTTGTTTTTTTAACTCTGGACCCTTATACCAATAAGTTTTCATCTTCAGCCAAGCTTTATACGCATCTTTCATATAATCAATTGGCCATTCTGGGTCACCCCAAGAACCAAGGACCATATCTTTCGCAAGCACGCATATCTTCATCTTTAAAAGAACCATCGCGGGGAAACGGATCTAATTGTATTTTTCCTTCTGACCATCCCGCGAGATTAGAGAGATAGGGTTCCGTGAAAAACGCTTTATTATTGCGATTCATGAAATCCTTGGGGGTTTCCCCCATTAACGGTCGACTAATCGTTTCACCCATTTGAAACAGCCAACAAAGATCTCTCCTCTGCTTTAATGCAAGCCTTACAATTTTAGAGAATGGCCAAATAAAATACAAATAAAAGCCATTATTCATTCAACTGCCAACAAGAACCGAGGATATCACAATGAAATATACTTATGAGAGAGAGAGAAAATCTTCAACTCAAACTCATCTATTCCCTTCCCACGCATAAAATCCGTGAGGATAACACCAAAAATGAAAGGGTGATCAGTCCTCTTTCACTCTTCCCGCATTTATCAAAATACGAGGATATCCACTTTTAACAAATATGAAAAAGTGCGGCACGAAAATACAAGGATAAATTTCTCAACAGACAGTAAGATGCACTTAAGCATTTTATTTCTTATCTGTCTGGAGAAATCCCGGACGAGCCCCCAAATTGTTAGATTATTGCCCCTTTTGCGTGCCTCATCCCAGTCCTCTTAATTGGCAATTGAATGAACAATTTCTCAGCGCTGAGGGAGAGTATAAAGTCTCATTTTTATTTAGCAGGGGAAGAGATTATATAGAAAGAGTACAAGGGGTGTAGTATGGTTTTAACCAGTGAGAGAGAGAATACATCATATAGCTCATGGTATAGGAATGGGATACATATAGAAAAACAAGTCTACATATGGTCATCTTCCGGTCAGGTACCCAGGCTTTCCTGGGGATCCCAAAGACCTTATCCTATACTTGCAATACAAAAGCAGGGACCATTCCCTGTCTCCCCTTCAATCCTAGTAGAGCCTTGTTCCTTATATGGAAACGGTTCTGTTACATAAAGAAACCATATGTTAAAACATAGAATATAGCTTCAACCCAGGGCAAAAGACCCTCTGTCCACTTTCCTTCCATGCTGAGACCAACATAAAATCTATCAGTCATTATATATATATTCATTACATACTAAGCAATTGACTCTTCCTTTTCGTTGGGACAGCATCGAAGTCCATTGTTAATAGGTATGTTTTAAAGGACATTTTCCATTGCTCCTCGAACCGTATGTCCACTAGTGATGTTCGATTCTTGAACAAATTGTTCTTTTGAGCGGGTTCTCAGGAAGTAACCAGTTGAGCCGGTTTACTAATCGAACTGAATTGAACTTTAGTTCCGGGTTGATGACGCAAGACACACAGCCGAAGTAGCACGTCCGACTCAAAAAGAGAATCTTATCCAAGATGTAGGCTACTCAATACTGGTCAGTAGTATCTGATATGAAGGATCCGCGAATGAAACTGTGACCACAAACACCATTAACTTAAAGGATTAGTTCACTTCAAAATGAAAATTTCCTGATAATTTACTCACCCCCATCTCATCCAAGATGTTCATGTCTTTCTTTCTTCAGTCGAAAAGAAATTAAGTTTTTTGAGGAAAACATTCCAGGAGGCCATGACCTTTCTAACGTGATGGCGTCATACGTCGTGAAGAAGAACAACACCGAAGTCGCGCATTTGAGGTTAAAAAGTATATAAATGTTTATTTTTTTTAGAAAATGACCGATGATTTCGCTAGATAAGACCATTGAATGGTTGCCATTGAAATGCATTATATGGAGAAAAATCCTGGAATGTTTTCCTCAAAAAAACTTAATTTCTCTTCGACTGAAGAAAGAAAGACATGAACATCTTGGATGAGATGGGGTGAGTAAATTATCAGGAAATTTTCATTTTGAAGTGAACTGAATACAAATATGACCACTAAAACAACTGATTGGCTTCTGTTTCCAAGATATTTAAGTTTTTACATTTACATTTAAATTCTATGTATAATGTGTAGATAGTATCTGTCACCTGTCCTGTTTATGTAACACTTTAAAAATCAGCAAAAGGGTTATATAAATCAGATGTATTATGAAACAAAAGGCAAAAAACTATTATGTACATAGTTTAGTCCTATTCACCTATTCGGCATCTTTTGTCACTGTCCAGCAATAATCTGCAAGCATTGATGGGCTCCATTTGAAGTTATCTGCACTGTTCATACAAGTACGAGGCATCTTTGCTCACTTTGGCTAAACAGAAATGTGTCCCTTTGCAAAATCAAACACTGACAAATAAGAGCACAATACTGTATGACAGAGGTGCAAATGTCTTTCCTGGAGGGCCACAGCCCTGCAGAGTTTAGCTTCAACCCTAATTAAACACACCTGATCCAGCTCATCAAGTCCTTCAGGCTTAACCCGGGTGCACACTGTGCGATTTTTCAAAGTCCTTTGCGAATGTTGCTTGTCAGACTGTACGAACATAATCCCCGATGTAAGCCATGTCACACTGTAGGATCTCAGTTGTCATTATGTCAGACTGTACAACAGTCAGATGCGAAAAACGGACGCAAGAAGACTCGTACGGACTGAGTTTTACGTCATCAATCCGTGACACGTTCGGTAACGGTATCTGCCCCTTAATAAATAAACTTTAAGTAAACTTTACTTTGTTCATAGCTTGTTTTTTCAAATAATGACATCCAAAATATGAAAAGGTTTGCTATTTTTAGGGATGAATTTGTTAAAATATGTGTGCATTCACACAATGTTTTTCTGTTCTACAGAGTGATGACGCAGGGGTTTAGAGATCATCTCCGCATGAATGTCCTGGAGGTGATACTTAAGTGTTGCAAACTAAGGACTACAATGATGTCAACGCAAAATGGCCGCCCTCAACCACTGAATCAGCCAATAGTGAATCGCAAGGGTGAAGTCACAGCAGCATGACACCAATCATTTTATGCATTTAATTAAGACCGAAACTTTAATATTTAAATTTATTTGAAAAAATTGCATTGTGCAAACTGATCATGAATTAGTATTGATGCTGTGGGATCCTTTTCTATTGATATATATCTTGATTTACATTGATGTATGATTTACAGTTGGAGCAATGATGTGAACACGAGTTCCATCAACAGTTGCAACAGCTCCAGTGAAGCCCGAAATCCCCATAAAAGTGTCTTGCTTTTGCCGCATGGTTTGAATGTTAGTTTGGAAGTCAATGAACTGCCATTCAGAAGTGGCCCAAAGTGATCATCACCCTTTATTCAAATATTATTAAAAATGTGTTAAAGATTTTGTAAGAATGTTGCGTAGTTGTGATTGGAATCAATTGTTTTATTTGTGATAGCACAATGAAACATGCCAATTTGTACGGACATAATTTTCCAGGCTGTCATACAAAGAATTTATGAACACATGCAAAAACAAGAGAGACCAATGAAATATTAATAACTGATATGTTGCAGTCAATGTATGCTTTTTTTTTTTTTCCCTGTGAGCTTTTTCGTTTTTCTAAAACATGTAGCTTTGCCTTTTTTGCCAAATTATTTTGTCAGATAAATACCTTCACTAAGTTTAGTGTTTTGTTCTTCCCTCATATTTTAAAATATTTAAAATATATAAGTATAAAAATAGGCAGCGGCTATTTGCACTAAGTGCAAGGTGTATATTTTATTTACACCATGTAAAAGTAGCAGTTCATTGCAATATGTGTAAATAGTAATTAGATGCTATTTATACTTTATTTTGGCAGATACATACTATTTGCACCTCAGTATTGTTGTACATTAACAGGATAAAATAACAGAGTGTAAATGATTATATTTATTAAACATTTTAAATGGATGCCGCCTAATGGGACAATAACCTACCCCTAACCCTACCCAATAAATACTTTTATTATTATTAAACATTTCATTAGGCACTTTATTTCCACTTTTAGAACATTTTCTTAATTTTTATTGAAAGTAAATGCCTTTCCTATGTGATATGCGATGGGAAAAAGGGAGAAGAGCGAGCTCGGCAAAAGGCGGATTCGAACCCGGGTCGATCACATCTCAACCTAGTTCCATGAACCTTACTCTCTACTGACTACACCACTGAAGACATTGAAGACAGGGTGTCTTTTTTAATCTTGTGTGGCCCAACCAGGTTGGAGATAGTGCAAATAGCGCTTGCCAACAAGGCACGCGCTTACAATACTCCGATAAAGGCATTGTCCTCATATTTTGATGGTTTAAGGAAACTTGTAGGGTCTTTTTTTTAAAAACTAACTTTTGGCCACTACTGTATGTTTGGTGTGGTCAGTGCCACAGTGGTGCTATTTAAAACCCTGTATACTGTGTGCTGACTCACTGCTGGGTCGAAGTCATCACCGCTGCACTGCTGCATTTTTCCTGTCCCCAAAATATGTAATTATTACTTTCAGTTCTGTAGCTAGAGCATTGATTTGTAGAGTGAGAGAAGTTATTACATTTCTTACTAGGTCAGTTACAAAAAGAATATCTTGACGATCAAGCTTTTATCAACTCCCTGTCATCATTTAACTCCAATACGTTATATTTTCGTTGAAAGGTGTGTGTCTCCTCCTCTCTGCTGCCATCTTGTTACTCCTAACTAGGTTAGGTTACCGCTCCAGCTCTCTTAAATAATTTAGGAGCTGAGACCTAGTCTTAACACTTAGGACCCTTTATAATTCACACTTATTCTTAAGTATAGGAATAAGAGTAAAATTTCATCATTCTTAGAATTTTGACACACTTAAGACTAAAATTTTACTCTGAGTGGCTTTATACATACGGCCCCTGGAATTTGACCATCTGCTGGAATTGGTCTATCCCCACATAAAAAGGAGCAATTTCTGCCAGGGAGAGGCTCTCTGTTACGCTTAGATTCTTGGCCACAGGTAGGATAAGGTAATTTTCAAGTGCATAATGTTATTAAAAATAAAATTTGATGATGCATTTTTGTAATCACCAAGGGAATAATTTGCCTCACTGAGTTTTCAGTACAGAATGTTTCAGAATGTGCACTGTTTCAAGCATTATTCAAGAGACGCGTGAGGTGTTGTACCATGTGCTTAAGGAAAAGTACCTGAAGGTAAGACATTTTAGTGGCCTAATGTACAAAACAGTTTACACAAAGACTTTATGAACCCCTCATAAATTAAGGTATTTCTGCATAATCTGATTAAACTTCAGACATTAAGAAAAACAAAAGCATTAATCATGTCACATTAAGTATACTTTGACTGTAATGTAACCATTTAACATATATGCACCAATTATTATGAGCAAGATAAAGCATAAAATAGGCCTGATGTTGATTCATAGATTTTTGTGCCAAATTATAACATGTAAACTGTTTCATAGATTGAGAGAAATCATTCTCCTCATGGTGTTTTGTGTCTTTCCAGACTCCAGCTACTGAGTGGAGAGAGGTGGCCAAAGGATTCGAGGAAAGGTGGCAGTTTCCACATTGTCTTGGGGCAATAGATGGGAAACATATCACCATCACCCCCCCGGGAACAGTGGGAGCACCTTCAGGAACTACAAGTCCCGTTTTTCCATCTTGCTAACGGCAGTTGCCGATTCGCAGTACAAATTTTTGTACGCCAATGTTGGCACTCAGGGAAGAGTGTCTGATGGGGGCCTCTTTGCCCACTCTGATCTCCGTGAGGCAATGGACAAAAATATTTTAAATGTTCTTCCGGCTGAACAACTGGCAGGAACAGATATTGACATGCCTTACATGTTCATAGCAGATGAGGCGTACCCTCTCCGCACAGATTTAATGAAGCCATATCCATCTAGACACCTTGATCACGACCAGCGCATTTACAACTACAGGTTGTCATGAGCAAGACGTGTGATTGAAAATGCCTTTGGAATACTGGCCAACCGATGGCGAGTATACCTCTCTACCATCCATCTGGATCCAGTGGCAGTGACCGAGATTACCCTGGCTGCTCTTGCCCTTCACAATTACATGCGAGAACATGCCCCAGACACATACATCCCTCAAGCACTTACCGATACAGAAGATACAGAACACCACATCATTCCTGATGGGTGGAGGAATGACACACCTCTCCAATCTGTACCTGCATCCCGAGCTAGAAATGGGTCTGCAATTGCTAAAGAGCAGAGGGATCTTCTAAAGGCATATTTTATGTCCCCTGCAGGTTCAGTCCCATGGCAGGAACGCATGTTGTGAACCATCCACACAGTTTGCAACCAGTTAAAATTACTGAATAAACAGTTGCATAATGTTTAATCTTGACAGCATCTTTAATTTTTTTCTTTTTTGAGCAGATAACAGTTAAGTCACTCTTTGTAAAATCTCAATTTTATGTATATTCCAATGTTTTTACTGCTACTTTAATGTCAATGCAGTTACTTTTGAAAAAAAAAAACGACTACAAATAAAATCATTTGTTTGAAACAGATTATTTATTGTACTTATTTCCTGAACATTAGAATCAAATTTTAGTTTCAAATGTGAAACTTTGTGCAAACTTGGCGAACACTTCACACAAACATATTTACTCATTATTTATATCTCCTCCCTGAGTATAAGGTCCATTGAGCAACTGTGTGTAGCTTGATGATGGAGGGGGCTGTTGGAAAGGAGAAACCTGAAAGAGAGGCTGATGTGGAGCTGCACGCTCCACAAAGTGGGAATATGTAGACTGAGTAGGAAGGCCAGGTAATAAGTAGGAGGATAAGGTACTTGCTCCCTACACTGTGCATCTCGTGCTTCATATAAAACTCGCATTATTGCTCGTCTAGCCTGCATTTTCTCTGCAGTATTTTTAATAAGACGCATTTTGCTGGCTACTTGTTTTCCAAAAATGTCATCTGAATCTTCAGTGTTGCCAAAGACACCACTAGCAACTTGCTTCTAGAAACTAGTCCACCTTCTCCCTCTCCAATTTCTCCTCCTCTCTCAGCTTTGGCTTTTGACGCTGCTTGTGCCAGATTGTGGAGCTTCTTGGTTGTGATGTATCATGTGAAGAGGACTGTGATGCAGCTGTATCCGATTCTTCTAATTCATCATTCTCCAGCACTTGGTCATCGCCGCTGTCATTTATTTCATCCACCTAGATGCAGATGCAGAACAAAGAGAAACAATGGGAAAATTACTATTCCAACCACAAAATATAGTGAATATAAGATTATGCAAAACAAGTAAAATGTATGAGGCCTCCTTTTTAATAAAATAATTGTTAATATTAATAAAGCACTGCAACACTTACAATTAACACAAACACTGTTGACTGGTTCTCTGTGCTTGTCCTCTTAATATGCATGCATCTCGAACAAAATACTACAATTACACAATACTGTTTTTTTTTTAAAAGTCAGATTTTTTTACAACAATGAAAATAATGGTCTAATAAAAAAACAATTCCATACATGCTACCAATTAGGCTAATAATAAGAACAATATATTTATAATATGCAGTTTAAGCTTGACTTACATTAAGTGTAGTGACACCTTGGCGAGGCTGCACGTGAGACCTGAGAAAATCTAAATTCCTGAGAATCCAGTTCTGTCTAGACGTGAGCTCTTTTGTCCCACTTCCACTTGGTTTGGGGTGCAACAATTTGGAAAACTGTGTGCGCAGCGATGATGCACGTGTTTGTACTTCCAATGCTGCAAAACAATGTAAATTATTAATTTCCATTAAAGGAAAGAATGTGAAACGCCAATAAGTGTCAGACAAAATATACAATATATTATAATTTGAAAAATGAATCAGTGACAGTTGTTAAACTAAACGGTCATGTTTTAGAATGAAGTAGCTCACCTGGAATTTGTATTTCCAAAGCTATCTCTCTCCAAGTCGCTTCCTTTTTAGCCCTGTCATGATACAGCGGCGAGGACACGTCATATAAATACTCCTTTTCCCTCCATAGCTCAGTAAGTTTCTCTTCTTGCTGTACCGTCCACCTGACTCTTTTCGACATGTTCCCTGTGGTGATCTGATGTTGTCGCACGAAATGCATCATCAGGTTCTGCGCTCCTATTGGTTCTTGATTTGACAGTCGTCATAGGAGAAGTCAAACTGCAGGATTGCGCCTCAAATCTTCTGACACCGCCAGAATTTCGTTGGAGGAAAAATTTGATCGCAATGGCCATTAATCGACTGTCAGGGAACATGTCAAACTAACGATCAAAGACTACAGATTTTAGCCTAGGATTATAGGAATCTTTTAGGATTCTCAAAATTTGTCTCAGACGACCAAATTGTGGCTAAAATCGTACAGTGTGAACCTGGCTTTATTTGAAAAATACAGGAATGTGTGTTGGAGCAGGGTTGAAACTAAATTCTGCAGGGCTGAGGAAGCTATTTTTAATATTCTCTGGTTCTCTAGACATACTGGAAAAGATATTAAACAACGAAGTCTTTGTTTTGTTATCTATCAGGCCCTGCTAACAAAGATACCAATCAGTATCAGTCTTTACTATTTTCACATGGGGGTTATGTGCAACAAACGTACATATTCTGTAAAACAGGTCACATCTCTTCCGGTTCAGGTCTTTTGTATGTGCTTCGTTAAATATAGAACTGTTTTACCTTTAAAGGAGCGAGCAAAGATGACCAAAAGCAATGTCCATTGCATATGCAAATTGATATCTAAAAGTTTATTTTTATTTTTCTTCTTAGATATTTAAATTGAATAAAACGCCATCAATAAAAAGCTGATTACCTTAAAGCAGTGGTTCTCAAACCTGTCCTGGAGTACCACCAGCCCTGCATATTTTGTATGTCTCCCTATATCTGACACACCCAAACTCATGAGCTCATTAGTACTCATGAGCTCTTGCAGACCTGGGCCGTTTCTCAATACCAAGTACGCAAACTTTAGACTTGCGTCCTTGGTAGTTCAGACTTGCCAAGTTCGACTCAGGAGAACGAACTCCCGAGGATGGGAGAACGCAAGTCCGGTGATTCTGCAAATGGAACAGCAGAGTTCTTGATGACTTCACTCAGCTCGCTCTGGCAACTCCGGTTATCTCTGTATGTATATTTTAGGCTACAATAAAACAAAATATGTTATAAAACACCACTTTGCCTCTTTTCATTTTCATTTAAAAAAATCTTAAACATATCAATAGCCGCACAAATGTGTTTCAGGCAATGCGTGCATTGATGGTTGAGGTATTCGGAATGACAACACTGAATTTTTATATGCAGTGTCTTAAGAGCCATATAATATGTTGTTTATTTAGATAAATCGAACAGAGCGGTTTGACCTGTAATGTCTGTACAATGTAGAGATGCAGTTAGACAGACTAGGTTATTTATATGTACAAATCACACAAATGCCCCATTCCGAAACATTTCTAACATACATTTACATTATAAAGAAATTAAAGGTACACCTTTGATTGTTGAAAGACTTCTTGGTGCATTTCACTTACAGCCAATAAGATTTCCTGTAGCATTTTCAACAGTCAGGCGTGGAGGTCTATTCTGATTGGTTGATAACTTTTGACAATGTTTAATTCAGGAGCAAAGTGAATTAAAGGGATAGTTCACCCAAAGGCCATCTGAGATGTAGGAGACTTTTTTCTTCAGTAGTACAGTAAGGAAGGTTTTTAGCTGAAACCGTGGACCTTGCTGATTCATATAATGGAAGTCGATGGGTGCCATCATTTTGAGAGTCAAAAAAAACATATACAGACAAATACATTGGGGTCTTATGAAGTTAAACGATCATCTGTGCAAGTAACTGAGTACATTTTGACAAACAATACAACACTGTCCACTCTCTCTGCTGTAAAAAACAGAGTCAGCTCCCGCGCAAACGTCATAATGTGACAGGAAGCTTGAGCTCAGGACTGTTTGATGAGGCTGTGGATTACAGAAAATAATGTTGTAAATAATGTTCAGTTTCTTAGATCAATCGCTTCGTTTTATAAAACCTCAGTGTATGGTCAGGAGCCACGGGTATAAATTTTGTTTTGTCTGTAAACGTTTTTTTGACTCTCAAAGTGACACCCATTGACTTGCATTAGGCCTAAATGAATCAGCAAGGCCCACGGTTTCAGCTAAAAATCTTTACTTCTTTACTGTTCTACTGAAGAAAAAGGTCACCTACATCTCGGATGGCCTGAGGGTGAGAATCAACAGCAAATTTATTTTTTTGGGTGAACTATCCCTTTAATTTCTAGTTCAAGAGCACAAAGAATCGCGATTGCACGGGACACACAGTGAGAGCACACAGGAGAGGCAGTTCATTTGCATATTTGAGAGCTCGCGTCCAGTTTTCTGCGATTACACGAACGCGCTTTCGACATTTGTCATTAAATAGCTACGCCATAGAAACCTGCGGGTATGATTAAAATTATGCGCAATACCTGCAATCCTGCGCTGACATTCAGGCTCTGAACTAAGGCGGGTGTCAAACTCACTGTCAGAGAGGAGAGAGCGAGAACGCGCAGCTGGTATCGATGTATATATACTGCAAACAACGAGTATTGGAACCGTGTCAGATATTTCAGTATCGATATATAGATATTATTTTTGACAACACTACCATGCAGTTTGTTTCTCTAAACTTTAAGTCCATAAATCACTCTGATCTCCTTCACTGTGCGGTTATGATCAGCTCTCCAGAAGCTGCTGCTGCGCCGCAGGCGCTTTTTTCACTTCAAATGTCAGGCCTTTTATTGGTCCGTTTACGATCGGATATCTTTATTGGCTACCGAAATGCCGGTGGTAAAATGTTTGAATATTGATTCAAATTGTAGGCGTACTCAGTAACGAATTGTGATTTTAAAAGTAACGAAATAGATTATTTAGCTTAATTTGTACTTAAGTACATGTAAAATTACATATTTAAAAATGTACTCAAAAAAGTACAAATACCCGAAAAAACTACTTAATTACAGTTACGTGAGTATTTGTAATTCGTTACTTCCACCTCTATGTGGTTCAGGCAATATGTGTGCATATAAATGATTATCTTCACTGTAATAAAATTAAATATGACATAAAACACAACCCTGTCTCTTTCTGTTAAATGTCAGTTTTAATGATCAATAATAGCCATTATAAAAGTATAAGTAAAAGGTATAAGAAGCTATACAATAAGAAATACAGCAAGCAATTCAGTCAAACATACAAAGTCAGCGCTAGTAGGCTACAACGGTAAAGTTAAATAGCCTAAATATATAAAGTTATAAAACTTCTCTTTGCCCTCAGCCAAAACGATTTACCAGGGAACAAATTATAGATTCATGAGACCAAAGATCGCCCGTTAGATCTACACAAGATGATTATATCTCATGTTTAACCACTATTACAGAGACATCATAGCCAGCAGCAAACATCAGAAGGACTAGCCGAGGTAAGGCTGCTCTTGGCGGGATTATGCTGAGTGCCCGGTGATCGACTGGATCTCACAACTCCGAAAACAGCAGATCAAATTTTCAAATAGGCACTGTCTTTATCTTTATAAATAAACCACAGATTTGAGCTTTAAACGACTACATTCTCGCCTGAAAAACATTTTTTCAGAATTATGTGGGTTTTCTTATCTGCTATTGATGCTGGTTGGTGCGAGATGCATTCTGGGATACCTGTCTCAAGTCAGCACAAGTCACCTCTCATGCATCCTCGATAAAAGGGGCGGATCAAGGACACATTCAGGGGTTTGAACTGTACTTGGCTAGATGTGAACTTTGAATTGGAACAGTACTTGGGCAGCGACTGATGATGTTTCACAAGTCCACAAGAACACAAGTACAGACAAGAACGCATATTGAGAAACGGCCCTGAGGTCTTGCAGTCTCTACTAATGAGCTCATGAGTTGAATCAGGCAGTGGCAGAACCGTAGGAGGCTGGTATATGAGCAGCTTTATTCCTATAACAATGTCTGACGTTTACGTTTTACGTGGCGTGAGAAAGTCACATAAACCACGCGAAATCCGGTCAGACTGAAACGGATTTCCAGAAATGCGATTTGAATATGATTTCAAACCACATATGAATATAGCTTGAAACGGATTTGTAAAAATTGCATTTCATGTGATTTTTTTTTTTTTTTTTTTTGCAGTTCACACTTTCTAAACCTGAACGGATTTCAATCGGATATGCACAAAAATCGGATTTGGACTGACAGTGTAAACGTAGCCAAAATGTGCAGGGCTGGTGGTACTCCAGGACAGGTTTGAGAACCACTGCCTTAAAGGGTTAGTTCACCCAAAAATGAAAATTCTGTCATTTATTTATACAAAATATTAATCGCTGACGCGCGACCACGCAACATCTGCTCTCGCGTCAACAAAACGTATGCATCGTGGTGCTCTCGTGAATGCGGGTTGAAATTAATATTTTGTAAATAAAGTGGCAAACTGTGTTCTTTTGCGCAAAGCACTTGTGTCGCTTCATAGAATTGAGGTTAAACCACTGGAGTCACATGGATTACTTTTATGTCTTTACTACCTTTCTGGTGCTTGAAAGTCATAATTGCATAGGCTGTCAATGGAGAAACAAAAAGGTCTCAGATTTCAATAAAAAGATCTTCATTTGTGTTCTGAAGATGAACGAATGTCTGACGGGTTTGGAGCGACATTAGGGTAAGTAATTAATGACAGAATTTTCATTTTTGGCTAAACTAACTATAGATATAGATGCCATGAGTTTGTACTGCCGTTAACACTTTCTATGACAAGCGGATTCAATGACACCTGTTTTCCTGTTTGTAAATGTTGCGTTCAGCATAAAGCATTCTGAGTTCAGTAAATAGATGTGCAATGAATTTAATGTTTGTTCTGTTCGAATCAATAAAACATATTAATGTGCATCTATGATGTACACCTAGAGACCCTGACCTCGATTTACCCCCACAGGTCTGAGAGGAACATCCTGTCCACTGACATTTGAACAGAGGGGCAGTGACCCACAGAGGTTCCAACCCCCCCACATGGCCCTCCAAATTATTCATGCTCCTAACATTTACACAGCACATGGCCTCTCTCAACACAAGCCTTTTTATGCTCCAGTGGGGGGATTTCCTGCAATGGACGTCAATGGATATCATTACACAGTTTTATTATACACAGTCTGGACAGGATTGGCAATGTTCATTCTACATGTTTCTTACACATCAAGAATTGTTACTTAAAAAAAAAAAAAAAAAAAAAACTAAATGTCTAAGAAAAAGGGTACACTTTGTATAGGTAAAAAATATATATATTTTTGCGTTTTTTCTTTTTCCAAATGTCAGGTCAAATGCTATTAATAAAGTCAAAACAAGCTTCCATTCAGGTCCAAATCATCTTTGGGGGTTTTGTGAAGGGTCTCAACTCAGTCGCTCCATGAGCAAAAGCACAGTCCTCACTGGGCAGAGGGCATCCGTGGGGATGGTGGGTGTGGAACCAGCAGAGTCGGGTCTTCAAGGCACCTGAGGGAGGGGGTTTGTGCTTGGGGGTTACTCTTGAGCTTTGAGCTCGTGTATGCGTTCTCCAGTCCCGAATAAAGACTCTTCCACCCTCCACTATAGAAAAAGAGACAGATGCAGAGAGAAATGTCAGATATTATTGTTCTTAAAATTTACCTGTACGACTTGAAATGAGAATAATATCAGATTGGCAACTCAAGAGCATCCTTTTGAAGGGGTCATTTTTTTTAGGGGTATTAAATGGTCTATAATGTTCACCAGAGTGCCATTTTCTTAGGAGCTAAGGTCGTCTAATCCTCTTTTATCCTCTTCCAGACACATTCACACTTCAATATGGATTCCTGTTCATCTTCCCAAATGTCAAAGCACTAATACGTTTACATTGTCAGTGATGTATCTGGTCAACAGCACTATAACAGCTCCTATTCACGCTATTTTGAACATGTAAAAAGGTTTCTAAACTGCAAATATGTAATTTGTTAGTGTATGTAATTTGTTAGTCATTTTGGGTTTATCAGTGATCAGTTAGTTTGGCACGATAAGGTGTGCAATCTATTACTCTGGTCTGGTTGAACACTAGGGGGAGAACTCGTGGAATTTCTGAAATGGGTATAAACGGAAGTCGGAGCCAGCTGCAAATGGGTGGGTCAGCAGCAAGTGGTAATGTGTAAGTTTTTTTGCCATCCATCATAAAACAAAGAAGAAAACCACTTTCACGTGTTCATCAGCATTGAGTTGAAGGGGTAAGCTTGTACAGTTTTTAGTTTGAGTTTTAAGTTGTGAAAAGGTACATTTCATAATGGCATTTGTACACAGTTTTTAGTCTTGATGTAGTTAAAAAGAATAAGGGTAAATTGTATCCAAATTAATTTCCATAGTTTTTTTAGTAGCACACACAAATTACAAAATCTGTAAAGTGCATGACAAAATCTTTTCTGCATTCCATTTCTACAATTTGCTCTCCAGATTATGGATTCTGAAGACCATAAGAAGGTATTATGGCAGTGTAATTTTTGTAATTAATTAGATTTTTTTGTATTGACAAAAGTCTTTACTGTAATTTGATCAATTTAATGCATCCTTGCATTCAATTAATTTTGATATTGTACTGGTTCTATTGCTTACTTTATTTACTTTTGTTGCATGACAATCAAATTGTGGAAGACATGGGAGAAAGAGAAAACGAGCTGTTGTAGCTGGTATTGTCAGCTTTTTTATATTTTGCTGACTTTATTTTTTTTTTTGTCAAATTAAAAATTAATGGATAATTTTATCACTTATTTTTTTTATTCTAATCCACTTTCAGAAGAAGAATGCTCTGCACTTCTCTTTCAGAAGAAGAATGCTCTGCACTTCTCCCTGAAACCTATGGCAAGAAAAAAAACAGAACTTGCATATGAAAGTAAGAACTTTGATATGAAACAAAATACATATACTATGCTGGGTTTCAAATTATGTAACTATAATATTGGTCAGCTAATTTTAAATTACTTCATTTTAGCAGACCAAACCCCAGTTGTGCCCTCTGTTTTTAGCAAGGTATGCATAATCAATTTTAATGATGATTTAAAATGCGCATCATGGAACAATTTGAATCCACTTATATTTTTCTTTAAGGATGAGCTGTTAAGAGATGGTGACCCTCCATCATGCTTCATTTTCAAGGTAGTTGAATAATGTTATATAATGTGCTTTTTAACTTTTTTAACGGCCTGTGCTAACTGTTGCTATCTTTTCAGTTATCAGGAGCGTTGCTAAAGAACATATTGCTTGAAGTTGTTCTTGAAGAAGGAGATGCTGCCTACATGCCCCTGTCATTGGTTTGCTCTAGGTTCAGGGACATAGTTGGGGATGAAAACTTCAAGAATCAGGCACACTTCTTATGGCTAGAAAGTAAATATTGACATTAAAAAATAAAACACATAACAAGAACAACATTGATAATGTTAAATGTTATGTTAAATTTTTTTTTTTTTTCCCCTCAGGTGTTGCATGTTGGATAAATAAATCTTCACACTACAAACAACTCTTCTGGAAAATGTGCTCAATCTCCACTTGTTTGGAGTGCCGTTTTGAGTACAAATGCTGCACACCTGGTACGTTTTGTGTAAACTGGTGATGAAAAAACTAGTTGTTAGTCTAGTTGTGGCATTTAAAAGGAATACTAAAAATAGTAATAAAGTCTAATTTACTTATGTCTATGTCTAGTTTAAAAGTTCTGGACACCATTTACTTGCATGGTATGGACCTACAGAGCTGAGAAATTATTCTTAATGTTTGTAAATGTTCAATGTCAACTATAAACCCTAGTGCTTATTGTGTTTCTTGTGTATCCACCAGGTTATGCTGGGAAGGGAAAGCGAGGCGAGCTCCAGGGCATTTATTCGGAAACATTCCACCCTGGATTTTGCAGTGTTCACTGCATGCAGATCAATTCCAATGAGCTGCAATAGTGTACATACAAATAATAAAAAATAATAAAATAAAACGAAACACTTTTGCAATCAATTGTGAGTGACTTGTACATGATTTTATTCATTGAAAAAAATAATTTATCCACCCTGAGATTTCAATTTAATATGTGTAACATGTTCAGAAGAACATTATGTCTGCTATTTTAAAAATTATGCAGTAATGATGGATGGTAACTCATTTTTTTTTTTTTTTTTACATTAGCCAAATGTTTTTCATGTATTTACACATTCACTTCACTTGAGTGCAATTGCATCTCATTTTAATATGTCCATTTTCTTGATACTGTAGAATTGTAGAATATGTAGCTAATATTCAGAAATATGCTTCAGTAAGGCCTACATTACAGCCTAATGAATTTAAAACACCATCACTTTAAGTATGGTAAAAGGTGTAAAGACGTGACTTCATCGTCGACAGTGAGTGGTATTGGACACACACAATAATAACAGCTGTAAGAAATTAAACCATGATGAGGAACGTAATATTTAATCGTTTATTTTCATTACTGTCGCTACTTCCTGCCATACTCATTCACCGCGGTCCTCGGCAATGACCGCTTGGGGATTTCCGCACACTTTTGTGAAATCCCTCCTACTTGCAGCATAAGCTCCTCCCACTTGCACATTTGTGAAATCCCTCCTACTTGCGGCATAAGCTCCTCCCACTTGCGGCGTAAGCTCAAGTCTCCGGGCTGCAGCGATACATACTTGGAATTTCTCCATTCCAAATAAAGTTTGCAGTGGAGAAACAGCGAGTTTTTGTGGTTTTAATCTTCTCCCCCTTTTCAGGTATTAATTATAATGATTAGTTAAGACAGTGTGAAATGATGTTATATAATGTTTAAGAGTATGCAGATGCAAATATTATATCGATTGTGTGTTGATTGAAATGTTAAAACGTTTAATTAGTTAAGGGATGCACGAGCTCAGAGCTCCATTTTGAGTATGTTAGTTATGGCGTGAGGCCCACATAATGGTGCGAGGCTAGAGAATGTTTAACATTACGTATTTTGTATATATTTTTGTATTTAATGTTTAATTCTGTTTATTTAGTGCTGATTTGTTGATTAGCAACAAAAAATTGTTGCATTGTGAATATATTAAATGTGAAAGTGAATTAAGAATTTAAGATGCATTTTCAGATAAAATAATTAACTGAAGGAGTATGAATCTATGACTAAAAAGAAAAGGAGTTGATATGCATTTAAAAAAGAATGTCAATGATGTTTTTTTTAAAAAGCAGTTTAATGTCAATTGTTACTGTTAGATTATTGCCCCTTTTGCGTGCCTCATCCCAGTCCTCTTAATTGGCAATTGAATGAACAATTACTCAGCGCTGAGGGAGAGTATAAAGTCTCATTTTTATTTAGCAGGGGAAGAGATTATATAGAAAGAGTACAAGGGGTGTAGTATGGTTTTAACCAATGAGAGAGAGAATACATCATATAGCTCATGGTATAGGAATGGGATACATATAGAAAAACAAGTCTACATATGGTCATCTTCCGGTCAGATACCCAGGCTTTCCTGGGGATCCCAAAGACCTTATCCTATACTTGCAATACAAAAGCAGGGACCATTCCCTGTCTCCCTTTCAATCCTAGTAGAGCCTTGTTCCTTATATGGAAACGGTTCCGGTACATAAAGAAACCATATGTTAAAACATAGAGTATAGCTTCAACCCAGGGCAAAAGACCCTCTGTCCACTTTCCTTCCATGCTGAGACCAACATAAAATCTATCAGTTACAAAACTAATTCCACAAAGTTTGCAGTGGGGAAACAGCGAGTTTTTGTGGTTTTAATCTTCTCCCCCTTTTCAGGGGTACAACGTGTGTGTGTGTGTGTGTGTGTGTGTGTGTGTGTGTGTGTGTGTGTGTGTGTGTGTGTGTGTGTGTGTGTGTGTGAGATAGATCATGTTATCTGCTTTAGTCAACGGCAGTGCAGAGTGCAAGTTAAGCAAACATTTCTTCTCTTTAATACAAGTTACAGCAAAACAAAAAACCTGAATGTATATCAGAGGGCATGCTGAAAAATACAGCACAACTTACAATCATGTACAGTGGTTCTAAAATGTCCACACACCCCTGTTCAAACAGTTTGGTTTTGTAATGTACAAAAAAAAAGAAAGAAAGATAAATAAAATCAGAACTTTTGCACCTTTAAATGTGAAATTACAACCTATGCAATGCCAATGTATAATTGTTTCACTTATACATTATGTGCTGGTATTACCTTATGAACTGTGATTACACAAGTTGCTACAGTGTGTACATAATACAACCCTCTACAATGCGAGTAAATCTTCACTGTGGGCAACTAAATATCTATCATTAGCCATTGAAACACGCATCCAGAGACACGCATCCAGACTTTATTTGAGAGTAGTGAGAATGTAACAGCTTTAGACACTGCTTTGGATGCGAATAGCTTAGTGAACTCTGTACATTGTTCGGTTCCGGCTGTAGAGCCCGTGCAGCAGGGCAACTGGGTGACGGTGAGACGGCATAGTCGCGGATCCAAAAAACACTCTTCCGTTCCGATTAGAACATCAAACAGGTTCTCCCCAATCAGTGATGCACCCACTGAGAATCCTGTTGAAAGTGCCCTAGTTATTGGCGATTCTGTTACACGGAACGTGAAAATAGAGACACCAGCCACCATAGTCACATGTTTACCGGGAGCCAGAGCGCCTGACATCAAAGCAAATTTAAAAGTGCTGGCTAATGCTAATCGTAAATTCTCTAAGATTATTAGTCACGTCGGCACAACTGATGTTCGACTTCGCCAGTCGGAGATCACCAAAATTAACATTAAAGAGGTGTGTAAACTCGCAAGTACGATGGCAGATGACGTTTTTTGCTCTGGTCCCCTCCCCGTTAAAAGGAGTGATGAGATACTTAGCAGACTATCATCACTCAATGGCTGGTTGTCTAAGTGGTGTCCGCAAAATAACATAGGGTTCATAGACAATTGGAAAAGCTTTTGGGGCAGACCTGACCTGTTGAAAAAAGATGGTATTCATCCTTCCTGGGATGGTGCCGCTCTTCTCTCTAGTAATTTGGCACATAGTCTTAGAGCTAAACCTTGACTAACTGGGGCCCAGGTCAGGAAGCAGACGGACTGGCTTACCCGACCGCCTGCTAGCTGTCTCACGTCACAGAAGTCAAATAAATCCCAGCACATAGAGACTCTTTCACCTAGATATTATCACATAGAGACTGTGTCTGTTCCACGAATTAGTAAATACAAAAAAACATCAAAACCATTCAACGGTAAAAATTTAATTGATGTCCAACAAATAAACAACAGATATAATACAGATGATCAAATGATAAAGCTCGGGCTGCTGAATATTCGATCCCTTTCCTCAAAATCATATCATTATTGTTAATGATATGATTACAGATCATAACCTAGATGTGCTGTGTTTGACAGAAACCTGGCTAAAACCTGACGATTACATTACTTTAAATAAGTCCACCCCCCAAGATTATTGTTATAAACATGAGCCGCGTCTGAAAGGTAAAGGGGGAGGTGTTGCTGTAATTTATAATAATATCTTCGGTATTACTCACAAGTCTAGTTTCAAATATAATTCCTTTGAAGTTTTGGTGCTTTATTTAACGTTATGTAGTGAAATTGATAAATCCCGTTTGACATTTGTGCTGGCTACTGTATATAGGCCACCAGGGCACCATACAGACTTTACCAGAGAATTTGCTGATTTTCTATCAGAGTTAGCACTGGCTGCAGATAAAGTCCTAATTGTTGGTGATTGTAATATCCATGTAGACAATGAAAAAGACGCATTGGGATTGGCATTTAGAGACATTCTAAACTCTATTGGAGTAAGGCAACACGTGTCAGGACCCACTCATCGCCGTAATCATACGTTAGACCTAATACTGTCACATGGAATAAATGTTGATACCATTGAAATTCTGCAGCAGAGCGATGACATCTCAGATCATTACCTAGTATCATGTACACTTAATTTAGCAAAGGCTGCAAAGCCGTCCCCTCGCTTCAAATATGGCAGGACTATCACTGCTGCGACTAAAGATTTCTTTGTAAATAATCTTCCTCATCAGTTTCATCTCCTCAGCATCCCAGATAGCCTAGAGGAACTCGATGTTGCAACAGAAACTATTGACTCTCTCTTTTCCAGCACTTTAAACACAGTTGCTCCCCGGCGCTTAAAGAAGATTAAAGAAAATAGTCCAACGCCGTGGTACAACGAGCACACCCGGGCCCTTAAAACAGCAGCCAGAAAAATGGAGCGCAGCTGGAAGAAAACAAAACTAGAAGTTTTTCGCATTTCGTGGAAAGAGAGCATGATTGCATACAGAAAGGCCCTAAAAACTGCTAGATCTGCTTATTTCTCGACTCTCTTAGAAGAAAACAAACACAACCCTAGGTATTTATTCGATACAGTGGCTAAATTAACCAAAGATAAAGCTTCACCTTCTGATGTTTGTAAACAGCACATCAGTAATGACTTTATGAACTTCTTTACTTGTAAGATTGATAATATTAGGAAAAAAATTATAACCATGCAGCCGTCTACTACAGTATCACATCAGACAGTGCATTGTAGTGTCACTGAGGAAAAATTACATTCATTCACTGCTATAGGAGAAGAAGAATTGGCTAAACTCGTTAAATCATCAAAATCAACAACATGTACGCTCGACCCCATACCGACTAAACTACTAAAAGAGATGCTTCCAGAGGTCATAGATCCTCTCCTTAATATCATTAATTCATCCTTGACATTAGGATATGTACTGAAAACTTTTAAGTTGGCTATTATTAAACCACTTATTAAAAAACCGCAACTTGATCCTACAAAATTAGTCAATTACAGGCCAATCTCAAATCTACCCTTTCTGTCAAAAATACTAGAAAAGGCAGTGTCCTCACAATTATGCTCCTTTTTAGAAAGAAATGGTATCTGTGAGGATTTCCAGTCAGGATTTAGACCGTATCATAGTACTGAGACTGCTCTCATTAGAGTTACAAATGATTTACTCTTATCATCCGATCGTGGTTGTATATCTCTATTAGTGTTACTCGATCTTAGCGCTGCATTCGATACTATCGACCACAACATTCTTTTGAATAGACTTGAAAATTATGTTGGCATTAGTGGAACTTCATTGGCATGGTTTAAATCATACTTATCTGACCGTTATCAGTTTGTAGCAGTAAATGAAGAGATGTCACACCGAACACAAGTTCAGTATGGAGTACCGCAGGGCTCAGTGCTAGGACCGTTGCTTTTCACCCTGTACATGCTACCACTGGGAGATATTATTAGGAAGCATGGCGTTAATTTTCATTGTTATGCTGACGATACTCAGCTCTATATTTCTTCACGCCCTGACGAAACTTACCAATTCACAAGATTAACAGAATGCATAGCTGATATAAAAAATTGGATGACTAGTAATTTCCTGCAACTTAATTCAGAAAAAAATGAATTTTTAATCATTGGACAAAAAAACTCCACAAGTATTAACCTAGAATACTGTCTAACACTCGATGGCTGCTCTGTCAAGTCCTCGTCGTCAGTTAGGAACCTGGGTGTGCTCTTTGATACCAATCTCTCATTTGAAAGCCACGTTTCTAGCATCTGTAAAACTGCATTCTACCATCTTAAAAATATATCTAAATTACGGCACATGCTTTCAATGCAAAATACTGAACAGTTAGTTCATGCGTTCATGACCTCAAGGCTAGATTATTGTAATGCTCTACTGGGTGGTTGCCCTGCTCGCTTAATAAAAACATAAACTGCAGCTGGTCCAAAACGCAGCAGCTAGAGTTCTTACTAGAACCAGGAAGTATGACCATATTAGCCCGGTTCTGGCAACACTGCATTGGCTCCCTATTAAACATCGTATACATTTTAAAATCTTGCTGATTACTTACAAAGCACTAAATGGTTTAGCGCCCCATTACTTGAGCGAGCTCTTAACGCATTATACTCCATCACGTCTATTGCGGTCTCAAAATTCTGGCCAGTTGATAATACCTAGAATATCAAAATCAACTGCAGGCGGTCGGTCCTTTTCCTATTTAGCACCTAAACTCTGGAACAGTCTTCCTAGCATTGTTCGGGAAGCAGACACACTCTGTCAGTTTAAATCTAGACTAAAAACACATCTCTTTACTATGGCATACACATAAAACATTTTTAATTTCTATTATTCAAATCAGTTAAATGATTGTTTTAGGCTGCATTAACTAGGTCAGCCGGAACCGGGAACACTTCCAATAACACCTGATGTACTCGTTACATCATAAGAAGAATGGCATCTACGCTAATGTTAGTCTCTCTGTTTATCCCGAGGTTTACTGCAGTCGGCCGGATCCGGGCCGTATCCAGACCAGATGGTGGACCTTAGCCTGGACATGACGACCATATCCCTGAAGTGTCTGTAGAGACAATAGTGTCAATTAAACTCCCCCCTGTAAATGCCGCATCGACACGACATCCTCATTAAATCCGTCCCCGGCGTGACAACTCCAATCTTTTCGAATAATCCTACGAATATCTATTGATCTAATATGACTTCTGACCTGTAATGTGCCAGAATCATAATCATACACTATTTGTTCGTCGGCGAGAGGAGAACTGGCACCCCGACTGAGCCTGGTTTCTCCCAAGGTTTTTTTCTCCATTCTGGCCCTGAAGGAGTTTTGGTTCCTTGCCACCGTCGCCTTTGGCTTTTGGCTTGCTCAGTTGGGGACACCTAAATTTCAACTATATTACTGATCTGCCCGCATTGACACTATATGATAATTGAAATGAGCTGGATGACATCACCGTTTTCACCAGAGCGGCTGTACAGCCGAATCAAATTCCGTTGCATTATTTTCCTGTTACCACTGTGAAGCTGCTTTGAAACAATTGCCATTGTAAAAAGCGCTATATAAATAAAGGTGATTTGATTGGCTAATAAATGCTTAGATTTTACTCGCCAGTGTGTGTGTTAGAGGCTAAGAATAAGTTTAGCATAGATATATTTTCACTCGCTGAACACTCATAGAAACAGAGTTTCGCTCTCCGTCAAGCGATCTGTGTAGTTCAGTTCAGGTCAACGGATGCGCAGCGTACTTGTATTTGACGTACTGTAAACTCTAGTGTGATGGCGCACAACTCGCCGTCGCTTTGCTGAGAGCGCTGTGTTTCTCTCACGCACAAACACACGCAAAGAGAGAGAGTCTTAAATACCATGCAGAATCGATGCGCTACGTGTAAACCATATTCTTTGTTGTATTTTCCTGTCAAAACAACGGAGTTCATTTGGAATTATTCAGCTTTTAAGAACAAGAAGAAGATATGTGGTTTCTCCGGTAGTGGTCGGGACTAATGCGCAAACGGAAATCTCATTGGCTGGTGCTCATCTATTACCGTCACTGTTTTGATTTCAGCAAATCAGTTCGAGCGAACGCAGACAACGTGATTAATATTCACGGACCCAGCAGCTCATCAATCCTTAGTGCGTTGTATATTGTTATTAGTAGTAGAATTAGTATTATTATTATTATTATTATTATATTAATAATTACTATTATCTATTACTATTATCTATTTTTACAGAAACACTGAATGACCAACAATATCTTAAGCACCACCACCAGTCCTAAGTTCAATTAAAATATCAAATATGCATTCATACGTGTGTGTGTGTGTGTGTGTGTGTGTGTGTGTGTGTGTGTGTGTGTGTGTGTGTGTATAATATATATATATATATATATATATATATATATATATGGGCTGTCAAACGATTAATCGCGATATATAAAAGTTTGTTTACCATAATATATGCGTGTACGGTGTATAATTATTATGTATATTTGAATACACACACGTATATATTTAAGAAATATTTGCATGTATATACTGTATATATATTTATATAATTTATACAAACCCGATTCCAAAAAAGTTGGGACACTGTACAAATTGTGAATAAAAAAGGAATGCAATAATTTACAAATCTCATAAACTCATAAATTATTCACAATAGAATATAGATAACATATCAAATGTTGAAAGTGAGACATTTTGAAATGTCATGCCAAATATTGGCTCATTTTGGATTTCATGAGAGCTACACATTCCAAAAAAGTTGGGACAGGTAGCAATAAGAGGCCAGAAAAGTTAAATGTACATATAAGGAACAGCTGGAGGATCAATTTAGGTCAATTGGCAACATGATTGGGTATAAAAAGAGCCTCTCAGAGTGGCAGTGTCTCTCAGAAGTCAAGATGGGCAGAGGATCACCAATTCCCCCAATGCTGTGGCGAAAAATAGTGGAGCAATATCAGAAAGGCGTTTCTCAGAGAAAATTGCAAAGAGTTTGAAGTTATCATCATCTACAGTGCATAATATCATCCAAAGATTCAGAGAATCTGGAACAATCTCTGTGCGTAAGGGTCAAGGCCGGAAAACCATACTGGATGCCCGTGATCTTCGGGCCCTTAGACGGCACTGCATCACATACAGGAATGCTACTGTAATGGAAATCACAACATGGGCTCAGGAATACTTCCAGAAAACATTGTCGGTGAACACAATCCACCATGCCATTCGCCGTTGCTAAAACTCTATAGGTCAAAAAAGAAGCCATATCTAAACATGATCCAGAAGCCCAGGCGTTTTCTCTGGGCCAAGGCTCATTTAAAATGGACTGTGGCAAAGTGGAAAACTGTTCTGTGGTCAGACGAATCAAAATTTGAAGTTCTTTTTGGAAAACTGGGACGCCATGTCATCCGGACTAAAGAGGACAAGGACAACCCAAGTTGTTATCAGCGCTCAGTTCAGAAGCCTGCATCTCTGATGGTATGGGGTTGCATGAGTGCATGTGGCATGGGCAGCTTACACATCTGGAAAGGCACCATCAATGCTGAAAGGTATATCCAAGTTCTAGAACAACATATGCTCCCATCCAGACGTCGTCTCTTTCAGGGAAGACCTTGCATTTTCCAACATGACAATGCCAGACCACATACTGCATCAATTACAACATCATGGCTGCGTAGAAGAAGGATCCGGGTACTGAAATGGCCAGCCTGCAGTCCAGATCTTTCACCCATAGAAAACATTTGAAGGAAGAGGAAGATGCGACATCATAAAGAGGAAGATGCGACAAAGAAGACCTAAGACAGTTGAGCAACTAGAAGCCTGTATTAGACAAGAATGGGACAACATTCCTATTCCTAAACTTGAGCAACTTGTCTCCTCAGTCCCCAGACGTTTGCAGACTGTTATAAAAAGAAGAGGGGATGCCACACAGTGGTAAACATGGCCTTGTCCCAACTTTTTTGAGATGTGTTGATGCCATGAAATTTAAAATCAACTTATTTTTCCCTTAAAATGATACATTTTCTCAGTTTAAACATTTGATATGTCATCTATGTTGTATTCTGAATAAAATATTGAAATTTGAAACTTCCACATCATTGCATTCTGTTTTTATTCACAATTTGACAGTGTCCCAACTTTTTTGGAATCGGGTTTGTATAATATATAAATATTTTATATATAAATATAAAAAACATTTCTTAAATATATACATGCATGTGTGTGTATTTATATACACACAATAATTATACACAGTACACACACATAAATTATGTAAACAGACTTTTATTTTGGATGCGGTTAATCGCGATTAATCGATTTGACAGCACTAATATAAATAAAATAGTATATCAGTCTGGCGAGTAAACAAAAAAATTGACTAGCCAATGGCGATTCTATTGCCAAGGTGTGCGTAGAGCAGTGGTTCTCAAACCTGTCCTGGGGACCCCCCACCACACATTTTGCATGTCTCCCTCACCTAACACACCTGATTCAACTCATCAGCTCATTAGTAGAGACTGCAAGACTTGAATTGGGTGTGTCTGATGAGGGAGACATACAAAATGTGCAGTGGTGAGGGGTCCCGAGGACAGGTTTGAGAACCAATGGCGTAGAGGGTTGTAATGTAATACATTTCTCATACAATAACCTATTACATTACTGGTTGTTTCCAGGGGATCCCTTTTCACTGTTGCACAGCAGTTTCCTGTCTGCCAGTGGGTTGCGTTTTTTTTGCTACGTATAAGCCCTGTTTTAATCTATATTCTCCATTAATTGCTCAATATAATTTAATCATCACAATAAATCTGATATTATCTCTCACATTAATCTGACATCGCTAGCTTTAATCTAAATCGTCATCGCTCGCACAACGCACTAGCATTTCGCCCAGCCTGTCAGCCTGTCATCTGTGCTTGTAGACTTTTTTCTCTCGCGCCTTTTACGAGTCCATCAAACAACTGTGTGGTGAGTTAGATCAGTCAACAAACACGGTGAGTCATGTCATCTTCTCCTGTTATTGTCACTTGCACTGCCTGTCACATTTTTAGCACAGCCTTCTCTGTCAGCGGTGAGGATTACACATGTGATAAATGCAGGGAGATAGTCAGGCTGACGGAGAAGATTTCAGAATTAGAGACACGCATCCAAACTTTAATTCAGGATAGTAAGAATGCAAGGGCTTTAGATACTGCTTTGGATGCAACAAGCCTAGTGAACTCTACATTGTTCGCTTCCGGCAGTAGAACCTGTGCAGCAGGGCAACTGTGTGACTGTGAGACGGCATAGTAACGGGACAAAACACAGCTGTTCCGTTCCGATTAGAACATCAAACAGGTTCCCCCCACTCAGTGACGCACCCACTGATAATCCTGATCTTTTGTTGTTTGATTCATATTAACAGCAGATATAGCAGTAGGTACTGTATATTACACTGCTTTCACTTTAGTACACAGATCTAATATACACACAGGATTTCTGTACTGGCTGCATACGTGCACAGACATAACCAACTGTTTTCATGTGAGCTTAGTGTGTTTTTTGACATAACCTTGTGTGCATTTGACAGTTTATTCGCAATAACACATGAAAGAGAACTAGTCTAGTTTAAAAGCCTACTCACGGACGCACCGACATCTAGCTCTCTGTGCGCATGCGTCGGGTGTGTGTGCTCAAGTTGAGAGCATAGACTGTAAGGTTGAGAGTGATATGGCTGTAAAACACATGCAGATGATAATATTTCATGATGATGAAGAACTGCAATGTCACGTGAGCGTGTCCTCGATAGAGATGATAATCAAAGCCAAGCAGATGTATCGTTTCAGTTTTCATTCGCCTGTGAAGGCTCCGCCCTCTGGGGTGGGGAGCAGCAGCTCATTTGCATTTAAAGGAGACACACAAAACAGCTAATTTTTCTCAAACCCAAAAATTGGCATTTTCAAAATGGTATATTAAATTATCTTTTAGGAATTTTGATGTGAAACTTCAGACACACTCTGGGGACACCTGAGACTTATATTACATCTTGTAAAAAGGGGCATAATAGGTGCCCTTTAATATCCATGTAGATCATGAAAAAGACGCATTAGAATTGGCATTTAGAGACATTCTAAACTCTATTGGAGTTAAGCAACAAGTGTCAGGAGTCAGGACCCATTCATTGTTGTAATCATACTTTAGATCTAATATTGTCACATGGAATAAATGTTGATGCCGTTGAAATTCTGCAGCAGAGTGATGACATCTCAGATCATTATCTAGTCTCGTGTATACTTAATTTAGCCAAGGCTGCAAAGCCGTCTCCTTGTTACAAATATAGTAGAACTATCACTTCTACCACTAAAGATTGCTTTATAAATAATCTTCCCGATCAGTTTCATCTCATCAGCACCCCAGATAGCTTAGAAGAACTCAATGTTGCAACAGAAACTATTGACTCTCTTTTCCAGCACATTAAACACAGTTGCTCCTTTGAACTTAAAGATAAAAGAAAATATTCCAACGCCGTGGTACAATGAGCACACTGGAAGAAAACAAAACTAGAGGTTTTTCGCATTTCGTGGAAAGAGAAGCACGATTGCGTACACACAGCACAATTTCGTACAGAAAGGCCTTAACTGCTAGATCTGCTTATTTTTCAACCCTCTTAGAATAAAACAAACACAATCCTAGGTATTTATGTGATACAGTTGCTAAATTAACAAGAAATAAAGCTTCAACATCTGACGTTTCCAAACAGCACAGCAGTAATGACTTTATGAACTTATTTACTTGCAAGATTGAAAATCATAACTATACAACCGTCTACTAGAGTATCGCATCAGACATTAGTGCATTATAGTGTCCCTGAGGAAAAATTCCATTCATTCACTGCTATAGGAGAGGAAGAATTGTCTAAACTTGTTAAATCATCTAAATGAACAGCTTCCAGAGGTCATAGATCCTCTTCTTAATATCATCAATTCATCTTTGTGATTAGGATACGTACCGAAAACTTTTAAGCTGGTTATTATTAAACCGCTTATTAAAAAAACGCATCTTGATCCTACAGAATTAGTCAATTACAGGATACCTTTTCTGTCAAAGACACTAGAAAAGGCAATATCCTCACAACTATGTTCCTTTTTTAGAAAGAAATGGTATCTGCGAGGATTTCCAGTCAGGATTTAGACCGTATCATAGTACTGAGACTGCACTCATTAGAGTTACAAATGATTTGTTCTTATCCGATCATGGTTGTATCTCTCTATTAGTGTTACTCGATCTTTGTGCTGCATTTGATACTATTGACCACAACATTCTTTTGAATAGACTCAAAAATTATGTTGGCATTAGTGGAATTGCATTGGCATGGTTCAAATCATATTTATCTGACCGTTATCAGTAAATGAAGAGGTGTCATATCGATCAAAAGTTCATGCATTCATGACAAGGCTAGATTATTGTAATGCTCTACCGGGTGGTTGCCCTGCACGCTTAAAGGTCCCATGTTGTACACCTTTCTAGAGTTTTATTTTAGGTGTTGATGTCCTTAAGAATATATATTTGCGGTATAAGTACCAAAAACCATCGCAATATTTTTTACAGCTCCTTTCTCAGGAGCTCTGATAAGAACAGGTCGATTTTGGCCTGTCTAATTAATATTCATGAGCCTCTCTTCTGATTGACCTGTTGTTTTCGGAAACTATGGTAATGCAGGGCTGTCAGTCAGCGGCCGTGGGCGGGGCATGAGGAATGTGACGTCACATTCCTCAGATAATCAAAACGGCTTGTCTAATGAGACTGCTTTGGTTTAATGGGGATTAAAAAATAAGGAGTGGGTAGATTTTTATCATTATAAGGTGGTTGTGTTCACACACTGTCAACACACATTTATATCCAAACACCTTGTAAAAGTGGATTTTGCATTATAGGTGACCTTAAATAAATTAGCTGCTGCGTTTTGGACCAGCTGAAGTTTGAGTTCTTACTAGAACCAGGAAGTATGACCAGATTAGCCCGGTTCTGTCAACACTGCATTGGCTCCCTATTCAACAATCGCATACATTTTAAAATCTTGCTAATTACTTACAAAGCACTAAATGGTTTAGCTCCCTAGTACTTGAACAAGCTCTTAACGCATTATAGTCCTTCACGTCTATTGCAATCTCAAAATTCTGGCCAGTTGATAATACCTAGAATATCAAAATCATCTGCTGGCAGTAGATCCTTTTCCTGTTTAGCACCTAAACTTTGGAACAGTCTTCCTAGCATTGGTTCGGGAAGCAGACACACTCTGTCAGTTTAAATCAAGACTAAAAACGCATCTGTTTAACCTGGCATACACATAGAACATTATCAATTTCTATTATTCAAATCAGTTAAATGATTGTTAGGCTGCATTAACTAGATCAGCCGGAAGCGGGAACACTTCCCATAACACCTGATGTATTTGTTACATCATGAGAAAAATGGCATCTACACTAATATTAGTCTTTCTGTTTATCCCGAGGTTTACCGTAGTCTGCCGGATCCAGGCCGTATCCAGATCAGATGGTGGACCTGCGCCTAGACACAACCACAATGCAGCCCTGAAATATCAGCAGAGGCCGTGTCAACTTGACTCTCCCCTGTGAAGGCCTCCTTCCCTTCCCTTTCCCTCTGTACAGATAAAAACATTACCAAAATGATTCCCGTTTACATGGATCCGCGGAAACTACTAAAAATGCTGTATTACGCATGCCAGACAAGTAATTTGGCGGTCATTTTGTAAAGGAAAACTACGCTCTCTTCCAATAATTTCCTATTATCACTGTTAAGCTGCTATGAAATCTGTATTGTAAAAAGCGCTATATAAATGAAGGTGACTTGACTGTAAGAAAAATTATTACGTTGGAAAATCATTATTACATTATGAGCTCAAGATTTTATTATATTTTGACAAATTACTACATTATAAACATTTTATTACATTAATAATGTAATACCTATTACATTATGTGCAGTTATTACATTATGAGTTGCTACACACCTCTTAAGGGCCTTTCACACTAAGCACGATTAAACAACGCGAATGTATGACACAATAACGCTCTTGAATTGAAACAATAGATCCCTATTGAGCTATTCACAATGGGCCGTGATCAATCGTGGCCTACAAAGCGAGATTTTTTCGACCAGTGTTGATTTTTTTCCCTGTCGCCTCGCAATGAAATGGGCCGTCCAATTAGACTTGAGCCCCAGTGGCCCCAGTGTAAACACAGAAAAAAAATATTCCAGAAGAGAGAAGAGAATGGATGCTGAGTTCTTTTAATCATTGATGTCTGAGAACAGATTTATTGTGATGTTCTTTATACAGAATATAATTTCTATAAATTAATATTTCTAAATTAATAATTCCTGTCCTTTTGAATGACGACGATGTGCTAATTCCCTCGTTCTGAATTCCACACTGTTCTACATAAACAACTGAGGGAAATGGTTCTACAGATGAAACATGAAGCCAAATAAATATATGATTACAATGATATATGTTTTGTATGTGTTTTTCATGCGGCTCCGGGAAATTTTATAATAATAAAGCGCTGCCGCTGAGCCAGAGCGAGCAGATGTCATGTATAGGTATGAAACAGCTTCACAAACCACCACACAGTATCGTTATTTCTGTTACAAATATTCAATTATCACAGAAGTACTGGAATAAAAGTTTATAGTTCAGATATAAACACTGATCTCTAAATCATTCAGGAAATAGATCTGTTAAAAAAAATGCTGATTCATCCAGCAATGAAACAAGTGAAGTATGAGTGAGTGATTGAATCATTCATTCAAACCGATTTAAAAAAAAAAATAATAATTCATTCAAATTAATTAAACATTTTAAATAGAAATTGTTTAGAATCATGATCTCTATTTGAAACAAAAAAATTGTGATTCTCAATTTATTCAGAATCATGCAGCTCTATGAATGACTAAAGAAACATTACAGCAAAATGGTATAAAACTGTACATTTCTTGTCTATTACCACCCACTGCTACTTATACCAACGACAGAAATAAGCGCGGTTATGTGGGAGCGCGTAGCTATAGTATTACGATATTGTACTGCAACAGGCTTTATGCCAGATATCACATGTACAAACAGGAAAACAGGTCTCATTGCATCCTTTTGTCGGAGAAAGTGTTAACGGCAATACAAACTGACAGCGATATCTATGGATTTTTAAGGTAATCAGCTAACCTAGCTAGTTCTTTTTATTGTTGCTGTTTAATTTGATTTAAATATCTAAATGTTAGGGAAAGAAGAAAAAAAAAAACTTTTAGATATCAATCTGCATATGCGATAAACATTGGTTATGCTCATCTTTGCTCACTCATTTGAAGGAGGCTCTATAAAACGGCTCAATATTTAATGAAGCACATACAAAAGACCTAAACCGGAAGCGATGAGACCCGTTTTACAGAATACGGAAGTTTGTTGCGCATAACCCCCATAGGTAGCACTTCAAAGTTAATACCGAATCAAAACTAGCTAGCACATCATTTGTAATTAAAAAGGGTTTAAATGACAATATATGATTATGGTTACACTTGAAATAGTTACAAAACAGATGTATGAGATAATAAAACCATATACCATTAATTGTACCCAGCATGTATGTAAAATGTTACCTGAGGGATAGAAAGAGAGAGAGAGTGAGCGAGAGAAAGTGTAGAGAAAAAGAGAGATGGAAGGCAGAGCTCATGTCAGGGTTGCCAGGTTTTCGCAACAAAACCCACCCAACTGCTACTCAAAACTAGCCCAATCGCGTTTCAGGGGGGTCCCCCGGTAAAAAATGCCTTTGGGGGGTAAAATCTGCAAGGGTTTTTTGCGGGGTTCCCCTGCTAAAATTCGCATTACTGGGGCTAAATATCACATTATTGGGGTCGCTTCAACCCACGGACATGAAAAACTGCCCCTCGGCAACAGTGTTAAAGTATTAATTCTGTGGGAAAGCTGCGGACTAGGCAACACTGGCTCAGGTAGAGAGGAAGAACAAAGCCCCCTCCCCCCCTCAAGAAGAAGAGACAAAGAAAAGAAGAGGCAAACAAAGAGTACCCCAAGAAAAAGAGACCAGACCAACAGTTACAGTCTCCTTTATATTCATTTCTTGACAATGTGACTGAAACCCAAATGTGAGATTCAAACTGACCAATCATCTTCAAATTCAGCTAATCAAATTACAGCTACCCCCGCAGTACTAAAGGTGTGACAATTAGCAAACTCTTGATGTACACAGATCTTGGCCTACAGGCCTTGATCACTATCAGCACCTCTTGTGCCTTTAGGAATTCGAAATGGAAAAGAGAGGGTTGGAACAGGAAAGCAAACGTTCTTGTTGATTTTCATCCTTACGAACACTTTTATAAAATCAAAGCCATGTGTCTAACCAAGTTGTTTTCCAAATTCGAAGTTGATATCACAAAAATGTAAGTTCCTATGAGATTGTTTAGGTGCTATACCAAAAATAGCCACCAGGTGACACCCATAATCCATTGATTTTTTTTTTTTATCCTACATACCTCTGAACACCTGGTGATTGTTTTTCAGTAAAGTCTGGAGACCACCACACTCTTTCTTTAGTGCTTGGAGAGTAGACTGGTCCAGGAGGTTTACTACTTCACTAATCAACAAGCTGCCTGAGAAAAAAAAAGCAAAGAGATGGGATGAGAGGGATTAGAAAAGAGGCTAAAGAAGAAGCAGAAGAAGAACAACAGCAACAAGGGAGGAAGAATGACGATATATACAGAAATTGTGATGATATATACATAAACTTTTCCTTCCTACCACAATTTACCAAGCAACCAATCTGCTGATAATATTTATTAATCATCTTTTCATTCCATTTATTTTTTTTATTACTCTGACTCCTTAGCTCTAGACAATTCAGTTACTATATGACATTTTTCGTCATGAAAAATTTTCTGCCATTTAGAATTTTCTGGAAAAAAAAAAACTTCTATTTTTGTTTATAACTTCTGAACAGTCACGAGACTGGTCTCTTTAGATTCGGTGCAGCATGCCGAGTCTAACGTTACCTAATATTTATATTTTTACCCATATTAGCAAATTTGAGTGTTGGCCAGGCATTGGCGTATTGTTATGAAACCCGGTAAGTTTCACTGGCACCATGCCCTAAAGGTACTCAAAAAGTTGAGACAAAAAATGCAAATAGTTTTTGATTAATTTTGCCTATTGTAATGAAACTAGATTCCTTGGGTCATGCCGAGAACAGATACCAATTTTGCCATAACTTCTGAACAGTTTGACCAAAAATAGCAACCACCAGATCCCAATGTGGTGTTAGAGCTACCTATTGGTCAAAAGTAATAAGCAATTATGTCACATTAAAAGTGATTGAATTTATGGGCTTTCAACCATTTTGCTTAAAATCGTCTCCAATGTATTTACTCATTTTTGCAGTTGGTCTGATGCTTGATGCCTTGATTTTTAGCTCCTCATTCTGCCTCTGTGGTGCTGAGTTTATTTCAAGAAACTGTTTCTTTGACAATTATAATAGGGTCTCTTTTTATAAATAACTCAAAATGAAAATGGCATAGTTGACAAAAACGTGAACATATTGTTTTGCACTTTGTAAACTTTGCCTAAATCCTATAAATTTCTATCTTGATTTTCCTGTCCTGGTTTTGTAAATGCAAAAGTAAATTTTTTAAGAAATGATGATGGATCCAGAATTATTTTCATGTGATCTGCTTATAGCTCGCAAGCTCTTCCATGGTAAAAAAGTTGGTTGTATTGTTTCATATTATCAGATGAGAAGTTTTAATTAGGGATGCACGATATCAGCCACCATATCGGTATCATCCGATATATGTTCGTTTTTAAAAACGAACAAAAGCAAAAGCAAATTCTCTTTGTAAACACTTCCAAAGGATGAGGATGTGAAGAGTTGGTGGTTAAAATTATCACAGCAATACAACAGCAGTATATACCTTTTGAAGATTGCTTCTCAAATCTCCATGAGGTCTAAATGGGATTTACAAAACACTTATTTGGACCAACTTGCTCCTCAGCTATGAATAATTATCGATATATATTTAATACCGGGTGTTCAAAATAAATCGTTTTGTATTTTATATTGTGTAGGTCTCCAGCTAACCGGCTAACTCACATTATTACGGTCTTACTGAAATACTTCTGCTAATCAGCTGTGGGCCCACTATTACATAAAATTATGTCCATTAATACAGATTGTATGTTGTTACTACTTTGAGTAATGATAAAGGATGGAGCAATATTTGTTTTACAAACTTTAATGTTACAGTCATTTACGTTAGTGCTCAGCTAATGTATGCGCTGTTATTGATACGGTTCATGATGCAGTTCTCACATGTGCACCACAATAACAATGTGTACAATCACAATCGCAATGCGCACAAATCGCAGTGTCTACAATCGCTTTAGGAAGCCTCCAGAGCTGAAATTTAGTTATGGTAACGGGAGTTTTGTTTCTGACATGCGCTGTAAGTGGTAGACCAATCACAACAGACTGGACGATCTGGCCAATCAGAGCAGAGTAGGCTCACGGAAAGGAGGGATTTAGAGAGACTGAATCTTCAGAAAAGTCGTTTAAAAATCATTAAAAAAATGTGGTGATGTGCAATGTATTTCAAGTAAATAATCAGGCACCACAGTACTTATCTGATCTGCTACTCAGTCAAGGTCACTTAGATCTGCCAATTCTGGACTACTGCAAGTTCCTAGGACAAGACTAAAGAACAGAGGAGATCGTGCCTTTTCTGTTATCGGCCCTAAACTATGGAATAGTCTCCCGGTTCATATCAGAACTGCCCCAACTTTATCCATTTTTAAGTCTACTCTTAAGACTTATTTATTTCCTTTGGCGCTTAATATTTCTTGACTTGCTGTTTTATAATTTTACTATGCACTACTATGCACTTTAATTTTCATGCACTCCACCCATTTTACAGCTTGTGTTTTATTGGCTTTTGTTTGTAATCTTGTTGTTTTGTGCTTTTTTTACTATTGGTTTTCTTTTGTATTTGTACAGCACTTTGGTCAACTTCGGCTGTTTTTAAATTGTGCTATATATATAAACATTGTATTGTATGAGAAAATAAAAAGTGTTTTTTGACCTTTGATAAACCTGTTGTAGGAGACCAGCCAAACAAAATTAGGAACCTTTAAAATAGCATAATAGGGGCACTTTAAATTAAATTAGAATAGATGGGTGTCCGTGACCCATTTAAAATACCACAAATATTTTTCCCCAGGGGTTTAGCTTTACATGCGCAAATAGCAGCATAAACAAAAAAAAACATTAGGATTGACAAGTATGAGCTACACTCGTTTTTGTGACACTCTAATGCATTGTATTTGTTTTCTTTATATCTTTATTGTATTAAATCCAAGTGATCGTGCAGGCACCTCATGCGTGCACACACACAACATATCAGTTCTAGTGTTGCTAACTTGACATTTCAACCATTCATCATTAAACAAATGCAGTCAACCAAAAATAAGTTACACTGCTCAAATTAAATGATCCGCTGTAAAATCAGCGCCCAACCAACACCCAACCAAATGTCAATAAATTTTTGCGCATGTGAAGGGTGCTGTTTTACGTGGATATTGGAACATGAGTGAAGTACAAAGCCTTTTTTATATATAGTCCAGGTGATATGTGAAAATGTTAACTTTCTTAAAAGCATGAAACTTGGTACACTTGCACAGTTTGAGGCCCTGAACATTTTAAAAAATGTAGAGATCGCAAAAACGCCTCATGGCGGCCATTTTGCTTTCCGCCATAACCAAATTATATCTCCTGAACCAAACATGATAACACGGAAAATGTGATGTCTACCCTATGTTTTGATGGTCAGTGATTACAATGATACCATATACAACATCATAAACTGTTCAGGTGAATAGTTAATGGTGAATTCAGTGATGTTGTGAGAAGGATTACAATGAAATCGCAGTATCTGAGAAGATGCAGAATGAAATTTCAAGCATATTTCATGTACTCTTAATTTCCAGAGTTTTCTATTATGTCTATTATGCCACAGAGGTGTCAGACGCTAGGTCTAGCACTTGTGTGTATGCTCGGTTGGTCAACCCCTGTGCTAGACTAGGTGCCCATATGTTGTGATTCCACTCTGAATGATCCCATATGTGTATTCCCTGTCGGCAAGCCTGTGTCTTTCCCTCGGCAGAGCCTTCTCTGCCATCTCTGTGTGATATTGACTCCACCCTAGCAAGTCAGAATAGCCGCAGAGACCTTCTATATGTAGCACTGCCCTAATGGTCAGTCCATGTGTGTAACTCCACGTTACCTCCCAACAGGGAGGATGTGATCTCCGTAGCGTCCCTTTCCGTTTGGAATAGGCACACTTCCCCAGTGTTATCCTCTCACTGCATAGGATAAGAAGGAACAGCAGTGATCGTCATTCGTGTAAGACCTGTCCTTTTCTCCACCCCAACAGGTGCATGGAGATTAGGTGGCTTACACAGGGCGCTGGAAGGCGCAGCGATTGCGTGGTTTTCTTAGGGTGTGTGCACACCAAAAGCGAATTTAATTATTTGCGCGAGTAGATTACATACAAAATCACTGCAAAGACGCGAATAGGTGCGAATTCGTGCCAGGCGGCGCGAATGACGCGAATAGGTGTGAATTCGTGCCAGGCGGCGCGAATGACGCAAATAGGGCGACGCGAATGACGCGAACATCTCAATCGTGTCTTCCGTGCAAGTTGAAAAATTTCAACTCGAGCAGAAAAGTCACATGACGCGTTGTCACGCAAGCCAATCAGCAAAGAGTTTATTGACATGTTATCAAACTGGTCAGTGGGCACCTGTCATCCTCAAGTAGCACTGGAAGCGGCTGTCATCCAGGCGCATTTCCTGGAGAAGAGTTGCGTGTGCCTCTGGATGGTGCTGTGAACCCAGACATGTCAGCGTTTGGCTTTCCGGCATATTTGGGACTCCCACAACAGGTACAGAGCAGCAATAGTAGTTATCTTCAACATGGTTGATGACGGAAAAAATGGCAGAAAGAAATGTTGTTGTTGTTGATGTGCTTGAAGACACTCCTCATTGTGCAATGTTTTTATTTGCGCAAGTGACACGAAAAAACAAGTAACCCCGCGAGCAATCTAGAGCGAGTAACGCAATGCGAATGTTCGCGTCGCTTTTGGTGTGCACACACACCATTAGGGATCCCAATTCGTCAGTTCAGTTCTGACATAACGTCGAACGTGACTGACGTCCCATCGCCACAATCCCTGTGCAACCGCTGAACGGCCAGGACAGTTTCTCGGCTCCTCAGCGCAAAACTTGAATGAGCGAGTGCTGCATGCTTCCTTGTACCCGTGTCACAGGGAGTGGTTTGCAATGCAAATCTCACTCGCCAATGTCCATTGGCTTGTTTTGTTACCACTCTCAGACGAGATCCCAATTTGCAACCAGGGGCAAGAAGACAGCATGGGATACCTGGAATGCAGATGACATGGCAACATAGGCCTTCATGGCTCTGTCAAAGGCTCCAAAAAGCATTCCAGAGGAGGTAATTTCCATTGTGGAGTGCTTCACAATTCTCCTCTACAAATGCACCCACAGCCAACTCAACATCAATCAAGCTCGTCTTGAGTTGTCCACAAAGAAATGAAGAGGAATGGGGCAAATCCCCCCAACTAAAGATGCACTGGTTCAGCACCTCAAAAGAGTAGCGTACCAAGGAGGACACTGTTGGGGACAAACACTTGAGGTGGCACCAAATATGCCATCTCCAACAGACTGGGATTGGATGGACCCAAGCGATTTGAGACCATTGTGGTGAACTCTTCCACAGGCAAGAAAATCCATCTTTGAACTCTTAAGTTGTGGCTGCAAAAAAAAGCCTCCTTAAACTGCACAGCTCTATGTCAATGTGGAGGAGACTTTGAAGGAGACAGTAGCCGTGTTTCCACTGTCGTGCCAAAAGTGAGCATGCATTACTGACATAACTGACATATTTTTTGTGTGAATTTGATCGTTTAGACATGCACACAAAGTCCAAAGTATAATTTGCTTTTCTAGTTGCGGTCCGTTTCGGAGCGCACACACATAAGCCTAGTTGGAAACAGTGTCTCTTGAGCAGATTATTGTGCTTTTAATAGCTCTTTTTAATCAAACACGTCCCGCAATTTAGCAACAGTAGAGACTGCATTTTAAAACAATCACCAATTTTGCTGATTCTGACGTTAAGTTTGAGTTTTAGGGAGAAATGACAGAGCTCCCCTGTGAAGGGAAGGAAGCTAGACGGAACAAAGCTAGTTTTTAATAGTTTTAACTCATATCTTCTTTTTATAATCACTGAAAGCCAAAATCGTAATAGAAAATAAAATTAGATTAATATCACAGGCCTAAAGTGTAACCAGATTAAACTTTTTTTTGTCTAGTTCTCTCGGTCATCGTCACTAATTAAGCATCGTGTTGTGTGTGCTGTAGCTCCGCGTGAGAGAGATCTCTATCTCATCTGGATTGCGAATAGCAAAATGCATCACAGACAAATGATTTCATATTATTGCATATAGAAACGGCTGGCAAGATAGAATTTGCAAGATAACGTCTATATAGAAATAGTAAATAGTAAGTGCATTTTCTTAATTTCTCCTGTACCAACAGCAGAACCGATAGCATTGGAGCTAGTTTATAATAAACATTTTGTAAGCTTTATATCCTAATCGCTGAACACATCAGACACACTTTTGGCAGAATTCGAATGTCCAAATGTTGTTTTAGAATATTACACGTTATGTAGGAATTCCAGTGAGGAAAAAAAAGTAATGTCTATTCTCAGAACAAGCATAAAACAAACAACTGAACGTCTCAGGTTACTGGTATAACCTATGTTCTCTGAATAGGGAACGAGATGCTGCGTAGCTATGACGCAATGGGAACGCCCTCTGGGTGTGCCGACTGTCTGAAGCCCTTATATAAAATCACGCCAATTCATTGGCTGATGGCGCAGGCGCCACTCCGACGCTCTTACGTCATCATATTAACTGGCGTGCACGCCATCTGCTCCTCAGATTTCTCTGCCGAAAAAGGTCGCTTGTCGGCAGCATGAGGAGCTTGGCAGCGAATTGGCAACGAATCTCGTTCCCTATTCAGAGAACATAGGTTACACCAGTAACCTGAGTCGTTCTGTTCATAGGTTCACTCAACGCTGCGTAGCTATGACGCAATGGGAACGATATACCAAACTCGCCAAGCTAAGTGCTGCCGTATCTGGCTCAATGAATACCAGATAGCATACATGGCCGGTTCAAGAAGACAGAACATGGGAACCCGGAGCCTTGTCAAGATCCAAACTATAGAATGACAAAAGTGTGCAGAGAGGACCTTCCTGCCACTACACAAATGTCCTCCAGGAGGGTCCCTCTAAAAAGCGCTTGAGAGGAAGCCACACTTCTGGTGGAATGTGCCCAAATGTTGAGAGGTGAAGACCGACCACGCACCTCATATGCCAGCGAAATAGCCTCTGTAACCCAATGGGAAACGTCATGCTTCGATGTGGCAAGCCCGCAGCGGCCAGCACCGATACACACCAAGAGCTGATTTGATCTCCTCCAACCACTACAGCGATCTACATAAGACTTCAAAGCTCGGACAGGGCAGAGTATATGAACTCCCTACGAGCGGCAATGGCTGCGACATAAACTCTCAGAGTAGTAGTGGCCGCTCCAGCAGCAAACTTTTCCTGTAGGAACTCCAGCACTGGACCCACGGGGCAGCTGACTGGATCCACAGCATGAGCTGAGCACCATGACTCAAAAACCTTCCACTTGGAGGAATACAGCCGCCTTGTGGAAAGAGCTCTCACACTCGCAATGGTCTCCTGGACGTCGGCAGGAAGACCAAAACTCAGAGCTAGCGGCCTCTGATGGGCCATACCCACAGCTTCCAAATCTCGGGATGAGGATGCCATATCCTGCCCTGAAGCTGAGACAGCAGATCTTCTCTGACCGGAATCTCCCAGGGAGGGGAATCCAGAAGAAGAATCAGTTCTGAGAACCACACCTGGGACGGCCAGAATGGGGCTATAAGCAGAAGACGGACCCCGCTCTCCCTCACCCTGCACAGAACAGCCGGAATCAACTTGACGGGTGGGAATGCACAGAGCTTCAGCTTCGGCCATGGGTGAGCGAACGCATCTATACCCAGCGGTGCTGGGGATCTCAGGGAGAACCAAAGCAGGCATTGGGACGACTCCTGAGATGCAAAGAGGTCCACTTCCGCTCTGCCAAACACATCCCAAATCTGGGCTACTGTTTGAGGGTTCAGCATCCATTCCCCCAATCTGAGCTTCTGCCTCGACAGAAAATCCGCTGCGAGGTTCAAGATACATGAACTGCTCTCAGGGAAAGGAGTTTGTCCTGAGCCCAAAGGAGGAGACGATGTGCATGCCTGTCTAGGGTGCGTGACCGTGAGCCCCTTTGGCGATTCACATGAGACACCACCATGTTGTCCGTCCTGACAATGATGTGGTGCCCCTTGAGAGAGGGGAGAAAGTGCAGAAGGGCCAGGAAGACAGCTCTCAGCTCCAAGCTGTTTATGTGCCAAGAGAGAAACTCCCCCGTCCAGACTCCGCATGCTGGGCTGCCCTCGAAAACCACGCCCCAGCCGGTCAGAGAGGCATCCGTTGTGGTCATTTGTCAACGGAAAACAGCGTCCATGCCGACCCCTTTCTGAAGAAAGAGAGGGTCCCGTCATACTGAAAGGGCGCGGGAACAACCACGCGACACCTTCAATAGGCGAAGGGCTGGTCCTGTCGATCGGGCCCCTAAGAGATTTATCCACCAAAGAAAGAGTCTCATTTGAATCAGCCAGAGGGGCAGCACCGGGGAGGCTGTGGCCATGAGGCCCAGGAGCCTCAACGGGGCCAGAGCAGCATCCATACACTTTGTGAATGTCCTCAGCGCCAAAGCGAGGCCAAAGGGAAGAACCTTGTACTGATAAGCCTTTCCTCCGAATGCGAATCTGAGGAACTTCCTGTGTCGCCGGACGACCTGAATATGGAAATATGCATCCTTCAGGTCTACCGTTACAAACCAGTCCCCCGCACGAATTTGAGACATTCAGCGTCAACATCTTGAACTTCCTTTTGTAAAGGGAGAAGTTCATCCGGCGAAGGTCTAGTATAGGGCGCAGACCACCGTCCTTCTTCGGGACCAGGAAGTATCGGCTGAAGAAGACGCGTTCCACTTCAGTTGAAGGAACCTCTTCTATCGCCCCCTTGAGGAGGAGGGAAGAAGCCTCCGAGGCGCTGTTTACTACAGTCAGAAGAACCCTGTTGAAGCGGGGGGGTTGCGGCAGAACTGAAGGGTGTAGCCGGACTGAACTGTGCGGCTAGCAGACACCTCCACTCGTGAAAGAAATGTGATAGAGGAAGCGGAGTGTTGCAATGTAGAGGACATACCTGTGTTCAGTGGCGGTCTTAACATAGAGGCATAGGTAGGCGGCTGCTTGGGGCCCCCTACCAGCAGTCGTAGTAGGAGGGCCCCCAACCAACCTCAAAAAAAAAAAAAAAAAAAAAAAAATTCATCATGAATGATTCAAAAGCATGGTAAATTGTATTAATATTCTTAAGAAATACGTTGAAATGTTGAAGTAGTAGTTAAAATGTCCAGTTCATGGTTATCTGTCCTTACACACATACAGCCCCTACTTTCACAATGAAATGGACTAGTCTGTAACGGTGCGTGGCGCGAAAGATAAACACACAGTGACAGGAGGACTGGGAAGTACACAAACACGAGACGAAGCAAGAGACGAAGCAAGACGAGTCTAAACGCGAAAATGAAACGAAGTTACCCAAGCGCCTCAAATTAAAGAAAAAAGCGAAAAGACACCGATAAGTATTTTGCAACGCTGCCAAAGATGACAAACTTTTTTACGGCTACTGTTGTTGGGGATACAGACAGGAACAACAACGTCCAAAACGTTGAACATGCCGCTACAGCAGCAGCAGCTAGCTGTGAAGTGGCGCTAGGTGAGGATAACGTTAACCAAGACAATGAAGAGGACATCACTCAGACACACACTCAACTCACTCAGACAGACACACACACACACACACACACTTTCTGTCATACCCTGTATCCTGTACATGGGTCTGCTTATGCAATGGCAACTGCAACTTCAGCCCTTTCTCCCTCACATACATACACACATACACACACTATCATGCACAGAGGCGGACTTAACCATTAGGAAAAGGTAGGCGACCGCCTTGGGCCCCCGAAAGCGCTTTTATACGAGATGCGCGTTCAGCGCGGACGCATAAGCTGCGCATCCGCGTTGAACGTGCTTCTTGTAGAAAGTGTAGGGCCCTATGATTTCCGCAATTCAGAAAACGCTTAAAGGATCACGGAATCTATTCATAAAAACGGAATGTCTCGGAATGAATGGCGCAGACGCACAGTTTTGTTCACTACTGAAGCACGCGCTCGTCTGCACAATTCATTACACAGAGACACAAAACATGCAGGATTCATATTTAAATAGTATTTTTGCCGTTTAATATTCACATACACTAGTCCATATCGCGATTTGATTAAGTGTACTGACATGCATTTGATTTATTCATCCAAAATTTGACAAATTCCTCCGCGTTATACAGTAAATTCCATTTTTATGACTGGATTCCACAATTCAGTCCACAATTTCTGCATCGCGGAAATCAGGGCCCTACACTTCACGAGCATTGTACCGTTTCATTTGAGAGAAACTATTATAACATATACACACAGAAAAAGATATTCAAGGCAACCCGTCAAAATAAAAGTTTGGTTATAATACTGTTGAACAATGTAGCCTATGTCTTAATGTAATAATTTTAACAGTAGGCTTAAACCTCTGTTGTGTAGCACTTTGGATGTACAAAAAAGGGTGTTTAATTTTCATTGGAATAAAATATAAATGTTTCATGCCTTCATTTGATTACCAGAAAAATTGACTTTTCATACTTTTAATAAATTGATGTTAAATTAAACAAGTTTCATTATTTCAATTAATTAGACATATAACCATCCAGAAAAAAATAAAACAAAACAAAAACCTGAATCCAGAAAAATTTAAAGGAAAAAAAAAGGAATCTGGATTTTTTTTCCGGAATTTGGAAAAAAAATAAAACAAATTTCATAGGGCCCTACAAATTAAAATATCATGCATCGGAAGTTATAATTAAATACGGAGCAACAGTGCCTATTATATGTTTATCGTTTTAAATGGCGCTCACTCGTTTCTGTGAAGGACCCAAGTAGAGGATGCATGCGCAGTTACTTTCCACACAGGCACACTTCATTTTTGGTTGAAATAATTCTCATGCATGTAATCCTTTCCTTCAGTTTAATTTAAATATGTGTAGGGAAAAAGTATTTTAAAGTTTAGAATTAGACAGTCTTGTGTTGTGTAAACAATTGTGCAGTGAAAATTACCTCAAAGTACCACCTTGTGTCCAACCTACTCTAATACTGTTATAACCTGTTTACACGTGAACAAGGGATCTACAACATGATGAAAGCAATTATTTATAACATGTACATGAAAAAAATAAAAACAAAATGGATACAACTATGGGACGTGCAGCAGCAATCATCATATCAGTGAAAGGAACCTCAAGGTTGTAAATGTGCAATTGTATAGGGCCCCATTCCTGTATTTTGCCTGTGGCCCCCAAATCACTAAATCCGCCCCTGCCTGTGTTACTGCCTGTGGGGGGTAGCGTGGTCAACCACGAAGGAGAGCACCTGGCGTCCTGATGCGGAGTGACAGATACCACGGCCTGAGTGAACAATACAGGGTCTGCAGGCTCTTGGAGAAAACCGAACGTGTCTCCGATTTCGCGAGCAGCAGGCAACAAACCAATCGGAGGTGAGGGGAGAAAGCTTAGCGCGTATGCTAAGGGGGGTGAGGCCGATCAAGCGCTGCACATCGAAACGCGCTGGGCGGCGAATGTGACGGTTGGATAAGGAGAGCGAGTAAGAGGTGGGCAGAAACGAGGTTGTCCCAACCTCGAAAGGTGGGGGAAGCTCTCCTTTTTCTGGTCTGAGGGTCAGGAGCGACTCGAAGGAGCTGGAGCGGAGGGTTTGCTTGATCGCTTCAGCTCAAGACGCCTATGGGGTCGCTGGCGGGGAAATGAACGACCATGGGCTCCCCCAAACAATGGCTGGTAGGGGATGAACCGGGTCACTCCTCCTACCGGCGAACTCCTTCCTGTGCGAGAAGCGCTCTCTGGGCTGAGAAGGGGAGGGGTTAGAAGATTCCCTAACTCTCCTGGGCATAAACTGCTTGAGAGCTGCTCACTGGGACTTGGCAGCTCGAAACTTGTCAACCACCGTGTTGACCCGAACAGCCCAGACTGAGAGACAGGGGCGTCCAAGAGGAAGACATTCTCCTTATCATGGATTTCCGTGAGGTTGAGCCACAGATGGCGTTCTGCAGCCACCGTGTCCGCCATAGAACGCCCTATAGTGCACGGTATGCTTGGTGGCTCTTAAGGCCAAATCTGTGGCTTTGCGAAGCTCCTTGACAGCTTCCGGCGTCAGGTCACAGTCCTCGTCAATCTCCTTCAAAACATCCACCTGGTAGGCTTGGAGAATGGCCATAGTATGAAGGGCCATGCCTGCCTGACCAGCTGCCATGTAGGACTATCCGATAAGGGTGGAAGTAGTCCTGCACAGTTTAGTGGGAAGGAGGGGGCAAGATTTTAATATATCCTGCTCACTTTATGACTTAGTCTAGAAAATCTGAAAAATATTTGTTGCAGAATGCTGAACACATTTATAAATTATTCATTCAGTGTATATAGAGGTCTATGTTTGGATGAATATGATATTATAAAGTCTAGCCTAGGTTCTCAGATACTGTGATTTCCTTCTCACAACATCATTGAATTCACCATTAACTATTCACTTGAGCAGATTATGATGTTGTATATGGTATCATTGTAATCCTTTACCATCAAAATATCACATTTTCTGTTATCATGTTTGATTCAGGAGATATGATACAAAATACATAATTTGGTTACGGCAGAAAGTAAAATGGCTGCCACAAGGCGTTTTTGCGATGGCTCCATTTCTAAAAATGTTCAGGGCCCCAAACTGTACAAGTGTACCAAGTTTAATGCTTTTATGAAAAAGTGAACATATCACCTCAAATTTTGCACATATCACCTGGATGAATAATGAATAATATTAGCAGCCAAATGTTACACTGCAAAAATGGAAACAAACCCCAATGCCATTTCATGCTTTAAATAAATTCATTTTTTTCATTTTGACATTTGTATGTTGTTTATAAGGTGTGCCACTATATTTTATTTTATAATGTATAGCTATATTTGATAGCTTATTTTTCATTTTTGTTCTGAATACCGTTAAATTTAAAGGATTTGTTGTGGAGTAATGGGAAATAAAATAGCCTAGTTTATAATGTTTGTAAATATTTTGTTTTATTTACTGGTATTTAATAATCATATAAATTAATGTAATTGTTTGCAATTACGAGGTTAACGTGTTTTTAGAGTAAGATCCATTTCCCTTTCATGAGATTACTTCCTCTTCTTGGCCAGGTTACGTTTCTCCGTGTTGCAGACTCGGCTTCTAAGGCTTAGCAAGGCTTCTAAAATTTGGGGCATGATATTTAAATGATTGTTTTCATCCGCCACATTTATCAATGTACAGTCATTCATATGATGGGATTGGTGGCATACAAATGTTTCATGAAACACACGACATGAACCCTGTTGTAAGATGATTTCTGCACTTGTTTCTCGTTAGATTGATAAATGAGGCCAAAGGTCTTTTGTAAAGTGGCAAAAAACTAATCAGCAACAAAAAAAACATACATGGAACAAAAAAAAAAAAACTAAATTAAGAAAAGCATCCAATTATTTTTTATTACGCACTGTCCTACGCAAAAAAATGGGGAAGAAAATTCTCTAATTTCCTGATCATTTCCACATTTTTCATAGTGGGAGTCTGCCTTCTGTTATATCCATTATCCATCTCAATTGCCCATATGGAAACACACTCCAGTTATTCTCAAGAACAACATTAGAACTCAAAGTGACCCTCCTGACACCAATACGTGACTTTATTAAAATAACTTCTGAAGTTGCGATGATAAACTAATTGCTTTCATTTGTAAACTTTCCCACTGTCCTTTGTGAGAGTGATAGTCAATTTTTGTTTTACCCTTTTATAGCGTTGTGACTCAGCTTAGTCAGTTGATATCCTGTAGAGGCAAATTGTAGAGCAGGCCTGTATTTTTCAGTAAGCAAGTGAAATGGTAAAAAATGATGTTAATCTATGGTCCAACGAGCCGTATCACAGTGATGCAAACTTGTTACCTTTTGGCAAAATTCACCGCTTCGGAACCAAAATAGGTAATTATTGTGATTCGTCTAGATCCAATGAGTTTTTGGGGGGGGGGGACTCATTTTGGGGGGGGGGGGGGGGGGGGGGTCTTTGGGCAGGGCCACGTGAATGAAATCATGAGAAATTGAGAATCGCGCCATCTGAGTTGTCAAAAACACACCCTCATCCTGGCTTTGAAGAACGTGCAACGCTTCTGGGAAGAGTGAACACGACTGAAGAGAGCTATCTCTGCCAGCATGCTGTAAGGTAGATAGCCTATCTCTTAAAGTGGCGTTATGATAACGTTAATTTAATTGGCATAAGTATCAATATGTAAAGCTTTGGACTGTTAATTAGCCTGACATGGATGACTTGTTTTGATTTAACGTTGTTATTTCCACCGAATCTAACGTCAACTAGTGTATTTTTTATTCTAAATACAACTTATAATATAATAAATTATAACTTATAATGCAACTAAGATTACAATTTTGCCAAAGAATACAACTTTAGTTGAGCTCTACTATACAATACTGTCATATTCACAATGTAATTAAAGAGTTTGTTTTACACACGCAAGATGTGTGCAGTATCATAATGACGGTTTGAAATTAACACCCACCAAATGAGGGTAAAAATCAATGTGGAGGGTAACGATGTCAAATCACTAGGCAATTTTGCGGGTTTTATGTTTCACAAATTATGCTCACTCAATCGGTCTGTCAGTCACATGGGTTTGTTGTGTGTGATGTCACCGCGGCGCCATTTTTGAGGTATCGCTACTGACTTGACTCGTATTGAAGATATTATAAGAGTAGAGATAAATAAATAACGCGCAAAACCGGAGAAGCAAAAGAAAAATGAGAAAAAGCCGTACCGCGATAAACTCAATAAAGATCCGGTATTTGGAAAAATTGTCATCCTTTCAGAACATAGATCCATATGAGCTGACTGAAGTTGGAGCGCTGATCCCGCATTGCTACCTCCATCCTCATACCTCGACATTGTCAACTATCTTGTTTATGGTATAAGCGCATATACCAGTGAACAATTTAAAAACTATAAATCTCTTGAAGCCCATGGACATTTCACCAATGGCTGGGTACAGGATTTATTTACATTCCGACCAAAGGACTGCAACAACACAGTAGTATCAGCAAAGGTGGGTTTGCTGTAATAATAATGTCATGTTAACTGTATAATTCATTAATGATTAATGTTTAATGATTAATTCATTAATGTTTGTTTAGTTTGAACGTGCTGTGAGTAGGAAGAATTTAATTATTTAATACTAAGTTGCTCCCTTTTCATGCATTTTTGTTCTTTATTGTATCAATTACACAAACCAAAATGCCTAACACAATAAAACAGAAACATTGTTCCAATAAAACAAGTCATCATCATGAAACACTGTCTGACATTACTGAAGTAAATCAATGTATGTAGAATTTAATAGTGTATTTTATTATAGTACATTCGGAGATATGTTTGCAAAGGTGATGTTTTTGCGTCGCACCGCTGCAACCCAGGCCATCCAACGCCTCATTGTTACGTCCGCTACATGCTGTCCATGTCCTTTCTTCAAAGTGGGAAAGCTAAAAATAAAAAAAAACTTTCCCCATTGTTTAGTTTTTGACCCTTTCTGTCATGAGACTTACTATTGCAGCCTATCACACAACAAGAACGTACCATTTTATCAATGAAAAGAAATGAATCAAAAACACAACTCTCTAGCAACAGAACCCCCCAGCATTGATACCTCACAAATGGCGGCTCCACCCATAATGCACTTCGGGTCTCACGAGTGTGACATCACCTGACAAAGACCGATTTGCTGGCGAAGTATGTGTAATCTGCACAGATTTAGCACACAACTCATGAGTCAATATGAATATTAAATATAGCCGAATTGCGCAGCACCTGCGCATTTCTGGCTTACTTCAATACAACCGTCACTAAGCAACAAATAAAGGCGAGCTGGCTTGCTTTGAAAGGAATAGTGCAGACCCAAGAAACATAATAATGTGGGGTAAATAAACCCAGTGTTAAAAAGGACAGAACCATCCAGCAACGAAGCAGCACATCTGCCAATTTTTAGCAGACCCTGGCCAGATATAAACACTGAGGTTGCGGCAGCGATCAAAATGATTAAATGACTTTTGAAACTGAAATTACACTCCAAATAAAGATTGTATCTATTACACGGTTATGCCAGTAGGTGGCGACCAGTGGCTTCGAAAACTCGAAGCGCTCAAAAACAAGTCTTTATTCATTAATTTCAAGACTTTTTAAATAATGAATACACTTAAAATAATTAAAAAAAATTAAAAGACTGATTTATAACATTTTAGACATTTATAACATTAAATAGAACATTTTGTCTGAACCTCAAGGAAATTACATGTTATTTTGTTTAGTTGTTCAGAATCATGGGAGAACCGAGATCTGTATTTAGAAAAAAATTCAGATTATCCAGAATCATAAATTAAGCTTAAAAGAATATAATATATTTGGCATCTAATTTATACTACAAGCATTGTTTCTAATAATTAAAATGTACAATCTTACAGACGCCACTTTAGGTATGCCTCTCTAGAGAGCTTTAAATTTAGTGAAGCAAAGAGAGAAAGAAAAAAGAAAGAAAGAAAGAAAGACATTGCTAGCATTAATTAACATGTTTTAACACATTGCTAGCATGAATTAGCATGTTGCTGTCATAAATTAGCATGTTTTAACACATTGCTAACATGAATTAACATCATGATTAAACATGTTTCTAGCATGAATTAACATGTTGCTAGCATGTTTTTACCATAAACTGTATAAAACAATGGGCCTCATTCATGAAACTTTCATAAATATACGAGCAAAATATATGAGTAATTTGCGCGTAAAATTGACCTTTACGAAAACTCTCCTCCAGATTCACAAACACTTCATATACCACGGATTCGGCAGTGAAACTGTGTATATTAATGAATACCAAACATTTGTAAAATGGGCACGCGTGGACGCTCATTCATAATTAGCATAATCCCCGCCCATGAATTACAACTACACAAATGACGTGTCCAGGAACGCTGGAATCTTCTGGACTTCCTTCTCAGGTTTGGCTCCAGTATTTTGCATATATGCTAAAGAGACTAATTGGCCATATGCCTAGCAATACATATTCAATTATTGTGTGAACACTTGCTATTCTGAAAACGGCCAGCTGGTGGCGCTTGAACGCGCTTTGCAAGTTTTTCCAGCTGAGATACTTTGGTGGCTGTGATACAGAATATCCATGGCAGTAATGTTACTAGTATTTCATTTTGAAGAATATTACTGAACATAAAAATGCAGTAAAAAGCAATATTAACTTCTCCATTGTTGTTCAGTCGGTGTACAAGTAAGATGATTGGTCGGTGAAGTACTTGTCCCGCCCCTCCTCCACTGTGATTGGACGGCCGGGTAAAAAGTGACAGTGACAAGCGTTGCGTATTACCCAAAGTTGAACAGTTGTTAAAAAAATAAAAATAAAAAATAAAAAAACACAGGGCAAATCAACTCGTGAAATATTATTATGGTACATAGTGGATTACGTGGTAGGGAGCAGGTGTAAATTTCTTTTGTACCAACTAATATTTTCAAAATACGAACATTTTTGTGAACCTGAAAATTTACGTCAGAGCGGCTTTACGAATGATTTACACACAAATTTGTCCTACTCGTGTTTCATGAATGAGGCCCAATGGACATAGTGTCCGTGACCCATAGGTTTCTGAAGAGCATTTTTGAAGCCCAAAGTGGGCGGAGCCGGCCATCACCATCTTGGCAGCGCGTCACTCCCGGATAACAGAAAAAGAGGCGGGACGAGGGTGGAGCTGAGATGCCTGGTTGCTGAAACCACAGGTGCAATCCACCTGTCACTCAAGTGACCACGCCCTTAATTATGCAGAACTTTAAGGCTTAATATAATTTAAACGGATGAGTTATAAAAAAATTCACCACCTTCACAGTTGTCACAAAAGGCAAAATTAGCTATAATAGACCAAAATAGACCTTTTTTTTCTGCTGTAAAGTTGGGCATTTTAACATGGGGGGTCTATGGGATTGACTCCCTTTTGGAGCCTGTCTCTAGCGGCCAGTAGATGAATTGCAGTTTAAGTCACTTCCGTGTTGGATTCAAGAGAGACCCAGGGCTCGCAAAATCGCTAGCCCGATGTCCCGGGGCTATTGTATCTTCCAGTCGGGCTACCAAAATCTAACACCGCCCCGTCCGACGGGCTATCTTAAATAGTGAAATAAAATTCCTTCCTTGATTTGCGTTGTTGACTCTCTTGACTCATGTTATCTGAAGGAAAAATAAGATCACGGATGTTTTTGATCATGCTGATTTGTCCGCAGTGAAGTTTAGCCGATGCGAACGTAGGCTTGGCGCGTGTGTGTGTGTGTGTGTGTGTGTTAGTGATGAGCGGATCACGGTTATATCCTCGTGGTGGACCAAATAATAAAATACAACATTCTAAATAATTGCGGGTGGGTCGTGGGTGGATGAGAGAAATCATTAAAGTGTTGATTTTATTAAAGGCACATAATTCATTTCATGGTAAAAACGCAATGAACGGGTGTCATTCTTTTACTTTCGTTTTCAAAAACAGCGTCTCTTCAGGGAAAACCAAATCAAGGATAACATGCCTAGAGCACCTCCTAGTGGACAGTATATAAAACACAGGAAAAAAACCTACATGAGTTATTGCTTAATAACTTATCAGAATAATTTCTGTTAAGCTTCTGTATATTTTTAGGTAAACCTGTTAAGAATTTTCCAACATAATGATTGGAAATATTAACGTGTTTAAAGCTTATTTTTTTCCTTCAGGTACTAATTTGCAGAATTTACTTAAAAACTAAACAAAAGGAAGGAAAGTCAAGTAACATGTGGGAGCGTTTTAGTGAAGTAGTTTAACAGGACGAATCAAGTGTTGGGTATGTGATGTGTAACGGCTGTGATATACACACACACACACACACACAGTGGGGAGAACAAGTATTTGATACACTGCCGATTTTGCAGGTTTTCCTACTTACAAAGCATGTAGAGGTCTGTAATTTTTATCATAGGTACTCTTCAACTGTGAGAGACGGAATCTAAAACAAAAATCCAGAAAATCACATTGTATGATTTTTAAATAATTAATTTGCATTTTATTGCATGACATAAGTATTTGATCACCTACCAACCAGTAAGAATTGTTAGTTTTCCACAGACCTGTTAGTTTTTCTTTAAGAAGCCCTCCTGTTCTCCACTCATTACCTGTTTTAACTCGTTTCCTGTATAAACGACACCAGTCCACACACTCAATCAAACAGACTCCAACCTCTCCACAATGGCCAAGACCAGAGAGCTGTGTAAGGACATCAGGGATAAAATTGTAGACCTGCACAAGGCTGGGATGGGCTACAGGACAATAGGCAAGCAGTTTGGTAAGAAGGCAACAACTGTTGGCGCAATTATTAGAAAATGGAAGAAGTTCAAGATGACGGTCAATCTCTCTCGGTCTGGGGCACCATGCAAGATCTCACCTCGTGGGGCATCAATGATCATGAGGAAGGTGAGGGATCAGCCCAGAACTACACGGCAGGACCTGGTCAATGACCTGAAGAGAGCTGGGACCACAGTCTCAAAGAAAACCATTAGTAACACACTACGCCGCCATGGATTAAAATCCTGCAGAGCACACAAGGTCCCCCTGCTCAAGCCAGCGCATGTCCAGGCCCGTCTGAAGTTTGCCAATGACCATCTGGATGATCCAGAGGAGGAATGGGAGAAGGTCATGTGGTCTGATGAGACAAAAATAGAGCTTTTTGGCCTAAACTCCACTCGCCGTGTTCGGAGGAAGAAGAAGGATGAGTACAACCCCAAGAACACCATCCCAACCGTGAAGCATGGAGGTGGAAACATCATTCTTTGGGGATGCTTTTCTGCAAAGGGGACAGGACGACTGCACCGTATTGAGGGGAGGATGGATGGGGCCATGTATCGCGAGATCTTGGCCAACAACCTCCTTCCCTCAGTAAGAGCATTGAAGATGGGTCGTGGCTGGGTCTTCCAGCATGACAACGACCCGAAACACACAGCCAGGGCAACTAAGGAGTGGCTCCGTAAGAAGCATCTTAAGGTCCTGGAGTGGCCTAGCCAGTCTCCAGACCTGAACCCAATAGAAAATCTTTGGAGGGAGCTGAAAGTCCGTATTGCCCAGCGACAGCCCCGAAACCTGAAGGATCTGGAGAAGGTCTGTATGGAGGAGTGGGCCAAAATCCCTGCTGCAGTGTGTGCAAACCTGGTCAAGAACTACAGGAAACATATGATCTCTGTAATTGCAAACAAAGGTTTCTGTACCAAATATTAAGTTCTGCTTTTCTGATGTATCAAATACTTATGTCATGCAATAAAATGCAAATTAATTACTTAATTCATACAATGTGATTTTCTGGATTTTTGTTTTAGATTCCATCACTCACAGTTGAGTACCTATGATAAAAATTACAGACTTCTACATGCTTTGTAAGTGGGCAAACCTGCAAAATCGGCAGTGTATCAAATACTTGTTCTCCCCACTGTATATATGACAATAAATTAATAAAGCCTATATCCAGCCTTTGCTTGCGCTGAAAGTATTTAATTTCTTGTGTTTGTGTTCGGGAAGTTGCTGTGACGGAAACTATGTAAGTCTGTGTTTAGGCTATTAAGGAATTGCAATTTTGCATTTAAATAAATGTTAATTTAAAAGCAGCCTACTTCAGTGTAACATGTTACCATATCATCATGCTTAACACTGAGAATTATAATAATTGTAATGTGACGATCGGGTGCGCACTGGAGAAAACTGCGAAAGTCACTAACACTTAAATTAATGTCAGACTACCAAAATCTACCAAAGCCTGCCCGAAGGGCTACCAGCGATTTTGAAATTTTGCGAGCCCTGAGACCGGAAAGTTGTCGCTTGGTTTTAACACATTGTTAGCATGAATTGGCATGTTGTAACATGAATTAGCATGTTATTAACATGTTTTGACACGTTGCTAACATGAATTAGCATGTTGTTAACATGATTTAGCACTTTGCTAGCATGAATTAACATGTTGCTAGCATGTTTTACCACATTGCTATCATGATTTAGCACTTTGCTAACATGAATTAACATTTTGCTAACGTGAATTATGTTGCTAACATGTTTTAGCACAATGTTAGCATGAATTAACATGTTGCTAGTATGAGTAAGCATGTTGCTAGCATGATTTAACATGTTAGCATGAATTTGCATGTTTGCTGTATGAAAGTTTTGTATTAAAGTTTTGAACCCCTCAATGAAAGTCTATGGAACTTTTCATAGTTTTGGTCGTTTAACAAAAATCGAAAGTTGGATCAGTTGGAAAAGTCATAGCAACCCGAGTCAGAACAGTCTAAAGGTCTGACCTGAGTTTGGTGGTTGTAGCTTAAAATCTCTTGGAGGAGATACTGTTTAAATTTTGGCTCAGAAGAAGAAGCTTAAATAGTAGTTCAGTATATTGGCTTTGTCAATCCAACATAAGTTCTTGTTACCCAAAAGAGGTCTGTAGAATGTTTCTATAACAAATGATCATCTTTCATCAAACTTATAAATAGCATCCGAAATCCCTCCTAGTACTGATGGAACACATTTTAAATGAGGCTGGCTTGAATTTTCAGACCGTAAACCTGTTGCCATAGCAACCGGGAGCAGACACAAGGGCTGTGAATCAGGTGTGTTTGGTTAGGAAGACGTCTAAAATGTGCAGTGCTGCAAGTACTCTGGGACCAGGATTGGGAATCACTGTTATAATGCATTTGTGTTGCCCTAGACTCTAGGGCCTAGAGAGAATAAGGCAAATGTAAATTAAAAGCTAAGAAAAATAAAACGACTCATTTGATGTTTGCCTCACACATTTGTATTTACCTGCACTGATAATGTCCCAGAGTCTTACTACTAATGCTTAATGCTCTAATTCTCCACCACTAATCACCAATTATATATATATATATATATATATTTTTTTTTTTATATTGGTAGCTAAATAGTGTAGTCTAGTATTTCACTTGTGTGACTGATTATTGACTGGTCATAAAACATTCCTTCTTGTAAAAAGGTTTTTACAAATATAAAAACTAAAGACAAAATATTTAACTTTATCCAGTAAGTTTTATGAGCAGTTCTTTTACATAAGATAATACAGCAATGGTTTTCAAAGATGCTTCAACAGTGCACTGCTCTAATTTTACCTGTACCAGTCCTTTGTAAACCCTCATCCTTCATTTTGCCCCAAAATTTATTTACTTTTTTTATTTTTTTTTTTATTTAGCGTTCATCGGAGTGGTCCAAGACCTTAGGACTTGTGTCTCACTTGAACCACGAATGCACAAAAAAATTGACTGGATTCAAGGAGTTTATGTGGTTGTGTTAAAAAAAAATTTTTTAAAAAAAGTAACAAATCCTTCCCTCACGTGTCACTTTGACCCCCTTACACTGAGTCTACACCGGAAGCGATTGTCGCTCATGTCGCATCTTGCCGCAACAGCTAAAGGCTGTCTACACTGGACGCAACAAATTGCCCATTGCAAAGCATTCGTCCTTAATGTCAGTACGTCATAAATAGAACGAAGCATTAGTTTACTGTCGGAGATTTGTCGATCGCATCCAGTGTAGGCAGAATCACTGTTCATAAGAATTTTTATTCTTCTTTAGTTCTTACTACTTTGAGTGAAGATAAAGGAAGGAGCAAGATTTGTTTTGCCAATTTTAATGTTACATCAGTCATTCACGTTATTGCTGGGCTAACGTATGCGCTGTTATTTATACAGTTAATACAGTTCCCGCATGTGCACTGCAATAAATTAGAAATATACACATCGGTTTGTTGATGGACATACTCGTTAATGCTGATGGTGAGGAAATACAGATGCAACATCTCATAACGTACCTCAAAATGAGTAGCGTATCACTGAGAAACGTCCTGCTCAAGTCGTCCTTGCGATGGAGGTTCAGGTTGAATAACTAGTTCTTCCAATGTTTCATCATCGATTTGGACTCGCGCTGGAATTGATGTAAAATCGACGTCATCGTTACTCTCTTTACAGTGTGTACAATCGCTAAGCTTTAGGAAGCCTCAGCCCGGAGCTTAAGTACAGTTATGGTAATGGCCGTTTTTTTCCGACATGTGCTGTAAGCAGTAGACCAATCACAACAGACTGGGCCATTTTGCCAATCAGAGCAGAGTAGCTCGCAGAAAGGAGGGATTTAGAGACCGCTTCATCCAAAGAGTCGTTTGAGAATCAATGAACACTGTGGTGATGTGCAATATATATTATGAGAAAATGAAAGTGTTTTTTGACCTTTGATGCATGTAAACCTGTTGTTGGAGACTCCAAAACAAAATTAGGAAACTTTAAAATAGCATAATAGGGGCACTTTAAAAAAAATCTCCAAAAAATAGAAAAAAATATCAAAATGAAATTAAATAAGCTTTCTGGAAATGGGAAAAAAAAAAAGTATCATTTTAGGACTTCATCATTTTGGCCTGCAAAGAAAGGATTTGTTACAAAGTGCAAGGGAAGGATTAGGGTAAGCATTTCATTTGAAATACCTCTACACAAATATATCTCATGCATAAAATATAAAAGCTAGGGGAGCGGAATTCAAACAGATAACTACATCCAGTATCTGCTCTAAGGGCAATTGTCTCTGTCTTTGTCTTATTCTCCCAACATTGAATTAAATATTATTGAATATAATTCATTTGTACAGGCTATAATTGAATTGCATATGTGCATGAGTCTCCTTGAACTACAGTCTTGGGGCCGAATTTACTAATACTAATCAACACTGTGCAATAGCCAAACAAAGAAAGTAGGGAGAAAAGAATTTCAGTTAAAAGAGATGTTTGTACATTTTAAGTAATTGATAAGAGTGTTATGGCCAAGGATAGATCCAGACGCATGTTGTAGTATTTTGGTATTTTAATAAGCCAATTCAAGTGTCTGTATTGCAGTGAAATGCTGTACAGCCCCAGTTAAGTATGCCAGATTCAATAGTCTGCTGCATTTCACTTGTTTGACTGGTTATTGACTGGTCATAAAACTTTCCCTCAATTCACTGATCTGCAAGATCAGCGCAAAATTTTGAGCTGTATTTGCAGCATTACCTGATTTGTTCTGACATGTTCAAATAAACAAATCACTAGGTGCGATTCAAACTTGAAACAAAAAAATTCTTTGCATTGACTTGTAACTGGACTTTAAAGTGGATGCAAAATTTTAAATGATATTACATTCACAATGGTGTTTTCAGGAAGCCAAAAATTGTGAATTATTGAAGTGCATGCTATCCCTAAATTCTCACCTCAGTCTCTTTTTTCAGGATGAGACAGATGTTATGGAAGTTATGCAAGATGCTATGTGTTAAGTGCAGAAAGAACATGAAAAAATTACAGCTATCAGGAAAAGAAGTATATTGAGCCTTTTGGGCCATAATGTATTTGTAGTGAACTTTTGTTTGTAACATCTATTAATATCTTGGTTTAATTCTTACACCTTCTACGAGTTATTTGTGTTTACTTTAAAGGGTTAAAGTTAAAAAACGAAAGAAATCGTGAAGGAGCTGATATACTATGTGCACTACTTTCTATGTATCTAATGTCCACATGAAACATAAGTTGTGATAGTTTTTTCTTCCCTATTGTGATGTATATCTGAGTGGGGTAGGGTGTGACTTGATTTTGTCCATCTGGAATTGATTAGATCGTTGGATCGTTGTAGTTTGATTGGATTGCTGTGATCTCATGCAAGTCAGGTTGTCCCGCCCTCGCGCCGGTAAACACGTCATCAGAGAAGAGATGTCGTTGCAAGGGAGGGGATGTTATTTTGATTAAAGATTATAAGGGCACATGAATTAAAAAATATATATAAATTTTAGTGATGTGCATGGATAAATCATTTATAATAAAATACTGTAATATTCCATAAAAAATTTTGATTTCATGGTGACTGTAATCAACATGGTGACCTCTATTCTTTTTTATATTACATAAATTAAAGTCATGATGAAACGGAAGTAGTGGCAGATATTTTCTTCCATATTGTGATGTATATCCGAGTGTAATGGATTATTGAAAAACTAAAAATTTAGGTCAAGGACTTGGTTGCATCAGTGGTTGATTGGATTTTAAGATGTGACTGCTGCACTCAAAAGTGGTGGCAGATAAACGTGAGCTTGCAGGGGCAGGGTTTAAGTGGACTAAATAATTAGAGAAGTCCTGCATACGTCAACAGAGAGAAGTCTGTTTTTTTTCCACCAGAAGGTCAGGTTATGATATTTTGATTAAACATTACATTAAGGTCAAATCATTTTTAAATGAAACCTATATACAGGCATTTATGCATTTTATTTTCAAGCCAACTTTAACTGTAACACAGTAAAGAAAAATATAGCAAACTACACATACACCAGAAAGTACATGCTTTTTATTGCAGGCTTCCTGAAGTTTCTCTCATGGCTTTTAAGCAACCCATGTCTCATGACACTTCCCAGTGTAACATTAGAACTATTCTTACCTCCTGTGTTCCAGCCATCACCGCAATCGCTGCTCTCTCTGTTGCTCTCAGTCAGACTCAGCAATGCCTTTGCCACCCTCAGAACCACTGCATCCACAAAATCCCTTGGAAGAGCTGAACAATTCCTAACAGCCTCTGTCTTTTCTCTTGGTTGGAAGCCATTCACCCAGTCATTCACAGGGGTTGAGATATTCTGTCCATTGTCATTGTGAGGTCCATCATGGCCACATTGATTGACATTCATACTGACCCCTGAGCTTGTAAATAAGGCCTCACGCCCCCTGATATAATCACTTCGCCGCTCCTCTACCATAGCCTCTTCGGTCTCTCTGTACCTCCTACCTTTGCCTATTATGCATACCTGAAAAAGAGAATGACACAGCAGAATGAGGCTCTCTACAGAGCTTCTTTTCCAGTTTTCACATTAATTCACATGTTCTGTTGTTTTTCTACACAAGATGGTAACTGAGTTTTCCTGTGAAAAGCATACATTCACATCCTGGCTTCAGAATATTGCTTGAGCAGGGCTGAAGCATAAAAGTGAATGTTCTGCTTACTGCAGAGAGGGAGATGATGCAAGGCTGTTTTTCTGCTTTTGTTATGGCAATGTGAGAAGCTGCTAATGGGTGTGAATCTCAAACAATCCAGTCTAGAGCCCCAGCTCTACAGACACTGGACCAACCTACCCGTTTGGTGGACGGTATCCTCAAACAGTCCTCCTCTGTGTGGAAGCCGCAAACTGTGCTGACATCTGTTATGAAGTCAATGTACTCCTTATACTGAGACTTCTTACATTGTCTGCGCTGGTACTTCCCACAGAAGTCAAAGAAGCAGCAGGGAAGCACAAAGTAACGGCATGAGTAAGATGATCTAGGCGAGATAAACACATAGGAGAGAGGACATAGCAACAATCAAAGAGTGAAAAATACAGACCTACAAAAATACCTTCTGTTTCCTATGAATATAAATAGGAAAAGCAAATATTCAAATTGACCAGTGAGTTGGGCACTTCTAGGCCCCGTACACACGAAAACGCACTTAGCTGTATATGTAAAAATGTTGTATCGTATCGGCGTTTCGTCCAGACGGATCTGGCGTTTTGGGAGCCTGAAACCGCTATTTTTTGAAACCGGTTCCCAGAGTGGATAAATCTGAAAACGACACCCTTGCGTTTTCGTGTACAGCCAATCCATATACTTTGTGAAACGATGATGTCATCACCCCACGTCTCGCACATGCTCCAAGTCTTCTTCTCCGTTTTTAATGTATCTCTGTGGCAGAATACTGCCACATACTGGTCTGGCATGTATACTACATCGTTTGGAGTCGGTTTCAGTGGTTTCGTGTGTACGCAGATATTTCTTGGGACGAGGAAAAAAAGATCGGAGAGGGAAAGCTCTGGCTTCGTGTGGATGTGGCCCTAGAGTAGCTGAATTTGACCTAGTTTCAAAGACTACATCGTTTTCAGGTGAAGTCAATCCTAGTTAATCACTGTTAATCACTGTTAATCACTGTTAATCAAGTTAATCACAGTCAGCAAACATGTTTAATGAAAAGTCTGTCTCAGTGATATTATAGGGGACTAGAATACATAATACATGTATATCATTGCTTTACATGTTATTCTGCATTCTGAGTTGTGCTTCTGATATTTTTTAGCTTGAACTACCAATAATATTATTATAATAATTAATATATAATAATATATTATGGTACAAAAATATACGAGGAGATTTTCCTGCGCATGAAAGACGAGACGCATTGCCAAAGCCAAACACCTACAGCAAAAACCTGTCTCATCTGGGACAAATTCAGTTCACCAAGTTTGCACAAAAATTACAGATACAGTATATGACTGTGTCTGAGCCAGGATCCAAAAAGACCAGACCAATTTATTAACTAATCTGGAGTCAATACTGGCATGGACTATAGTTAGAATATGACTGCTTCTGAACAACTGTCTTTTAAACCTGTGGTAAAAAAATTTGTAACTAAAAAGCCGTTACTGTCACTATTAATTAATTTAATGCATCCATGCTGAATCAAATAATTTCTCACAAAAAATAAACAAAAATAGAAACTTCCTTTTTCTTTTAGAAATCTGTATTTTAACTCTTTCCCCGCCAGCGTTTTTTAAAAAAGTTGCCAGCCACCGCCAGGGTTTTTGATCATTTCCACAAAAATGTAATGGCCCACAGAATATTTTGTTGTATGAATATCTGAGCATGCCATATATCAAAAGAAAGAGCAGACCTCTTTTATTCTACGTTTTATTCTAGCTACGTTTTATTCTAGCTTCATGCATTCCTTTTTTATCAACACTTAAATATGGGTAAGTTTAATAAAAAAAAAAAAAAAAAAAGCAACATTTTGAACAAAAAGCTGAGAAAAATCACGTTTTTGTCAAAGACTACATCCAGATCAGATTCAGAGCGGTGATCAAACACAGATGGAGTAGATCGAGTCCATCAACACCCCTACTGCTTGCACAGTCCTATAGCTCGTTCTGGGTCGACATTTCATCCAGTAACATTAGGCAGTTTTGATTTATATGAAGTTTAATGTTAATGATCACGTTATTTTACATATGCATCTGCTTACATACGATTGCTTGTTTTTTTGCGTCTTCTTCGCCTGTTTTGATCAGGAGATTCTGTACTCATTCAGAAGATGCGTAATAGCGCCCCCCAGCATATAACAGCGAAAACATGGAAACCCGGAAAATTCCGTGTTTGGCGGGGAAGCGTTTTCTCACAAATAACGGAAAATTCCGTGTTTGGCAGGGAAAGAGTTAAAGATAATTTTGTACAATTCAAATAAGCTTTACAGCTCTTTATTGGAAAGGAAATGTTTTTCATTCTTGTTGAATAAACTATAAACAATTAATCACAAATACACCTGTGGAACATACCTTAAGACACTAAAAGTTTACAGGTGGTAGATAATTAAAGGGTTAGCTGACCCCCCCCCAAAAAAAATCTGTCATCATTTACTCACCTTATGTTGTCCTACATTAAATCTGTTCATATAAAGTGATTGTGTCTCTTCAGAAAATTTAGACTAAACCGCTCAATTCATATGGATTCGTTTTACGATCTCTTTATGAACTTTTTGAAGCGCCAAAGTGGTAGTTGCGTAGCTGTTAACCAGAAAGATGCCCAGAGTCCCTGCTCACCTGCGTGAACATGTCATAGGCCTGCTGCAGGATGAGGCATGAGGAATGCTAATTTTTAAATGCTTTAGATATTACAAAAAGTTAAATCGTTTGCTGGAAATAAAAGCACCCAAAAGTGAGAGGACATTTCTTTTTTTGCTGAGTTTATTTTACTGAATCCAAACTTTTGAAAGCTAGAGTATTAAAAAAATATCAAGAACTGAAAGATTACTTTTACTCTTTCGTTGCAAATTGATTAGAACTCACTTATTTTTGAACATCAAATTATATTAATCTACAATACATAACGGGTCATTGTAAACCACAACAAATTTTAATTGCTCCTTTATTTACTGACATTGATACCACAACCTGGGAAAATAAGCACAGAATGAATTACTTATTTTAGATTCATTTACTGGAGAGCAGGTGTCTTCTCAACGCTAGTGCTCAATTTTAGACTTGCCTGGCTGCTATTACAGGGATCCATGGGGTAAGCTCATCTGAGTGGTTTCCAATCAGCCAGTCTGTGGTGGGAAAGAGGAAGCCATTGCTGGGTGTGATGGCATTTTCCTGAAATAGATGAGAGCATCCGCCACATTTCATCATTGACTGCAAGTCCAATGACACCGGGAGGCACTGATGGCAATATGAAAATGATGAGAGAGAAAAAAAAAAAAAAACCACAGGCAGAGGACATGAAGAATACTTGCCAGGATTTATTAGATAGTGTTGATGACAAATAATAATAATAATAATAATAATAAATATAGCTGCAAGCAGCCATTATCGGGGCCAAGCGCAAAGAAGAAGATAAGACATGCCAGCATGGCTGGGAGTGTCAGACCAACTGTAACAATGAGCCATTAAAGACCTATTAAGGTGATTTTAGGCAAAATAGCTGTAAAATTATAAATACAGTCAATAATAATGATTTAATGGTTTATCACTTTCAACCAATAGGTGGCACAGTTACGAAATTGATGTGGTGTGGTCAGAATAAGGGAACAATGATATGCAAAGTTTGGTGTCAATGTCAAAGCAGGGTGTCAATATGGTGTCAATATGTCATTGCAGAGATATAGCCTCAAGAGGCCTTATCATTTTAAGTATTGATCACATGGTGGCGCTGTCTCAAAACCTTTTGAGTACCTTAAAGGCATGGTGCTGATGACACATAGCAAGTTTTGTAATGATACACCAATGTATTCGTAAAATATAGCATTAGCATTTAATATCATAATACTGCATTGTAGTCAATGGGAATTTCATGTTTTGTTCTATTATAGCGCCACCAAGAGGCACAATCCCACCATTTTTTTTTAAGTGTCCTCAGAATGAATGTGTCGAGTTTGGTGACAATATCGCATTTTGTTTAGGAGTTATAGACATTTATATCAATAACAACATAAAAAATGACCCATGGGCAACTTTGTTTAGATTTTTTTGCCACTTCCTATCAAAATTTTGACATTTGGGCATTAATAATTAGTTCATCAACTAGTATTCCGTGTTTCCTATGCTGGTTTCGTCTCGATCGGAATAACGGTTTTGAAGATATTCGCAAATGTTTTTTAAGCGCTAAATCATAACGCTGCACAAACCATAAGGCAAAACCTGGCATGTTTGGTATCGTTGGACTCGGCAAGGATTCAGGAGATTAAAAAAACTTACTCCCGTGAAAATAAGTTGACCACACCCAAAGTTATAAGTATTTGAAAAAAAAAATTCTCCACTAGGTGCCGCTGTTTCGAAACTTCTCAGGCTCCTTCAGGGCATCGTGGTGATGACCCATACCGAGTTTCGTAACAATCCGTTCATGTGTTCATAAAATAGAGCATTTTAGCACATAATTCAAAATGGCCGACAGCCAAAATGGCCGATATGGTAAAATTTGATATCAGTCGACTCAGCATGACGTCCCGAATCTAACGAGACCACATGATTTTTGGACAAACGGTTCAGAAGTTATAAGCAAAAAAACCCATTTTTCGTATCTCTGGACCAGTAGGTGGCGCTGCGCCGAAACGCTGCATGTTGCCTCAGGTCATGCTTGTGATGACATGTACCAAGTTTGGTTTGAATACAATAAAGCGTTGTGGAGATATAGCCTTAAAGTGTATTTTTGCAACTGCTACGTACAATTTGTTTGCGCATTGTTTGCGAACGGTTGAACGGATCAACTTGAATTCCATAACTTTTTGTCAGCATTGTCTGAAGATGATCTGGTTAAATTTTCGTGAAAATCGGAGCAACGGCCTAAGAGGAGTTCGAAAAAGTAGGTTTTTGGGAAAATTCAAAATGGCGGGAAAATATTCATGACGGAAAATGACGTCATATGGTGTCAAATTGTCTTGAGCCAGGGAATCAGAGGAAAAAAGAATTTTGTTTCTAGCCCTTATGGTTCAAAAGTTATTAGCATAAACATGAGTGAAATAGTCCTGTTTGTCCTGCTGCTGTTGCTGGTGTGCTGGTGTGCTGGTGTGCTCGCGTGCGCTCTGCTTTCTTTTGAATCTTTTTTTGATATCATTTCCTGTTGTTTAAACTGCTAAATATAACTTACCCATCACCATATATTGTCTAATATTGCCTACCACATTAAATCTGACATCGCTAGCTTTTAATCTAAATCACTATCACGCGTTAGCATTTCGCTAGCCTGTTAGCTTGCCATCTCTAGTAAATAGACTCCATCAAACAACTGTGGTGAGTTGGATTAATCAACAAATACGGTAAGCCATGTCTTCTCCTGTCATTGTCACTTGCACTGCATGTTACATGTTTAGTATATCTTTCTCCGTTGGCGAACAGGGCTTCACATGTGATAAATGTAAGGAGATAGTCAGGCTGACGGAGAAGATTTCAGAATTAGAGACACGCATCCAGACTTTATCTGAGAGTAGTGAGAATGTAACAGCTTTAGACACTGCTTTGATTGCGACTAGCTTAGTGAACTCTGTACATTGTTCGGTTCCGGCTGTAGAGCCCGTGCAGCAGGGCAACTGGGTGACGGTGAGACGGCATAGTCGCGGATCAAAAAAAACACTCTTCCATTCCGATTAGAACATCAAACAGGTTCTCCCCACTCAGTGACGCACCCACTGACAATCCTGTTGAAAGTGCCCTAGTTATTGGCGATTCTATTACACGGAACGTGAAAATAGAGACACCAGCCACCATAGTCACATGTTTACCGGGAGCCAGAGCGCCTGACATCAAAGCAAATTTAAAAGTGCTGGCTAATGCTAATCGTAAATTCTCTAAGATTATTAGTCACGTCGGCACTAATGATGTTCGACTTCGCCAGTCGGAGATCACCAAAATTAACATTAAAGAGGTGTGTGAACTCGCAAGTACGATGTCATGTAAAGTTTTTTTGTTCTGGTCCCCTCCCCGTTAAAAGGAGTGATGAGATACTTAGCAGACTATCATCACTCAATGGCTGGTTGTCTAAGTGGTGTCCGCAAAATAACATAGGGTTCATAGACAATTGGAAAAGCTTTTGGGGCAGACCTGACCTGTTGAAAAAAGATGGCATCCATCCTTCCTGGGATGGTGCCGCTCTTCTCTCTAGTAATTTGGCACATAGTCTTAGAGCTAAACCTTGACTAACTGGGGCCCAGGTCAGGAAGCAGACGGACTGGCTTACCCGACCGTCTGCTAGCTGTCCTAACACATAGAGACTCTTTCACCTAGATATTATCACATAGAGACTGTGTCTGTTCCACGAATTAGTAAATACAAAAAACCATCAAAACCATTGAACGGTAAAAATTTAATTGATGTCCAACAAATAAACAACAGATATAATACAGATGATCAAATGATAAAGCTCGGGCTGCTGAATATTCGATCCCTTTCCCCAAAAGCGCTTATTGTTAATGATATGATTACAGATCATAATCTAGATGTGCTGTGTTTGACAGAAACCTGGCTAAAACCTGACGACTACATTACTTTAAATGAGTCCACCCCACAAGATTATTGTTATAAACACGAGCCACGTCTGAAAGCTAAAGGGGGAGAGGTTGCTGTAATTTATAACAATATCTTAAGTATTACTCAGAAGTCTAGTTTCGAATATAATTCATTTGAAGTTTTGGTGCTTTATGTAACGTTATGTAGTGAAATTGATAAATCCCGTTTGACATTTGTGCTGGCTACTGTATACAGGCCACCAGGGCACAATACAGACTTTACCAAAGAATTTGCTGATTTTCTGTCAGAGTTAGTACTGGCTGCAGATAAAGTCCTAATTGTTGGTGATTTTAATATCCATGTAGACAATGAAAAAGACGCATTGGGATTGGCATTTAGAGACATTCTAACCTCTATTGGAGTTAGGCAACACGTGTCAGGAACCACTCATCGCCGTAATCATACGTTAGACCTAATACTGTCACATGGAATAAATGTTGATACCGTTGAAATTCTGCAGCAGAGCGATGACATCTCAGATCATTACCTAGTATCATGTATACTTAATTTAGCTAAGGCTGCAAAGCCGTCCCCTCGCTTCAAATATGGCAGGACTATCACTGCTGCGACTAAAGATTGCTTTGTAAATAATCTTCCTCATCAGTTTCATCTCCTCAGCATCCCAGATAGCCTAGAGGAACTCGATGTTGCAACAGAAACTACTGACTCTCTCTTTTCCAGCACTTTAGACAAAGTTGCTCCTCTGCGCTTAAAGAAGATTAAAGAAAATAGTCCAATGCCGTGGTACAACGAGCACACTCGGGCCCTTAAAACAGCAGCCAGAAAAATGGAGCGCAGCTGGAAGAAAACAAAACTGGAAGTTTTTCGCATTTCGTGGAAAGAGCATGACTGCATACAGAAAGGCCGTAAAAACTGCTAGATCTGCTTATTTCTCGACTCTCTTAGAAGAAAATAAACACAACCCTAGGTATTTATTCGATACAGTGGCTAAATTAACCAAAAATAAAGCTTCAACTTCTGATGTCTGCCAACAGCACAGCAGTAATGACTTTATGAACTTCTTTACGTGCAAGATTGATAATATTAGGAAAAAAATTATAACCATGCAGCCGTCTACTACAGTATCACATCAGACAGTGCATTGTAGTGTCACTGAGGAAAAATTACATTCATTCACTGCTATAGAAGAAGAAGAATTGGCTAAACTTGTTAAATCATCAAAAACAACATGTATGCTCGACCCTATACCGACTAAACTACTAAAAGAGATGCTTCCAGAGGTCATAGATCCTCTTCTTAATATCATTAATTCATCTTTGTCATTAGGATATGTAACGAAAACTTTTAAGTTGGCTATTATTAAACCACTTACTAAAAAAACGCAACTTGATCCTACAGAATTAGTCAATTACAGGCCAATCTCAAATCTACCCTTTCTGTCAAAAATACTAGAAAAGGCAGTATCCTCACAATTATGCTCCTTTTTAGAAAGAAATGGTATCTGTGAGGATTTCCAGTCAGGATTTAGACCGTATCATAGTACTGAGACTGCTCTCATTAGAGTTACAAATGATTTACTCATCATCCGATCGTGGTTCTATATCTCTATTAGTGTTACTCAATCTTAGCGCTGCATTCGATACTAATCGACCACAACATTCTTTTGAATAGACTCGAAAATTATGTTGGTATTAGTGGAATTGCATTGGCATGGTTTAAATCATACTTATCTGACCGTTATCAGTTTGTAGCAGTAAATGAAGAGATGTCACACCGATCACAAGTTCAGTATGGAGTACCGCAAGGCTCAGTGCTAGGACCATTGCTTTTCACCCTGTACATGCTACCACTGGGAGATATTATTAGGAAGCATGGAGTTAGTTTTCATTGTTATGCTGACGATACTCAGCTCTATATTTCTTCACGCCCTGACGAAACTTACCAATTCACAAGATTAACGGAATGCATAGCTGATATAAAAAATTGGATGACTAGTAATTTCCTGCAGCTTAATTCAGAAAAAATATAATTTTTAATTATTGGACAAAAAAACTTCACAAGTAATAACCTAGAATTCTGTCTAACACTCGATGGCTACTCTGTCAAGTCCTCGTCGTCAGTTAGGAACTTGGGTGTGCTCTTTGATACCAATCTTTCATTTGAAAGCCACGTTTCTAACATCTGTAAAACTGCATTCTACCATCTTAAAAATATATCTAAATTACGGCATACGCTTTCAATGCAAAATGCAGAACAGTTAGTACATGCTTTAATGACCTCAAGGCTAGATTATTGTAATGCTCTACTGGGTGGTTGCCCTGCTCACTTAATAAATAAACTGCAGCTGGTCCAAAACGCAGCAGCTCGACTTCTTACTAGAACTAGGAAGTATGACCATATTAGCCCGGTTCTGTCAACACTGCACTGGCTCCCTATTAACCCCCTGAACCCGAAGAACGCGCCCATGCGTTTGTCATTTTTGGCCTCACAGACATGAACGATATGTCTTTACAAAGCTTAAAGTGTCTACTTTTTTTATGTACACTCAAAATAAAAACTAAATGTTGTGCTTTTCGCTAAATAAAGAAAACAAACAGGATGCGCGTTCTCCCGTCTGTCTGCCTGTTATGTCCATTCTGAAATGCGTCTGAAAATAAACTCAGAACTCAGAGAATGTCACACAGACACGACAGATATATCTTTATAAAGCTTAGAATGTCTACTTTTAAATGAAGTCATTTATATAAAAAACAAATATTCTCTGTTTATGTAATCCGTATGAAACAGCGAGAGGTAGAGTTCCTCCAGCGGCGCCTCATTATCTTTAATGTGACCACACCCACGCGCGCGATAAGCAATTCACATGCACTTTTTTTTTTTTTTTTTACCACTGCTCTATGTGTTGTTTTCATGTGTAAATCCAAGTATACACTACCGTTCAAAAGTTTTAGATTTTCTAATGTTTTCAAAAAAATTTATTCTGCTTAACAAGGCTGCATTTATTTGATCCAAAATACAGCAAAAACAGTAATATTGCGAAGTATTTTTATAATTTAAAATAATTGTTTTCTATTTGGATATATTTTTAAAATGCAATTTATTCCATTTTATTTACTTCAGTTTGCATGATCCTTCAGAAATCATTGTAATATGCTGATTTGCTGCTCAAGAAACATTTCTTATTATTATGAATGTTGAAAACATTTGTGTACAATTTATTTCAGGATTCTTTGATAAATAGAAAGTTCAAAACAACAACATTTATCTGAAATAGAAATCTATTGTAACATTATACACTACCATTCTGTTTTTGTTGCTGTTTTGTTTTTTGTTTTTTGAAAGAAATTAATACTTTTATTCACAAAGATTCCTTATATTGATAAAAAAAACAGTAAAGACATTTATAATGTTACAAAATCTTTTTATTTCAGATAAATGTTATTCTTTTGAACCCAGAGGGAACTTTCCATTCCCTCTGGGTTAAATCTTTGATTTATCAAAGAATCCTGAAAAAAATTACACAATTGTTTTCAACATTCATAATAATAAAAATGTTTGTTGAGCAAATAATCATATTAGAATGATTTCTGAAGGATCATGTGACACTGAAGACTGGAGTAATGGATGCTGAAAATTCAGCTTTGACATCACAGGAATAAATTACACTTTACCATGTATTCACATAGAAAACATTTATTTTAAATTGTAAAAATATTCCACAATATTACTGTTTTTACTATTTTGGATCAAATAAATCCAGCCTTGGTGAGCAGAAGAGACTTTTTTTTTTTTTTAAAACATACAGATCTAAAACTTTTGAACGGTACTGTAGGTCTAAAGTCTTTATGTAAGGAAAATGTATAGTCAGATTACTTTTAAATTAAACGTGATTTTGTGAATAAGCTACAAACAATACATTCAATCATGAAGTCTCCTCACATGCATTCTCTATAGTTCCCTCTGTCACATTCCTCATTAATATTCAGGGGAGGAGTCGTTGACGCCTCAGGTGTGAATCTCATCATTATTCATGATGGTCCACACCCTCCCCGCATACAGCCATTCTGACAATAAGTGTCTTACAAAAGTTAAATGACTATATTGTTTTGTGTGAATGAGTGATCAAAATGCTTTTCACATTGTTTTGAAGAAAAAACTCTAGGCAACAACATCCAGTTCTGAAAAGCCTTGTGAACAAATGTTTACTGTGTGTTATATGGCCTGATTTCAGTGATTTAACATTTTAGTTTTTTCAAAAACTACGCATAAACATTATTTTCTCAAAACTACAAACTTTTATGTACATGTTGCTCACATTTTACTGTAGCCCTGTTTGTGCTGAATACAGTGTAATCAGACTTTAGCCATTAATATGCTTTAAAGCAACTGAAAAAAACACAAATGTCAGAGCATGTCAAACTACTTCTTTCAAATACTTGTTCTCCCCACTGTATATCGATAACAATATAAAAAATGACCCATGGGCAACTTTGTTTTGATTTTTTTGCCACTTCCTATCAAAATTTTGACATTTGGGCTATGATATATAGTTAATCAACTTGTATTCCGTGTTTCCTACGCTGGTTTCGTCTCGATCGGAATAACGGTTTCGAAGATATTCGCAAATGTTTTTTAAGTGCTAAATCATAACGCTGCACAAACCATAAGGCAAAACCTGGCATGTTTGGTATCGTTGGATTCGGCAAGGATTCAGGAGATAAAAAAAAAAGTTACTCCCGTGAAAATAAGTTGACCACACCCAAAGTTATAAGCATTTGAAAAAAAAAATTCTCCACTAGGTGGCGCTGTTTTGAAACTTCTCAGGCTCCTTCAGGGCATCGTGGTGATCACCCATACAGAGTTTTGTAACAATCCGTTCATGTGTTCATAAAACACAGCATTTTAGCACATAATTCAAAATGGCCGACAGCCAAAAAAAAAAGTTGGCTAAAAAGTTATGATTTTTGGACAAACGGTTCAGAAGTTATAAGCAAAAATAGCCATTTTTCGTATCTCCGGACCAGTAGGTGGCGCTGTGCCGAAACGCTGCATGTCACTTCAGGTTATGCTTGTGATGACATGTACCAAGTTTGGTCTGAATACAATAAAGCGTTGCGGAGATACAGCCTTACATCTGTTTTTGCAAATGCTACGTAAAATTTGTTTGCGCGTTTATCAAAAACGATTTAACGAATCAACTTGAATTCCATAACTTTTTGTCAGCATTGTCTGAAGATGATCTGGTTCAATTTTCGTGAAAATCGGAGCAATGGCCTAGGAGGAGTTTGAAAAAGTAGGTTTTATGGAAAATTCAAAATGGCGGAAAATGACGTTATGGGGTGCAATCGAATTGTCTTGAACCAAGGAATCAGGAGGAGGAGGAGGAAGAAGAAGAAGAAGAGGAAGAAGAAGAAGAAGAGGAAGAGGAAGAGGAAGAGGAAGAAGAAGAAGAAGAAGAAGAACCGGAACGGATACAATAGGTGCCTCCGCACCTTCGGTGCTTGGCCCCTAATGAGATGCAATAGATTTAATTACCAATCAAATTAAATAAGTACCAACAAAATTCATCTTTGCAATGGAGAGGAAACACAGAAGCTGCATCTGAAGTGGCATTTAGATCATTTACACAGACTGTTTAAAGGTGCAGTGTGTGAATTTTAGCGGCATCACCCACTGCTCACCCCTCTCTTTTGAAGCACATAGAGAAGCTACGGGGGCCGACACAGGACAAAAATGTCAACGTCCGAGAGAGCAGAGTGACTAGTGCTCTGTAGAGAACTTTGTCTGTTTAGGGCTACTGTAGAAACATTACAGCGCGAAGAGGGACCCACGGTGTATGTAGATAGAAATGGCTCATTCTAAGGTAATAAAAACATAACGGTGCATTATGTAAGGTCTTTATACACCACTGAAAACATAGTTATGTATATTATATTACACTTCTGTCAATAGATCCTCATAAATAGGATGCAGCTCAGAGGTGACAAATGAATAACCTGCAGTTACAAATGCATAAATAATATTTAAAACATAAAACGTTGAATATTGAAAAGATTTAAAACATGAAAAGATACCTTAAATGTGAAATTAAAACCGCCAGTAAGTGCCAGCAAGTCACTGTTAATGAGTGAGTTATTGAGATTCAACCGATTCATTCAAATGGCTGATTCATTCAGGAACGAAACATTTGACTATCTTAACATATCTTAAGTCACTGAATCATTGATTCAACTGATTCGTTCAAAATGCTGATTCATTCAGTAAGGAAACACCTCCGTGTGTTGCTCAGAGATGCAATTACAGTGCTGTGACTTTGTTTTGAACTATTTTCATTGGCGAAATAGAGCAAAAACAGGCAATATAGTGTCTAAAATGTAAGTCACTTAATATTAACTTCTTGTTTAGTAAACTTGTAAAATCAATACCACATTTGTTGTCATGCTGATACCTGGAGAAAAACTGCACTCTTTGTGCGATATTAACCCTCTTAAATTATATAAATATAGACTAACACACAGTGAAAGCGTGCACTCTAAATGTGCAACCGCAGTTCCGCACTAGTCTAATCTACAGGACTACATCACGTAGTGTATGCATGCACTCTCTGGGTGTGTGTGTGAGGGATATACTCAATAATGTCAGATCGCACATCGTTAAAACAACAATTATGATATTAAATCACAGACGATATATCGCACACCCCTAGGGACACCCCTCCAAATCATTGAATTCAGGTGTTCCAATCACTTCCATGGCCACAGTTGTATAAAATCAAGCACCTAGGCAAAAAGACTGCTTCTACAAACATTTGTGAAAGAACGGGTCGCTCTCAGAAGCTCAGTGAATTCAAACGTGGTACCGTGATAGGTTGGCCACCTGTGCAATAAGTCCATTTGTGAAATTTCCTCACTAATAAATATTCCCTGGTCAAGTGTTAGTAGTATTATAACAAAGTGGAAGCAATTGGGAACAACAGCAACTCAGCCACGAAGTGGTAGGCCAGGTAAAACAAAAAAATAATAAAATAAAATAAAAATAGAAAAAATTATTCACAGAGCGGGGTCAGCATGCTGAGGCGCACAGTGCGCAGAAGTCGCCAACTTTCTGCAGAGTCAATAGCTACAGACCTCCAAACTTCGTGTGGCCTTCAGATTAGGTCAAGCAGAGTGCGTAGAGAGCTTTATGGAATGGGTTTCCATGGCCGAGCAGCTGCATCCAAGCCTTACATCACCAAGTGCAACGCAAAGCGTCGGAAGCAGTGGTGTAAAGCACGCCGCCACTGGACTCCAGAGCAGTGGAGCTGTGTTCTCTGGAGTGATGAATCACGCTTCTCTGTCTGGCAATCTGATGGACAAGTCTGGGTTTGGCGGTTGCCAGGAGAACGGTACTTGCCTGACTGCACTGTACCAAGTGTAAATTTGGTGGAGGGGGGATTATGGTGAGGGGTTGCTTTTCAGGGGTTGGGCTTGTCCCCTTAGTTCCAGTGAAAGGAACTCTTAATGCTTCAGCATACCATTTTTCATGGCCACAGAAAAATAATTCTTCCTTAACATTTACAGCGCTTAGAGTGTGTAACAAAATCGATCATTTAAGTGACAATTTGTTTGCAGGCAGGGAGTCAGAACCAGCTATGTATTGTGCACAATTTTTATTAACTAAATCACGAACACAAATAAACTAACAGAAACGCATACACACAAATCACACATACATGGGTAAGATGGAAAGTGACAATGAAACCGAAAAACGGGAATGAAGCTATGGAAAAAGAGTCATTAACCATGAAAAGAACCATCAGCTTGTTATTTTCAAAGCACCTTGTTAGGAGGATTTTACTGCTTATCCTAACCCTCTGATTAGTTAAAACAGGCGATACTTGCATTGCCGGTGCAGTTGAAGCAGTTTCGTAAAGTTCCTGATTTGATGGTTCTGTGAGTCGATGGTGTTGAAGTTGCAATCGATTTTTTCTGCGTTGACTGAAGATATAATGAACTTGCACGGTTAGTTTCGACTCCGTCATGATCAAGGAAGTTGCACATGGCTTGAGGTGTTAGGCCTGCCGGCCCGCGACCGTGTGGTCGGACCGGGTTTCTGTCCCACACATGCACGGCAACCAGGAGAGGCAGGAAGAGCGCTGATGGTTTCTCAGTGTTGGAATGAGGAAATTTCAGTCCGACTCTGTTGGAAGAGTCCTCTCTCTCCTGGGCGGAGAGTGAAGACATAACAGGCTGTGGTTGAGGCCTGCCGGCGCCCATGCGCCCCGGTGGGGTCCCCCCACCCCCATCAACCAGCAGGAGCAGCAATAGAAAGAAGAAGAGAGAGAGATCTGTGCGAGGGCCTTTTAACCTCTGAAGGGGTCAGTGAGCCAATCGTACTTAGGCTTTCGGAGGGAAAGTTTTCCGATCCTTTGTCTCAAGCAGATCGTTTGCATATGTAACTGGATTTGTTGCTGATGAAGAAACTATTATAGATTCTTGTGATAGTAATACGTTGCACAGGTATCGACACATTATATACACATATTATATACACTCATTCAGATCTTCAAAGTACAACTCCGTAGGCACCAAACAAGGTATAGCTGAGGTGAAATTAACTGCGGGTTCTATCATAAAACATGCATAAACAAAATACCATATGAGAGACACTACACAAGACAGTAATAATCATACACACAATGTCCTGGGATGCACGTTCATTTATAGATCAGTTTGTCTATAAATGAATGCAGGAAAGTCTGTTTAAGGTCTATGGGTCTTCCTATGGCACTTGTTTTTCACATTCTTTCAAGCCATAAACAAAAAGTCTTCTCTGATGGTAGCCCTGGTAACAGACCTTTCCTGCTTTATTGGCTCTTTTGGGGGAAGGTTCGTTACTAAGCATAAAGCATTTAAAGCATATTTGTTAAATGTAACAAGTAATCATGTGTCTGATTTGTCTCAGTCGTTACATAATTCCCCCCTTTCAATCGTTGTTGCCCCTCCTATGGAAAACAGCGAGCGATATCGAAGGTGCAGAAAGATCAGACACACCTCCAGCATACAAGGCTGGAAGGCAGTGGTGAGCTCTGGTTGTTTGTGTCCCCTGGAGTGATGGTCGTTCCATGGCGGATAATGTAGACAGTAGCCAAATTCAGGTCTCTGAGCTTGTGCAGCAGGTGTCGAGGCAGCAGGTGTCGAGGCAGCAGGTGCCCTGACAGTGTGTCACCTGTCATCCTGAAGTCAGTTTGTGTGGGGCAGGTGTCTGCTTATGTTTGCAGGAAGTGGTTAAGGGTATGTGTGGCATGAAGAGGGTTTAAGGCTGACCTAGTGCTGGTGGCAGGAGGGCAGCAGGTGGTTGTTAGCCTCTCAGTCACGAGAAGTCTGAAGGATTGGAGTTTTGCTCTGCTCTTGTGGCGGTGCTGATGTGAGCTTGCCTGAGCTGTGTTGGGCAAGGAGTCGGAAGCTTGTCCTTCACAGTACTCCTCGGGTGAGTCCTGTTCAGCGAGCTATTTTGCTTGTGTCAGCAGCTCCTGTAACTTTGTGGCAGGCGTGTCCAGCTGTCCTCGTGCAGCCTCCGATTGACACCCGTGTGAAGGGTTTGGAGGAGGATGTTGTCGTCGACGGTTGTGGGGTTTGCAGGTTGAGGGTGCTGTCTTCCAAGGCTTCTCCCAGTGGCTTGTCTGGTACCTGGGCTGTTGCCATAGTGACAGTTCTGCACTGGTCCTGTGCTTGCTCTGTCCAGCTGCTCTCATTGTTCAGCAGCTGTCTGAGCCGTTTAAAGTCTTTTGATTCTGGTTTGAGCCTCAGTCTCTAGTTGGTCTGTGAGGCTTTGAGCATGTGTCCGCTCCTTGCTGGTCTCTGTGATCTGTTGTGTGAGGTTGTTTTACCTTCTGTTTCAGATCCATGAGGTGGGAGCTAAGGAGGTGATACCCTTGGTCACCTGTGTGGCTGCAACTCTGGCTTGGGTCATGTATTGTTAGTCCTCTTCTCTCATTGTCCAGTTGCGTTGGCTCTGGTGCTGTAGGCTTTCAGCAACCCTGGGTGGAATGGTGTTCCTCGCAATGGCCAGTCAGTCCTTTAGGTCTCCCATCTGGGAGGATATGCTGAGTATCTGCAACATTTTGGCACACTTGTTGTTGAGAGCAAGGGTGAGAGACCAATGCATGACCCTAAAGAGTTCATAGCTAAAGGTTTAATGGGTCAGCTAGGGATATAGCATACAGCTTGATGTTTCTGGCATAGCTTGCTACTGAAATGTGTCTGCTATGATTACGATCTTAGCCGTGGATGCTAAGATTTGAGTGGTTCTGAGGATGTTTCTGAAAGGTGTAAGCCGAGTTTTAATAAATGTCTTAAGATGGTTCTTATGGTCAAATTATTTCTCAGAATCTCCTAATGGCTCGCACAGGCTAGATCTCTTAAGAGGTGAAAAAGGAAAAAGAACAGCTTTCCTATTCAGTTTATGTTTATTACCGGTGCACAGAACTATAGTTATGCCCTAGTAGTCATTGAGATTACTTGTGTAGCAGGGACATAGAAGTTAGTGCACTCGTTGAGAGTAAACAGAATCACAAATAAAAAGTGTCTCTGGTTCCTTTCGGGCTCTATGGGGAGCAAAAACCACGCTATATAGAGTTAAAAGGTGGTGCTTATACTTTCAGATATTCAAGAACTTGAGGTTATATTCAACAAAACGCAAATATTGTTTGGCATTTGCTAATTTTACTCATGTAGACTTCATGCTCATGCTTCTCTCTACTTTGAACCATAGGCTTCTTGCAATTGTCTAAAGAGTAAATAAAATAAAGTTTTACAACAAGTTAAAACTCGTTTGAGCACACAGAATTACATCCGTCTTGTGAATGAATACTGATGTTTCTTTCAGCGAATGAAACATAGTATTGATCACCAGGTAGCTACGCTTGTAGATGCAGCTAAAGTTTAGATGAATGACATCAATCCAACTATAATTTCTAAGGCCTTTACACTGTCAAAAGGGGAGCATCACCCAAATCTATATCTATATAACACTGTACTGAGATTTCGTCATCAGAAACAGGTTAAGCAATAGGTATTTCTTCAACCAAAGCAGACTAATCTATTCTGGTACAGTTTATATGCTGCTGAGCTGAGATTCTTTTGTCAAAACAGACTTACGCTTTAATACTGAAATTAGAGTCTCTTTGCTAAAGTCAGAGTAACCTTATACTGATACCATCTGACATATGTTAAGATGTGTTAAAACTCTTTCTGTTACAGTAGAGATGTCAATTCAAGCTATTGCTTTATCTGCATCTAACAAGCCAGCAACTAGCGATCGACATGTGTATCGAATGTTGTGTCAAATGTCGTGTCGGGATTATTAAAGGCACATTTTTAGGTGGACAGTGGTTTAAGCGAATGGCGCTAGGCCGTGCTAGCTTAACCAGCTCAATCTGTCGTCACAGTGACGTATGCGCTATCTGGAGTTAGCGTTTCCTTTGACAAGTCATTGTCATGGAAACCAATGTGCCGTAGTACCAAATCAAACAGTGTAGGGCAATTCCATGCAAAGGTCATCCTTACCATGAAAAAATTAAGTTTTTACCAAAAGAACAAAACCCTTTTTAAGTTGTCCATTTAGGTCTGTAATATACTGTATTAATGTGCTGTAACAGAAATGAAGAAAATTGCCTTATCCACCACATATGAGGTGAGCAACAATGCTAAAATTACATTTTCAACCAACGATATTTCATGCTTTCAAAAGAGGGATCAAAGACCCCCCTTTTTAAACTTTATTTTAACAGTAAGCATTTTGCAGAAAGATGGAGGCATGCCTGAGAAATAAATAAAGTGATTTTGTCATAACAGCACTTCCTGTTGAATTTATAAGGGCTATAATTAAGAGGTCATGGCTTCAGTGCTGTGTCACGTCCATAACGTTTTAACGGTTAAGTTTATATAATATAATTATAAACACAAATAACTTGAAACTTTATATACAAAGCTAAATTATGTCTATGCTTATTAGGATTTACAATTCATCTTACTACTTTGCTCTGAACAACCATAAAAATGTGTTACGGACGTGACCGTTACGGACGCTTCATATGAAATCATATGCATATGACTATTAGCCTATTGTGATCTGTTTCAGGCGTACCTGAAATATCCGTACATATCCAATAATCGCAATAATCTTTGTGCTTTGTTAGTTTTAATACGGAAAAAGGTCTCAACTTTTAAATTCAGTCGATTTTATAACAAAATGCAAACAATAGCCTATATGTGGCGCTCTTTACTAAAGCGTGAGTGTAGCGCCTCAGTGCAAGCGGCAGATCGAGCGGATCACGCGCACATGAACCGATCTTCTCTTCTTCTTTTCCAGTTACAGAACGAAATATGAATGTCAGAAGGTAGGCTATATGATACAGTACAACTTACAGAAGAGCATTGTGTCATATCCATTTGAAATACAGCGATTTAGTATAATAAAGTTGATTAATTGTGCAATCTTGCCACACTGGTGTCGCAGATGTCAATATTTGGTGGTTTAAATGCCCACTCGAGGTATCTGTTAAAGTTTTAAAGCAGTCTTTTAGTGCCGCTTTCAGACTGGTCACGTCCATAACGGAGATCAGTCACGTCCGTAACACTGTTTTTTCCTCATAAATGCGAACACGAAAAATAAAATAAAATGAATATTTTATGTTCTGTGGAGAGCCAACCCTTCTTCATTCAGTGGGTATTATTACTTTTGGTTTACGCAGTCTAATTCATAGAATTCATAAAAAATATGTTATCAACTAAAACTTAAGAGTCTTTTTTTTGTCACGTCCATAACGCACGTATATTTCTCTCATCTAAAATATAAAACGCGTGTAGACTGAATTTTTTTTTTCATGTCTGGGCATGGGCAAAGGTCTATGACTATATAAAAAAAACTGTTCAATATATTGGTATTAAATGCATTCTATAAGAATTTATATTTCAAGTTTTGACTGCAAATGTCATGTCCATAACGCTGGAATTGCCCTGTATATCAAATGTCTGTATGTTTCAAAGAGCTGTGCCTAGTCTGTTGACATGTGAGGCTTACACAGGTCCTGGTGGGTGGCAGGGCTGGATGTCTGAGGCACACTGGCACACTTGTGAGAACACGGGAGAGAAATGGCAAAGGCAAATGCAAGTTCGCACAGCAGTTGGTAAGTTATCTGTGTGGGGGAACGACTATGTGGACCACATGAATGGCTATGTGGGCCACATAAGGCGTGAATAGCTGATGTGGGGCAGCTAGTAAGGCAGGGCGTTAAGATTTTGTGTTGGTAAACACACATAACGAATTTGAGTATCTTTGTTGACGGGCTGTAAGCAGGCAGCTAATGACTGGGCTGTACGTGTGGTCAAACTATTACTCAAAATACTGATGGTTCTTCTCACAGGTTGTCACTACGAGAGTAACAAATAAAACAAAACTGAAATAAGATGAAATCAGAAAGGGAAAGGAAGAGAGGAATGTTTTACCTATTTAGTTTTAACTAGGAGATATGTCTAAGCAGGTGTCACTGGTGGGTGATGCTGCACTAGATCATAATCCTAGAGTTGGACTGTTAGCTAAGCTAGCAGGGACACACCAAACACCTCAAGGTCAAAAGAAAAGAAACAATGGGAAGTGTTTCTAGTTCTATCTGGGCCTACAGTGCGTTTGGACGGTAACCGTATTTCGTGGACTAGGCCTGGCACGGAGGAGTGAGAAGGGGGTAGAGAAAAGACAGGAATTAGGATACTAATATCCTATGTAACTCATTAAAGAAACAACAGTTGCTAGAACTACTGTAATCTTATGCAGAGAGGGAAAATGGTGATGGTAAAAAAACTAAAATAAGGTAAAAGTAAAAGTAGAATGTTCTTATAGCTCTACAGGGCTCCAAACTAACATTTGAGAGCAGTGGCACCAGCGCCACTAAGTTCTACAGATGGTGGCGCTGGAGGAAAATTTATCATAAAGTTAATTTAATCATAAAATTACTATTGTTTTGCATTGTTTTGTTAATAAGTGCAGTTACTAATAATAGTACATGTTTGTTTATTGGAAATTTAACAGTGAAGCACTGAGCTTGAATTGATATGCAGAAAAAATTAACTTTTATTTACAACAGTAATGTGCAAAAACCTAATTTTTATAAGGAACATTTTAATATTCCACTCTTATTAAATCTACTATTGTTCTTCTATAGTATCATACCGAACTAAAAGGAGCACTCTTTACTTGTTTTCTGTGTAATCCAGTCACAATTTGAAGAAAAGTTTTTGTTTTTCATGAGACTTTGTGACTTCCTACTTTTTTTCCATATATTAAGTCAAATAAGTGCTCCTATGCCACCACCTACTGGTTATAGTGGTAATTTCATGTCTGTTTTTTTCTTTTTTTTGCCTACACCTTTAAATTTTTAGTTTTACAAATCAAACTAAAAAATAATATTAAAATTGGGTAATATTTAGAGCTTTGAAGTGCTGGGAAAAGTGTGAAACACTTAAAAAAGTGTTTCACTCTCAAAAGGTTGTACCACCATCTCGACAGATGAATAATGTAAAAAAAAAAAAAAAAAAAAAAAAGAAAAGGAAAAAAGGAAAAAAAAAAAAAAGAACAAATATTCGACTATTCCTTCCACAATACCATGGGGTGTTACTACATTAAATCCATGGTGAATGTTTATGATTTGTGGACTAAAACCCCTGAATTTTTCAAAATGTTTCTCCTGGTCTCCATGTCAGCTGTTTGATCTGCTATCTGTGGTTTAACAGATTTCTGCACCAAACGCTTCCCACTAGGTCTCGCAGTAGCGATGTTATTAATACTGTGGTGAATTCAAGCGCTTTCTCACTCTCCCAGCGCTGTTTAGTAACGGTGTCGCGTGATCGAGATCGGCCCCTGTATGAGCTCGCGCTGCGCTGTCTATTATTGCTCCGAGCTGATAAACGGTCCGCGCAGCACAGCTCAAACGAGTAGCGCGGTTCCGTTCCGCTTTCGTTTAGTTTGCCGTTCGATGTTTCTCATATGTAACAGAAATGGCAGCTCTTATTAGTTGGGCACCACGGTGGTCGCACCAGTGCGACCTCTAACCAAATTCAGTCGCACCAGCAAGAAAAAAGGTCGCAACATGCGACGATTTAGTCTCAGTCTGGAGCCCTGCTCTAGAAAACTAAAAAGAACGGTAAATAGACAAGTTGATTTAATCAAATTTGAAATTTTATTTAAATTCAATTTAGCTGAATAGGGATATTCAGGCTAAACAAAAGTAAGTAAATGAAATAAAATAAAAATAGAGGAATAAAAGTGAAATTAGAATTTCCTTGTAGCTCTAGAAGACTAAAGGAAATTAAATTAATTGATTTAATTAAATTTCAAATTTAATTCAATTCAACTTGGCTGAATAGGGATATTCATGCTAGACAAAGTGAGTGAATGAGATATAAAATAGAATAGATGAGGAATAAAGTTGAAATAAAACAAACACACACAAAACAAAAACACAATGGTTTATACCAGTGATGGGTGCCTTTGAGGCACGCCTTGGTATTAAATGCACCGAAACCTGCGCGAATCATTTGTCTTGAATCAGTGATTCGAAGCGCATATCAAACTGCTAAAGTCGCGTGATTTCAGTAAACGAGATCGTTAAGCATCATGGCTGTTTCAAAATGATTTCAAATTTCAATGGTTCGTCACTAGGTCTTGTGAACCAATGTCTATATATGATTTGTATATGCGCTCGTATCAATTGTAAATCTAAACACATTTAGTGACGCCTTTGATTGATAAAAGAAAGAGGCATATTTAACATTCTCTTATTTGTCTGATTAGCCTAGCTTTCACAAAACGAGCCCTACAGTTTACTGAAATATCATGCCTTAAAAGAAACCTCATGTTTAGGTGGTTCATTGATTGTCTTTAATTGATTACACCTTCAATAAAACATTTGTGAATGGCCTGTTAAAGATGTTTCATTGAGTTGAGCTCTCGCTGCGCTTACTGTTCTGACTAGCAGGGGTCACCAGCTTGTGGCGCTTTGAGCGGTTCAAATCAGTGAATCATTTGTGACACAATGGATTTGTTTGAGTCGGAGCTTCACAAAGCTTTGGATCCGTCATCAATGGTTCAAATCAAAGTCCCTTAGACTAAAGGGTCCCAAAGTCTATAGAGTCTTTGGTTAGAATGTTACACTCTACGCTCACACGTGTCTAGGTGTTAGCAGGGTGCTAACAGCTTTTAGTCGAGGTAAAGGGCTTTAACTTGTAGGGTATACATGTAGGTTTGCTTAAGAGCTAACTCTGGCTACACACAGTGGTTGTGCAACGGTCTGTGACGTGAGTGCTGCTATCAGATTATCAGAAGTGTCTGCTCACACATTCTGTTTTCATTCGTTGCCAAGAGACCAATGCCAGCTCACAACACAACCCAAATGGAGCAGCGTTCGGGCCACGCTGAGAGCTCGCACTGAGAACTCTAGCGGGGTCAGTCATGACTGACAAATCAAAACAGCACATCACTTCACAGACAATGGTGAATTACTAGTTAGCTAGGCTAGAATTTACACCAATAATTCGATGCGACTGTTTCATATAAGCAGTTTGACGCATCAATATGAATACGATGACGTAACGAATAGGGATGGGACGATTACCGGTTTCACAAGAAACCACAATGTACTGACGGTTAGTATTATCTTTTAAAATGTAATTATCATTAAAACCGTGTTTGATTATCGTGATTTTGAAAACTCACGGTAAATCCTGTCCAGCCAGCATCAGTCTGATGCAGGCACTGCGTGCAATGTTGTTTTTTGAACGAGAAGGAATGGCTGAAGGCAGTGACAGCACTTTCGAGATTTTTCAGTCTTCTAAAAGGACCAAATCTGAGGTGTGGTCATATTTTGGCTTTTACAAAAGTCCTGAGGGAAACTTTATTGAGGATGGCCACCCTGTCTGCAGAACATGCAAAACAAACGTCACTGCAATAGGGAGAAACACTTCAAATCTGCCGAGTCATCTTCGTGACCATCACCCACTCTTGTATAGCGAACGCAAGGCAAGTTAACTTTGACCTCAATACCAAAACTACATCTGGGAAATAATTGGACACAAAATGTTGTTTAGAGTTGAATTATTTTATTTTACTCACTTGAAATTAACGCGAAGCTTCCGCGAAGTTCAAACAAGACTATTAAGGGTGACATTTAAGGGATAATAATGTATATTCATTGTACACTTATTACACAGATTTTTTTTACCACATAAATAATTACGGGGACATATTGAATTGAGATTAATGTTTTAAATCCTACCTGTTTATAAATCCATTTTGTACAGCGTACAAAACAATCATCCAGACAAGGTGATCCACATCAATATTATAGTAGTATTAATGGTAAAGTCCTCTGATTTCATTTTAAATACAATTAAAAATGGAGACGCAAGTTGCATTTGAATGAAACAAGAGAGCGTGTCCGTTGTGATACGTGCTGCGCTGTTATAATGCGTTGCTATTGACGACGGTCATTATAAGGAAGGAACTGGCACAGAATAGAATTTTGCTTAAAAAGTGCATAGAGCTGCTTGTTTATTTGTTGTTTGTTGATTTTCAAATATAAAACTTGTTGAAATGTTTTTAGTGCGTGCATCAGTTCTTTTTGAACACTTTCATCTCATTTTAACAAACCTGTGATATTGATAATCGTGATAATTTTGCTCACTATAATCGTGATATAAAATTTTCATACCGTCCCATCCCTAGTAACGAATAATAATAATAATAATAATAATAATAATAATAATAATAATAATAATAAGGCCTTAAAATTTTCATACCGTCCCATCCCTAGTAACGAATAATAATAATAATAATAATAATAATAATAATAATAATAATAATAATAATAATAATAATAATAAGGCCTTAATCAGTGACTGAGGAGCATCGCTCAGATCACCATTACAAACACTGTAGTGAGATTTCTTCGTCTCACAGGTTAATTCATGCTGCTAATCTGAAATTTCTTCGTCAGGAAAAGACTTATGTATTTAAAGCTGAAAGTGGTGTTTTCTTCGCCCAAGATCAAGATAATTTATTCTGGTACCGTTTATACGTGCTGCTAATCTGAGATTCATCAGAAAAAGGCTTACGCTCGTTTAACGACTGAAATTATGATTTCTTCATGTTCGTTTCTTATTGTACGATTTAAACAAGCATTCTAGCATTGAGAAACGTTCTGCCGTTCGTAGGAAGGCGCATTTTAAGCTATAGTTTTGCTGATTTTATCAGAAACTTGTACATGCATGTATGATGTTAATAAAGTTTATGGAACAACATGATTGATTACTGGGTCCTTCTGCAAACAATTGTTTAAAATGATGCCCGCGTTTTCTCCACCATTTATGTAGCGAGTTAGCTCAAAGGGGAAATATTAATAATTATTCATATCATGAATATTTGAATCAGTTAATGAGATTAACTTGATGTAGCTACATTAACATTACAATCAATCAATCAGTTCATCCTGTGAACACTCAGTGTTCTAAGAGAAGGGTATTTTTCATGGCCACAGAAAAATAATTCTTCCTTAGCATTTACAGCGCTTAAAGCGTATAACAAAATAGATCATTTAAGTGACAATTTGTTTGCAGGCAGGGAGTCAGAACCAGATATGTATTGTGCACAATTTTTATTAACTAAATCACGAACACAAAAAAAACAAAAAACAAAAAAAACAAACACACACACAAATCACACATACATGGGTAAGATGGAAAGTGACAGAATGAAACCGAAAAATGGGAATGAAGCTATAGAAAGAGTCATTAACCATGAAAAGAACCATCAGCTTGTTATTTTCAAAGCACATTGTTAGGAGGATTTTACTGCTTATCCTAACCCTCTGATTAGTTAAAATAGGCGATACTTGCATTGCCGTTTCGTAAAGTTCCTGATTTGATGGTTCTGTGAGTCGATGGTGTTGAAGTTGCAATCGATTTCTTCTGCGTTGACTGAAGATATGATGAACTTGCACGGTTAGTTTCAACTCTGTCATGGTCAAGGAGCTGCACATGGCTTGAGGTGTTGGGCCTGCCGGCCCGCGACCGTGTGGTCGGACCGGGTTTCCGTCCCACACACGCACGGCAACCAGGAGAGGCAGGAAGAGCGCTGATGGTTTCTCAGTGCAGTGACGGCGAAGTTGCAATTTCAGTCTGACTCGGAATGAGGAAATTTCAGTCTGACTCGGAATGAGGAAATTTCAGTCTGACTCGGAATGAGGAAATTTCAGTCTGACTCGGAATGAGGAAATTTCAGTCTGACTCGGAATGAGGATTTTCAGTCTGACTCGGAATGAGGAAATTTCAGTCTGACTCTGTTGGAAGAGTCCTCTGTCCTAGGCGGAGAGTGAAGACATAACAGGCTGTGGTTGAGGCCTGCTGGCGCCCATGGGCCCCGGTGGGGTCCCCCAACGCCCATCAACCAGCAGGAGCAGCAGTAGAAAGAAGAGAGAGAGAGAGAGAGAGAGAGAGAGAGAGATCTGTGCGAGGGCCTTTTAACCTCTGAAGATGGCCTCTTCTCTTAGGGGTCAGTGAGCCAATCGTACTTAAGCTTTCGGAGGGAAAGTTTTACGATCCTTTGTCTCAAGCAGATCGTTTGCATATGTAACTGGATCGGTTGCTGATGAAGAAACTATTATAGATTCTTGTGATACTAATATGTTGCACAGGTATCGACACATTATATACAAAATCATTCAGATCTTCAAAGTACAACTCCGTAGACACCAAACAAGGTATAGCTGAGGTGACATTAACCGCGGGTTTTATCATAAAACATGCATAAAATCAAAATACCATACGAGAGACACACTACACAAGACAGTAATAATCATACACACAATGTCCTGGGATGCACGTTCATTTATAGATCAGTTTGTCTATAAATGAATGCAGGAAAGTCTGTTTAAGGGCTATGGGTCTTCCTATGGCCCTTGTTTTTCACATTCTTTCAAGCCATAAACAAAGTCTTATCTGATGGTAGCCCTGGTAACTGAGACCTTTCCTGCTTTATTGGCTCTTTTAGGGGAAGGTTCGTTACTAAGCATAAAGCATTTAAAGCATATTTGTTAAATGTAACAAGTAATCATGTGTCTGATTTGTCTCAGTCGTTACATGTCTGTGAATATTAAACCGCGAAAGACCGAATAAATATGAATTCTGCATGTTCCTCATGTCTCTGTGTGACGTATTAAACTGCAGATTAACATTTATAGACTCTATAATATAACAAATACGCTACATAAAATGTCATAGACGTAAGACTGTTTAGACAAGATTTCTTTGGCCTGTTTTGGACAGATTATAGTAAGTGTTTACTGTAAAATAGCCTAGTGTCACATCAATAAAGCTTTTGTTCGCATATTTCTGCTCAGATGCTATAAATACAGTACCAGTCAAACATTTGGACACATTACTATTCGAATTAATGTTTTTGAAAGAAGTATCTTATGCTCATCAAGCATGCATTTATTTAACCAAAAATACAGAATTTTCTATTTTAATATTTTTATTCTATATCACATCTATTTATCATAGCAGAAGAGCAACAAAATAATGCTTCACAAAAAATAAAGCGAAGATGATGAACGAATGAAAAGGAAGCACAAAAAAAATGAACATACAGTACACAAGAATAAATACAAACAAGGGTTCATTGTTAGTTGGCTACAGCACAGACAAACAATGACACTCAAAACCAGTGTTACTCACGTATGGAGCAGAATTAAAGCAACCTCCGCGTCTGTTTTCAGGCCTTCCCACTTAACTTTCTCCAGCGCTGGGAAGCTTTTCTAATATTAACATCCTAAAGCTTTTCCTGATCATAACCCTTTATTTTCCAGTGATATTCTTATGAGCTTTTCTCTTTTGTAATGTCTCTTAGGCATCTCTCTTTCAACAGTCTTTCTTCAAATCTCCCTCTTGCTCGTTCTCTCTCCTCCATCGTCATAAGCCCCCTAATGCTGATTGGCATACACGTTTGTTGTTGTGTCTGGTTGTGTTGGTCCAATCGCCTTTTTCAAATATTGCTTACCCCACCTTTAATACTAACAATTACAATAGGGGCTTCAGCCCCTTCAGGGCTTGGCCCCTAATAATTAAACATTCTACAACAAATCTACATGCAGAATGACAAGCCTTGCCCCCACATTTTCCTCAGCAGACTGCCCCCTCATGACATTCCATTTATAAATCAGATATTCGTCTGAATGCCCGTTATTCGTTTAAAATCAGCTTTAGTAAAACATTTATTTTTTCTAATAGAAAAATCTCAAAACAGTGTAACTACATTTCAACATTTTCTGAAGACAATTAGCACACTGCTAGTCAATATTTTGATATTGATTCATCAAAATTAGGATTGATGAAAATCAATTAATTATACTGTCAAGTCACTTTTATTTATATAGCGCTTTTTTACTGTCAACCTATTAGAGCACATTAAAATTAGATATATATATATATATATATATATATATATACACACACACACACACACACACACAGTGGGGAGAACAAGTATTTGATACACTGCCGATTTTGCAGGTTTGCCCACTTACAAAGCATGTAGAAGTCTGTAATTTTTATCATAGGTACTCTTCAACTGTGAGAGACGGAATCTAAAACAAAAATCCAGAAAATCACACTGTATGATTTTTAAGTAATTAATTTGCATTTTATTGCATGACATAAGTATTTGATACATCAGAAAAGCAGAACTTAATATTTGGTACAGAAACCTTTGTTTGCAATTACAGAGATCATACGTTTCCTGTAGTTCTTGACCAGGTTTGCACACACTGCAGCAGGGATTTTGGCCCACTCCTCCATACAGACCTTCTCCAGATCCTTCAGGTTTCAGGGCTGTCGCTGGGCAATACGGACTTTCAGCTCCCTCCAAAGATTTTCTATTGGGTTCAGGTCTGGAGACTGGCTAGGCCACTCCAGGACCTTGAGATGCTTCTTACGGAGCCACTCCTTAGTTGTCCTGGCTGTGTGTTTCGGGTCGTTGTCATGCTGGAAGACCCAGCCACGACCCATCTTCAATGCTCTTACTGAGGGAAGGAGGTTGTTGGCCAAGATCTCGCGATACATGGCCCCATCCATCCTCCCCTCAATACGGTGCAGTCGTCCTGTCCCCTTTACAGAAAAGCATCTCCAAAGAATGATGTTTCCACCTCCATGCTTCACGGTTGGGATGGTGTTCTTGGGGTTGTACTCATCCTTCTTCCTCCAAACACGGCGAGTGGAGTTTAGACCAAAAAGCTCTATTTTTGTCTCATCAGACCACATGACCTTCTCCCATTCCTCCTCTGGATCATCCAGATGGTCACTGGCAAACTTCAGATAGGCCTGGACATGCGCTGGCTTGAGCAGGGGGACCTTGCGTGCGCTGCAGGATTTTAATCCATGACGGCGTAGTGTGTTACTAATGGTTTTCTTTGAGACTGTGGTCCCAGCTCTCTTCAGGTCATTGACCAGGTCCTGCCGTGTAGTTCTGGGCTGATCCCTCACCTTCCTCATGATCATTGATGCCCCACGAGGTGAGATCTTGCATGGTGCCCCAGACCGAGGGAGATTGACCGTCATCTTGAACTTCTTCCATTTTCTAATAATTGTGCCAACAGTTGTTGCCTTCTCACCAAGCTGCTTGCCTATTGACCTGTAGCCCATCCCAGCCTTGTGCAGGTCTACAATTTTATCCCTGATGTCCTTACACAGCTCTCTGGTCTTGGCCATTGTGGAGAGGTTGGAGTATGTTTGATTGAGTGTGTGGACAGGTGTCTTTTATACAGGTAACGAGTTCAAACAGGTGCAGTTAATACAGGTAATGAGTGGAGAACAGGAGGGCTTCTTAAAGAAAAACTAACAGGTCTGTGAGAGCCGGAATTCTTACTGGTTGGTAGGTGATCAAATACTTATGTCATGCAATAAAATGCAAATTAATTATTTAAAAATCATACAATGTGATTTTCTGGATTTTTGTTTTAGATTCCGTCTCTCACAGTTGAAGTGTACCTATGATAAAAATTACAGACCTCTACATGCTTTGTAAGTAGGAAAAACTGCAAAATCGGCAGTGTATCAAAACTTGTTCTCCCCACTGTATATATATAAAAAACTATATGGACTTTTCATACTGACCAATGATTAAAGCACAATAAAAGGCGAATTTGTAAATCAGGCAAAATTGCTATAGATGGTTACAAACTCTGGCCTTTAAGCATCTTATAAAAAGGAAAATGACAATGTCTCAATCCTATCTTACCTCTAGATGAGTACCAGGCCCATACATGTCCCAGATCTTCCTTTTGCGAATGTCAGTGCCTTTTCCAGGATGCTGAAACCCAGGAGTGCATGACTAACTTAGGCCTCAGTCAGTTTAATCAAAACAGAACACAAGAGTACATCACAGTAACTGTATAGCCCTGAGAGGGAAGGAGGGAGGAACATATTGATTTTTTGACATATTGGAACATACAATTGATTTTAATACTGGATGAATATTAACAAATAAAAAGTGTTCCACTGGGGTAGTTGCATGGGTGATTTACAGGAATAAAACATGGTCTACGGTGTAGTAATTCAACACTGCAGCAGATGTATTAGTTAACCTACCCCTTCGTTGTTTAAAATGTGAACCAAGAGGCCATTTCCACAGCCGAGATCCACAAAGGACTGTTTGGTTGTTGTACCGTTTTCAGCACGCTCTTCACCCCACAAGACCTGCAACGGTGACCGAGAGACAGTGTTTATAAGATTTTTATTAGATGTTCATGACTCCATCCATTTGTTTAACATGCACAATATACATTTTCAAAGCTTTTTATATATAATGTCTGTCAGTTATTAAATCTTAATATCTTAATGATATAGTCCTATGTATTCACTAAATATTGAGGTGAAATGTAATTACTCAATTCTAAAAATAGATAATTTGCATAAGCAGCAATCAATAGTCCAACCTACCAACAGATACGTAGCAATGGCAACATCTTCAAACACAAACTTCTCTGGATCAGTAACTTCAGGCCAAACCTGAAAAATGAAGAGCTCTCTCTTATCTGTCTAAACTGCAGACATGTAATACTTGAAATCTAAGCAAACATCCAACACATATTAGGGATAGTATATGAGAATAGATTTGCAAAAAAAATAAAAAAAAAATAAAAAAAAAAACCTTTCCTGAATACTCCACATTTTATTGGTTGGACAAACTGATCATCTCACCCGACAATTAGTCACGCTGCTTTAACAAGCACAGAATTTTTTTTAATAGCACCATACAGTGTTCACTTCACACATCATAAATTGTCTTATTTATAGTTGAAGTTCTGATAGGAAAAAGTATTTTAATATTATAAAATGATACACATTACAGATAGGAATCATGCAGTGAAGTCAAAAGATGACTGTTCCAGATGACTGATCTAAGTAGTGGGGGCAGATGCATTATTTTGTGATTTTACTGGCTTTAATACTAATCTGTATCTGTACTGTATGGCACTATTAACAAAGTCCACTCCCACCATTTTTGGCTTCAAGAAGGTTTTTTTCTTTCATATACGTGTTGAACATTAACAGAAAGGCAGTCATAACTGAAAGATTTACAAACGAAGACTGAGATTACATTCAATTTTCACATCACATTCTACACAACATACCAAACAATTAGTAAGTTAAAGACAAAGGAAAGAAAAACAAAAAAACAATAAGTAAGTAAATGGATAAAAAGAAAAGGAAAAGTAGGGGAGTAGGAGGTTTTTTACATTATAAACCAAAACCCTCCTATAAAGAATGCAAATACTTTGCATTGGGACGTTTCATCCCTCTCAATGCTTCCAAATATATTAAAAAATTCTTCAAAAAATTGAAAAATGTAAATGCAAAATTTCAGCAAAAGCAACAAATTATTTACTACACAAGATATCTTTTTGTCCTAATTAACATCCCAAACATAACGGTTTCTCACGAGATTTTCAGTTTTGCAGGTATTCTCAGCTGAATTCATCATTCCAGAATGTGTATACCAAATTACACTGAAAAAACAAGTGTTCAACCATTTATATCTCTAACTTACATATTTAACAATTTGAATCCCCATTACCTAACATTAAATCTTATTCTTAAAAATTATTTTGCAGGGTATGTGATTCATAATTTTAAAGTGCACTTCTTTACATTTAGGGTTAACAGGAAATAAAAAATAAAAATTGGCCCTAATTTCACACACTTCTTTCTTCTCATAATGACGGAATATACAAACCCGATTCCAAAAAAGTTGGGACACTGTACAAATTGTGAATAAAAAAGGAATGCAATAACTTACAAATCTCATAAATTTATATTTTATTCACAATAGAATATAGATATATCAAATGTTGAAAGTGAGACATTTTGAAATGTCATGCCAAATATTGGCTCATTTTGGATTTCATGAGAGCTACACATTCCAAAAAAGTTGGGACAGGTAGCAATAAGAGGCCGGAAAAGTTAAATGTACATATAAGGAACAGCTGGAGGACCAATTTGCAACTTATTAGGTCAATTGGCAACATGATTGGGTATAAAAAGAGCCTCTCAGAGTGGCAGTGTCTCTCAGAAGTCAAGATGGGCAGAGGATCACCAATTTCCCCAATGCTGCGGCAAAAAATAGTGGAGCAATATCAGAAAGGAGTTTCTCAGAGAAAAATTGCAAAGAGTTTGAAGTTATCATCATCTACAGTGCATAATATCATCCAAAGATTCAGAGAATCTGGAACAATCTCTGTGCGTAAGAGTCAAGGCCGGAAAACCATACTGGATGCCCGTGATCTTCGGGCCCTTAGACGGCACTGCATCACATACAGGAATGCTACTGTAATGGAAATCACAACATGGGCTCAGGAATACTTCCAGAAAACATTGCCGTTGAACACAATCCACCGTGCCATTCGCCGTTGCCGGCTAAAACTCTATAGGTCAAAAAAGAAGCCATATCTAAACATGATCCAGAAGCGCAGGCGTTTTCTCTGGGCCAAGGCTCATTTAAAATGGACTGTGGCAAAGTGGAAAACTGTTCTGTGGTCAGACGAATCAAAATTTGAAGTTCTTTTTGGAAAACTGAGACGCCATGTCATCCGGACTAAAGAGGACAAGGACAACCCAAGTTGTTATCAGCGCTCAGTTCAGAAGCCTGCATCTCTGATGGTATGGGGTTGCATGAGTGCGTGTGGCATGGGCAGCTCACACATCTGGAAAGGCACCATCAATGCTGAAAGGTATATCCAAGTTCTAGAACAACATATGCTCCCATCCAGACGTCGTCTCTTTCAGGGAAGACCTTGCATTTTCCAACATGACAATGCCAGACCACATACTGCATCAATTACAACATCATGGCTGCGTAGAAGGATGCGGGTACTGAAATGGCCAGCCTGCAGTCCAGATCTTTCACCCATAGAAAACATTTGGCGCATCATAAAGAGGAAGATGCGACAAAGAAGACCTAAGACAGTTGAGCAACTAGAAGCCTGTATTAGACAAGAATGGGACAACATTCCTATTCCTAAACTTGAGCAACTTGTCTCCTCAGTCCCCAGACGTTTGCAGACTGTTATAAAAAGAAGAGGGGATGCCACACAGTGGTAAACATGGCCTTGTCCCAACTTTTTTGAGATGTGTTGATGCCATGAAATTTAAAATCAACTTATTTTTCCCTTAAAATGATACATTTTCTCAGTTTAAACATTTGATATGTCATCTATGTTGTATTCTGAATAAACTATTGAAATTTGAAACTTCCACATCATTGCATTCTGTTTTTATTCACAATTTGTACAGTGTCCCAAATTTTTTGGAATCGGGTTTGTATAAGTTCTCTTTACAGGTCCTGGGAAACATTGTTGTAATAAACAATTACACAAAAAAAATTCTCCCCCTCTTCCAGCCACTTAGGATCCACCTGGATCTCACATATGCCCCTTTTGCCTTTTTAATATAGAATCATCAAAAATGGAATGTAGCTTAATACGTTTTTCTTTCTCTTCTTCTGACATATTAAGTTGACAGCAACATGTATTAATCTCTTAAACTAACTGCATTTTTTTTTTATGTTTCTTTTTTTTTTTTTTTTATCAGATTTTTGCTCAAGGTCATTGAATATTCTCTCAATTTTTGTTTTAAATATTCCCATTTAGTACCTCTGGGCATATTTTAACTTTAAATTACTATTTAATTTTTTTTTTTTTTTTTTTTTTTTTAATATATGTACAGAATTCATTATGACTTAAGTCCAATAACCTTTAGTATTAAAAAATGTATCACTTTGTTCTAAGATTAAGTTGATCACACAATGATCTGTTAAGGGGGCACCTGAAATACTACATTTAGTCACATAACTTGAAAGAATATCAGATCAAAGCCAAAAATCAATTCTCGACCTTGAAGTGGCTTTCGGTTTGAACCATGAGAAGTGTCTGGCTGTGGGGTTTAAGTTTCTCCAAATATCAGTTAATAAATTAGATAAAAAATAAATTTCATAAATATTAAAAAAATAAACATCTCTTGAATAATATTGTTATTATGGGAAATATTCAATTTAGAAAGTTGTCTATCCATACATTCATCCGGAGTCATGTTAAAATCACCAACAATTAAAATATATTCTGTAGGGTAACTACCTTTGAGGTCATGTATTACTTTTAATAGGGTCCCTAATAGATCCTTATTCTGGGTATGGACATTATACCCATACACATGAACTAAAATAAAAAATATTTCTTCTAAGTGGGCATTTGTTCATGCATATAGCAACACCTGCAAACCAATTTGAACCGTGACTAAATATCATGTCATCCCCCACTGTTTTTTCCAAAAGGCAGCATCTGCAGACTCTGAATGCGTTTCTTGTATTTATAAAAAAAAAAAAAAAAAAAAAAAGTTGCCGTTTGCAAAATTAAAAAATTGCCTCTTAACAGCATCTTTTAAGCCCCTACAATTAAAAGTCATATTTTAACATCAACATGAACAATTCAACAGATAAATAAATTGAATACAAGATTAACAAAAATAAAGATGTAGTCTGTTATAGATGTTTAAAGTTTGTGGAATAGAAAACAAAGTCCTGTTTCTCTATCACTCCACCTCACCTCATATCAAAGAGTCAAAAGCAGTCAATACCCTCTTAGGAAATACATTAACCCTCGATGTACCCAAAGGGGCCTCTAAAGCCAGCTACTTTGCCTTCCTTTCTGCCTAGTTTCGATTCTTGGCCATATTTCACGTCTCAAGTCTATCTTCCTTCATCAGATCCTACGCAAAACAGATGCCAACTTCTTTGCACACCGAAGACGTCTGGTCCTTTTCCATATTTCATCACGCACCACTCTGCGGGTAAAGAGAATGATCACCTCTCTAGGACAGCTGGTCTCCTTCCTTCCCACCCGATGCACGACATCCACAGCCCCCCCCCCCATGGTAGAAGCAAACTTAGGCGTTATCTTGCCCAGTAGCTGAATCACATCCTCTCTTATGTGCTCATTGGATTTTTACTTGAGACCTTTTATGCAAATAGGAATGGGAAGGTATGAAAATTTCACATCAGGATTATAGTGAGCCAAATTATCACGATTATCAATATTATCACGGTTTTGTTAAAATGAAATGAAAGTGTTCAAAAAGAACTCATGCACACACTGAAAATATTTCAACTAGTTTTATATTTGAAAAACAACAAACAACAAATAAAACAAGCAGCTCTATGCAATTTTTAAGCAAGATTCTATTCTGAGGCATTTCCTTCCTTATAATGACCGTCGTCAGTAGCAACGCATTATAACAGCACACATCCATGAATCACAACGGACGAGCTCTCTCGTTCATTTAAATGCAACTTGCATCTCTGTTTTTGATTGTATTGAAAATGAAATCAGAGGACTTTACTATTAATACTACTTTAATTATTACTATAATTACTATAACTTGTGATCATTTTGTCTGGACAATTGTTTTGTACGCTGTACAAAATGGATTTATAAACATGTAAGATTTAAAACATTAATCTCAATTCAATATGTCCCCGTAATTATTTATGTGGTAAAGAAAATCTGTGTAATAAGTGCACAATGAATATACATTATTATCCCTTAAATGTCACCCTTAATAGTCTTATTTGAACTTGTTTGTTCGTCTTTGGCTCAAAGCCACTTGCTGCTTTTCTTCGCGGAAGCTTCCCGTTAATTACAAGAGAGTGAGATAAAATATTTCAACTCAGAATTTTGTGTCCAATTATTTCCCAGACGTAGTTTTGGTATTGAGGTCAAAGTTTACTTGCCTTGCGTTCGCTATACAACAGTGTGTGTTGGTCACGAAGACGACTCGGCAGATTTGAAGCGTTTCCCCCTATTGCAGTGACTTTCTTTTTGCATGTTCTGCAGACAGGGTGAGCATCCTCGATTAAGTTTCCCTCAGCCAAAATATGACCACACCTCAGATTTGGTCCTTTTAGAACAGGCTGAAAAAATCTCCCGGCGCGGTCACTGCCATTTCTTCTCGTTCAAAAAACAATGTTGCGCGCTGCGCCAGACTGACGCTGGCTGGACAGGATTTACCGCGAGTTTTCAAAATCGTGATAATCAAACACGGTTTTAATGATAATTAAATTTTAAACGATATTACTAACCGTCAGTACATTTTATCATGGTTTATCGTGAAACCGGTAATCGTCCCATCCCTATATGCGAAGACACCATCTTCTTTTGTACCTTTCCTCTTCCAACGCACAAACTTTCATTTAATTGTTGACTTCAGTCAGTGTTTCAATTTGCTTTTCCATCATTTTGATTTTGTCTTTGCATTCTCTTTATTCGAGCCTGATCGATTGCTCCTGTCTGCCTCCTGTTTGTCCTGCTGACTGCTGTGCTCGCGTGTGCTTTGCTTGCTTTTGAATCTTTATTTGATATCATTCCCTGTTGTTTAAACTGCTAAATATAATTTACCCATCACCATATATTGTCTAATATTGCCTACCACATTAAATCTGACACCGCTAGCTTTTAATCTAAATCACTATCACGCGTTAGCATTTCGCTAGCCTGTTAGCTTGCCATCTCTGCACTCGGGTCTCTTGTTTTCTGAGTTCATTAAACAACTGTGGTGAGTTGGATTGGTAAATAGACTCCATCAAACAACTGTGGTAAGTTGGATTAATCAACAAATACGGTAAGCCATGTCTTCTCCTGTCATTGTCACTTGCACTGCATGTTTCATGTTTAGCATATCTTTCTCCGTTGGCGAACAGGGCTTCACATGTGATAAATGTAAGGAGATAGTCAGGCTGACGGAAAAGATTTCAGAATTAGAGAGACGCATCCAGACTTTATTTGAGAGTAGTGAGAATGTAACAGCTTTAGACACTGCTTTGGATGCGAATAGCTTAGTGAACTCTGTACATTGTTCGGTTCTGGCTGTAGAGCCCGTGCAGCAGGGCAACTGGGTGACGGTGAGACGGCATAGTCGCGGATCAAAAAACCACTCTTCCGTTCCGATTAGAACATCAAACAGGTTCTCCCCACTCAATGATGCACCCACTGAGAATCCTGTTGAAAGTGCCCTAGTTATTGGCGATTCTATTACACGGAACGTGAAAATAGAGACACCAGCCACCATAGTCACATGTTCACCGGGAGCCAGAGCGCCTGACATCAAAGCAAATTTAAAAGTGCTGGCTAATGCTAATCGTAAATTCTCTAAGATTATTATTCACGTCGGCACAAATGATGTTCGACTTCGCCAGTCGGAGATCACCAAAATTAACATTAAAGAGGTGTGTAAACTCGCAAGTACGATGGCAGATGACGTTTTTTGCTCTGGTCCCCTCCCCGTTAAAAGGAGTGATGAGATACTTAGCAGACTATCATCACTCAATGGCTGGTTGTCTAAGTGGTGTCTGCAACAATTGGACAATTGGAAAAGCTTTTGGGGCAGACCTGACCTGCTGAAAAAAGATGGTATTCATCCTTCCTGGGATGGTGCCGCTCTTCTCTCTAGTAATTTGGCACATAGTCTTAGAGCTAAACATTGACTAACTGGGACCCAGGTCAGGAAGCAGACGGACTGGCTTACCCGAACGCCTGCTAGCTGTCTCACATCACAGAAGTCAGATAAATCCCAGCACATAGAGACTCTTTCACCTAGATATTATCACATAAAGACTGTGTCTGTTCCACGAATTAGTAAATACAAAAAACCATCAAAACCATTCAACGGTAAAAATTTAATTGATGTCCAACAAATAAACAACAGATATAATACAGATGATCAAATGATAAAGCTCGGGCTGCTGAATATTCGATCCCTTTCCTCAAAAGCGCTTATTGTTAATGATATGATTACAGATCATAACCTAGATGTGCTGTGTTTGACAGAAACCTGGCTAAAACCTGACGATTACATTACTTTAAATGAGTCCAACCCCCAAGATTATTGTTATAAACACGAGCCGCGTCTGAAAGGTAAAGGGGGAGGTGTTGCTGTAATTTATAATAATATCTTCGGTATTACTCAAAAGTCTAGTTTCAAATATAATTCCTTTGAAGTTTTGGTGCTTTATGTAACGTTATGTAGTGAAATTGATAAATCCCGTTTGACCATACAGACTTTACCAGAGAATTTGCTGATTTTCTATCAGAGTTAGTACTGGCTGCAGATAAAGTCCTAATTGTTGGTGATTTTAATATCCATGTAGACAATGAAAAAGACGCATTGGGATTGGCATTTAGAGACATTCTAACCTCTATTGGAGTTAGGCAACACGTGTCAGGACCCACTCATCGCCGTAATCATACGTTAGACCTAATACTGTCACATGGAATAAATGTTGATACCATTGAAATTCTGCAGCAGAGCGATGACATCTCAGATCATTACCTAGTATCATGTACACTTCATTTAGCAAAGGCTGCAAAGCCGTCCCCTCGCTTCAAATATGGCAGGACTATCACTGCTGCGACTATAGATTGCTTTGTAAATAATCTTCCTCATCAGTTTCATCTCCTCAGCATCCCAGATAGCCTAGAGGAACTCGATGTTGCAACAGAAACTATTGACTCTCTCTTTTCCAGCACTTTAGACACAGTTGCTCCCCGGCGCTTAAAGAAGATTAAAGAAAATAGTCCAACGCCGTGGTACAACGAGCACACCCGGGCCCTTAAAACAACAGCCAGAAAAATGGAGAGCAGCTGGAAGAAAACAAAACTAGAAGTTTTTCGCATTTCGTGGAAAGAGAGCGTGATTGCATACAGAAAGGCCCTAAAAACTGCTAGATCTGCTTATTTCTCGACTCTCTTAGAAGAAAACAAACACAACCCTAGGTATTTATTCGATACAGTGGCTAAATTAACCAAAGATAAAGCTTCACCTTCTGATGTTTGTAAACAGCACAGCAGTAATGACTTTATGAACTTCTTTACTTGTAAGATTGATAATATTAGGAAAAAAATTATAACCATGCAGCCGTCTACTACAGTATCACATCAGACAGTGCATTGTAGTGTCACTGAGGAAAAATTACATTCATTCACTGCTATAGGAGAAGAAGAATTGGCTAAACTCGTTAAATCATCAAAATCAACAACATGTATGCTCGACCCCATACCGACTAAACTACTAAAAGAGATGCTTCCAGAGGTCATAGATCCTCTTCTTAATATCATTAATTCATCCTTGACATTAACTTTTAAGTTTGCTATTATTAAACCACTTATTAAAAAACCGCAACTTGATCCTACAAAATTAGTCAACTACAGGCCAATCTCAAATCTACCCTTTCTGTCAAAAATACTAGAAAAGGCAGTGTCCTCACAATTATGCTCCTTTTTAGAAAGAAATGGTATCTGTGAGGATTTCCAGTCAGGATTTAGACCGTATCATAGTACTGAGACTGCTCTCATTAGAGTTACAAATGATTTACTCTTATCATCCGATCGTGGTTGTATCTCTCTGTTAGTGTTACTCGATCTTAGCGCTGCATTCGATACTATCGACCACAACATTCTTTTGAATAGACTCGAAAATTATGTTGGCATTAGTGGAATTTCATTGGCATGGTTTAAATCATACTTATCTGACCGTTATCAGTTTGTAGCAGTAAATGAAGAGATGTCACACCGAACACAAGTTCAGTATGGAGTACCGCAGGGCTCAGTGCTAGGACCGTTGCTTTTCACCCTGTACATGCTACCACTGGGAGATATTATTAGGAAGCATGGCGTTAACTTTCATTGTTATGCTGACGATACTCAGCTCTATATTTCTTCACGCCCTGACGAAACTTACCAATTCACAAGATTAACGGAATGCATAGCTGATATAAAAAAATTGGATGACTAGTAATTTCCTGCAACTTAATTCAGAAAAAACTGAATTTTTAATCATTGGACAAAAAAACTCCACAAGTAGTAACCTAGAATACTGTCTAACACTCAATGGCTGCTCTGTCAAGTCCTCGTCGTCAGTTAGGAACCTGGGTGTGCTCTTTGAAACCAATCTCTCATTTGAAAGCCATGTTTCTAGCATCTGTAAAACTGCATTCTACCATTTTAAAAATATATCTAAATTACGGCACATGCTTTCAATGCAAAATGCTGAACAGTTAGTTCATGCGTTCATGACCTCAAGGCTAGATTATTGTAATGCTCTACTGGGTGGTTGCCCTGCTCGCTTAATAAATAAACTGCAGCTTGTCCAAAAACGCAGCAGCTAGAGTTCTTACTAGAACCAGGAAGTATGACCATATAAGCCCGGTTCTGGCAACACTGCATTGGCTCCCTATTAAACATCGTATACATTTTAAAATCTTGCTGATTACTTACAAAGCACTAAATGGTTTAGCTCCCCAGTACTTGAGCGAGCTCTTAACGCATTATACTCCATCACGTCTATTGCGGTCTCAAAATTCTGGCCAGTTGATAATACCTAGAATATCAAAATCAACTGCAGGCGATCGATCCTTTTCCTATTTAGCACCTAAACTCTGGAACAGTCTTCCTAGCATGGTTCGGGAAGCAGACACACTCTGTCAGTTTAAATCTAGACTAAAAACACATCTCTTTACTATGGCATACACATAAAACATTTTTAATTTCTATTATTCAAATCAGTTAAATGATTGTTTTAGGCTGCATTAACTAGGTCAGCCGGAACCGGGAACACTTCCCATAACACCTGATGTACTCGTTACATCATAAGAAGAATGGCATCTACGCTAATGTTAGTCTCTCTGTTTATCCCGAGGTTTACTGCAGTCGGCCGGATCCGGGCTGTATCCAGACCAGATGGTGGACCTTAGCCTGGACATGACGACCATATCCCTGAAGTGTCTGTAGAGACCGTGTCAATTAAACTCCCCCCGTAAATGCCGCATCGACACGACATCCTCATTAAACCCGTCCCCGGCGTGACGACTCCAATCTTTCGAATAGTCCTACGAATATCTATTGATCTAATATGACTTCTGACCTGTAATGTTGCCAGAATCATAATCATACACTATTTGTTCGTCGGCCAGAGGAGAACTGGCATCCCGACTGAGCCTGGTTTCTCCCAAGGTTTTTTTTTCTCCATTCTGGCCCTGAAGGAGTTTTGGTTCCTTGCCACCGTCGCCTTTGGCTTTTGGCTTGTTCAGTTGGGGACACTTAAATTTCAACTATATTACTGATCTGCCCGCATTGACACTATATGATAATTGAAATGAGCTGGATGACATCACCGTTTTCACCAGAGCAGCTGTACAGCCGAATCAAATTCTGTTGCATTATTTTCCTGTTACCACTGTGAAGCTGCTTTGAAACAATTGCCATTGTAAAAAGCGCTATATAAATAAAGGTGATTTGATTTGATTTATTCCCGTGCATTTATCTGGACAGAGATTTGTCAACACTTGCAATCAGCACACTGTGTTACTTTATTTGCATGCTCATTTCTTCATGCTGTACATCTACCTTGGTCCCAAGAGCTTTAATCACATCCAGTATAGCCAAATTGGACACTTCATTTTCCTCACTCTCTATCGGTTTTTTGGATTTTTTTCACCTTTTGGGGTTTACTAGGTGTGGTTGGATCAGATTCAGCTCCTCACTCCCTTTTGCTTGAACCTACGGTTGTGTCCATTGCATAACAGTGTTCCTCCACATTATTTATGATATTAAACAACTTGGGGTATGTTCAGCTTACAAAATCAGCAGGTGGAGGTGGAATATAACTAAACAAACTAAACAAACTTAGGATTTATGTGAGAGCACGTAACAACTTGACTTTCAGACCATCATCTTGCCGGAACTGGCTTCACGAAGGTGAGGAACCTCTCGGGTAGAAGAGGAACAGGGTGGCCGGCAAGCAGCTGAGAAGCATATAGTCTCAAGGGCGCTGCTGCCATGTGGACGAGCGGCCGGAACGTGATGAGAGTTTTCTGTTTGGTGTCGTGTAAGTCGCCCCAAAGTAAATAACTAATGATTATTTACAACGGAAATGAATCAATCAAAAACTTACTTTAGCTGAACAATAACTTTCTAGAGCTGATGTACAGCCAAAACAATCTCTCTTCCATTAAGTTCCTATTATCACTGTAAAGCTGCTTTGAAACAATCTATTGTGAAAAGCGCTATATAAATGAAGGTGACTTGACTCAACCTCAGACGTCGTCACACCCACGAACCACTGGTTGCACGTCTGATGCATAAGGCAAAATAGGAAACACTTCGGGAGTTTCGAAGTCGTCATCTGATTGAATTCTACAGGATTTCCGGGAGAAGTGTGGGGTGTTCTTTAGCGGTCCGCCTTGAAACAAAGCCGTTGTGACGCCAAACTCCCTTATGGAAGAAGAAAGCTGTGGTGTTTACAACGGTGAAAATGAGCACTTATCAGCATCAACTAAACGCTGGATTTTTAAATGTATGTTAAGTTTGTGGCACTATTGTTGCAAGTAGATAAATGCCGGTCTGTTATCGTATAGACATCGACTTTACAATTTCACGGCCCTAAACATGATGCAAAACTAAACAAACTGCCATTGTCATTACATGTCGGTCAGAAGTCCTCTTGGGCGGTCCGTAGCCAATAAAAGCTGCGATGGAGTCCAGACTTTCTGCCGTCAGTCACAGTAGCATATTGTAGGGAGTTAAAGGATTTTGAGCTTTGTCTTTGTATGGGGTGGCAACAGAGAACATTGCCTACATCACTTATGCCAGGATGCACCACTGCTTAAATTACCTGGCCAGAAAATTACTGACAATATCAGAATATTTTCTCACTTAAAATCTTTGTGTATAATTTTGGATTCTCCAAAATTCGTCTCACTGGGAAAATTCTGGTTCTCTCTACAGCCAATTCAGCACTGATGCATGTGAAAAGACACAGTCAAGATTTAGCTTAAGATTTACAAAAAGATTTACCTGCCCTTACCTTTACTAACGCTTTGTACTTTTCTTTCAGCTTCTGGTAGAGAATACTGTATTTCTCCACAGGTATGAGGGACAGGGTGCTCTTAAACTCACTGGCCTTGCTCTCCAGAGCCCAACGTGATATTTTAGGTAGGAGTTCAGAACGGAGCCAGGAGAGTTTAGGGTAAGCAACTCCATCATTGTACCACTGCTCAGGCCTCAAAGCATGAAGAGACAACTTCCTGGAAAAGAGTTTTACCACCCCCACAAAAATAAATCACATAAAATCATATTGTTTTCATATTCTCTCTCAGTCAGCTCTCTAGTGACAGTAAATACACATTCTGCTGCATCTATATACAGTATTATGATATACGCTAATAAATGGCATGAAACCTACAAAACAGTAACACTTTATAAGTATACACTAAGTAATAAAGTACTTACAAATCATTTGCAAACTATAAACTAATAGTTAATTCATAGTGTATATAATGCAGTATATACTGTACATTGTTAATATATTAATAGGCTGTTGCCAAAGCTAAACATAAACACTATTCAAAAAAATGTAATTAAGTAAAAAATGCTGTCAACATGTCAATACTGAGAATATCTGAGAATATACTTAGAATATCTAAGAATATATGAATTTAGCAAAACAATTCTCAATAATAATATTTCCTGCATTTACAGGCAAATTTTACAATTAGCATTATTACTTGAGCCATTGGCACAACTGCTTTAAAGTCTGTTTCATTTAAAGACCTATGAAATTGCTTGACAGGGAAATATCACGTAATTATCTCTTTAAAAACAATCAAACAAAAACAATTCATTCATCATATCTGTCTTTTGTTTTGTTCTAAATGTAACCGAGTATTCAAAAACAAGTCAAAACTTCAATGTACTCATTGAACCGTTTTCACATTTTGAGGTCTTTAATAATCCATTCAAAGACACAACATTGAATGGTTATTCAGTGTGATGAGTGTCCATGTATTTAGTTTTTTTTTCCATTTCCATCCAAGTATATACTCACCGTTCATCTGGCTTTAACTGCAGCTGGATCTGATAAATATTACTGCTCTTGAGAGTAACCTGTCCCACACCATTCACTTCAAAAGGGATAAATGTCACTGCATTTCCAACAAGATCTAAAAAGAAAAGAGAACCAACCATTTTAAAACCAACAAGAAAGACAAAATATCCAAAAGGTTAATTTCGTGCTGTATCTCACCTTTAATGATAACCTCTTTGTACAGACAGTCTCCTTTCTTGTTCACTTTGGGGATAATAGTTCTTACTCCAACTGACCAGCGTCCTGCAGTTTCATGCTCCTCATCCACAACATCAGCGTGAAGAAACACAGAAATATCAGTCATCTCAATATTGGTCCCCAGAAGACAAGATAAAACCTGATTTAATTCAACAGTGTCCACGTCCCTGTACTCTGCCTCTGTCACTCCACACAGTCTCTTGTTTACTACATGTGGTTTCTTGATCCAGACGTCAGCAGCGGACCACATGCTCTCTGCGCTGCGCTTATCTGTCATGTTTATTTCAGAAGGCTTCGACATGCTTTCGACCTCAATAACATTAACAAAAACTAGAGTAATGTCCACTCTAACCACGAGTACGAAATAGCTTCTTCTTCTTGGTTTTTAACGGCGGCTGGTAACCAGCGTAATAGGTGCATTACCGCCACCTTCTGCTCCGGAGTGTGGAACAGATTTTCATATTCTATCCCCCGGTTTTACAGACAAGGCTTCTTCTTCTTCTTCTTCTTGATTTTTATGGCGGTTGACATACAACTTAAAGGTGCATTACCGACAGACAAGGCTTAAGCTAGTCCAAGACTAAAATGCATGTTTGAGCTGTTTTAACTGAAAGCAACTTGACGTATCTTAAACTATGTCAGTGTCATTGTTTTGTCTCAAGATGCACACCAGTAATGCTTTTCTAAGTCATGTTTATAAAAGCTACTTAAATGTCCTAACTGAACTAAGGCCTAATCCTGGCCTAGTCTAAGCCCTCTCTGTGAAACCGGGCCTAAATGTATCAGCCCAGTTTTCCTTATATAAAAAAGAAAGCTTTACTATTTATTTCACTTGACCATATTATTAAAACCTTAAAATTTAATTCTTGAATTCCATTTTTCTTCATTTCCTCTATCTTGTTCTTGTTCATACTTAATACATTCAAGAATCGCATGAGGTATTGTTTCTTCAACATGACATTGTTCATGTAACCTGTCTGGATGTTTCCCTATTATTGTCCTAGCAATATTCTAAAATAAATAACCTCTTCTTTCTTTGATTTACCTTCAGTGTATATCTTATCTTTTGATTTACTTTATTAATTAAGCTTTTTTCCACTTTACTTGCCATTCTTCTATTGCTTTATTCCAGATTAAAACTTTATTACCATATTATATTAAAGCCAGATTAATGTAACTTGTATCTCTATTGTTTCTCTCTGTAAAGCTTGTTTTGCTCATTTATCCACATCCTCATTTCCCTATGTGTGCTGGAACCCATATAAAATCTGACTGAGATATAATTTTGAACAATTCTTGAATGTATTTGTAATATACTAAAGAGAATATCTTGGTGGCTAGATTTAAAAGATCTCAAACTCTGTAAAACTGAAACTGAGTCAGAACAAATTAAAACATTCCCAGGTACAAAATAACAGTTCTTCTTCTTCTTGTTTCATGGTTGTTCACTCCTTAGAAGTATTACCGCCACCTAGTGACGGGTGATTTCGAAACACTGCTTCATGAAGCATAACAAGACCAAAAAAGTCCACTTTAAAATACTGCATAAAATATACCCTGACAATTCAACAGTGTCCAAATATGTTGATATTCCTAATACTTGCACATTTTGTGGTAACGAAGATGAAACATTAATACATTTATTCTATTCTTGTGAATTGTTTCAGTAGTTTTGGTTTGATTTACACAATTCCGTGTATCATTTGTTCAGTCATTTTTTTATTTAATATTGAAAGTAGAAAAATGAGAAAACAAGATTTCGGCTTGATTTTTAGTTTTCCGTTCAGAGGTAGAAAAATGAATAAACAGTTTGAATATTTGATTTCTACAAGTGAATTATACGCCCCGGGAATTATACGCCCCTTTCTACTGATTGGTCAGCCGAAGATCAAACTATTCCGTCATCAGTTCTTCCTCAGTTCTGCACAGCTGTACGGATTCTTAACGCATTTATTGCAGCTACATTTCATCTTTTTTTCCTATCAAACAACCAGACTAATGAATGGCTCGACACAACCCGTACCGGGGCAGAGCCTAGACAGGGCTTTCTTCTGTGTAGACCAGCGATTGTAGACCAGCAAAGTGCCAGGGGGTCCGCAAAATAATTGGCTATATCCTACCGTATTTTCCGGACTGTAAAGTCACGTTTTTTTTTTTTATCATGAAACATGCCGTGATTTATTCCAAAGTGACTAATATAATGCATTTAATGTCAAATAATCTAAATGATGACTTTTAAAAGTAGGCACGTCAAGTAGGCCCTATTCACTGTATTTTGGTTCATGTTTGAGGTGTGCGCCAGAAAGATGTTCAAGGAGACTGAGATGCACTAAAGCAGTGCATCCTGTTGTTTTTTTTTTTTTTTTTCAAAGGCATGACATTTTGTAGTAATTTTGAATGTACACAAATAAAAAAAACATTTTACCGTTTCGAATGAGGAAAAAATCCAAGTGATGGCGTCGGCGCCTCGCGCGCACACATATCAGTTCTGGCATTGCTAACTTGACATCACAGCCTGTTCATTGTCAAAATAAAACACAGTCAACCAAACATATAAAAAGTTATTCTGCTTAATTTAATTTGTCTGTTGTACAATATTAAGGTTGTGCCAGTCAGTAGTGTAGCTCCAAGTAGCTGTTATTCCAAACTCATATCTCTGCATGTGAAGAAGCCGATTTAGCCTATACGTGTATGGGACTTGACTGAAGTACGAAGCCTTCTTTACATAAATAGTTAGCATCCAAATGGTACATTGCAAATATGGAAACTTTGGACCGAATGAGAGATGCACGAGCCCAACGTCGATACAGTTTCAATTCAAATAAATTCATTTAGGCATGGTGTTTAAAATAAATGTTGTTTGTAATAAATGGCACAATATATAGGCTATTTTTATATGCTACTATGTATATTTTTATTATATGCCTACTTGTAAGCTGGTGTGTGGTGGGCGTTCTGGCTGCCGTCGCATCATCCAGGTGGATGCTGCACATTGATGGTGGTTGAGGAGATTCCCCCCTTCTATATGTAAAGCGCTTTGAGTGCCTAGAAAAGCGCTATATAAATGTAACAAATTATAATTATTATTATTATATTTTTTATTCTTGTTGTTTTCTGAATACCATTCATTTAAGGACTTGTCATACAGTGAGGGGAAGTAAAATACGCATAGCCTACATGTTAATAGTGTTTATAATGTTAATGTTGTATTTTACTTACCGGTGTTTTACACTACTTCTGAATGTAGCTAATAATAAAATCCAGTTTTTACAACAATGCAACGTGCGCGTTTCTCTCTCAACATGACCCGGTGTCGTGTCAATTACACTCAGGTGCGACTTTTCTGGCAAACATTAGGCTTTAATGAAATGATTTCTTGTGTTGCAGTCCTGTGTGCGATTGTGGAGCAGCTTGCGCTGTGCACAAGCATCCTTTTGATATATTAATTATAATCAATTTTAATAAAAGACAAGGCAATAAAATTAAATTAAATAAAAGAGTATGTATTTTAATATCTCTGTTGTTCTCCGGATGTCTGGTTGCAACGCATTATTCTTTCCTTTTTATATTAGTTTTTAAAATATTTGTATCTTTTATTTATTTATTTTATTTACTTAACGAAAGTAGGTTATGACAGCCGTCATATATCCTGCCAGCTGATGCAAAGAGGTGAATTTATATCTACACAGAAGAAAGCCCTGTCTAGGCTCTGCCCTGGTACGGGTTGTGTCGAGCCATTCGTAAGTCTGGTTGTTTGATGGGAAAAAAAGATGAAATGTAGCTGCAATAAACGCGTTAAGAATCAGCTGTAGCAGCGCAGGACTATTATTCTGCTGTGCGGAATTGAGGAAGATTCTTATCTCTGTGAACCCATGAATCATGCGGATTCAGTGAGATCGCCCCCAGCGGCGAATCACTGAACAAGTCTCTATCTATGGTTATGGTTTTTCTATACATTTGTAGACGTTTTAATTAGACGCAGTGTTGGGAAAGTTACTCTGGAAATGTAAAAGGTTACAGATTACAAGTTACCCTATTTAAAATGTAATAAGTAGTGTAACTATTTCAATTACTTTATTAAAGTAATGTAACTGATTACATTTGATTACTTTTCTAAATTTCTAATGAACGTTTTCAAGTGTTCATCATTTCCAAACCTTTAAACCAGGCCAGTTAACCTCTAAAAAACAGAGATAGTTATATTTAAGAGAAAACACACAATTCTAAATCATTACTGTAGTAAAAACATCATGTTTTTTTTTCTTACGATATAAAAAAAAGTAAAAATCTACTATTCTTTTTATCACTATGTGTGTGTAAAGGGAAAACATTATACCATATAAGATCTAATATAAGACCTTAGACCATATAAGACCTTGATTTCTCACTAACAGAAGCAAGAATAGATTCTAATTTCATACTCACTGGCAGCCCAAACAGACTCCCCCAGTGTAGCTGTCATAACAGGCATAGTATTGTTTTTTTCGTTTTGTGTTGTTTTTTAATAAAGTTATATTCCACCTAAAATATTGTTTAGACTCAATGACCAATCACTGTGTAGTTAAATAGCTCTAATTTGCAAGTCAAATGGAACAAACTAATAGAGAGATTTGTCCACTAGGTGGTTAACATTCATCATAGGAGATGCTTCCTCAGGTTCAACATTTTTTCTTAGTTACTGTAACTGATTACACTTACATTTATTTTGTAATTAAATTACGTAACTCCGTTACATGTAACTAGTTACTCCCCAACACTGATTAGACATTAGTATAGTTAAAAGGAATAATAGTAGTTAAGTCTCTTATTGGCCTGTTTAGCTGAGGCATAGAACAATCTAAACAAGCACTGAAAATTGACAAAAGAACACATATTGTACAGACACTTGATATTTAATCTCATCAGATCATTAGTTAATTGCATTTTATAGGTTTTACTTTCGATAAAATATTTTAAAATATATCGAAGCAATTTGTTTCAATTGATTCAAAGGTTTGAAAACAGAGTAGGGAATGGGTGCTTCGCAATAGTCAAATTGATGCTTCCTCGTTTCCTCGCCCCTACGTCCTCAAGCCCGTGACCCGGAAACCGATCGAACTCAGCCATCTTAAAGGACATCTCAACAGAGTGGTGCAGGTATGACGTCACTTTGTAGGCCAACCGGCAGCATCACACTGGTTCCCTCAATAAAAACCCAATTGGATTTTCCCATAGGCTTTTGGATTATCGCAAAAAAACAAGTTCTGTGATCAAAAAAAGTTTATGATACTTACACGTTTTGTCCATCAAGATAATTATCACAGATGAACACAACTTTTATTCATTTTGAAGCCTAAATGCAGTCGCCAGAAGAAGCTAAAGGTAGGCTATAAACAGACTACACCATGGTCCCTCGACTTCAACGTCACCTTCAACGAACATTTGAGTTAGACTAGTTCATAAGAGCACAATTATGAGCATAATGAGGCAATAAAAGCAGACTGAGCTTATCTTTTCAGCGTGATGACGTTTAATCTCCCCGACCGCCTCTGTAGTCCCGTTTAGCCACTTGTTAGCAACCGCCTTTTACAAGACATGTAACAGCTTAAAAAAATAATGAGTGGGGTAATACTGATGTATTTTATGTTGTAGAATAAAATGTGAAAGTGTCTTGAGCTTGTGTTCACCACAAACTTTATTTCAGCCATTTAAACAAAATCCCATTCAATGGGATAATGGAACTGAAAGTGCTAAAATGCTAACTTGCTTCCGCGTTTTGGCCTACAAAATGATGTCATACCTGCACCATTCTCTAATGCTGCCTTCACGTGCTATCGGAATTAACGTAAATACGAGTTTCCTAGTTAAAAATTGCACATGAAAGCCCTCTGATGTCGTGTTTACCACTGGAAGTTCGGAAATAATTTTGATACCCAAATTCCCGAGATGGCTGTGCCATAAACTTTAAACATAGAACTACTGCTGTGTCAGGTATGATTTATTAGGTTTTTACCCACAACAGCTTGATCGTTTTGTCTCGTCATTAATGTAGTGCATATTTACATATATGAATAATCATTTGAAGTATTGTATGTTTTATACACAGCAAAGATAGTCAGCAAGCTATCTGGATAGCATCGTGAATGTTTATATGTTTGTCAGTGCATGGGACACTATATACTGTATAATTTTTAATAAGATTTTCCCAATAAATAGACAAGAATAAACCTGGTGTCCATGATTCCTGTTCATTCTTACCACAAAGCACTTGAATGCAACAAGCTCGTAATCACGACTTCTGAAGTGGGAATTATGAAATTTTCGATAGCATGTGAAGGCAGCATATAATAAACTTGGTCGGCATTACTGGGAACGCCTACAAAAATGTCATATCCGTTTATGCTGTGGGGGAAAACAAGCTATTCGAATTAACGCGCGTAGACCTTGTTAGGCGCTTGATCTTTACTCTTTGTAATGATTATGATTGATTTTTGCTTGGTGCAATGCCGAAAAGTTGCCGTGTGCCGTTTAGCACCTTTAATAAGTTAAAAAAAACAAACAAAAAAAAACAATCTGAAGTTTTACACTGCCAAATAAACAGACGGAACGGTTCGTCAATTCCAAAAGTCTGTGCAATACGTCCATTACAAATAAACATTTGTACTACATGATGCTGGTATTATTGTAAAGATGAAAAAATAAGAGATTTCATTAATTGCAATGGCAAAAGTTTGTTTAACAAAAACGCCAATGTAGTCATACTTGTCACGGGACTCGAACTGCGTCAAAAAAGCAGTCAACTTATCGTTAAAGCAGTTTTTCACGATGAGCTATCACATAGCCACAGGCATTGCACACGGCATATTCAGAAAAAATATCCATTTCATAGCACAAGACAAGTTTTATGATCATTTTAAAACGTTAAATGTACGTAATACATACTTTAAATCCATTAAATTCAGGAACACTGAACAAACGTCTTCATCGAATGACTGGGTGATTTATGAAGTAGAGGGATTTATGAATTTGGGGGAGCAACATGCATTTTGACGAGAAAATGACACCTCTGGACATTGAGTTGGGTCGTTTGTCCAGTCACAGATACTGTACGAACTATCCGACCGAAGCAAATCGTATGATGTTTTATTAGGTGGAGGTCTTGAGTTACCTGACTGCACTTGCGAATTTAAAGATTCATAGGATTAATATTATTTAATATCATAACTATTATTATTATTAATATTTGTATTTTTATTATTATGTAGTGTAATGTAGACTGAGACACTATATCACAATTAAAAAGAGGTTTGAGTCCCCTTTACAGTTCAGGTACAAGTCAATGCACTGACTTTTAATCATTAATCAATTTGCACAATGAATATGGGTTGGAGCTCTTAATTTTGACCTCAGTGCACCAGATTGATGACTATGACTGCCATGCACTAGCTATATAATGCTGATATAATGCATTTGAATGAATAAAGAGAAAATTAATAATTTAATTAGAAATATTGTATTATATTGTTGTTTAATGAAAAAATAATTATGTGTTCTCTCTATGGCTTCCAGGTTTCAACAAATTAATTAGACTTGAATTGTAATGATTTATGACTGCGGTGTAGGGGAGAGTGGGGTAAGATGAACCAGTGGGTAAGTTGGCCCACCCCCTTTATCTTGGCTACCGTACACTTTTATTGTCATTTCACCATATATCTTGGAACCACCCATTATTTCTGCCAGACTGTGAAAAGGAGAAACACATGGGAGGTGTGGAAGGAAATTTGTCCAGGTCTAAAAATATTTATGATCCATATTGGTGATTTGGCAATGTATAAAACCATGCAAATCATTTAGCTAAATATTAGCCTGAATTGGTAAGCTAGCTAGTTTTGTCCAAAATGGCAGCTATAGGGCAAAGTGAGCCAAATACTGTGGGGTAAATAGAGCCAGCGTTTTAACTTACCCCACCATAAGGCACTGTAGTTAAGTTAAATCTCTGAAGTACTGGTATAATTTCAATGAAATGTTACTCAACTGGTTTAGTTTATCTTTTTTTTTGTTTTGTTTTTTTTTAGTTTATTTGATAGGAACAATGTACAAGTACACCAAATCTTTCTCTGATAAGAACCAAAAGATGCTTAATCATATACAGTATATCTTTCCACCTGTAGTCCCTAATAGCCTAACATGTTCGACATTGCAGAAAAACTACCATGACAGGAACCTTTTGACTAAAATGTTTATTTTCAGTTTCAGTGACATTTATTCATTCATTCTAATTCAGTTTTTATTTAGTTTTACTCAACAAACTCTATTTAGTCTGTTTTTGGGAAGGTTACAACTTTGGTGTTCAACATATTGTTTCCGAAATGCAAACAATTAAAGATATTGAAATATCAAACTTCATATGGTTCGTTTTATGTTGTTTAAGTCAGCTTTAAGAAAAGAAATATGACTATTTGTAAAAAGAGAATTTGTTATTAAATTAGTTTAAAAGAGGTAAATTATCTTTAAAATTTCACATAGGTTTGAATCAAATTCAGTTAGATGGTCAGTTTACACCCAGATGGTGCAACTTACCCACTGACTTGGATCAACTTACGCTTATAGCCAACTTATAGCCGTATTTATTGAACCTTTTGTCATAGATGTATTCTGATCATTTAAAATTATAGGAAACATACTGAAATTACTTTAGAAATTACTTTCATTGTACTTCTTCCTAATGTTCTCTTATCTTGAGGACCACATAAGTAAAAAACAAAAAAAAGGCTCATCTTACCCCACTCTCCCCCTATGCCTAATAATGATAATGCTTTTTAATAAATGGAGGTAAACAAAATATAAAGATTTTAATAAATAAATGTCTTTCTATTGCTTCCATATTTCAACAATTAAAGGGGGGGTCTAATGCTATTTTATGCATTCTGACTTATTTACACTGTTAAAGAGTTGGATTCTCATGCTAAACACGGCCAAAATTTCAAAAACAAGTTGGACGTATGATAGAGTATTTCTGTGCCAAATACACTCCTTCAGGATTCGAACAAGTTTCGGAAAGTTTTTTTCGATTATGGCCCTGTGTGATATCATAAAGGGCGGAATTCCTTGTATGGGCACTTCTCCCGGATGAGCGTGTGCGCACATCAACCAGAGCGAGAACAAGAGCACAACCATCAATGAGCTTTGTTCGGGTTACGGAAGCTGTCGGCAGTGCTGTCATTTGGTTTTCAGACCACAAAATCAACAATGCCACTAAAGTGTGTTTTTGGTTGTGAGGGAAAGATAACCTTGTTCAGCTTCCCAAATAACCCAGCGTTAAGGAAACAATCAGCTCGTAAGTGCATATAATGTAAACAACACGAATGTATAGTGAATCAAAAGTTATCCAGGGATAATGCCATGTATTGTGTGTGTGTGTGTGTGTGTGTGTGTGTGTGCTCGTGACTCTTTAGCTCCGCCCACTGCACGCCTCCACGAGTTCGGAGAATTGGTACAGCGCATGTCTTTTATAAATATGATAAAACTAAAGACTCTTCAGAGATATGAAGGATGCAGTTACTACACTATAGGTACTCAAGATTAATATTAATGGGTTTCGGAAATTGCACAGCACTGAGACTGCGTTGGTTAAAGTCACTAGCTTCCGACCCCGGTTCCCTGTCACTTCTCATTCTCTTGGATCTTAGTTCAGCCTTTGATACTATTGACCATACGCTGTTACTTAAACGTCTTGAAAATGTATTTGGTTTGTCGGAGACAGTTCTTGGCTGGTTTAGGTCTTATTTTACTGACCGCAGTCAATTTGTTTTTATGGGTGGCTATAGGTCCAAGATTGGTTCTGTTCATATTGGTGTCCCACAGGGGTCAGTATTGGGTCCCTTACTTTTTACTATGTATATTTACCCACTTGGTCAATTACTAAGATCTCTTGACCTTAACTATCACTTTTATGCCGATGATATGCAGATTTATATCCATTCAAGACCAAGTCAACATGTGGACGTTGTGCATCTTTCGAATTGTATCACTGAGATCAAGATTTGGATGTCTAATAATTTTCTGTCTTTAAATAGCTCTAAAACGGAAGTTATGCTCCTCGGCTCTCCTCATCAACTGCGAAATGCTGGTTCTCTTACTTTGTCTGTTGATGGTATTGCCTTTAGTCGGGGAGCCAAAGTCTCAAAAGCTCAATAAAATGGGTTGAACCTGACATGGTCTGCCATAATTTTTATTTGTGTTTTTTCTGTTAACTTTGACCCTAAGAACCAATAATTGGAGGGTCTGCTCTGCCGGAAATATCGCGGAAAAAAAATTGTTTCCATTTTAGTGTATGCACCCTTTATTTTTTATCAGAAAAATTTGAAAAATGATTTTTTTCCTCAAATCCTCAGTGGGTTGGGTAGGCTTTCAATACATGCATTCCAGATACACAGAACACATGTGCTGACAACATCCACTGAAAAAATAACTCTTAAAACACATTTCATCCCAAACGTATCCCTGTAGCAGCAGCATTCATTTTCTACTAGTTTACTTAGCTATCTTTAGCCGTTTAAGCTAATTTCGGTGGTTTCTTTAAACGGCCATAACTCCTCACAGGAATGGGGTAGAGACTTACTTTTTTTTTAATTCTCAGAATCTTATGCTCTACGAGAGGTATGTGTCCTATATGTCCATTTTGCTTCAACCGGAAGTTGAGAAATTGCAAAAATTTCAACTGGACTTGCTAGGTAAAGAAATAGATATGAGAATAAATGCTGCTACAGGGATGTAGAGGATGTAGAGAAGGCAACTTCTGCGTGTGCTGATGCAACTGACCACCTGAAAAAGCTGTCATGTTTGATGGCTGAGTTTGATGAAGCACGTACCTCACCTACCACAAAGCTATGGCTAATGTACATGGATATGGTGATGATTCTTAGACGGTTCATCCATGCTGAGCGTGCAGGTCTGTGGGAGGAGCACCTGGCTGAAGTGGAAAAGATGTTACCTTACCTTGTAGCTGCTGGCCACTACAAGTACATATCCTACCTGCCCCACCACCTAGAAACTATGAGAAGCTTGCCTACACTGGCTCCAAACATCTATAGGGAATTCAAGGATGGGAAGTTCACTGTACGTCAAACAGAAGGATGGTTCAATGGTGTCTGGACAGACATGGCACTTGAAAAAACCTACAACCGTGATGCCAAGACAAAACTCTTCACTGGCATCAGTCAGCAGCCAGTGGCCATGGAGAAATAATTGAAATCTCTTCCAGTTCTGACAGCTGTGTCAGAGCAGACAAAGGCTATGGCACACCTGGATGCGGATGATACCAACAGATGTCATCAACATCAATCCTTTCACATGTGAAGAACAGGAGCTGATCAACATTTCAACAGGCCACAAAGCCACATCTGCTGACTTGATCTGCGCTCGTGAAAAAGGACTGGAGGCACTGGCTGCAGCAAGAAGAACAGACAGTGAGAAAGTAGCCCAAATTAAACTTCCAACCTTCGCAGCAAAGCCAAAGAAGTCAATGTCCATGGCATTCAAAGCCAGAAAGGTCTATGAGGAGGAGAGTGCAGTTGTGCGGAACCTGTACTTTGTTCAGGACTTAGAGGAAGACAGGAAGGTGGAAGTGTTTGGCCATGAATGGACAAGTTGGCCAGCCTCCCTGTTTGAGCCAGATCCGTCCCTTGACCAAAGTTACGCAATGCGTAAAGGAAACAAGGCAGACTACCTGGCTGCAATCAAGACAGCCCTTGGCAGCTCATGGGGGGAAGTGGACAAACTACCGCCGTCTGACAAGCCTGTTGTAATGGTAGTAGATGCCATGGCGTTCATTCAACGTTATCAACATCTTGGGAGCAGCACCTTCCATGAGCTGCAAGGAAAGTACCTGAGGAAGCTCCTTGGAATCCTCCCAGACAAGTGTGACTGCATCCACTTTGTTGGTGATCGATATGATGTCTCCCCTGCTGAAAGTCTGAAAGGTGAGGAACGAGAGAAGAGGATGAAGACCTGCCCCAGCAAAATGAAGAAGTATAAGCCACATGATACTTTCCCTATACCTGAATGGAAAGGCTTCATTCACAATCCACTGAATAAAGCTAATCTGTTGAACTACATGGGGGAAGTATGGGCAGCTCAGAACAAGTCACTTCCTGCAGGATGCACACTTATTCTTGGTGGAATCTTTTGTGATCCTGGTCGCACTGTCCTCTTGTCAGCGGATTGTCAGGTTGAGCTTCCAGAACTTTCCTGTGGGAAACATGAGGAGGCAGATACCAGGATGTTTGATACATTGCTTTGCCCTGATCGATTGCTCCTGGCTGTTTGATTGATTGCTCCTGTCTGCCTCCTGTTTGTCCTTCTGACTGCTGTGCTCGCGTGTGCTCTGCTTGCTTTTGAATCTTTATTTGATATCATTCCCTGTTGTTTAAACTGCTAAATATAATTTACCCATCACCATATATTGTCTAATATTGCCTACCATATTAAATCTGACACCGCTAGCTTTTAATCTAAATCACTATCACGCGTTAGCATTTCGCTAGCCTGTTAGCTTGCCATCTCTGCACTCGGGTCTCTTGTTCATTAAACAACTGTGGTGAGTTGGATTAGTAAATAGACTCCATCAAACAACTGTGGTAAATTGGATTAATCAACAAATACGGTAAGCCATGTCTTCTTCTCCTGTCATTGTCACTTGCACTGCATGTTTCATGTTTAGTATATCTTTCTCCATTGGCGAACAGGGCTTCACATGTGATAAATGTAAGGAGATAGTCAGGCTGGCGGAGAAGATTTCAGAATTAGAGACACGCATCCAGACTTTATTTGAGAGTAGTGAGAATGTAACAGCTTTAGACACTGCTTTGGATGCGAATAGCTTAGTGAACTCTGTACATTGTTCGGTTCCGGCTGTAGAGCCCGTGCAGTAGGGCAACTGGGTGACGGTGAGACGGCATAGTCGCGGATCAAAAAACCACTCTTCCGTTCCGATTAGAACATCAAACAGGTTCTCCCCACTCAGTGATGCACCCACTGAGAATCCTGTAAATTCTCTAAGATTATTATTCACGTCGGCACAAATGATGTTCGACTTCGCCAGTCGGAGATCACCAAAATTAACATTAAAGAGGTGTGTAAACTCGCAAGTACGATGGCAGATGACGTTTTTTGCTCTGGTCCCCTCCCCTTTAAAAGGAGTGATGAGATACTTAGCAGACTATCATCACTCAATGGCTGGTTGTCTAAGTGGTGTCCGCAAAAAATAATATAGGGTTCATAGACAATTGGAAAAGCTTTTGGGGCAGACCTGACCTGTTGAAAAAAGATGGTATTCATCCTTCCTGGGATGGTGCCGCTCTTCTCTCTAGTAATTTGGCACATAGTCTTAGAGCTAAACCTTGACTAACTGGGGCCCAGGTCAGGAAGCAGACGGACTGGCTTACCCGACCGCCTGCTAGCTGTCTCACGTCACAGAAGTCAGATAAATCCCAGCACATAGAGACTCTTTCACCTAGATATTATCACATAGAGACTGTGTCTGTTCCACGAATTAGTAAATACAAAAAACCATCAAAACCATTCAACGGTAAAAATTTAATTGATGTCCAACAAATAAACAACAGATATAATACAGATGATCAAATGATAAAGCTCGGGTTGCTGAATATTCGATCCCTTTCCTCAAAAGCGCTTATTGTTAATGATATGATTGCAGATCATAACCTAGATGTGCTGTGTTTGACAGAAACCTGGCTAAACCTGACGATTACATTACTTTAAATGAGTCCACCCCCCAAGATTATTGTTATAAACACGAGCCGCGTCTGAAAGGTAAAGGGGGAGGTGTTGCTGTAATTTATAATAATATCTTCGGTATTACTCACAAGTCTAGTTTCAAATATAATTCCTTTGAAGTTTTGGTGCTTTATGTAACGTTATGTAGTGAAATCGATAACTCCCGTTTGACATTTGTGCTGGCTACTGTATATAGGCCACCAGGGCACCATACAGACTTTACCAGAGAATTTGCTGATTTTCTATCAGAGTTAGTACTGGCTGCAGATAAAGTCCTAATTGTTGGTGATTTTAATATCCATGTAGACAATGAAAAAGACGCACTGGGATTGGCATTTAGAGACATTCTAAACTCTATTGGAGTAAGGCAACACGTGTCAGGACCCACTCATCGCCGTAATCATACGTTAGACCTAATACTGTCACATGGAATAAATGTTGATACCATTGAAATTCTGCAGCAGAGCGATGACATCTCAGATCATTACCTAGTATCATGTACACTTAATTTAGCAAAGGCTGCAAAGCCGTCCCCTCGCTTTAAATATGGCAGGACTATCACTGCTGCGACTAAAGATTTCTTTGTAAATAATCTTCCTCATCAGTTTCATCTCCTCAGCATCCCAGATAGCCTAGAGGAACTCGATGTTGCAACAGAAACTATTGACTCTCTCTTTTCCAGCACTTTAGACACAGTTGCTCCCCAGCGCTTAAAGAAGATTAAAGAAAATAGTCGTTGTACCAACGCCGTGGTACAACGAGCACACCCGGGCCCTTAAAACAGCAGCCAGAAAAATGGAGCGTAGCTGGAAGAAAACAAAATTAGAAGTTTTTCGCATTTCGTGGAAAGAGAGCATGATTGCATACAGAAAGGCCCTAAAAACTGCTAGATCTGCTTATTTCTCGACTCTCTTAGAAGAAAACAAACACAACCCTAGGTATTTATTCGATACAGTGGCTAAATTAACCAGAGATAAAGCTTCACCTTCTGATGTTTGTAAACAGCACAGCAGTAATGACTTTATGAACTTCTTTACCTGTAAGATTGATAATATTAGGAAAAAAATTATAACCATGCAGCCGTCTACTACAGTATCACATCAGACAGTGCATTGTAGTGTCACTGAGGAAAAATTACATTCATTCACTGCTATAGGAGAAGAATTGGCTAAACTCGTTAAATCATCAAAATCAACAACATGTATGCTCGACCCCATACCGACTAAACTACTAAAAGAGATGCTTCCAGAGGTCATAGATCCTCTCCTTAATATCATTAATTCATCCTTGACATTAGGATATGTACCGAAAACTTTTAAGTTGGCTATTATTAAACCACTTATTAAAAAACCGCAACTTGATCCTACAAAATTAGTCAATTACAGGCCAATCTCAAATCTACCCTTTCTGTCAAAAATACTAGAAAAGGCAGTGTCCTCACAATTATGCTCCTTTTTAGAAAGAAATGGTATCTGTGAGGATTTCCAGTCAGGATTTAGACCGTATCATAGTACTGAGACTGCTCTCATCAGAGTAACAAATGATTTACTCTTATCATCCGATCGTGGTTGTATATCTCTATTAGTGTTACTCGATCTTAGCGCTGCATTTGATACTATCGACCACAATATTCTTTTGAATAGACTCGAAAATTATGTTGGCATTAGTGGAACTTCATTGGCATGGTTTAAATCATACTTATCTGACCGTTATCAGTTTGTAGCAGTAAATGAAGAGATGTCACACCGAACACAAGTTCAGTATGGAGTACCGCAGGGCTCAGTGCTAGGACCGTTGCTTTTCACTCTGTACATGCTACCACTGGGAGATATTATTAGGAAGCATGGCGTTAATTTTCATTGTTATGCTGACGATACTCAGCTCTATATTTCTTCACGCCCTGACGAAACTTACCAATTCACAAGATTAACAGAATGCATAGCTGATATAAAAAATTGGATGACTAGTCCAATTTTTAATCATTGGACAAAATTTTTAATCATTGGACAAAAAAACTCCACAAGTAGTAACCTAGAATACTGTCTAACACTCGATGGCTGCTCTGTCAAGTCCTCGTCGTCAGTTAGGAACCTGGGTGTGCTCTTTGATACCAATCTCTCATTTGAAAGCCACGTTTCTAGCATCTGTAAAACTGCATTCTACCATCTTAAAAATATATCTAAATTACGGCACATGCTTTCAATGCAAAATGCTGAACAGTTAGTTCATGCGTTCATGACCTCAAGGCTAGATTATTGTAATGCTCTACTGGGTGGTTGCCCTGCTCGCTTAATAAATAAACTGCAGCTGGTCCAAAACGCAGCAGCTAGAGTTCTTACTAGAACCAGGAAGTATGACCATATTAGCCCGGTTCTGGCAACACTGCATTGGCTCCCTATTAAACATCGTATACATTTTAAAATCTTGCTGATTACTTACAAAGCACTAAATGGTTTAGCGCCCCAGTACTTGAGCGAGCTCTTAACGCATTATACTCCATCACGTTTATTGCGGTCTCAAAATTCTGGCCAGTTGATAATACCTAGAATATCAAAATCAACTGCAGGCGGTCGGTCCTTTTCCTATTTAGCACCTAAACTCTGGAACAGTCTTCCTAGCATTGTTCGGGAAGCAGACACACTCTGTCAGTTTAAATCTAGACTAAAAACACATCTCTTTACTATGGCATACACATAAAACATTTTTAATTTCTATTATTCAAATCAGTTAAATGATTGTTTTAGGCTGCATTAACTAGGTCAGCCGTAACCGGGAACACTTCCAATAACACCTGATGTACTCGTTACATCATAAGAAGAATGGCATCTACGCTAATGTTAGTCTCTCTGTTTATCCCGAGGTTTACTGCAGTCGGCCGGATCCGGGCCGTATCCAGACCAGATGGTGGACCTTAGCCTGGACATGACGACCATATCCCTGAAGTGTCTGTAGAGACAATAGTGTCAATTAAACTCCCCCCTGTAAATGCCGCATCGACACGACATCCTAATTAAACCCGTCCCCGGCGTGACAACTCCAATCTTTCGAATAATCCTACGAATATCTATTTATCTAATATGACTTCTGACCTGTAATGTTGCCAGAATCATAATCATACACTATTTGTTCGTCGGCTAGAGGAGAACTGGCACCCCGACTGAGCCTGGTTTCTCCCAAGGTTTTTTTCTCCATTCTGGCCCTGAAGGAGTTTTGGTTCCTTGCCACCGTCGCCTTTGGCTTTTGGCTTGCTCAGTTGGGGACACCTAAATTTGAACTATATTACTGATCCGCCCGCATTGACACTATATGATAATTGAAATGAGCTGGATGACATCACCGTTTTCTCCAGAGCGGCTGTACAGCCGAATCAAATTCCGTTGCATTATTTTCCTGTTACCACTGTGAAGCTGCTTTGAAACAATTGCCATTGTAAAAAGCGCTATATAAATAAAGGTGATTTGATTTTGATTTGGCATTGCATACTCAGTACAAATTCTGCACCACAAACGGGCTGTAGTGGTTGGAACTGACACAGATGTGATCATGATGTGCATGTACTACATCACACACGGATGGGTTGCAGGAGCTGTCGGTGAAGACGATGGATATCTTCCTACCTGTTCATGCCATCACAGAAGCTCTGGCGGGGAAGTATGATGTTGTAGCTTCAGATCTTACATCCCTTCTCCTCAGCACCTACATACTTACTGGATGTGACACAGTGAGCTATCTGTACAGAAGAGGAAAAAGGCGAGCCTACACAACTGCTATTAAACACCTGACAGACCTTCTGCCGCTGTGCAGGTACGGTGACCCTGAGGAAAACCTGGATGTTCAGGAAGAGGTTATAACAGCAGCACAGCGATACATGGTGTCACTCTATGACAGGAGTGACTTTGGTGGTACTCTAGATGCACTGCGAGCCCATCTCTTTGTGAGCATCAAAGGAGACATGCGGTGCCTTCCAGATGCCTTCCAATTACACCTTCGTCGAGCCCTGCATCAGTTGGCTGTGTGTAAGCGGGCACACATGGTTCAGCCAACCTACCCAGCTGCCACTGATTTTTGGAGACAACTTGACAATGACAAATTGGTGGCAACCATGATGCTGAAAGAGGCAAAACCTTCTGAACTCAAACACAGCAAATACTGCCACTGCAAGAAAAGCATGTGTGCCCGAGGATGCTCCTGTGCAAGAGCCAATGTGAAGTGTGGCATTGCATGTCTCTGCACAGGGGACCCCAACAGATGTTCAAGGATTGAACCCTGCTGATTATCCCACCTCACAGGGACCTGCACCTAGTTATTTAAGTAATGTTAAATTATTTTGTTCCGTTAAAGTTGTAATAGTTGTCATCTGAAGCAATAAAATAATTAAAGTCATTTTGCTGTATTATATTTCTTGTGTGACACATTTCCATTGGGAGAACAGGGTTATGTTGAAATTAAAAAGATGCCTAGGCCATGATGTTTAATAATGTGGACATTAACAACCATGTTAAATATCCAGTATGTCTTTCGGAATTTTGAGAGTAGCCTAAAATTCTATTGAGGTTCTGAGCCTGTTGATCGCCAACTAGTAGTGAAATCATCACAGATCCATTGATTTTGGTTGGATTTTTATAATTTTTTCTGTGGAATGAGTATACTGTTTGGTGAAAAGAATGGCATATTGACTGATGTCATAACTTGGGGGAATAGTTGATTGCCAGTGAAGTAAAGATGAAAATATTGAAAAAAATGAGAAAACGCCTAATTTTTTTGCATTAAATTGATGCAAAATCATGTAGAAATGTGTTTTAAGAGTTATTTTTTCAGTGGATGTTGTCAGCACATGTGTTCTGTGTATCTGGAATGCATTTATTGACAGCATACCCAACCCACTGAGGATTTGAGGAAAAAAATAATTTTTCACATTTTTCTGATAAAAAATAAAGGGTGCATACACTAAAATGGCCACAATTTTTTTTCGCGATATTTCCGGCAGAGCAGACCCTCCAATTATATTGGTTCTTAGGGTCAAAGTTAACAGAAAAAACACAAATAAAAAGTATGGCAGACCATGTCAGGTTCAACCCATTTTTGAGGCTCCCCAACTACTTGGAGTTTCAAAGCAAATAAAAAAATCTTGGTGTCATATTTGATGCCACGCTGTCATTTGATCCTTTTGTGCAGAATAACGGTTAAGACATCCTTTTTTTTTACCTCAGAAATATAGCATGTTTATGTCCTATGTTGTCCTTCTCAGTTGCTGAGAGGTTGATAAACTCTTTCGTCTTTTCACGTGTTGACTACTGTAATGGTCTTCTAGCTGGAGTATCTAAATCCTCAGTTGACAAACTTCAATATTTACAAAATTCGGCTGCTAGAGTTCTGTCTGGAGTCAGGGTTATTGATCATATTACCCCTGTCTTGGAGTCTTTGCACTGGCTCCCTGTCAGGTACCGTATTGATTTTTAAATCCTTAATCCATATAAGGCTTTGCATAATCTGGCTCCTCAGTACTTGACTGATCTATTAACGCATTACACACCATGTCGTAATCTGCGTTCCTCTCAGAGTGGTCTCTTGGCTGTTCCCAAGACACGGCTTCGTTCTAGGGGTGATAGAGCATTTTCTTCCTATGCTCCTAAGCTTTGGAATTCTCTCCCGGCTGACATCAGGGAAGCAAATACATTAGTGACTTTTAAATCTCTTCTCAAAACATTCTATTTTAGGATTGCTTTTACTTGATTATTAATTTTACTTGTATTTAAAGTGTGTTGTTTTCTCTGTTGTTACGTAAGCTTGTAAAGAGCTTTGAGAAAGCAACTTTTAAAGGCGCTATATAAAATAAATGTATTATTAGGGCCCGAGCACCAATGGTGTGAGGACCCTATTGGAATTGTTCCGTTTATTAGGGGTACAATGAAACCCTATTGTAATTGTAAGGATTATTATTAGGGGTTCAAGCCCGTAGGGCTGAAACCCTATTGTAATTGTAAGGATTTTTATTATTAGGGGTTCAAGCACGAAGTGCTGAAACCCTATTGTAATTGTTAATTTTCCCATGATGCATCATTCTCCATCTAAAACTGATCGGGCAGACCAAACCGTAAGTCGTAGAGACTTGAAACTTTCAGGGCTGGTAGTACTCACACCGACTACGAACGTCACTGAGGGGCGCCCCGATCGATGTCAATAGTTATCAAAAAAAAGTGGAAATTTGGGTTCACCGTCCCTACGGCCGGCAAAACGTTCGAAGTGGGAGGAGCCACTTTTACTTAATTGGCTGTAACTCGTCAACGGAACGAGATATTTTCACCAAACTCAGCACACCTATGCACACCTCATTCTGTGGTCGCGTGAAAAAGAACGCGGCGACTGGCCACTTGGTGGCGCTATAACGGTTAAAAAGGTGTCAAAATGATGTATTTCTATGGCAAATCCCATTAAATGGCTGAAAGCGGTCTTCTTCCTGCCTGATTTGCATACAGTTTCACAAACTCGGGCGTGCGCATGCGTCACATGATCCTAAAGAAGCTTGCAGACTTTTATGGACGTCGGGCCATTGGTGGCGTTTTAAAGGTGAACTATATTATCCTATGCAAAATGACATTTAAATTACTAAAAATTGTCTGCTCTGCGTAGAACTTCACCAAATTAGCTGAGCATGTGCGCCATATTATTGTAAAGAAGCGTGCAAACTTTTACGGAGATCGGGCCATCAGTAGAGGTATTACAGCTTAAAAGGTTAAAAAAAAACCCACCACATTTCGATGATAAATGAGCTGAAAATGCACGTACCGACCTTTTTCCCCTCTGATGTGCATGTCAAAATGCTCTATAAAGTTTTTGTAACCAGCAGCTCAAAAATCAAGTGCTGAGACCCTATAGTTTTTTTTTTATTCGCCCTTTTTATGCCCTTTTTATTAGGGGTTCAAGCTCGAAGTGCTGAAACCATATTGTAATTGTTAATTTTCCCATGATGCATCATTCTCCATCTAAAACTGATCGGGCAGACCAAACCGTAAGTCGTAGAGACTTGAAACTTTCAGGGCTAGTAGTACTCACACCGACTACGAACGTCACCGAGGGGCGCCCCGGTCGGCCTGACGGGGGCGCTACAGCGGTCAAAAGTATGAAATGGCTCATAACTCCTAAACTGTTAGGCGTAGGCTCAAGTGTCTTATATCGTTGAACTTAAAAAGTGGAAATTTGGGTTCACCGTCCCTAAGGGCCGGCAAAACGTTCGAAGTGGGAGGAGCCACTTTTACTTAATTGGCTATAACTCATCAATGGAACGAGATATTTTCACTAAACTCGGTTCACATGTCTATGAGCTCAAATTTAGGTCACATGAAAAAAATTGCGACGATTGGCCACTTGGTGGTGCTGTAACAGGAAAAAAAATTCATGAAAATGGCTATAACTGCACCCAACCATTAGTCCGATAATAATTGGCATGCATTGTCTTTGTCCAGGGTGCCATGATAGTCTATGAGAACATTGGCATATCTCAAAAAACTCAGTATGCATAATCGGCACAATGCCCTGAAGGAGCCTGAGAAGTTTCAAGCCAGTGTTTTTCACAGGAGTCACCTCCTTTGACTCCTGAATACTTGCCAAGTCCAACAATACCAAACATGGCAGGTTTTGCCTTATGGTTTGTGTAACGGTGTCATTGAACGCTTACAAAACTTTTGCGATTATCTTCGAAACAGCTAGTCCGATCGAGAAAAAACAACCACAGGAAATTTGAAAACATAGGTCGATAGCTAAACAATAACATCCAAATGTCAAAATTATGATAGGAAGTGAAATCCAATCAATGTTTCCCATGGGTCATTTATATACTCTCATAAATATACTGTAACTGTCTAAAATGGGGTGTCCAATCCTGCTCCTGGAGGGCCACTGTCCTGCAGAGTTTAGCTCCAACCCCAATTAAACACACCTGTACCAGCTAATCAAGGTCTTAATAGGCATACTAGAAACTTCCAAACAGGTGTGTTGAGGCAAGCTGGAGCTAAACTCTTCAGGACAGTGGCCCTCCAGGACCAACTTTCGACACCCCTGGTCTAGAACTTCAAAATGAAATGAGATATTTATAACAAATTTGACACACATATGTATGGACACAATCTGAGTACACCTAAAAAAGTGGTGGAGATGGGGCAAGACGTAGTAATTAAATTTAATTAAAAAATGTTTCCTTAGTAAATTGTCTGTAAAAGGTCTTTTTCCATCTATGATCTAAGTTTATTTATTTATTTGGATCTCCATTAGCCATTACCTAGGCAGTGGCTACTCTTCCTGAGGTCCCAACAAGTAAAAAATACAAAACTACATTAAATCCACTACTGTAAAAAGTCAATGAAACATACAAACCCAAAATTCATTCCAAATTTTAAAATTTGGAACAATTTACTATAATATTGTGCCATTAAATGTTCCTTTAAAGATTTTGAAAAACTTTAAAAAATATTTTACTTAAAATATGTAATATCCGATGGTAAATCATTCCATATTTCCATTCATCTATACGTTGCACTACGTTGTTTTACAGTAGTTTTCGAAATAGGAAGTAAAAAACATCCCTTTGATGCATGTCTGGTGTTGAAATTATGACTAGTACTACTATATAAAAGTTGACATTAGGAACTCTAGACAGAAATATATCCTATAAAATAAAGCAGAGAGACAATATTTCACCAGTGGCCATCCTAAAGTTTAGTGCATTCTTATTATATTAGCCCTTCTATTACAGTTTCAAAGTAAGTCGTGCGGCTCTGTTCTGGACTGTTCTGTTACTTGATGCACTCAACCACACCACTGGGCAATAATCTAAGTAAGTGTTTTTTTACAGTGTTTTGTAAGTGATGTTTTGTAAGTTTGCACATCTCTAATAACTGACAAACCTCTTCCCATAACTGTTTGTAACCCGGGTAACCCTGACCACCAGTAAATGAATTAAAAGTTGTAAAAAGTTCATAAAACGAAAGAATGAACGTGTTCTAGAAGGGAAAGAGATTCATCCAATCAATGATTGTGCTGCAGTGACTGACACTCCTGTGAGCCAATAGTAGCGGTGCATTCACGTCCCGCGGGCGCCGCTGTCACTCAGGAAGTCAGATCAGATCAGACGAGAGAGGTTTCTCTAGAAACACTCTGCGCTGAACGTTAATCTAACAAAAATTGTGATTGTGCGCACATGGAAAGTTAGACTTTGGATGCGTCAGCTGAACTTTTGTCGTTGGAGAGAAAGAGTTTAGTGAAAATCGGAGATTTAGAGGTGGATCGGATCCAGAGTGTATTTCAGAATACTCTAAAATAGTGATTCTATCTGGCTTTGGTGAGTGAGATGTCAGATATTACTCTGATATTATGTAAAAAAAATGTCAGAGTTTCTGAAATGATTCGTTCTGAGCAGAGTTGAGTAGGCCGCGTGCACACAGCGCGAGCTGAACTGATTAGCACACGGGCTAAAGCTACCACGTGTAAAAATGCTAATTGTGTCATGAAAATGAGTCCAAAAGTGATTTATAAGTGTCAATGTGTCTAATAACTGTTGGAAAGTTGGATTAATGTGTCATTTGAGCTGTGTGTATATAATTCATTATGGGAAGTCTTAATGAAAGATATCGTGTTTGCCTTATCTTTTGCAAGGCTAGGTTTTTTCCCCCTTCTATCTCCTATCTTTCCTGTTTTGTGCCAAATACAATCCTCTGGAGAGGAATGGTCTGTGTTGGACGTGATTAAATGTGCACAAATGACGAGCTGCCCACTGACCTGTTTTCCCTTTGAACTGTTTTTTTTTTTTTTTTTTTTTAAATCATCAACTGGTAGGAGAATTACAGTTTTTATTATTTTTTGGACACAAAAGACTTTATTTCGTTGAAGCCGTTTGACTTTTGCTTTCGAAAAGGAGAGACTCTATTTTTTGAACTTGAACTGATCGAAAGGGAGTTCAACTACTCTTTGAACTGAATCATTTGATTTGCGAACTCGTTCGCTAAATCGTTCAACTGAGTCGATTCATTCATGTACTTTGTTCAACCGAGTCAATTCATTTGTTTCTGTATTTCCAATTCATATTGTTAAATGTGCTGTTTACTCTATGGAGGGAAAGTGATTTATTGGAAGGAGTTCTGAATTATATTCTATGTTTTGGGTCAAATCAAACATTGAATTTAATATCATTTTACATTTGGGTTATTGAATATGATATTTTGTTTGAGGGTTTATTGTTGTACATTACTTTTGTCAAATTGAAAGAGAGAGTGTTTTTTTTTTTTTTTGAGAATCTACTTTATTTACACTGTGTAAAAAGTGTGAAACCCCATCAAATCAAATTGAGCTGTTAAGCTGTTGAAATCTTGTCCTAGAAAAAACAATAGAAGACTTGACAAATGTTTTGATTTACTGAACTCATTCATTTATTGTTCAAACCTATGATTTATCTGATTGAAATAAATTACAAAGAGAACAAATTCTTTTAATAATATCTTTAATCTGAATCAGACTATTCACTCACCTGTCGCATCTTTACCTCCCTCCAGTAGCCATTCCTTGCTTCTGATTTAATTGCCCGATACTGAACATCATTACTGGGTGTAGCGCATCAGTTACGTTGCTCACTACATGCTATGTTACCACAGTTTTGGCCACTTCAGCCTACTTTCTAATATAACTCCAAGAAGTCTTATTTCCTTCAATAGGCAAACTCTTTAAAGACAGATTTAACTGTGGTTTAAATTTAAATCTAAAAGCTTTTGGTTTTTGTCAAGTTTAAAACCAACTTATTATTCTGTACCTACTTTGACCAATTGTAATTCCTCGTCCAAAGCAGTAGACAACTGCTTAATTGATGTTGCAGTAAACATAATGTTGTATCATCTGCATACATGACTGGCTGTGCACACTTTAAAACAAGAGGAAGATCATTGGTAAAATAGAAAATAATAATGGTCCTAAACAGAGGTGGACAAAGTACACAACTCCATTACTTGAGTTAAAGTAAAAGTGCTACTGGTTAAATATTACGCAATTACAAGTGAAAGTTGTAAAGAGATTTTTACTTGAGTAAAAGTACAGAAGTACTTGCTTTTAAATGTACTTAAATATCAAAAGTAAACGCATTATTTTATTATTGTTGTATGAATGCACGCTGTGCCATCATGGTGGTTTAAGCCAGTCATGCGCCATCTGACATGCTAGCATACGACTACCTTGAACTCATTTAAATACTTGTTTAAAAGTTACAAAGCTCTTATCAAAGTCGAAATCATACTAGAAAAGAAAGGTTTCTACATTGTGTTTTTTTGACAGGATTATGTAAAAACATATTTCTGAAAGGACTTCAGTTAACATTATTAGCCCAACTACGTTTTTGCGTGCTAACTAACGTCATTGTCGAACTTTACCTATGCGCTGTGTCCACAAGGCTATGGCAACTTGCCGGGCAAATCCATATATTATTTGACCGACCATACTTCATACCAGTATTAATTTTAACAGCAAATTTTGATTTAGTTTTAGTCATAGTCTTTTTACTAAAATGCCATTTAGTTTTAATCAAACTTTAGGCATGTGAATTGTTTTAGTCGACTAAATACAAGATTTTAGTAAATCGACTAAAATTCAGTACTTTTGCTTTGGCGTCTGAGAGGCAGCTTTCTGTGTGCGCATCCGGATTGAATTGAGCTCTTTCGTGTCGTTGCCTTTTTTATGACAAATTATTCGTCAACAAAATTAACACCGCTTTATACAGAAACTTTAGCTCTAAAAGCACAGACAATTTTAAGCTTTCACCAGAAATATGCTTCTGCAGGTTTAAACGGTGAGTTTTTGAAGGCTATGATATGGTTAGTTTTAGCAACAAAGCAAACACTTAAAACTAAATGAATATTTAATCTTTTCAGAAAACTGAAACATACTTTCTATGTATGGCAATGGGTGCGCACACTGTGCCTAGGAACTGCCGCCTTCTATTTTAAAAAATGTAGTGAAGTAAAACTCAAGTTTCCAGAAAAAAATACTACTCAAGTACAGATACTCAGTGTACTTAAGTACAGTACTCAAGTAAATGTACTTTGTTACTGTCCGCCTCTGGTCCTAAACAACTTCCTTGAGGCATACCACATTGCAACTTTCACATCTGAATAACTTCCATTATAAAATACACATTGTCCCCTATTAGACAGATAACTTTAAACCAATGTACAGTATGAGAAGTAACAATACTGCTCCTAAGTTATTGTCATCAATCTGTGCTAGGCTATCCTCTGTCATCTGTGGTAATGCTGTTCCTGTTGAGTGTCCCTCATACATGCTGAAAATTAGAGGGCAAATTATTCTCCTTAAAGAATAATTGGATTTGCTCACAAACCATCATTTTCAAAACTTTGCTAAGAACTGCGAGCAAACTTACTTGTCGACTATAATGACCATTAAAACCTAGTGCTGCATTTTTCTGTAGATGAATAACCTTTGCATCTTTCCAAGCTAAACAAAAAATCCCCTTTTCAATACTGATATAAAAGATGTGGCAAACTGGTTCTGCTAAAAATTTATTAATGAACTTTATGAAAAATCATTAAAATAATTTACAATTACATATGGTTTAGTTTGAAATGAGTCACATGTTTCAATAAAAGGAATTTGACTTGATTTTACCATCAGATTTACATTCACTTGTTTTAACTTTTGTAAAACATTCTTTTCGTTTTCCTATTAATTTTAGTTACTTGATTTCTTACTTTGCAATACACTTTACAGTCCTCCTTGTTCCCAGTTCTGTTTGCTGTACCCTAATATTTTTCAACTCATTCTTAATCCACGGTGCCCTAACATTCTTCACTATACAATATATTTTTTTTTTTAATAGGTGCATGTTTGTCCACCAAAGGGTAAAATAATCTTTCAAGTGACCCCGATTGGCCAATAGGTGGCACTACAACAATCAAAAGCGTGAAATTGCTCATAACTCCTAAACCGTTTGTCAAGTATCTTGTATCATTGGAACCCAGAGCTCAAGACAAACAAAACATGTATCTCAGATTTCATTTCTGTTATGGAAATCGGTACACGTGTATGGGCTCAATCTTTGGTCACGTGGGAAAAAAAAGAGAAAAAAAAAATGCGCCGATTGGACACTTGGTAACGCTATAACATGAAAAAAGCATGAAAATGGCTATAACCAGCCGACCGTTAATCCGATTAACTTGAAAATTGGTATGCCCTGTCTTTGTTCAAGACGCCACAATAGTATATGAGGACATTGACATATCTAAAAAAAAAAAAAAAAAAAAAAAAAAAAACATGGCCGCCATCGGCCAATGAAGTTTAAACACCTATTAGACAAGGTTAACGGAGGCCGATCGGAACGAAACTCGGTGGGCATGTTCGACTCGAGAGGTCTGTAAGAATTTTTAAAGAAATCGGCCACTAGTTGGCGCTAACGAGTTTTACGACTCTGTAATCACGTGGTGTTTGACACATCCACACAATATGCATATCACTGGATAGATCTCCTCATACTGAACAACTTTGCCTCAAGAACCACTGCTTTCGCACAATATTTGCGATTTATGGTAAAAACCTACTTTTGCGAACTAGTTCTAGGTTTTTTGCCCGATCGGAACCAAACCACTGCAGTATGATTCTCTGGACTCTCCTGATAAATAGTTATCAAAAAAAAGTTGAACTTTACCCTTTGGGTAGCTATAACAGGGTCATTTAGAGAATGGGTCTGGCAAAACATGCTCAAAAGCCTATTAATCCTGAACAAACTCAAAACTTCACGAAAATAGGTGGGCACGTGCAGCATGTGACTCTAAAGAAGCATTCAAACTTTTATGGAGATCGGACTACAGGTGGCGTTATAACTGTTAAAAAGCTTTAAAACCATGCATTTCCTATGGTAAATTGCCTGTATTGGCTGTAAATGGTCTTAGTAACATTACAAATCACATTTTTCTCAAGGTTTACTACTTTGTTTTATTTGAGGTATGTTTTTGCAATTATAACACATTACAATGAGACCTGAATATGGTGTTTTAAAGGGGAAACCTGAAATGTGTATTCTCATTTATTTTTAAATCTGTATCTACAAAAAAATGTGTGTAAGCACGTTTAATAGACTTAACATGGAAAATGTACTTTGAAACCAAAAACAGACAAATGAAAGTGAGCCAATGACTTATCCTCTACTGCCACCTGCTGGTTAAAAGTCATTTTGTCATACTACTCACTAATATTGCTCTATAATTCATATTTAGACATTATAAAATCACTATTTTTAACATTTACAATCACATTGTCAATTCATCACTTCATTTCTATTGAAGCATTGGTATTGACAATTGTGCCACATTATGAGTAATGTGAAACCTGAATTAGACTTGCATATTCTATGGTGTCAGCAATACATTTCAGGTTGACATAAACCCTAAAAGCATAAAGACCTTAAATGCTTGAACCCCGATAAATGCTGCTTGCAGCTTTAATTAGGAGTTCCAGCACGAAGTGCTGAAACGCTATTGTAATTGTAAGGATTTTTATTATTAGGGGTTCAAGCACGACTTGACTTTGAACTTTGTCAGATGGTAGTACAAAAATCGACAGAGTATGACCCCGATTGGCCAATAGGTGGCGCTACAGCGATCAAAAGCGCGAAATGGCTCATAACTCCTAAACCGTCTGGCCCACACTCAAGTGTCTTATATCGTTGGAAAGCTGAGCTCATAACGAACAAAACGTAAATCTCCGATTTTATTTCCAGTATGCAAATTTTTCCACCATTTTGAATTTGGTCGAAAACCTACTTTTGCGAACTAGTCCTAAGTTTTTCGCCCGATCGAAACCGAACCAGCGCAGAAATGTTCTCTGGAGTCTGAATATCAATAATTATCAAAAAAAAAAAAGTCAAAATTTCGATTCACGGAAGCTAAGGGGCGTAAAAATGTACATTCAGGGCGGAGCCAATTTAACTAAAAAGGCTTGACTCATGAAATGATATATCTTCACCAAACTTGGTACACGTGTATTGGCTCAGTCTTTGGTCACGATAAAAAAATCGCGACGATTGAACACTTGGTGGCGCTATAACATGAGAAAAACATGAAAAGGGCTATGACCACCTGACCATTAGTCAGATTGACTTGAAAATTGGTATGCAGTGTCTTGGCCCAAGGTACCATGTATGTCTATGAGGACATTGGCATATCTCAAAAAACATGGCCGCCATCGGCCAATGTATTTTCAGCACGTATTAGACAAGGTTAACGGAGGCCAATCGGAACGAAACTCCGTGGGCATGTTCGACTCATGGTCCTAGAGGTCTGTAAGAATTTTGAAAAATCGGCCACTAGTTGGCGCTAACGAGTTTTACGGCTCTGTAATCACGTGGTGTTTGACATATCCACACAATATGCATATCATTTGATAGATCTCCTCATGCTAAACAACTTTGCCTCAAGAACCACTGCTGTCAATCAAATCGTTCATTAAATATTCGCGATTGTTAAAAACCTACTTTTGCGAACTAGTCCTAGGTTTTTTGCCCGATCGGAACTAAACCACTGCAGTATGATTCTCTGGACTCTCCTGGGTAGCTCCTTTGGGTAGCTATAACAGAGTCATTTAGAGAATGGGTCTGGCAAAACATGCTCAAAAGCCTATTAATCCTGAACGAAAACTCAAAACTTCACGAAAATAGGTGGGCACGTGCATCATGTGACTCTAAACAAGCATGCAAAATTTTTAATGGAGATCGGGCAATAGATACCTCTATAACAGTTAAAAAGATGATAACCAGCAATGTGCCAATGCTTATGGCGTATTAACTAAAATTGCCATAAAGCCACCAGAGGGCAGCAGAAGACCACTCATTGGTTCATTTTGCTCACTAAGCATATATAAACTTTATAAAATCATTAAAATAACATTGCAAATGACATTTTGTCAAGGTTTACCAATTCATTTGTTAATTTGATGTATGTTTTTGCAATAATATTGCATTACACTTACAACAAGACCTGAAAATGTTTTAAAGGGGAAAACCTGGAATAAGCAATTTGTTACCTATCATTTATTTCAAATATCTATATATGCAACAAAATGTGTATGTGAGTTAGCACGTTTGAAGGCATTCACTTGTAAAATGTGCCATTAAACAAAAACAGACATTTAAAATGAAAATGAGCCCATGAGTGGTTCTCTGCTGCCACCTGCTGGTTAAGTCATTTTGTCATACTACTCATTAGTATTGCTCTATAATTCATATTTAGACATTATAAAATTACTATTATAACATTTACAATCACATTTTGTCAAATTTGATCAATTCATTTCTACTTAAGCATTGGTATTGACAACTGTGCCGAAAAAATGATGGTATGATTAATGTGTGAAAATGACCACGAGACTAGGAGTAATAAGCATTTTGTTTCTAATAATTTATTTCAGATATCTATATGTAAAACAGAAGTGTGTGTGTGGCCAATATCTACTCAAGAAATGCTCAGACTTTATTCAAATAAGCACATGTGACATATGACATGACATTTGGCAATAGTTTTGCTTTTAAATTAATATTTAGGCATTGTAAAATCATCTTAACTTTTAATATCACATTTTGTCAATGTTTATCAATGCCACTTGTGTTGGCTGTAATACTAATGTTGTCCTATAGAGGGGGCTGCAGGATTAGAAATGTACTTGCTTGTGTTTCCAGCTGTTAAAATTAAATGTGTATATACAAGTTAGGATTGTTTATATCATCTAAATACTCAATATTTTTTCGGGGGAATGCACATTAAACAGTTCATCATAAGTTCAACTCTGTTGTCAGAGAGTCTGTCATAGGAACCAAAGTTGTTTTCCATGTACGTTGTTGCACACAGGAAGAAAGGATGGCAAACGAAATGAAATTAAATCACAATATAAGTACAGTGAGACCTAAAAAATATTTTGGTAAATTGGTAAATCATGGTAAATCATACTAGAAACATGGTAAATCATATTAGATTGTGGTAACTCGTGGTAAATCATGGTAAACTATGGTAAATCATGCTAGAATCATGGTAAATCATATTAGAATGTGGTAACTCGTGGTAAATCATGGTAAACTATGGTAAATCATACTAGAACATGTTAAATCATGGTAAACCATGCTAGCAACGTGGTAAATCGTTAACATCATGTTAGCAAAATGTTAATCATACTAACAACATGTTAATCGTGTTAGCATCGTACTAGCAACATGCTAAGTGTGTTAGCATGATGATATCAAACATGCTAATTGTGTTAGCATCATGCTAATTGTGTTAGCATCTTACCTATCTATCTTCTGAGAGACTGTATTGACTTCAAAGCCGTCAAACTTCAAACTACTTCAAACCGAAAATCTTCAAACTTTATTTTAATACTTTTTCAAACTTTCTGGTCCGGCTTTTCTCAAGCCAACTTAAAGTTTGTCTCAACAAACTTTTTTTTATCTAGTCTATCATATAACTGCACACAAAAGCCTATAACAGTCTTTAAAATGGTATTGTCCTTCTATGACTGTTACATGCTTGCTAAATAAACCTTAATATCTTTTTATGCATGTGTGCCTTAAATGACCTTAAATGCTTGAACCCCGATAAATGCTGCTTGCAGCTTTAATTAGGGGCCAAGCACCGAAGGTGCGGAGGCACCTATTGAAATTGTTAGATTTCTTCTTCTTTTTCTTCTTCTTCTCAATAATAATAATAATAATAATAATAATATTATTATTATTATTATTATTATTATTATTATTATTAGGGGCCAAGCACCGAAGGTAAGAAGGCACCTGTTGAAATTGTTAGATTTCTTCTTCTTCTTCTTCTTCTTATTATTATTATTATTATTATTATTATTATTATTAGGGGCCAAGCACCGAAGGTAAGAAGGCACCTATTGAAATTGTTAGATTTCTTCTTCTTCTTCTTCTTCTTCTTCTTCGAAATTTGCCACACAGATAGAGGATAGTCCCAACTGTCAATATAGCAAATTGAGTCAATAACTCAATCCCTCTAGCGCCACCACCTGTCCAAAGTTGCACTCATGTTTGTTAATAACTTTAATAACTGAACCCTAAGGGCTAGAAACAAAATTCTTTTTTTCTCTGATTCCTTGGCTCAAGAGGATTCGACTGCACCCTATGACATCATTATGTCATGAAATTTTTCCCGCCATTTTGAATTTTCCAAAAAACCTACTTTTTCGAACTCCTCCTAGGCTGTTGCTCCGATTGTCACGAAAATTGAACCAGATCATCTTCAGGCCATGTTGACAAAGTTATGGAATTCAAGTTGATTCGTCAAATTGTTTTTGATACAAATTTTACATAGCTGTTGCGAAAATAGACATAAGGCTGTATCTCTGCAACGCTTTATCGTATTCAAACCAAACTTGGTACAGGTCATCACAAGCATGAACTAAGGCAACATGCAGCGTTTCGGCACAGCGCCGCCTACTGGTCCGGAGATACGAAAAATTGCTATTTTTGCTTATAACTTCTGAACCGTTTGTCCAAAAATCATAAAACTGATCTCGTTAGATTCGGGACGTCATGCCGAGTCGACTGATATCAATTTTACCATATTGGCCATTTTGGCTGTCGGCCATTTTGAATTATATGCTAAAATGCTGTATTTTATGAACGGATTGTTATGAAACTCGGTATGGGTCATCACCACGATGCCCTGAAGGAGCCTGAGAAGTTTCGAAACAGCGCCACCTAGTGGAGAATTTTTTTTTCAAATGCTTATAACTTTGGGTGTGGTCAACTTATTTTCACGGGAGTAACTTTTTTTTATCTCCTGAATCCTTGCCGAGTCCAACGATACCAAACATGCCAGGTTTTGCCTTATGGTTTGTGCAACGTTATGATTTAGCGCTTAAAAAACATTTGCGAATATCTTCGAAACCGTTATTCCGATCGAGACGAAACCAGCGTAGGAAACACGGAATACAAGTTGATTAACTACATGTCATAGCCCAAATGTCAAAATTTTGATAGGAAGTGGCAAAAAAATCAAAACAAAGTTGCCCATGGGTCATTTTTTTTAATGTTGTTATTGACATAAATGTCTGTAACTCCGAAACTAAATGAGATATTGTCACCAAACTCAACACACATATGTATGGGCTCATTCTGAGGACACTTAAAAAAAATGGTGTGATTGTGCCTCTTGGTGGCGCTATAATAGAAAAAAACATGACATTCCCATTGACTTCAATACAGTATTATGATAAAAAATGCTAGGCCTTTGTTTTACTAATACTTTGGCGTATCATTACGAAACTTGGTATGTGTCTTTGGAACCATGCCTTGATGGTACTCAAAAAATTGAGCCAGCGCCACCTTGTGGTCAAATGCTACAATTAAATTTCCAAAAATGCTAATAATTTTTTTTATTAAATTAGCCTATTGTAACAAAACTGGTCATAATACATTCCTTGGGTCATGCCGAGAACATAGATACCACTTTTAACATATTTGGCCAAACTTCCTGTCCACCATCTTGTTATTTGTTAAAAATCTACTTTTTTTAACTCGACTAAAATCGATTCGTATCATCTTCAGACCGTGCCAACAAAAAGTTATGGATTTCACATTGATAGACAAAACAGTTTTTGTATACCGTAGCGACGAAGTTGAGGCATGATGCCAAAATGACTCTTGAGGCTGTATCTCTGCAATGCTTTGACATATTGACACCAAACTTTGCATGTGTCATTGTTTCCTTACTCTGACCACACCACATCAATTTCGTGATAAACCATTAAATCATATTATTAGTGACTCTATGATATTTCAGCCATTTTGCCTAAAATCATCTTAAACAGTATAATTGTTCATTGTTGCAGTTGGTCTGACACTCTCAGCCACGTTGGCATGTCTTGTCATCTTATTTGCGCTTGGCCCCGGGAATTTTTGCTTGCAGCTATATTTATTATTATTATTATTATTATTATTATTATTATTTTTCTTGTGCCATAAAATTGATCTTGCAGACCAAACCGTAAGTGCTAGAGACTTGAAACTTTGCCAGATGGTAGTCCAAAAGTCGAGGAGAGGTTGACAGAGTATGACCCAGATTGGCTAATAGGTGGCGCTACAGCGACCAAAAGCGCAAAAGTGCTCATAACTCCTAAACTGTTTGTCACAGACTCAAGTGTCTTATATGAAAGCTGAGCTCATGACGAACAAAAGTATATCTCGGATTTCATTTCCAGTATGCAAATTTTCCTGCCATTTTGAATTTGGTTGAAAACCTACTTTTGCGAACTAGTCCTAGGTTTTTCGCCCGATCGGAACCGAACCAGTGCAGAAAGATTCTGTGGGGTCTGAATATCAGTAGTTATTGAAAAAAAAAAAAAGTAGACATTTCGATTCACGGTCGTTAAGGGACGTAAAAATTGACGTTTAGGGCGGAGCCAATTTTACTCAAGTGGCTATAACTCGAGAAAGAAATGAGATCTTCACCAAACTTGATACACATGTTGTATGGGCTCAATCTTTGGTCACGATAAAAAATCGTGCTTGGGCCCATCATCGCTGCTCGCAGCTTTAATTATTATTCTTCTCCGAAATGGATCGCATTTTTAAACAAAGTGCCCCTCCCAAATGGCAAATTTTGCCATTTCCAGAAGTTGTACTTTAATCAACTCTGCCTAGAGATTTAATCAGATCAACATCATATTTGCACAGTCTAATCTAAAGGCCTTTGCTACGTTAAATTGTGAAGATCTTGAGTTTTCCCTGAAGGGCGTGTCCGTGGCGGCCTGACAAATTTCGTTGTTTCGCCATGAAACAGGACGTTGTTGTAACTCGGGCATACAATGTCTGATCTGCCCCAAACTTCACATGTTTTATTAGAGTCCTGGCCTGAAGACATCTTCATGTCAATATTCAATTACAATCATAGCGCCACCTGTGGGCAACAGGAAATGGCATGATTTACACTGTAATTCACTCCCAGAAGCACATTTAAATATGCCATCAGGTTTGCCATCAAACTAATACAGGCAAGTATTCAGGTGAAGCACTTCAAGAGCATCATCTCACATACAAGTGATCAGAAGACAAGGGAAAGCTCAATAAGAGCGTGAAAGCCCAGTAATAATGAGTCCAAAAACCACATCAAACAGACTATAATGAGAACGAAACGGCTTCCGTGAAGCACTTAAACGGTAAAAGACAAACAAACATAGCTTAAATAGTTCTTAGTACAGTCACAGGAATCAGAACAGTTGAGTCTTGTACTTCATTGGTTCACAGGGGAATAAACACATTCTTTGCACTGGAAACACACAGGAGAGTAATCCATGGAAATGATCCCGAAAACACAAGGTAGCAGGTAAATTGCTCACAAGAAAAACAGGTCCGTAGCCACATTTGAGGACAGAAAAAAAAAAGGACTGAAACTGTTGTTTAAGTAGCGTGTTTCCGACTGAGTCCAGGTTATAATCATCAGTAATCTGGAGAGTGTGAGCAGGTGAGTGAGAGCCCAGCATGCTTGTGACAGTTTGACAGGGTAAATTCTATTCATTTTTACTTATTAGTAAGAAAGTATTTTTGTTGTAAGGACCAAATCTTTTTCCAATTTAATTTTTTTAAATAAATTATTCCAGCAAAAGATGCAGGAGATTCAGAAATAATGCTTGTAAGAAAAAGGGATCTTTTTCTTTCTCTCGAAAAACACATTTAGCCTATTGGAGTTTCTATTGGCTCAGGAAAAGTAGTAGTTGTAAGTTTGATTGGTCCAAATAAAGAATTTATGGGGGTGAAATTATACTTGTATATTAAAGCCGATGACAAAAGTACCTGATGGTGGAAATTTGAGAGTTTGACAGGAATTTTTGATATGTTATAATTGCAGCAGAAATCTTATGCCTCTAATATTTGAAAAAGCTTTTTGTGGAAAAATATGCCGGATGGAATATACATTTTTCACATAGGCTACTGATTAGCCAATTTATTTTAAAAGTATAATTTAAAGAACTGAAATTAATAAAATTTAAGCCACCTTTGTTGTAGGAGTTTAGTATAACAGATTTTTAATATAATTGCATTTGGGTTTTTTTTTTTTTTTTTCCAGATAAAATCTGTCTCTCTATCTCTATCAATCAATTTACATGTGGGCTTATCTAAAGAGATTGGGCCGCATAAGAAAGACGAGAAAGTCCCTCTGCCTTAGTAAGCTTTGAAGCCAGCAATTAAATTTTTCTTTGTTTTTGCAATAATGGGATTAAAGTTAGTGCCGTAAATTAGTAACTTTTAATGGGAAATAATTCACATTTATCAATATTAAGACATAGACCAGAAGTTTTAGAGAATGATTTAAGGGTGTTCAAGGCTACCGAGATGTGTAATTTACTGTCATAAAACGTCTCGGTTATGTATGTACAGTAACCTTGGTTCCCTGAATAGGGAACGAGACTCTGTGAAGCCATCGCTATGGAAACACCTTCGGTGTGATGAATGTCTGAAGCACTTATATATCACGCCATTTTATTGGCCAGTAGCGCTTAGTTAACATTCACTTTTTTACAAAGTGCCATGGGAAGTCAAACTATCTTTACTTAAAATTTTCTTATACTGAACATGTTAATCTCTTGGAATATCTGAAAGCCAGGTTTTTCCTAATATGTCATTATTAGCAGAACACATTTTACACATGGGGAAAACCAGTTGTTTAGTCAATAATTCAAGAAGGTCCAGACTTTAAAGCTCTTGATTCTAACTTGTACTTGGCCTTATAAAAAAGTAACATAGTTCTATGTTAGTTCTATAGTAGCATTTGTTACAATAAGGATATAATTACAGGTAAGACCACTGATGGCCAATGTTAACTTTTTTTCTTTTTTTTGTTACTTTTCTTTTTGTAATGTTACTTTTTTTAAATCTATAGCATTTGTTATGAAAAATGGCAACCTACACATTTAGAAACTATTAATAACTGTTACTAACATGCCACAGTAATATAATTCTTTAGTGAAAAATCTAGATTAATCTAGAAAAATCTAGGTAACAGATTACCAAATATAATTTCTACAAATTAGTCAAAATGTACCACAATAAATACAACAGGATGTGATAAATTCTAGCAAAGGTGGTCATGAGTTTAAAAAGCTTGCTAATTTATGGTGCAGGATGATGTTTTCTCCTTTTTTCATCAAGATCATGTCTGACCTTCTCCATAGCGTTTTACTACATTGTCAATATAATTCAGATGGGTTGCATTTCATCAGCGTCGCGATAGGAACAGCTTGTGCAAATCTTATCACACTTTTGTAGCGTGCTGGTGAACGCGCCTATGGTTATTCGCGTGCCACTCATGAAAAAATATACAAATAGGCTTCCGTCACAGTTTATAAAATCTCTGAACGTGCGACGTATATGCCAACTTCAAGCACTGGCCACACCCACAGTTTCCATAAATCAAACGGGTCCTGACCATTGTGTATGATGCACCTCTTTCCAAACTCCAAAAGTTGGGCGACCCTGATAGACTGCCCCTCAGCCCGTGAGGGATGTGCCTGTCGTGATAGTTTTGCAACGACAAAACGCTCCTAGCTGGACTGCTCCGCAAAGGAGCGGGAGCCTCGTCCACGAATGCAAGCGCGAAAGCCTCTGCGCTTAATCGCGACTCTGAAGAGAGGGTGGCAGTGAGGCAAGATCCCTTGGCTCTTGATCCACCACTGGAATGGTCTCATGTGGAGCAGACCCAACTGAACCACAGGGGACGCTGCTGCCATAAGACCCAGCCGTGTGCATGTAAGGGTTCTTTCTATAAAATTGCAGGAGACATTCATAGAGCCATCAAAATGTAGTTTTACTGAAGGCAAAACTTATGCACTGGTCACAAAAATGGTGCAGAAGAAGAAAAAAACAAAACAAAAATAACTAATAAATGGGAAAGCAACAAATTACTGAGTTCTGGGTCTCAGTGTTTTCTTTAGGGAGCCCTCACCAGAACTAACTCAGCCATAGTTTAGCCAAAATTAAGCCCTTTTAACAAAACAGACCAAACCATTTCATAATTATAGGGGTTTCACAAAATCTCAATTCAAAATTCAATACATCAAACCTAAAGGGAAAAAATATATATAAACAAAAATAAACTCTATGAACATATGAAATCACATTCACCATAAATCAATAATGAAAATAAACAAACACACAAAAAGTATACTTTATACACAACCCATTCAAATTAACAAACAACCCAAACACATATTATCCCAAAACCTACATTTCACATAATCCCCAGCAAAAGATACAAAGGGCGTCAGGAAATGCAGCACCCTTTTAATATCAGGCCTTTGTTCCATGCTGCAGTCATGGATCCCGGCAGAACCACGGGTAAGATACAGCATCATTCGAACAAAATTAAATACAAATGTTAAACCCATATCTTTGTCTAGTTGTGGTTTCATTCACTCACAAGTGTGCACTCTAGCAATGAATTATTGACGCTGCATGTCACTCTTTGATCTTTAACGCGCGCATTAAGAGATAACATAGCACCTCTAATAAGGTAATAATAACCAGGTAATTCAAAATTCGGACACGGGTGGTCACCGTAGAAGCTGGATGGTGTAACCATACAACAGAATGATCCTCCCGCATGAGGACCCGAGACACCTGAGTGGTGGGAAAAACCTCTAAAACAGGAAACAGTCAGATCACTCAATAGGGCAAGCCAGCACCAGCCACAGAAGTGGGAGCTTGGATGCGACATAGACCCTGCGCACACAGCCTATTTTCTCAGACTTAAAATGTTAAGGTGTGGAGAACAGTCAAAATCGGTCCGAAACGCAACAAGCAGCGGAACAGCTGACAGAGAGGCAAACACACTTAGAGGATGCCATAGGAAGTTACTCTTAAGTGCAAACACATTCACGCAAAAGTTCCAGCTCAACGCAACAGCGTTGCACCGAAGCACCAAACATTTATAGTGCACGATAATGTATGCTGCAGCACATAAATGCAGCAAGTCATGTGAAGCGAGTGTTGGTAACATAAGCTCCGCATCGATCACATTAAGTGAGGCTGACCATGGTGAGCACTAAATAGCTTGCCAGAAAATTACTCTTACACGTGAACTCATTCACACAATTGTTCAGCTCAATGCATTTCCAGTTGGGCTGACAAGAATAGAGTAATTAGTCATGCAAAATAGTCTTGGTAGCATGAGGCACCAAAAACCATGTTGCATGATAAATGTGTGCTGCAGAACTCCTCAAAGCCAGCTCATAGAAACATCCAGTCACATGAGCAAGTCCTTGGTAGCATAAGCGCCAAAACAATTGCACAAAAAGTGGCTGATGACAGTGAAATAGCTGTCCCATCGACCAAATCGCCCCAATCAGGCATGAGAAGAGAGAGAGAGAGAGAGAGAGAGAGAGAGAGAGAGAGAGAGAGAGAGAGAGAGAGAGGGAGGGAGAGAGGGAGAGAGGGAGGGAGGGAGGGAGAGAGGGAGGGAGAGAGGGAGGGAGAGAGGGAGGGAGAGAGGGAGGGAGAGAGGGAGGGAGAGAGGGAGGGAGAGAGGGAGAGAGGGAGGGAGAGAGGGAGAGAGGGAGGGAGAGAGGGAGAGAGGGAGGGAGAGAGGGAGAGAGGGAGGGAGAGAGGGAGAGAGGGAGGGAGAGAGGGAGAGAGGGAGGGAGGGAGGGAGGGAGGGAGAGAGAGGGAGGGGGGAAAAACTGTCTGCTCACTCTGCAGCCTGAAGCCACTATGTCATTAGTGTTAAAACCACTTGCCATATGAAATTAGTCTTGATGCATGAACTCATCCACTCATTTGTTCCAGCTAAAGCAGCAGCGGAGCTGAAAAAAATAGTAATTAGTCGGGCAGACTAATGCTTGGTAGCATAAAGCGCCAAAAACCATAGTGCACAACAAAATGTCTGCTGCAGAACTTCTTAGAGCCTGTGCCTAAAAGCAGTCACACAAAACAAGAGTCCATCTAATGATGTAACTTTCACTGAAGTCGAAAATCACAATCACTAACGGATGAAAATAAAATATTATTTATTGAACAATAATATTTAAATGAACAATAATAGCCATTATGAAAGTATAAGAAGTATTTGTGTAAGAAAATATCAAATATTGTGTTTAAAAAATGACACAGCATATGAGAACGGTTCCAAGTCTGTTTTTATTTGAGCTCCATGAGATGACGCACAGAGCCAACAGCTCTGATGAGGCATAGGCTATTAAAGCCTATTCTTCTTAGCCAATCGAATTCGAGATCCAGAACTAACTGTTGTATATTTACAAACATATATATAAATTAGTGCTGTCAAATCGATTAATTGCGATTAATCGCATCCAAAATAAAAGTTTGTGTTTACATAATATATATGTGTGTGTATGTGTACTGTGTATAATTATTATGTATATTTGAATACACACACATATACATGTATATATTTAAGAAATATTTGCATGCATATACTGTATATATATTTATATAATTTATATTATATATAAATATTTTATATATAAATATAACACATTTTTCTTAAATATATACATGCATGTGTGTGTATTTATATATACATAATAATTATACACAGTACATACACATATATTATGTAAACAAACTTTTATTTTGGATGCAATTAATCGATTTGACAGCACTAATATAAATATATTTACAGTTCTTTATAAATCAAAACCAAGACAAAAGAAAAAAAGGCAAATTAAAATACAGAAGAGGAAAATCTGCAAAATAAAGTACATTAATAATTAAAAATAGCATATACTTTGTAACACTCACAAAGATATTAAAAGTCTTGAAGCCTTTTCCTTAATACTGTCATCAGTGTATTGCCTGGTTTCAGTCAGTTACGTTTTTTTAGTAAATTTGCATTACAGTGATTACAAAAATATTTAAACTATTTTATAGAATGTTTATTATAACATTTAGAACAATATATAAGGCATAGAATGTAAAAAGTAACTGCTTTTATTTTGCTCTATGCAAACGTATTATTTCCGTTGCGGGCAGATTTTGAACTTTCACCCCCGCATCTTGTTCTTCCTCTTCCGTTTGCAGCGATTCGAGGTATGGTGGATTGTCTTTGCGCTTCAAATATGATTCAAATATCCATCGTCATCTGCTGTTTCTGAAGATCAAATATATGATATTTAGAGTTATACTTGTAGTTCACAGTCTAACAGAAAATACCTTTGCCATATTAAGTCAATTAATAGTCTCTATAACGGAATTTTGTTACTGCTTATGTTTACTCTGAAGTTGTCATTCACGTTCCTTACAAAACACGAACGCATCAAACTACGATTTTAGAGTTGATACTGTCTTTACAACAGGCGTGAAAGTGTAACACGGTTATATTCGGTGATTTAGTTTACGCTTATTTGACAGGTGTTTACATTTGTAGCTTAGACGCTAAATTATGCTTATTCCGCTATTGAGCCTGAACTCCACACGGGCTTTGATATCTCTTACACAGACATAACGATCCTATAATTTTTCAGGTCAAGATGGTCCAGCGCCTGACTTACCGCCGTAGGCTTTCCTACAACACTGCTTCAAACAAGACTAGACTGTGAGTGATTTCTGCATTGGTGCAAATAGATCTTCAACATACAGCTTTTGATGTTTGCATAAGACACTATATTCGGTGCATTTAATGACTGCGTCGTGTCACTTAGGTCCCGTACTCCAGGTAACCGCATTGTATACCTGTATACCAAGAAGACTGGCAAGGCACCCAAGTCAGCATGTGGAATCTGCCCCGGTAGACTACGTGGTGTAAGTGATGCCCTGTGTAGTGATGAAGTTTGAGAATAGAGATCATTGAACTTATCTGGTTGAGAGCAGTGTTGTATACAGCTCTGTTGTAGAGACGCACTATTTTTCCTGTCAGTTTAAAACTATTCTGTAAAGTATTTGGCATCACCTCCAATGTATTACTATTGTAAAAGTTCTAACTCAACTCCATATTGTTTTTCTTCTGATTTAAGCACGGTGTAACAATGTTAAAGGAATGTGTAGTCTAATCTCTTTTGGAATAGATTACACTAATGTAGAGAAATCAAAGAAACTGACCAACATTATAGCAGATGTTCACATCTACTGTAAGTCTATATCTATTAGGGCAGAGGTTCTTAACTTAAGTCCTGGGGACTCATTGCTTTGCACATTTTTAATGTCTTTAACACACCTGATTCAGATGATCTGCTTGTTAGGAAAGAGCTCAATAGACTGCAGTGAGTGTGTCAGATAGAGATGAACCGATATTGATTTTTTTTCATAACCAATACGATACCAATTATCTGCATGTTTATGTGCCCGATAACCAATATTTATTGTTTTATTTCTGTTTTTGACAATAACCACACTGAACTGAACAAACTCTTTTATTTAATTCTTTTTTAAATACTGTAATTTTTGCAATTTAACTCTCTCCATGCATACAAAACACACTTCTACATCAATAAATAGTCTGAAAGAGTGCAAAAAAAATATAGTGCACTGTCACAAGTAAAATCTCTGATAAGGTAAACAAAAAGATGAATATAGCATGTAAAAAAAAAAAAAAAAAATCAACATAAATATAATCTTAAGTATAAACATTAATTTTAAACTACAGTTTTTAAAGGTTTGTGTTGTTTGATATGCTAAAGAGTGCAGTGAAGATAACAGAACACGCTGGAATACGCAAACATTGTCAGAAAAATAAACAAAACAGCAAATGCATCAGCGCAAATACCATCTCATCTGGCATGTAATCAGAATTAACGTTTTTGTCAGAGTTAGAGAATTAAATTCAGTGCTTTTATTTCCAACATGCTCTCATTCATGGCTGTTTCATGCAATTCATGAAAAGTTATCTTTATTGGGACAGATTATGGGATTTTGACGGATTACATGTCTCTGAGTTTGTCTCTATTTTTTAGCGCCAAGTTTAAACTACATAAGCATTTATGTAACGTCTTATTTGTGCATTAATGGCTAAGTTTTTTTTTTTTTTTTATACGTATTTTTTAATTAAGGGATGCAAGTTATTTTACCTTTGGACACCCTTGATGACTCATTTCCTCTCAGAAGCAGTGCTTTAACGGTGGTCTTGCGCGCAGTTTTCAAAATGGTCACAAGATGGTGCCGATATTACAAAAACCATACCCGATTATGGGAAAATGTTTAAATATTGGAAATCGATATCGGTCGATCTCTAGTGTCAGATAATGGGACAAGATGTGCAGAGTATCCATTTCAATTTTATTTATAAAGCACAAATAAACACAACAATAGTTAATCACTGTGCTGTACAGAGAGTAAGTCTCATAAAACACAATTCAAATAAATACATAGTTTATTATGAGTTAAATACCTGGGTAAAAAGATAAGACTTTAAGTTTAAACTCAGGTACACAGGATAGGGATCTCAGAGATAATGGAAGACTACTCCATAGCCTAGGTCCAGAAACTGCAAATGCATGGTCACCGCTCAGCTTCAGCCTTGATCTTGGATGGGGACAAAGTATTATTGTTTGTCGACTGCAAGCATCTGATTGGTGTATTCAAGTTTAAAAATTCAGACAAATAAGACGCCAGACCATTTATGGCTCGTTTCCACCGAGCGGTGCGGTTCAGTACAGTTCTGAATTAAGAACTAAAATTCTGAATATAAAAATATGAAATGTTGGAAAAAATGAAATGATAGGGCTGCTTTCAAATTGCGAAACTAAAACCGCTGATAGGTGGTGGGAAGTCTTCATTATTGAGTCACTGAATCATTTATTCACTCAATTTGTACCAAACAGCTGATTCATTCAGGAATGAAACAAATGACTGTCTTTATGACTCACCCAAATCATTAAAAAAAAAAAAAAACACTAATTAGTTCAGGAACGAAACACCACTGAGAAGCAAAGAAGTGCAAGGTGAATTAGAGTAAAAACATCAATAATGACAATGTTGTTTCTAAAGTGTTAATATTATCTTGCTGTTTATTGAACTGTTGTATGAAATCAGTCACGTTTGCAACCTGCTGATATTTGGAAAAACGTCACACTTGCTCATGTCACTGTTAAATTATATGTGACCCTGGACCACAAAACCAGTCATAAGTCGCACGGGTATGTTTGTGGCAATAGCCGTCAATACATTGTATGGGTCAAAATTATCGATTTTTCTTTATGCCAAAAATCATTAGGATATTAAGTAAAGATCATGTTCCATGAAGATATTTTGTAAATTTCCTACCGTAAATATATCAAAAATGTATTATTAGTAGGGATGTCAATTTACACATTCTCATGATCGATCATCGTTTAAATTAACGATCAATTAATTAATCGTTAACCTTACTGCAATATGCTGTATGCGTCTACAGCAGTGGATTATAGCCAACAGCATGACAGGGTGTGTAAATGCTGCTCAAAACGCCATGTTCCGCCAAGAAGGGTTTTTAGTCTAAATAAAGGGCTAGTAGGATTGTAAAGCGAGTCGATGTGATTGATCATTTAAATTACTTATTTAATAATCAAATATAACGACTAATACAACGTGTCACCAGCACCGCCTCAGATCTGTTATTCAGAATGTGTGGACGCGCTCTTCCTGGAACAACGCGCTGAACACTGCAACTAGACCCAATGAATTCACAACGATTTATTACAATAGTGTTCTCATTAATGTTATGTAATATGACAGTCCCAATTATAGTTATTATTAATTGTGCATTGCTGTTTGAGCTGCACGCGCTAAACGTGAAGCGCTGAATGTACACTGAAGCTCTTTGCTAGCACGTTATTTAGCTCAAAGAAACACATCCTATATGAGATTGATCAGATATATACAAAATAAACATATTACAAATTACATCTGCACAAAATAACGTGAATGTACGAGTGAACTTGAACGTGAAGTTACATGCGAGTCAGAATGCGTGACTCATGTTGTGCATGCGCTCTTCCTGGAGCAACGCGATGAAACGGCAACTAAACAAAAATAATTCACGATGTTTTATTACAATATTGCTCTAATGTTATGTAATATGATAGTCCCAATCATGGTCATTATTAGTTGTGCATTGCTTTTTGAGCTGCATGCACTGAGGCTGAAAATGATCACCAGCACACTTTCCTACCACTAATTCTTAACCAGATGCATCCTATATGAGATAAATCAGATATAGATAGGCCTACACAAAACAAACACGATATTACAACTTACATTTGCATGGTCTCAAACAGAACTCTGGCGCTCTCGCTTAATTTTTCCTCCTGTGTTTCGCGGTTGAGCAGCATGCACGTGCATGACCCAGCTTTTGTACATGCAAACATATACTATTTTTTTTTTTTTCCCTTTACAAAGAATACTAGGCTAATGAAAATTTAGCTGACATATTAATGTGATTGGATATTTATTGTATCTAAAGAGTTTGTCTTAATGAAATTGAAAAGGGCAGATTAAAACTAACAGTAAGCAGTGCTCACACACATACATTGTGCTGGACAGAAAATGTCAGGGTGTTAAGCATTTGAGAAAATCCAACAATGAGAGAAGTCCATGAAACCTTCAGGTTTATGTAGTTATTTCAATACATGTAGTTTATATAGTTATTTCAAATGGATTTGACTAGGACAGTATTATGGCAAGCCGTTTTAGCATTTAATACACCTTGCTCAATTGTAACAAGTTTTACCTAGTCAAAATAGAAATTCCAGGGGCCGTATGTATATAAATTCTCAAAAATGCTCTAAAGAATAGGCTTAAGCTTTGAATAAGTATCACAAAAAAAATCTTAGTAAAAAGTAGGTAAAAATAGTATGAGCTATTTATAAAGAAGCTAAAAGCAACTTTTAGCAATGTTTTAAGACTGACTCTTAGGTGCTAACTGAGGTGTAACTTAAGTGTTACGAACTAAGAACTACAATGATGTCAACCCAAAATGGCCGCCCTCAACCTGAATCAGCCAATAGTGAGCCTGGAAGGATAGTCACAGCAGCTTGACACCAATCGTTTAATGTAACTTATAATGACATCATTTAATTACAACATTGAAAAATGTATTTTGATATTTAAATTTTTTTTAAATACTTTGCGTTGTGTAAGCTTATCATGAACAAGTATTGATGCTGTGGAATCCTTTTCTATTGATGAATGTCTCCTCATTTACAGCAATAATGTGAACATGATTTCCATCAATGGCTCTAACAACTCCAGGGAAATTGCAATCCTCATAAAAGCAGCTTGCTTTTGCCACATGTTTTGAAGATCAGTTTGAAAGTCAATAAACCGCTTTACAGTAATGGCCAAAAGTGATGTCTGGCCTAAAAAAATTGGCATGTTCACCCTTTATCCAAATATTTATTTAACCCTCTGGAGTCTGAGCTGTTTTGGGGCCCTTTAGAAGTTTTGACATGCTCTGACATTTGTGCTTTTTTCAGTTGCTTATAAACACATTAATGGCAAAAGTGTAATACACTGTATTCAGCACAAACTGGGCTACCATAATATGTGAGCAACATGTATGTACATGCTTGTATTTTTGAGAGAATAATGTGTATGCGTGGTTTGAAAAAACTAAAATTTTTGTTTTAAAATTAAGGCCTCAAAACACACAATAGATATGTGTCCACAAGACTTTAGATTAATGGGTGTTGTTGCCTGGAGTTTTTGCTTCAAACTGATGTGAGAATCATTGTGCCTACTTATTCCCACAACACAATATATTGATTTACATTTTGTAAGACACTTTTTCTTTACAAAGGCCGTGTGCGAAGAGGCGTGAATGATCATGATTAATGCTGTGATTCACACCTGAGAGAACAAAAGAACTCATAATGAACCGCATAATGAATGAGCCTCAGCTAAGCAACAGGACAAAGGAAATATATTTTGTTGTAGTTTATTTAGAATGTAGTCAACAAAGGCACATTACAAAGGCCTATTATATTTTAAATTATAAAAAGATTTGACTACACTGCAAAAAATGCTCTTCTTATTTAGTATTTTTCCTTGTTTCCAGTCCAAATATCTAAAAATTCTTAAATCAAGATTCATTTACTAGATAAGTAAAATTTTCTATGGGGTAAGAAAAATAATCTTATTTCTGTTTGGGACAGACACAAGAAACAAGATTTCAATCAGAAACAAGATTATTTTTCTTCCCCGTTGGCAGATAATTTTGCATGTTTTAAGCAAAAACTCACTTCATTTTGATTTTACTTTCAACAAAACAAGAAAAAATATCTTATGTCATTTTACTTATCTAGTAAATGCATCTTGATTTAAGAATTTGTAGATATTTAGACTAGAAACAAGACAAAAATACTAAGAGCAGCGTTTTTGGCAGTGTACTTTTTTTTTTTTTTTTTTTTTAAATAAGTCTCATGCTAAAAAAACAGTAATATTGTGACACTGAACACAATTCAGTATTCAGTAAATACAAATAACTGAATAATTGGTAATGATGAATGTTATAAGTAAAATATTTGGGATTTAAATGCAATGCAATTATGATTTCAAAGAGTATAGGGTGAATTCAGGTTGATTGGGACACTTTTTCCCCAGTCATTTCAATGGCAAACATTTTCTGAATCATTTGATTTTGTAAACTATCTGATACACACAATACTCAAATATCATTTCAAGAGTTGGTTCATTTATGAGACATACGTGCAATGCATGATCACGCCAGCGCTAAGGCTATTGTCTGCTATGCTATCTTATTAAATAAGAAGCAAATATATTAAAAACATTGATTAAAATTAAGATACAATTTATACAAAACGAAATTCACTTTAAATAAAGGCTTTCTACAAAACAAAACTTAATGAAGTGGTCAAAATAATTTGACAAACTCCATGTCTTCTGATATATTGCGCATCAAATGATGTGTCCTTTATTACTCGTGCTGTTCACTTTTCACAATCAACATATATTAAATTTAAAAAATACCATTAGGCTATAATATTTAAACATCAATATGAAACAAAATACGTTTTACTGGTACTATATAGCATCTGAGCAGACATTTGCTAATAAAAGCTGTATTGATGTGACACTAGGCTATTTTACAGTAAACACTTCATAATCTGTCCCAAACAGGCCAAAGAAATCTTGTCTAAACAGTCTTGCGTCTATGACATTTTATGTTGCAACAGGATTCATATTTAAACTGTCTTTTTGCGTTTAATATTCACAGAAAACTAACAGAATAAACTTACCTCACAATCAGCGCTGAATCCGTTAGAAATAAACAGCTCTTAGAAATAAACAGCTTTTCATGAGGTAAATTATTCCAGGATTATTCCTCAACGCGTCTCAAAACGATGTAGCTAAAGTATAGCACTACACTTGATGCGTTTATTTGAGTTGATGTGGGCGTTGACTGTGCTCTCGCATGGATCGGTCAGTATTTGAATCTCAAAAGAACGCGCGCTCCGTGGGCGTGGCGCATTAGCGGATAATGAGACACTCGCGAACGACTGACATCTCTCTCTTTTCAAACAGATTACATAAACACAGAATATTTGTTTTCGATTTTATTTACATTATTTAAAACCTGACATTGCAACGTTTCTTTAGACCTATGTCTCATGTTTGTGTGACAAGTGTTCACTAAGTTATAGTTCCTTTTCTGAAGACTTTCTGAATGAACATCTTCGAGAGGCTGCAGATTGCGCATCATGTTTGTTTTCTTTAGTTTGCAAAAAGCACAACAATCTGTTTTTATTGTGACTGTACACAAAAAAAAAAATAGAAACTTAACATATTATAATGATGTATAACACTTGCCTGAATTATAAAAACCGACAGTTATTTGAGTCTCTTTGGCACTGATAAGAAAAAAAGCTAGGTTGATCACGCCGGCGCGACGGCCGACTCCAGGGGGTTAACAGCTGTGGTGGTGGTTACGGCATATTTAAAACTAAACTATTTAAACCGATTTCTACACCGCTGACCTGCAATCCTGTGAAACTCCCCTTTGATGGCTCTCGTGGGTTTGTGCCCAGGAAACAACCCAATTCTAAGAAATAGCGCAAGAGCGAGGCACACTTTCCTTAGCACTCTGCATACAGCGGCCTTACTAATGTGCTCTGCATCCCCGATGTTATATAGAAAACTACCTTTTAAAAATGGTACTGCTGAAATAAATATGCATGTGGATATGGCAAATAAATAAATCCTCTCCCTACATAAATGTAACTCCATACAAATGAATGCAGCCTCATCTACAGGATCCTGTATAAAAGGACACGTCTCTTTTGATGGTGTCTGCATGATGAAAAATGACAAATGAATGAATGTACCTGCACAGCAAAGAAGGCTTTTCTTACTTAGTATTTTTGTTTTGTTGTTTCCAGTCAAAATATCTAAAGATTTTTAATTCAAGATGCATTTTCTACATACGAAAAATTGCATAAGCTATTTAGTCTTGTTTCCTGATGGGGAAAAAAAATCTAAGTGCATTTTTCTTAATTTGCAAGAAAAATAAGAAAAATAATCTTGTTTCTGTTTGCATTTAAGATTATTTTTCTTACCCCACTGGCAGAAAATGTTACTAGTTTTAAGTAAAATGCACTTAATTTAGAATTTTTAGATATTTGTACTTGAAATAAAACAAAAATACTCAGTAAGAAAAGCATTTTTGCAGCGTGAATGAATGAAGTAGTGAAACAACGCAAACACTTAAAAAAGGGGGAGGAGACCGAAAGAAACTCTGGGTTTACTGAAGAAAACCTTGGGGGTATTCCAGAAAGCAAGGTTAACTTACCGTCTCACATACCCCATAAACCCAAACCTTGCTTACTCGAGGTATGCTGGTTCTAAAAACGCATCCAGGAGTGAGTGAGTTGTTATGGCTACTTACTTACCCTGAAAGTTACCTCTGTTTTTGGAACCGAAAGTTGAGATTATCCGCTTGCTTACTCTTAAACATACCCAGGTATAGCACACAACCACCTTTCTGGAATACCCCCCTGCTCCCGACCACGTTAGGTTTAATCGATGATCGATAAATTTTATCGATTAAATGTATTATCGACAATTAATCAATCGATTAATTGTTAACATCCCTATTTAAAATAAGACCAGATTTATGAATATAGACCGTAGGGTTGAAGAGCTACAGACATTTTTATTTGGGTATGTCGTTTTCAGAAAATGCTCAAAAATAGGGGAGCAAGTTAAGAGGTTAACTCAAAGAAACACATCCTATGAGATTAATCAGATACAAAATAAACATAATATTAAATTTTATCTGCACAAAATGACGCGAATGTACAAGTGAACAAAGTTATGTGATATTCATATTCAGAATGGGAGACTCATGTCATAAAAACAATTTCACCAGATGATTTGAATAGCTATTTGAAAATAATTAATCATTCTAGAATAATTGGGGTGATTTTGTGGGGGAGAGAATCTGCATAGAAAATAAACAAATTACAAGCATAGATAAATAATAGAATTAATATTGAAAAAGATATTGAAATAAGCAGTAGGTAAATCTAACAGTATTCAGGTACAGAAATTGAATAAATGTAAAAGTCTTCACTGTATAAACGAAATAGCTAATATAATTAATACATTTTATCTTTGTTAAAGCTACAAGTCATTTTCTCTTTTGTTTGATCACCATTGGTGACACAAACAGCTGTGGCTACATTAGGCTGCTGTGGCTATATTAGGCTGCTGTCCCTTTAAGACGAATGTACTGACCTAATATAAATGACACTCATCCGTTTCCTTTCTAAATTGTTTACAACACATAACTGTTTACGAGGATACTTGCAGAGATGGGCATTTTGACTTAATTTTGCATGCACGTGTCTGTTTAAGCTCAAAAGAAAATGAAGTGAAAATGCCTGCGCGTTGTTTTCTGTGCTCACAATGAATACGGCATTCACTTGCTGTCTGCGTGTCTCTGTGTGTGCGCACAGAAAACAGCGTGCGAGTTCTCTTGGGCTTAATGCCTGGCTTGACTTAGAAACACGTGCAAATGATATCACTCTATGATGGTTAAACTTTGCAATTAATTGGCGAATCACATGCATTCTGAACCGGGGGTGCAGCTGGCCCGTACAGATCAAGGATCAACTATGATCCCTATACTTGACATCGCACATCCTTGATGTATCGATATATATCGATACTCTATATCTTGTAGCCCTATGTTGTACCAACCCTAATAGCTACATCAGATTTGATTACCGAATAGGTCATTTGAAGGTGCTGTTAAACTTGACACATCTGAACACGTGATTGAACCCATGTTCTAATGTTCCTCAATTTTCCTCAATAGATCCGTGCTGTGAGGCCCCAGGTTCTCATGAGACTCTCAAAAACCAAGAAGCATGTCAGCCGAGCTTACGGTGGTTCCATGTGTGCCAAGTGTGTACGAGACAGGTAACTGACTGAGATCATTGCGTTACTTGTAAATAAGTAGATTGGGTTGGGGGATTAATAAAGGGATAGCTCATCTAATAAAAGTATAGTTAATCTAAACATTGTTTGTCTCATGACAATACAGATTTGTTTGTTTATTCTAAAGCACAAAAGGAGATTTCTAAAAGAGTTGTAATGATTGTACTTTTCCATGCGATTAAAATGGGAACAGAAGCTTTTAAAAGGTTCAAAAAGGATGCAAATGCACCATAAAACTGTCATTTAAGTTTTGGTTGTACAGTACAGAGCCAATGAAATCTGTGTTTGGATTTCATTGGCTCTGTATTGTACTCTGTAAAAATGAGCTGAATGGATTCTAATCTGTTGAAAACCTATATAAAAACATAATACGAGTAAATAATGAGTGTTTTCATTAATTGGTGAACTGTTAATTTAGGTATACTCCAATTAAACGCATTCTATGAGCAAATGACCCACATCTATCTGCATCACTTTTCAGAATCAAGCGAGCTTTCCTCATTGAGGAGCAGAAGATCGTCGTCAAAGTACTAAAGGCACAGGCACAGAGCCAGAAGTCTAAGTAGACATCAATTTGTACTCTTTAAATAAAAGATTTGGAAATCACTGTTTTGTGTGTTTTCCTGTGCTAATGGAATGCCCTTTACTCTAGCAGGAAATTAAAGAGTTAATGTATGCTGAGTAAATATTTTAGTGATAATTGAATGGCAAGCTATGGAAGATGATAAAAAATCTGAGGAAGAAAAAGTCGGCTCCGTAATTGCGATGGGAGAAAGTCAGAATTGCAAAAATTGTGGGTAAGTGTTTTTGTACATGCAAACATATACTATGAATTTTTTTTTTCTTCCCTAAACAAAGAATACTAGGCTAATGAAAATTTAGCTGACATATTAATGTCATTGGATATTTATTGTATCTAAAGAGTTTGTCTTAATGAAGTCCATTGAAATTGCACAAGGGCAGATTAAAACTAACAGTATGCAGTGCTCACACACATACATTGTGCTGGACAGAAAATGTCAGGGTGTTAAGCATTTGAGAAAATCCAACAATAAGAAAAATCCATGAAACCTTAAGGTTTATGGCCCCATACAGTTAGTTTGTCAAATCTAATTTAAAGATGTCTATTATGTGGTTTATATAGTTATTTCAAATGGATTTCTGACTAGGACAGTATTATGGCAAGCCGTTTTATCATTTAGCTTGCTCAGTTGTAACTTAAGTTTTGACTAGTCAAAATACGAATTCCAGGGGCCGTATGTATATAAATTCTTAAAAATGCTCTAAAGAATAGGCTTAAGCTTTGAATAAGTATCAAAAAAAAACTTAGTAAAAAGTAGGACTATTTATAAAGAAGCTAAAAGCAACGTTTAAGACTGACTCTTAGTTCGTAACACTTAAGTTCCACCTCAGTTAGCACCTAAGAACTACAATGACGTCAACCCAAAATGGCCGCCCTCAACCTGAATCAGCCAATAGTGATCCTGGAAGGATCACAGCAGCTTGACACCAATCGTTTAATGTAATTATAATGACATCATTTAATTACAACGTTGAAAAATTTATTTTGATATTTCAGTTTTTTTAAATACTTTTGTCTTGTGTAAACTTATCATGAACAAGTATTGATGCTGTGGAATCCTTTTCTATTGATAAATGTCTCCTCATTTACAGCAATAATGTGAACATGATTTCCATCAGTGTCTCTAACAACTCCAGGGAAATTTGCAATCCTCATAAAAGCAGCTTGCTTTTGCCACATGTTTTGAAGATCAGTTTGAAAGTCAATAAACCGCTTTACAGTAATGGCCAAAAGTGATGTCCGGCCTAGGAAAATTGGCTGAAAATACCGCTGAAATATGCATGTGGATATGGCAAATAAATAAATCCTCTCCCTACATAAATGTAACCCTACAAATGAATGCAGCCTCATCTACAGGATCCTGTATAAAAGGACATGCCATTTTTGTCACTTTTGATGGTGTCTGCAGGATGAAAATATGACCAATGAATGTACCTGCAGCGCAAAGAATGTTTTTCTTACTTAGTATTTTTGTCTCGTTGGTTCCAGTCAAAATATCTAAAGATTGTTAATTCAAGATGCATTTTCTACTTAAGAAAAATTGCGTAAGGTATTTAGTCTTGTTTCCTGATGGGAATGTTTCTGTTTGCGTTAAGATCATTTTTCTTACCCAACTGGCAGAAAATTTTACTAGTTTTAAGTAAAATGCACTTAATTTAGAATTTTAAATAAAACAAAAATATTCAGTAAGAAAAGCATTTTTGCAGCGTGAATGAATGACGTATTGAAACATCGCAAACGCTTTAAAAAGGGGGAGGAGACCGAAAAAAACTCTGGGTATACCGAAGAAAACTTGGGGGGTATTCCAGAAAGCAAGGTTAACTTACCATCAAATATACCCCATAAACCCAAACCTTGCTTACTCAAGGTATGCTGGTTCCAAAAACCAGGAGTAAGTTCAGCCAACCCAGAGTATGTTAACCGTGAACACATAAGACATTCTCAACAGAGGACAAGTGCACCATACTACTTCCTTCTTCTTTTGTTTAATGGCGATTTACATGACCTACTTAGTGCACATCGCCACCTATCATTTATTTAATCTTATCGTTTAATAAGTAATCTGTATTCCCTGAGAATAAAGATTATATTGTTTGTTTGATGCTAATTAATTGAATGCAAATCCATGTGTGAGATGACAATAAAATAATCAATATATTTGAATTGAATTAACATTTAAACATTACCTTGTTATAATAGTGTTTTAGAATTAATATATAATATTGTATATTATAACTGTAACTATATAACACATTTAGTTATATTAATATAACTCTATTATATTACACGCATCTGAATACCTCCTAAGCAAACTAACCCTGGAACATAACAGAGAGTGAGATGCTATGGCTACTTACATACCCTGAAAGTTACCTCTGTTTTTGGAACCGAAAGTTGAGATTATCCGCTTACTTACTCTTAAACATACCCAGGTATAGCACATAACCTGCTTTCTGGAATACCCCCCTGCTCCCGACCAGGTTAGGTTCACAGAGTAAGTTACTATGGTAACTGGCTCTGAGTATAAGTTACCTCTCTTTCAGAAACTGGTTTGCTTTACCCTGCTTTCTCGGGTTTGACATGCCTCCCATTCTGAAACGGAAAACCCAGAGTTTCCCTTATTTCAGGGTTAACATACTCAGAGTTTTCACTTAACCTCCTTTCTGAAACGGGCCCCTGGTCTGAAAAAGAGAAAATATCTTGTGAGCGGCAGTTCTGTTGATGAAAATGTCTTGTTGATGCCAGAGGTCAGAGAATAATGGCCAGACTGGTTCGAGCTGATAGAAAAACAACAGTAACTCAAACAACTACTCGTTACAACCGAGCTATGCAGAAGAGCATTTCTGAATGCTGAAGCAGATGAGCTACAAGCAGCAGAAGACCACAATGGGTACCACTCCTATGGGGTTAGTTGGGGACACTTAATATTCAGAAATTACTGATTTGACCACTGACACTTTTGGATGAGAACTCAACTTATCTGGATGATAACATCACTGGTTTCTACAGAGCTGCTTTATAGTTGAATTGAACTCATTACACAGTTTACAATTACACAGTACATTACACAGTTATTGAACCGAAATGAATCAACACTGAACTGATTTCAACTGAATGACTGTTTACTATTGTCTTTTTAGAACTGCTTTACAGCAGAATTGAATTCTGTTTGCATCGAATCGTTATTTTCCTGTTATCACTGTAAAGCTTCTTTGAAACAATCTGTATTGTATAAAGCGCTATATAAATAAATTTGACTTGACTTGGCTAGTTTTGTTCCATTATTCCAAATTATTAGATTATGATCCACAAATAAATGTAAAGAGATTCACAAAAATTGAACAAATTCACAAATACATAGAATGAGATTTGCAAATTGAAAAAAAATATATATATATATATATTTACAAATATGTTTTATGTCACAAACACAACTCTGCCTGGCAGGGGCAGATTAACGCATAGGCTAACCCAGAGGACTAACCTAAGCTGCAGCCTAGGGGCCCACATGATCAGAGGGCCTCTGTTCAGTGGTTTTTGCAAATATTTACTCCTATGTTACTTAACAGAGGTTTTAAAATAACACAAGTGTGGGTATCTGCAGGTTGGAGTAATGGGCATTGCTGAAAGGTAGGGGGCGTGCCGAAAGTGCTCGCGAAAGCTGCCTGTTCCACATAAAGGTGGGCCGCAATGCAAAGCTTAAATGCTATTAAAAGGAAGTGATAAATCCAAAACAGATACCTTGTAGTCTCAGCCCAATTCCCTTTAACTGTAAAAATGGTGATAATTATATTAAGAATGTTACATTTGAAAGTATATTCTGCATAGTCAAAATATATTTTCATCTCAAGTTTAAATCTTAAAAAAAAGAAGTTTGCATTTAGAAAATTCACATTTATGAATGTGATATTTGGCTAACAGAAAAATAAGGTTTATAAAATAAATGTAATTTTTCTTTTCACGTTCATGAAATCCAAAAATTACATTTCTATATGTAAATTCAAAATTAGGATTCATATAACATTTGATAAAATCAGAAATGTCACACCAAAATGTCACTGTGTGAGAGCAAATCCAATATAAATTTAAACAGAAAGAACATATCATTCTTGAGTTTTTTGAGAGAGCACTTATCTGGGTAAAACCTATGAATTACAGTGCATCCAGAAATTATTCACAGTGCTTCACTTTTTCCACATTTTGTTATGTTACAGCCTTATTCCAAAATGGATTAAATTCATTATTTTACTCAGAATTCTACAAACAATAGCATATAGCAATAGCAAACATACATTTAAGTGGGTAAATATAGGAGAAATATGGCAAAGTCACTTCAATGTGCCACACTTCCTGCTGCCAGCAGCTTTGACTATAACTGAATATTGGCATGTAGATGTCTTCAGGCCTGGTCTATTATCAAACGAGTGAAGTTTGGGGCAGATCGGACATTGTATGCCTGAGTTACAACAACTTCCTGTTTTGTGGTGTAAATTACATACATTAGCACTTAGTCACGTGTTGCTTGATTTAATGTGTTTCTAGCATGTTTGGGACTTGATGGCATATTTAAATGTGTTTCTGGAAATGAATTATAGTGTAAAGCATGCCATTTCCTGTTTCCAGCAGGTGGCGCTTTGACTATAACTGAATATTGCCATGTAGATGTCTTCAGGACAGGACTCTTATCAAACGTGAAGTTTGGGGCAGATCGGACATTGTATGCCTGAGTTACAACAACTTCCTGTTTCGTGGCGTAAATCGCATACATTAGCACTTAGCCACGTGTTGTATGATTTAATGTGTTTCTAGCATGTTTGGTACTTCATGGCATATTTAAACGAGTTTCTGGAAATGAATTATAGTGTAAAGCATGCCATTTCCTGTTTCCAGCAGGTGGCGCTTTGACTATAACTGAATATTGCCATGTAGATGTCTTCAGGCCAGGACTATTATCAAACATATGAAGTTTGGGGCAGATCGGACATTGTATGCCTGAGTTACAACAACTTCCTGTTTCGTGGCTTAAATCGCATACATTAGCACTTAGCCACGTGTTGTATGATTTAATGTGTTTCTAGCATGTTTGGTACTTCATGGCATATTTAAGCGATTTTCTGGGAGTGAATTACAGTGTAAAGCATGCCATTTCCTGTTGCCAGCAGGTGGCGCTATGACTAACTGAATATTGGCATGTAGATGTCTTCAGGACAGGACTCTTATCAAACATGTGAAGTTTGGGGCAGATCGGACATTGTATGCCTGACTTACAACAGCTTCCTCTTTCATGGCGAAACATCAGATTTTGTCAGTCCGCGACGGACACGCCCTTCAGCAAAAAACTCAAGATCTTCACAATTTAACATCACCAAGACCTTAAGATTAGACTGACCAAATATGATGTTGTTCTGGTTGAATCTCAATGAGGAGATAATCACAGTGTAAAGCATGCCATTTCCTGTTGCCTACAGGTGGCGCTATGACTGTAACTGAATATTGGCGTGTAGATGTCTTCAGGTCAGGACTCTAATAAAACATGTGAAGTTTGGGGCAGATCGGACATTGTATGTCCGAGTTACAACAACTTCATGTTTCATGGCGAAAAAACAAACTTTGTGAGGTCGCCACGGACACGCCCTTCAGGGAAAACTCAAGATCTTCGCAATTTAACATCACCAAGGCCTTCAGATTAGACTGACCTAATATGATGTTGTTCTGGTTAAATTTCAATGAGGAGTTAATCACAGTGTAAAGCATGACATTTCCTGTTGCCTGCAGGTGGCACTATGACTGTCACTGAATATTGGCGTGTAGATGTGTTCAGGTCCGGACTCTTATCAAACATGTGAAGTTTGGGGCAGATCGGGCATTGTATGCCCGAGTTACAACAACTTCCTGTTTCATGGCGAAACATCGAACTTTGTCAGGCCGCCACGGACACGCCCTCCAGGGAAAAGATCTCAAGATCTTCGCAATTTAACGTCGCAAAGGCCTTTAGATTAGACTGTGCAAATATGATGATGATCTGATTAAATCTCTAGGAGGAGTTTGTTAAAGTACAACGTCTGGAAATGGCAAAATTTGCAACAATTTTGCAAAGAATATTAAAAATATCTCACTTCCTGTTGGTTTTCAGATTTCGTACCAGGAGACTTTTTTGTAGGTATTGGGCTGTTACATGTGTCTACCGAATTTCATACCTGTACGTGAAACGTAGCGGGAGGGGCACTTCGTTGAAATTTTGTAGGTGGCGCTATCGAGTCATTTTGCCACGCCTAATTCTGAAACCCATAACAGACGTAAATTTTCGCCACTTCTGACGCGTGTACAAAGTTTCGTGAGTTTTCGAGAATGTTCAGGCCCTCAAAAAAGCGATTCGTTTGGGAGAATAATAATAATAATAATAATAATAATAATAATTAAAGCTGCAAGCAGCGATGAAAGGGCCCTCACACACGGGAGCACCGCCACCCGGTGGCCTCAGGAAAACAGCGAAGAGTGGGCGACATGCATTTAAGCCGGTAAATATAGGAGAAATATGGCAAAGTCACTACAATGTGCAACATTTCCTGCTGCCAGCAGGGGGCGCTTTGACTATAACCGAATATTGGCATGTAGTTGTCTTCAGGCCAGGACTATTATTAAACAATTGAAGTTTGGGGCAGATCGGACATTGTATGCCTGAGTTACAATAACTTCCTGTTTCGTTGCGTAAATCGCATACGTTAGCACTTAGCCAAGCTTTGCTTGATTGAATGTGTTTCTAGCATGTTTGGGACATGATGGCATATTTAAATGTGTTTCTGGGAGTGAATTACAGTGTAAAGCATGCCATTTCCTGTTTCCAGCAGGTGGCGCTATGACTATAACTGAATATTGCCATGTAGATGTCTTCAGGACAGGACTATTATCAAACATATGAAGTTTGGGGCAGATCGGACATTGTATGCCTGAGTTACAACAACTTCCTGTTTCGTGGCGTAAATCGCATACATTAGCACTTAGCCACGTGTTGTATGATTTAATGTGTTTCTAGCATGTTTGGTACTTCATGGCATATTTAAACGAGTTTCTGGAAATGAATTATAGTGTAAAGCATGCCATTTCCTGTTTCCAGCAGGTGGCGCTTTGACTATAACTGAATATTGCCATGTAGATGTCTTCAGGCCAGGACTATTATCAAACATATGAAGTTTGGGGCAGATCGGACATTGTATGCCTGAGTTACAACAACTTCCTGTTTCGTGGCTTAAATCGCATACATTAGGACTTAGCCACGTGTTGTATGATTTAATGTGTTTCTAGCATGTTTGGTACTTCATGGCATATTTAAACGAGTTTCTGGAAATGAATTATAGTGTAAAGCATGCCATTTCCTGTTGCCAGCAGGTGGCGCTATGACTAACTGAATATTGGCATGTAGATGTCTTCAGGACAGGACTCTTATCAAACATGTGAAGTTTGGGGCAGATCGGACATTGTATGCCTGACTTACAACAGCTTCCTCTTTCATGGCGAAACATCAGATTTTGTCAGGCCGCGACGGACTCGCCCTTCAGCAAAAAACTCAAGATCTTCACAATTTAACATCACCAAGACCTTAAGATTAGACTGACCAAATATGATGTTGTTCTGGTTGAATCTCAATGAGGAGATAATCACAGTGTAAAGCATGCCATTTCCTGTTGCCTACAGGTGGCGCTATGACTGTAACTGAATATTGGCGTGTAGATGTCTTCAGGTCAGGACTCTAATAAAACATGTGAAGTTTGGGGCAGATCGGACATTGTATGTCCGAGTTACAACAACTTCCTGTTTCATGGCGAAACATCAAACTTTGTCAGGCCGCCACGGACACGCCCTCTAGGGAAAACTCAAGATCTTCGCAGTTTAACATCACCAAGGCCTTAAGATTAGACTGACCTAATATGATGTTGTTCTGGTTAAATTTCAATGAGAAGTTAATCACAGTGTAAAGCATGACATTTCCTGTTGCCTGCAGGTAGCGCTATGACTGTCACTGAATTTTGGCGTGTAGATGTGTTCAGGTCCGGACTCTTATCAAACATGTGAAGTTTGGGGCAGATCGGACATTGTATGCCTGAGTTACAACAATTTCCTGTTTCATGGCGAAACATCGAACTTTGTCAGGCCGCCACGGACACGCCCTCCAGGGAAAAGATCTCAAGATCTTCGCAATTTAACGTCGCAAAGGCCTTTAGATTAGACTGTGCAAATATGATGATGATCAGATTAAATCTCTAGGAGGAGTTCGTTAAAGTACAACGTCTGGAAATGGCAAAATTTGCAACAATTTTGCAAAGAATATTAAAAATATCTTTCACAAACTTTGTGAGGTCACCACGGACACGCCCTCCAGGGAAAACTCAAGATCTTCGCAATTTAACGTCGCAAAGGTCTTTAGATTAGACTGTGCAAATATGATGATGATCTGATTAAATCTCTAGGAGGAGTTCGTTAAAGTACAACGTCTGGAAATGGCAAAATTTGCAACAATTTTGCAAAGAATATTAAAAATATCTCACTTCCTGTTGGTTTTCAGATTTCGTACCAGGAGACTTTTTTGTAGGTATTGGGCTGTTACATGTGTCTACCGAATTTCATACCTGTACGTGAAACGTAGCGGGAGGGGCACTTCGTTGAAATTTTGTAGGTGGCGCTATCAGGTCATTTTGCCACGCCTAATTCTGAAACCCATAACAGAAGTAAATTTTCACGACTTCTGACGCGTGTGCAAAGTTTCGTGAGTTTTCGAGCATGTTTAGGCCCTCAAAAAAGCGATTCATTTGGGAGAAGAATAATAATAATAATAATTAAAGCTGCAAGCAGCGATGAAAGGGCCCTCGCACCCGGGAGCAACGCCACCCGGTGGCCTCAGGAAAACAGCGAATAGTGGGTGATATGCATTTAAGTGGGTAAATATAGGAGAAATATGGCAAAGTCACTTCAATGTGCCACACTTCCTGCTGCCAGCAGGTGGCGCTTTGACTATAACCGAATATTGGCATGTAGATGTCTTCAGGCCAGGACTATTATCAAACGTGTGAAGTTTGGGGCAGATCGGACACTGTATTCCTGAGTTACAACAACTTCCTGTTTTGTGGCGTAAATCGCACTTAGCCAAGTTTTGCTTGATTTAATGTGTTTCTAGCATGTTTGAGACTTGATGGCATATTTAAATTTGTTTCTGGGAGGGAATTACAGTGTAAAGCATTCCATTTCCTGTTTCCAGCAGGTGGCGCTATGACTAACTAATATTGGAGTGTAGATGTCTTCAGGTCAGGACTCTAATAAAACATGTGAAGTTTGGGGCAGATCGGAAATTGTATGTCCGAGTTACAACAACTTCCTATTTCATGGCGAAACATCGAAATTTGTCAGGCCGCCACCACCAAAATTTGCAACAATTTTGCAAAGAAAATTCAAAATGTCTCACTTCCTGTTGGTTTTTTAGATTTCATACCATACTTTTTTGTAGGTATTGGGCTGTTACATGTGTGTACCGAATTGTATACCTGTACGTGAAACGTAGCGGGAGGGGCACTTCATTGAAATGTTGCCACGCCTAATTCTGAAACCCATATCAGACGTAAATTTTCACCACTTTTGACGTGTGTGCAAAGTTTCATGAGTTTTCGAGCATGTTTAGGCCATCAAAAATGCAATTCATTTGGGAGAAGAATAATAATAGGCTGAGCAATTCCAATAGGGTCCTCACATTGTTGGTGCTCGGGCCCTAATAATAATAATAATAATAATAATAAACGGAGCAATTCCAATAGGGTCCTCACACCATCGGTGCTCGGGCCCTAATAATAATAATAATAATTAAAGCTGCGAGCAGCGATGACGGGCCCAAGCCGGTGGCACCGCCACCCTGGTGGCTGCAGGGCAACTGTGCACGACAGGCAATATGCATTTAAACAGGAGAATATTTTAAAATCACTCGAATATGCCACATTTACTGCAGGAGCTGGTGCCACTATGACCACAAGCCACACCCATGATGTCATTTAAATATAGATTATTTTTAATGTCATAGGATATAATAGGTCACTTTCAAATATGTGCAAAGTTATCTTTTGCAGCTCAAAATGTTGTAAGTCCAGAAGGCCAGTATTTAATTCCAGTTATTTGTATAGGTTTGTTTTTTTTTTTTTTTTACTTATTTCTCACACTAAAGTTATAGTTATTTGTGATAGCCTATGATATGAAAGGGTTAAATTATCACCATCAAGAGAGAAAGTGACACACACACACAGAGTGAGAGAGAGACCACCCCCCCACACACGCACACACAGAGAGTGAGTCTGAGAAAGTGAGAGATGGGGGAGGGGAAGGAGCGACAGAGAGTGAGAAATTTAGAAGAAATATTTTAAAGAAATAAATATATTGATCTGAAAAATAGTACATTCATTTTAAATTCATCCAGGTCAAATTACCAAACATACAATCTTAATTTAATTTAAATCAAACAATGATTTTACAAGATATGAGACAATTTCTGTTTCCCTTTTTGTCATTATTTGATCCCTCGCCATAGCAGCACCGTTTGAGATATCCTATAATCGTTTCGCAATATAGCATCTTCGATGTCTTTGTTTCATGTTGACCGAGTTTGGTGTCAATTCCATGCATCTCCTACGAGGAGTTTATAAAAACTCGGAGCCTGTTTATTCAAAAATTCCACATTCAAACCAAAATATCTGACTTCCTGTTGGTTCGGAGCTAATGACTGTAAATTAGAAAGTTGTCCGGTTTGATGAGAACAATAAATGTACCGAGTTTGGTGACTGTAGGTAAAATTAACCAAGCGTTTTATCTTTAAAACTTTGTTCTCAAGGACTTATCTGACCTGGTTCATAAATAATGCTATACTCCCACCTTCTGGTTATTCTATATATCACATTGGCTCTCATTTTTTGTCCTCAAACAAAAGGCATTTATCTGCTTATTTTTAAATAACACACAGTTCATTGTTTGAAAAAGAAACTCAAATGTGTTTTTTCTATTGTTAGTATTATTTTTTATAGAAATAAATAATGTATAAATCAGAGAATATTTTTTAGTGTCAAGAATTAATCTCCAAATACAAAATGTTGAAGAAAAGCAATATATTGATCTAAAATATAGTACATTAATTTTTAATTCATCCAGGTTCAAGTACCGAACATACAATCTTAATTTAATTTAAATCAAACAATGATTTTACAAGATATGAGACAATTTCTGTTTCCCTTTTTGTCCTTATTTGATCCCTCGCCATAGCAGCACCGTTTGAGATATCTTATATTCGTTCGCAATATAGCATCTTCAGTGTCTTTGTTTCATGTTGACCGAGTTTGGTGTCGATTCCATGCATCTCCTAAGAGGAGTTTATAAAAACTCAGAGGCTGATTATTCAAAAATTCCACATTCAAACCAAAATATCTGACTTCCTGATGGTCGGAGCTAATGACTGTAAATTAGAAAGTTGTCCAGCTCGATGAGAAAAATATATGTACCGAGTTTGGTGACTGTAGGTAAAACTAATCTGTAAAAGTGTTCTCAAGGACATATCCAACCTGGTTCATAAATAAGGCTATACTCCCATCTTCTGGTTATTCTATGTATCACATTGGCTCTAATTTTTTTGTCCTCAAACAAAAAGCATTAATCTGCTTATTTTTAAATTACACACTTCATTGTTTGAAAAACAAACTCAAATGTGTTTTTTTCTATTGTTAGTATTATTTTTTATTGAAATAAATTATGTTTAATTCAGAGAATATTTTTTAGTGTCAAGAATTAATCTCCAAATACAAAATGTTAAAGATAACCAATATACTGATCTAAAATATAGTACATTCATTTTAAAATTCATTCATGGTCAATAACACACACACACACACAAAGAAATATTTAAAATAAATAAATATATTGATCTGAAAAATAGTACATTCATTTTAAATTCATCCAGGTTCAATTACCGAACATACAGTCTTAATTTAATTTAAATCAAACAATGATTTTACAACATTCTGCATTTTTAAATTTTAATAAAACATTGTTTAGTATGTTTTTAAAGCTATTTGGTTTACAGGGACACAGGAAATGTCCTCATAAACCACGTTTACGTTGTAATAGCAGTGTAATACCCATGTCATTATACAAATTTGTGTCCTCATAAATCACATAAACAAGCACACACACACACACACACACACACACACAAAGAGCCAGATGCAGAGAGACAGGTTTTATTTAAAAAATAAAACAATACTGCCCCCTATTGGGGATTGAAGGGGAGGGCAGACAGACAGAGAGAGAGAGATTCAGGTTAAATATATTAAATAAAATAAATATGTTGATCTGAAAAATAGTACATTAATTTTAAACTCATCCAGGTTCAATTACCAAACATACAATCTTAATTTAATTTAAATCAAACAATGATTTTACAAGATATGAGACAGTTTCTGTTTCCCTTTTTTGTCCTTATTTAATCCCTCGCCATGGCAACACCGTTTGAGATATCCTATAATCGTTCCCAATATAGCATCTTCACTGTCTTTGTTTCATGTTGACCGAGTTTGGTGTCGATTCCATGCATCTCCTACGAGTAGTTTATAAAAACTCAGAGCCTGTTTATTCAAAAATTCCACATCCAAACCAAAATATCTGACTTCCTGCTGGTCGGAGCTAATGACTGTAAATTAGAAAGTTGTCCGGCTCGATGAGAACAATATATATACAGAGTTTGGTGACTGTAGATAAAACGAACCCCCCCACTTTTATCAAAAGGTGGCGCTACTGAGCCCCTCCACCACGCCCGTTTCTAAGTCTTTGGCCGTATCTACTGGACAGCATCTCTGATGTGTGTGTTGAGTTTCATGCAATTTCAAGCATGCTAAGAGTCTCAAAAACACCCAAAAATATTATTAAAGTTTGACACATTGCCATGGCAACAGTATTTAAAACATCAGGAATCCATTCATATGTCTATATCTGCCATGTTTTGACATTATACTGATGAAGTTTGAAGTAAATCGGGTGAAAATAAGACAGTGATTCAAAGCATTTTTGAAAGTGACACACTTCCTGCTGCCAGTTGGTGGCGCTATAACTTTGACTCACAAAAGTCATATCCATGTGATCGGCCTCTTACAACGAACACACGGCTGAAGCTTCATCAAAATTAATCAATGTATGCAGAAGTTATAACACACTTCCTGTTTCCCTTTTCTCGCCATAAATTCGTTGCTTCGTCATGGCCAAACCGTTCAAGATATCAAAAATCCGCTCGCGATTTAGCATCCTCAATGCCTTGACTTCATGCTGACTGAGTTTGGCACTGATCGGAACAATGGCCTAGGAGGAGTATATCAAATTCCGAAGCATGCGTTTTCCGAACAACCCATAATAGCTAATTTCCTGTTGGGCGAAGCTTATGACAATGAGTGCGGAAGTTGTTTGGCCTGATGAGATCTATATGTGTACTGAGTTTCATAAATGTACATGCAAGTGTTTGATATATGGACCAAGTTTTCGGACCTTCGCCCTTTTAGGGCTTGGGCCCTAATAATAATCCTTAGGGGAACAATAGAGCCTTCGCCCTTTGGGCTTGGGCCCTAATTAAAGCTGCGAGCGGCGATGACGGGCCCAAGCCGGTGGCACCGCCACCCCGGTGGCTTCAGGGCAACTGTGCACGACAGGCAATATGCATTTAAACGGGAGAATATTTTAAAATCACTCGAATATGCCACATTTACCGCAGGAGCTGGTGCCACTATATGACCACAAGCCACACCCATGATGTCATTTAAATATAGATTATTTTTAATGTCATAGGATATAATAGGTCACTTTCAAATATGTGCAAAGTTATCTTTTGCAGCTTAAAATGTTGTAAGTCCAGAAGGCCAGTATTTAATTCAAGGTATTTGTACAGGTTTTATTTTTTTTACTTATTTTTCACACTAAAGTTATAGTTATTTGTGATAGCCTATGATATGAAAGGGTTAAATTATCACCATCAAGAGAGAAAGTGACACACACACAGAGTGAGAGAGAGACCAATTTTTTTGTCCTCAAAGAAAAAACATTAATCTGCTTATTTTTAAATTACACACACTTCATTGTTTGAAAAAGAAACTCAAATGTGTTTTTTCTATTGTTAGTATTATTTTTTTATAGAAATAAATAATGTATAATTCAGAGAATATTTTTTAGTGTCAAGAATTAATCTCCAAATACAAAATGTTGAAGAAAACCAATATATTGATCTAAAAATAGTACATTCATTTTAAAATTCATTCAGGGTCAATAACCAAACATACAGTCATAATTGAATTTAAATCAAACAATGATTTTAGACAAAATGAGACTCTTCCTGTTTCCCTTTTTGTCATTACTTTAATAGCTCGCCATGGCAACACCGTTTGAGATATCCAATATCCGTTCGCAATTTAGCATCTTCCGTATTTTTGCTTCATGTTGACCGAGATTGGTGGAGATTGAATGAATCGCCTACGAGGAAAACTTAAAAACTCAGAGCCTGATTTTTCAAAAAATCCACATTCAAACCAAAATATCTTACTTTCTGTTGGTCAGAGCTACTGACTGTAAATTAGAAAGTTGTCCGGCTCGATGAGAACAATATATGTACCGAGTTTGGTGACTGTAGGTAAAACTAACCCCGCCACTTTTGTCAAAAGGTGGCGCTATAGAGCCCCTCATCCCCGCCCGTTTCTGAGGCTTTGCCCATATCTACTGACTGACATCTCTGATGTGTGTGTCGAGTTTCATGCAATTTCAAGCATGCTAAGAGTCTCAAAAACACCCAAAAAGATTATTAAATTTCCAAAAATACTAATAATTTTTTATTAAATTAGCCTATTGTAACGAAACTGGTCATGATACATTCCTTGGGTCATGCCGAGAACATAGATACCACTTTTAACATATTTGGCCAAACTTCCTGTCCACCATCTTGTTATTTGTTAAAAACTCGTCCTAAACTGTTTGTCCGATTTTCACAAAAATCGAATCGTATCATCTTCAGACCGTGCCGACAAAAAGTTATGGATTTCACATTGATAGACAAAACAGTTTTTGTATACCGTAGCGACGAAGTGTAGGCATGATGCCAAAATGACTCTTGAGGCTGTATCTCTGCAATGCTTTGACATATTGACACCAAACTTTGCATGTGTCATTGTTTCCTTACTCTGACCACACCACATCAATTTCGTAACTGTGCCACCTATTGGTCAAAAGTGATAAACCATTAAATCATATTATTAGCGACTCTATATATGATATTTCAGCCATTTTGCCTAAAATCATCTTAAACTGTATAATTGTTCATTGTTGCAGGTGGTCTGACACTCTCAGCCACGTTGGCATGTCTTGTCATCTTATTTGCGCTTGGCCCCGGTATTGCTGCATGCAGATATATTTATTATTATTATTCTCCCAAATTAATCGCTTTTTTGAGGGCCTAAACATGCTCGAAAACTCACGAAACTTTGCACACGCGTCAGAAGTGGCGAAAATTTACGTCTGTTATGGGTTTCAGAATTAGGCGTGGCAAAATGACTCGATAGCGCCACCTACAAAATTTCAACGAAGTGCCCCTCCCGCTACGTTTCACGTACAGGTATGAAATTCGGTAGACACATGCAACAGCCCAATACCTACAAAAAAGTCTCCTGGTACGAAATCTGAAAACCAACAGGAAGTGAGATATTTTTAATATTCTTTGCAAAATTGTTGCAAATTTTGCCATTTCCAGACGTTGTACTTTAACAAACTCCTCCTAGAGCTTTAATCAGATCATCATCATATTTGCACAGTCTAATCTAAAGGCCTTTGCGACGTTAAATTGCGAAGATCTTGAGTTTTCCCTGGAGGGCGTGTCCGTGGCGGCCTGACAAAGTTCGATGTTTCGCCATGAAACAGGAAGTTGTTGTAACTCGGGCATACAATGTCCGATCTGCCCCAAACTTCACATGTTTGATAAGAGTCCGGACCTGAACACATCTACACGCCAATATTCAGTGACAGTCATAGCGCCACCTGCAGGCAACAGGAAATGTCATGCTTTACACTGTGATTAACTCCTCATTGAAATTTAACCAGAACAACATCATATTAGGTCAGTCTAATCTTATGGCCTTGGTGATGTTAAATTGCGAAGATCTTGAGTTTTATCTGAAGGGCGTGTCCGTGGCGACCTCACAAAGTTTGTTGTTTCGCCATGAAACATAAAGTTGTTGTAACTCGGACATACAATGTCCGATCTGCCCCAAACTTCACATGTTTTATTAGAGTCCTGACCTGAAGACATCTACACGCCAATATTCAGTTACAGTCATAGCGTCACTTGTAGGCAACAGGAAATGGCATGTTTTACACTGTGATTAACTCCTCATTGAGATTTAAACATATCAACATCATATTTGGTCTTGGTGATGTTAAGTTGTGAAGATCTTGAGTTTTTTGCTGAAGGGCGTGTCTGTGGCGGCCTGACAAAATCTGATGTTTCGCCATTAAAGAGGAAGCTGTTGTAAGTCAGGCATACAATGTCCGATCTGCCACAAAATTTCATATGTTTGATAAAAGTCCTGTCCTGAAGACATTTACATGCCAATATTCAGTTAGTCATAGCGCCATGGCATGCTTTACACTATAATTCACTCCCAGAAACTCATTTAAATATGCCATTAAGTACCAAACATGCTAGAAACACATTAAATCATACAACACGTGGCTAAGTGCTAAGTATGCGATTTAAGCCACGAAACAGGAAGTTGTTGTAACTCAGGCATACAATGTCCGATCTGCTCCAAACTTCATATGTTTGATAATAGTCCTGGCCTTAAGACATCTGCATGGCAATATTCAGTTAAAGTCAAAGCGCCACCTGCTGGCAACAGGAAATGGCATGCTTTACACTACAATTCACTCCCAGAAACTCGTTTAAATATGCCATGAAGTACCAAACATGCTAGAAACACATTAAATCATACAACACGTGGCTAAGTGCTAATGTATGCGATTTACGCCACGAAACAGGAAGTTGTTGTAACTCAGGCATACAATGTCCGCTCTGCCCCAAACTTCACATGTTTGATAATAGTCCTGGCCTGAAGACAACTACATGCCAATATTCGGTTATAGTCAAAGCGCCACCTGCTGGCAGCAGGAAATGTGGCACATTGTAGTGACTTTGCCATATTTCTCCTATATTTACCGGCTTAAATGCATGTCGCCCATTATTCTCTGTTTTCCTGAGGCCACCGGGTGGCGGTGCTCCCGTGTGCGAGGGCCCTTTCATCGCTGCTTGCAGCTTTAATTATTATTATTATTAGGGCCCGAGCACCGATGGTGTGAGGACCCTATTGGAATTGCTCAGCCTATTATTATTCTTCTCCCAAATGAATCGCATTTTTGATGGCCTAAACATGCTCGAAAACTCATGAAACTTTGGACACGCGTCAAAAGTGGTGAAAATTTACGTCTGATATGGGTTTCAGAATTAGGCGTGGCAAAATGGCTCGATAGCGGCACCTACAACATTTCAACGAAGTGCCCCTCCCGCTACGTTTCACATACAGGTATGAAATTCGGGAGACGCGTGTAACAGCCCAATACCTACAAAAAAGTCTCCTGGTATGAAATCTGAAAACCAACAGGAAGTGAGATATTTTGAATTTTCTTTGCAAAACTGTTGCAAATTTTGCTATTTCCAGACGTTGTACTTTAACAAACTCCTCCTAGAGATTTAATCAAATCAACATCATATTTGCACAGTCTAATCTAAAGGCCTTTGCGACGTTAAATTGCGAAGATCTTGAGTTTTCCCTGAAAGGCGTGTCCGTGGCGGCCTCACAAAGTTCGATGTTTCGCCATAAAACAGGAAGTTGTTGTAACTCGGTCATACAATGTCCGCTCTGCCCCAAACTTCACATGTTTGATAAGAGTCCTGTCCTGAAGACATCTACATGCCAATATTCAGTTAGTCATAGCGCCACCTGCTGGAAACAGGAAATGGCATGCTTTGCACTATAATTCACTCCCAGAAACTCATTTAAATATGCCATGAAGTACCAAACATGCTAGAAACACATTAAATCATACAACACGTGACTAAGTGCTAATGTATGCGATTTAAGCCACGAAACAGGAAGTTGTTGTAACTCAGGCAAACAATGTCCGATCTGCCCCAAACTTCATATGTTTGATAATAGTCCTGGCCTGAAGACATCTACATGGCAATATTCAGTTATAGTCAAAGCGCCACCTGCTGGCAACAGAAAATGGCATGCTTTACACTATAATTCACTCCCAGAAACTCGTTTAAATATGCCATGAAGTACCAAACATGCTAGAAACACATTAAATCATACAACACGTGACTAAATGCTAATGTATGCGATTTAAGCCACGAAACAGGAAGTTGTTGTAACTCAGGCATACAATGTCCGATCTGCCCCAAACTTCATATGTTTGATAATAGTCCTGGCCTGAAGACATCTACATGGCAATATTCAGTTATAGTCAAAGCGCCACCTGCTGGCAACAGGAAATGGCATGCTTTACACTATAATTCACTCCCAGAAACTCGTTTAAATATGCCATGAAGTACCAAACATGCTAGAAATACATTAAATCAAGCAAAGCTTGGCTAAGTGCTAATGTATGCGATTTACGCAACGAACAGGAAGTTGTTGTAAATCAGGCATACAATGTCCGATCTGCCCCAAACTTCACTTGTTTGATAATAGTCCTGGCCTGAAGACAACTACATGCCAATATTCAGTTATAGTCAAAGCACCACCTACTGGCAGCAGGAAATGTGGCACATTGTAGTGACTTTGCCATATTTCTCCTATATTTACCAGCTTAAATGCATGTCGCGCACTATTCGCTGTTTTCCTGAGGCCACCGGGTGGCGGTGCTCATTGCTCATTTATTTATTATCAATAAATAATTAATGAAATCATTTCATTGCAAACAGTCTCCTTGAATGTAAAACTTTACAATAAATATGTTTTGTTCTTCCCCTTTTTTCATGGTTAATGCCCTTTGTCTTTAGATTGAAGTATTCACTTCGAGCAAACTGATTTCTTGAATTTTGTGTATAAATTAGTTACATGCATTTTTTTTTTCAGCTTGACAAGTTGGCTGCCCTTGAACTCCATCCTATACTGCTTCTTGGGAAGAATACAGAGAACACTACTGTGGCTGATGCCATTTTAGGTGGTGACCATGTTTTAGATGAAGATCTCCTCCAGAGGTTGAAGACCGTCTATGAAGCAGTATTAAAAAGTTTGTTTTCTTGAATTTTCTTGCTATTTATTGCATTACATTTAAATAACTTTATAATACTTACAAGCATGTATTGTAGAGTGTGCGTTTATTTGTAAGTGTGCACTAGGTTGGGCAATGTATCAGTTTTACAAAGGATCCAGTTATAATTTCTTAATCTAAAGACTGATTTAATACTCACTGTATACATTTTGTTATCGCTATAATTTTATGCTATAACTTTGTTGTTATCCTAAAGTTCATTTTCAGAGAGAGAAGAAGAGGACTGCACCACAGCTGCAACAGCCCAGCATCGCTGCCCCACCACAGCTGCAACAGCCCATCACCGCTGCCCCACCACAGCAGCAGCCCAGCACCGCTGCCCCACAACAGCTGCAGCAGCCCAGCACCGCTGCCCCACCACAGCTGCAGCAGCCCAGCACCGCTGCCCCACCACAGCTGCAACAGCTGCAGCAGCCCAGCACCGCTGCCCCACCACAGCTGCAGCAGCCCAGCACCGCTGCCCCACCACAGCTGGACCCACAGCCAGAGACCTCCACACTCAAGTTCCACGAGCTAAAAACATCAAGTGCCACAAAAAGAAAGAAAGGTAAAATGATGCACCAAGCTTTAAACAACAATGTGAAATGTATCTTCCCATAATGTTTTAACAATATAATCTTTAATTCCTAGAGCCAACTAAAAAAAGGAAAGAAGACCAGATGCATAAAGGTGAAGTACATCTAAGTCAATGATGGCAAATGATGTTAGTTGACATGTATTAAAGGTCAAATCTTTTTTTTTTTTATGAAATATTGTATTTTAACTGAGTAACATTTTGAAAGTCTGCAGTTGCTTCAGATATGCCTTAGCTCTGGCTCTGTTCTCTGGACTGCTCTCTGAATGTAGTGAGATGGTTGTTCTTTTAGATTTATCAAGGAGATTGAAAATGCTCTCTTTTTTTCCCTTTTAAACAGAAAAATGTGCTGAATGCTTGGAATGGCTGGAGAACAACAGCTTCCCATACCAGAAAATATTAAAAAAGAGAATGAGAGAAGTAAGTGAAAACACTTATTAACAAATTATTCTGATTTCTCAATGTTGCCAGTTTTATATAAAAATAGAATTAACTCAACATTTAATGTCCTGTTAAAGGGTTAGTTCACCCAAACATGTAAATTCTGTCATTAATTACTCACCCTCATGTCGTTCCAAACCCGTGAGACCTTTGTTCTTCTTCATAACACAAATAAAGATATTATTGATGAAATCTGAGAACTTTCTGACCCCACATAGATAGCAACACAACGACCACTTTCAAGGCACAGAAAGGTAGTAAAGACATTGGTAAAATAGTCCAGTGGTTCAACCTTAATGTTATGAAGCGACAAGAATACTCTTTGTGCTCAAAAAAACAAACAAAAATAACGACTTTATTAAAGAATTTGTTCTCTTCTGTGCCAGCTTCCTACGCCGTTTACGTTGTAACCACAGTCCAGCGCTTCCGGGTTCTCGTCAGAATGCCAGCTTTGTATTGGCCAACATCACACACATGTGTCGTGGTGCTCACGTGAACAGCGTAGGCCAATTGGCGTCGGCGTTCTGACGTAGAACATGAATATTCTCGAGAATACTCTTTGTGTGCAAAACAAAAATAACAACGTCTCCTACACTGTTTACGTAGTAAACACAGGGCAGTGCTTCATGTTCTACGTCAGAATGCCGACGGCAATTGGCCTAGGCTGTTCACGTGAGCACCATGACACATGCGTGTGATGCTGGCACAGGAGCTGGCCAATATAAAGCCGGCATAGAATTCTGATGTAGAACCCAGAAGCGCTGGACTGTGGTTACAATTTAAACAGCTGTCTCTGGCACAGAAGAGAAAAAATTCTTCAATAAAGTCGTTATTTTTGTTTGTTCGGTTTTTTTGCACAAAAAGTATTTTCGTCGCTTCATAACATTAAGGTTGAACCACTGGAGTCACATGGACTATTTTAACAATGTCTTTGCTACCTTTCTGGGCCTTGAAAGTGGTTGTTGTGTTGCTGTCTAAAATTTCTCAGATTTCATCAAAAATATCTTAATTTGTGTTCTGAAGATGAACGAAGGTCTTACGGGTTTGGAACGACATGAGGGTGAGCAATTAATGGCAGAATTTTCATTTTTGGGTGAACTTACACTTTAAATGTGCTAAAGTAGTCTATCAATTTTGTTTGTTATTTTTGTGCATAGGAAAAAAAACTTTTTAATTCCACTGATTATTAAAGGGTTAGTTCACCCAAATTAGCCCATGATTTACTCACCTTCAAGTCATCCTAGGTGTATATAACATTATTCTTTCAGACGAATAAAATTGGAGTTATATTAAAAAAGTCCTGGTTAATCCAAGCATGTGTATTGACGAACGCAGAAGTGCAGAGGATAGAGCAAAACAAAACACCGGTCATGAATTAGAAGTCTAAATTGAGAATTTTTAAAGAGAAATGTCGGAGGATTTCGATATAAGAGAAGAGGGGCTTGAGTTGTTGCCCAGCCCTATCCACAAGAGGCGTCAAAGCTTGAGATGCTCCTGTACATCGCGTCAGGGGTTAGTACTCGTTCACCGTAAATTGAGCTGCGTACTGCTGACCGCCGGAAGCTAGTTATTTTAGTCTATAAAGTTTTAAATATGGATATTTTTCTCACACAAACACGCCACTTCGCTTCAGAAGGCCTTTATTAACCCCCCGGAGCCGTGTGGAGCAGTTATATGATGGATAGATGCACTTTTATGATGGATAGATGCACTTTTATAATGGATAGATGCACTTTTATAATGGATATATGCACTTTTATGATGGATAGATGCATTTTTATGGACTTCAAAAATGACACAAGTCACTGCCATTATAAAGCTTGGAAGAGCCAGGACATGTTTTAATATAACTAAATAACTATTTTATTCGTCTGAAAGAAGAATGTCATATACATCTAGGATGGCTTGAGGATGAGTAAATCATGGGGTAATTTTCATTTTTGGGTGAACTAAACGTAAGTCTTTCAAATCCTTATATAGTGCTGTATTCAATACATATTGTTTTAAAGGAAAATAACAATTCAATGGTGCAAACTGTGTTTAATTCAGCTGTAAAGCAACTCTAAAAAGAAAATAGTGTAATTTTTCAGCTGAAGTCAGATTAGTATTGATTCAGTTCAATTGTAAAAATCATCAATTATAAAATTTGCTAAATTCAGCCACATAGCAGCTATGCAGAAAACTGTCATTCACCTCATTCACAATCAATACATTATACATATATTAGATTTTCTTGAAAATGACATTTTCTAATACACTACTTTTTTTTTCCATTTGTACCACATGGGAACATGGAAGTCCTTGTAAGATGGGCTTCCTGCACATCATGGTACGTACTGAATTGTGAAATCAGTATTCTGCCATCATTCAATACATTTTAAATGGTTATAGTTTGTGCCTAAATCTTTTGTCTTTTTCTGTTATAGTGGAATCAAGTGGAAAGACTCTTGGGAGCCATCTTCTTTTATTGGGATTTAATCAGTTTTTTAATTAGTTTTTAAGAATTTTAACAGTTAAATGTGAATGTTGATTCTTAAAGGTCTATTATTTTCCTTATTATTATTATTATTTTATTGTTGTTAGTAAAATCATAATGGCTGTTTTGTTGCAGTTTGAAGTGTAAATCATACTGCTGTCATCATATGAGCAAAAATAAAGGCAAATTTCAAATGTTTGTTCTGACTGTTCAAGTACTTTTTCATCTAATTTATAATTAGCAGTGATTTGGGGTAAATTAGATAAACAAAAAATAAAAAGTTTGCTTTTATGCATTTTATGATAGTTAATAAGACAGTTCTCATACCTCTGTTAGGTTACTTTCAATCATATTGTTTTGTAATCCACATGCATAAATTGCATATTTTTTAATACCAACATGCCACTCAGTTATGATACACACACTTAGCACTTTATAACCTGGAATATGTGTATTATACACTAATATCTCTATACTTTTCACAGCGTGTGGATTATGTGCACATCAACCTTCTAACACTGTATGGTATTTAGTATGCCCATCCATCCATCTTCCTAGAGTTAGTTCCACTCATTTGCAGGGTCCGCTTCACACACACACACATTTGATTTGGCACAGGTATTACGCCGGATGCCCTTCCTGAGCACTGAGAGTGCTAGGACACATTCACAATCACAATCTCCTACAACGTTTTGGCAAATCCAATCCACCTAACCTGCATGTCTTTGGACAGTAAGAGAAACCGGAGCACCTGGAGGAAACCCACGCTGACACAGGGAGGACATTCAAACCTTCTTGCCATGAGGCGACAGTGCGCCACCGTGCCGCTCAGTTCAGTGGGCCCATATTTAATAAAAAATAAAAAATTGCCCACTATGCCCATATTGATACGTGTGGGACTGTATGTATTATGCCTCACCAGTTCTTTGGCATAGTCAAATCAAATCAAATCACCTTTATTTATATAGCGCTTTTTACAATGCCAATTTTAAATAGTGTGTGTATTGTGTTTGTCATATCATGTGCTGTATTAGGTTGTACCACATCTTATTTGTATTGTGATTGTCTTAACCTGAAAATAATTTAATATAATATTGTAAATGACCATACAAGAGAAATATAATTTCATCCCCTCATATATGCACATAACTACATGACAATAAAGTTGACTTTACACAAAAAGCCTGTGGACTTCCCAGGATGGGGAATACATAAATGTTCCCAGGGTCCTATGTCCCAGGCTTAATTCTATGGTTCCATGTTACCTTAACCCTTTATCATGTGTTCATTAGGTGCTTTATAAATCTGGGTAACATAGGACCCCAGGAACATAAGACTCCCCATGGTGTTACCTAACAGGTTCCCAGTCACTAAAATATTTGCACAAGCAGATCATGGGTTTTGTTTTTTGTTCTACTAAGGCACACAGACACTGAAGTGAGAAGAGGTTTGTCCACGACAAACCCTAACCTTAACCCTAACCCTACCCATCACACAAGGTCAGGATAACACACCCAGAACCATATTGTCAACATTTTTTTTGCCAGCTGAGGGAAGTATGTCATTTAAAGAGCACAAGATGTTGTAATATGAAAAGGAAATAATACAGTTGCTGAGGTCTTGATATTCTGATATACATATTGCTACACCATAAAAAGCAACTACATTTCTCCTGGGTAATTCTTAACTTTAATAGTGCAGGAAAATTTGCTGTGAAAGTAACAGACATAAAAGCAAAGACACTTCATATGCATAAGTTGTCTGCATTCATTTTAACATGTATTATTATTTTATTGACAAACACTGATGCTTCACAGCTACAGGTCCTAGTTTGGAATCCCATCTAAACCAGGATGCCTTTCTGTGGGGATTTTGCATGTTCTCCCTGTGTCTGTGTGGGGTTTCCTCTGGCTTCCCCCACAGTCCAAAGACATGCAGCATATTGGAGACATAAATTGTCCTTAGATGTGTGTGTGTGAGCCCTGTTATAGAATGGCCATCCATCCAGGGTGTTTCACTACTTGTGGCCCAAGATGTTGGGTTAGGCACCCCAGCCTCTCATGACCCTAAAGAGTATAAGTGGTCTGGCGAATTGATAATACTTATAGGGAGAGTTTACCCAAAATGAAAATTCTGTCATCATTTACTCACTCTCAAGTTGTTCCAAACCAGTAGTTTCTTTCTTCTGTTAAACATAAAAGATATTTTGGAAACTGTGGGTAACCAAACAGTTTCTGGTCCCCATTGACTTTTTTTCTCCATAATATGAAAGTCAAAGGGACCCATCAACTGTTTGGTTACCCACATTCTTCAAAATATCTTCTTTTATGTTTAACAGAAGAAAATTTGGAGCTTGAAAGTAAATGATGACAGCATTTTCACTTTTTGGGTGAACTATCCCTTTAAGTACAGTAAAAATGTGTAACCTAGTGTATATGTGGTGCGCAAATCACTACCGTATACTCTAAAGTGATCAGATTTGCGCAAGCCGTTCCTATCGCAACGTTGATAAAATGCGCAACCCATTTTAATTCTATTGATAATTTACCACTTTAAAACGCTATGGATAAAGTCAAACATGATCTAAAACAATCGCATAAACTAAAACAACGAAAACAAAAAAAACAACAAATTAATTATACATTTCGTCTGATTATAAAAGATAATTTGTTAAGGTTTTTCACAAAAATATTTATATTACAACTGTGGCATGTTGTAGCTAGAGCTTGTTGTAGCTATAGTTTTTAAAGGTGTAGGTTGCTATTTTTCAGAACAACTGCTATAGGAAAAAAACGAATAAGTTAACATTAGCCTTAGCATGGTAATGAGGGGCCATCAGTGGTCTTACCTGTAATTATATCCTTGTAACAAATGCTATAGTTAAACAATTACAAGAACTGTTACATTTTCATAAGGCCAGGCACAAGTTAGGAAGAGTGTATTCTGCTAATAATGACAGATATTAGGAAAAACCTTGCTTGCTTGCTTGTACACAAGAGATGACAGGAAATTAACATATTCAGTATAAGAAAATTATAGTACATATAATTATAGTTCAAGTTAAATTCTGTAAAACTGATAAGGTTTTAGATGCTCAAATAATATAAAATAGATCATACATTCTATGTAAACAAGTAAATGTTAACTAGGCTGTTACTTTATTGTAGTTAAGCATCAACCAACATTGCACATGGATGATACTACAAAATACCATTTTGACAAAATAAATACAAAAGCAAACAAATAAATCTCAATTAGGGAGCGTATGCCCCAAGACTGTACATTTGAGTGTTTAGGCCTATTTTACACAAAAAGAGTGAGTCAATCCTTTCTTTAACTTTTTAATACACACAAGTAGTTTGTTTAACCATTGTTTATTTCAGAAGTGCAATTTACAGTGTTGTACATTGTGACAGATAAAAGAAAAAGAAAAAAAAGTTAAATGAAAATAAAAAAATAAAAAAAATTCTTTACACTAGAGACCACTAGAAAATTAGAAGCGTAAACATTTACATGTCTTCGTCAGCTGAATCTGTAGACATGCTTTCATAATAGTCGCCACAGTCATCCTCTTCAAGGACAGCCAAACTATCCCATCCAGTTACTATTCGGTGATATGCTTCTTTCACCCTTTCTTTTTCCTCCTTAAGTTCATGCAGCTGCCTTCGAAGAAGACAGAGCAAGCCACAATATGCATTCTCCGACAGTCCTGATGGATAGGCTTAAAAATAAAGTAAATAAATATGAAAAAAAAACAACAGAAACAAACACTTTTACAATAATGATTAATGATTAAATTGCTTAAATTGTGAGGCATTATAAATAACATAGGATTTAAAAGGCAACCTAGCAATGTATATCAATACAATAAATAATACAAGCCTGACAAAGTTCTTAATTAAACCCCAATGAGAAACACAATTGTTTAAATTTAATAAATCAATGACTTCAGAGAATACAAAAACACTTACTCTTAGTAGCTAGGCCATCTGACAACGCATCAGTCTGATCGTTTACATCTTTGACTGTTCTGCAGATGTGACTCCAGTGTCTTTTCATTTCCTCAACAAGTATGGCCTCTTCTTCCTCAAGTCTGTCCAACTTCATCAGCTTGTCAAAGACCTTTTTTTTCATGGCCAGTGAAGCATCATCAACTGAAATGGAAAATGAGCTTGGTATGTAACAAGCCAAAAAAATATGTTATGCAGTTTTTTTGCAAGTTTATCAATTGAGGGTGTGTTCACACTTGGCATGTTTGGTTTGATTAAAACGAACCCTGGTGTGATTGCTCTGTTAGTGTGGTGTGAACGCTGCCATCCGAACCCTGGTGCGCACCAAGGAATCGAACCGAGACCGCTGAAAAGATGAGTCTCTGGTGGAACTCTGGTGCGGTTCGAATGAAATATGTACGCAACACGGACCAAAGACATGTAAACGAACCAAAAACAGGAAGATGAGACCCTAAAAAGGACAGGATGCTCACGCATATCGTGTTCTTCTTATCATAGTCGTGATGTTGCCCATCATAGTTCGGTACAGGCATCAGAACCGCGTCTCCTCACTGCAGATCTTTGTTTGTCTGTGTGACGGAGGGATTCCTGCCGCTGTTTTGACTCCTTTACACATTTTATAAGCGAGTTCTCAGCTGGTCAAAATACCATCATATGCAGACTACACACATACAATGAGCGCATTTATCCACGCGCACAGTTTTGTACGGTAAGTTCCGTCTCAAAATAAGCAACACGCCATAAAAGCCGACCAATCAGGTTGTGAAAGTATCCCTATGTCTTTAGGTTCAGTAAAAAAAAAAAAAGTTTTTTGTGTGAACACACCCTAAAAAATATTTTATATAAATTAAGGTCATACCCATTTCCCATGGCCAGATAGGTGCTTCTGCAGCAAGCAAATCATCCACAGAATTCAAGGCTTTGGTGCTTGTTGGAAGGGAGTTGTACTGTAATATGGGATCGGACAACTTCTTCTCTTCAACAATCCGTCGTCGGACTTTGTGCCGCTGCTTGTTGCGATCTGGGTCAAAGAAAAAATTGACAGAACTAGTGATTATAACAGCCCCTTTAAAAGCAATTATGAGGATCTAAATAAGAAACAATGTATATATGAAGAATTTTTTTTTACCTGTAATGCGAATACAAAAATACAAATCTCTCTTTTTCTGCTGAATGCCTAAATACAGCCCTTCAATCAGATGCTGCAAACCAGCTGGATCATCGACTCTATTGCCATCGGGAACTGTTTAAAATAGCATATCAGACTACTGAATCCGGACATTCAAAAGATAATTACTAATTTATTTAATAAGCAAAAACAGTCAATTAAGATTTAAAATATTTCAAATAAGTGATTAAAAATAATATTTAATTTATATAAAATAAACTATAAAAAGATGGAAAGCAAAAATTCAGCATGCACCTTGAGATGCCCATTGCTTAACGTCGCACACCCATTGTTGTAACTCTTCTTTAGACCTGCACAAGCTTGCCTTAACAGCCTCGACATCTTCTTTGGTTTCCTTCATCTTTTGCACAGTCTTAAACATAGGTGAGATTATACACTTAACTGAATAAGAATCCGTTTAAAAAGAAATGTGTAGTAAATTTATGGTTTAAAACAACACCATTTTTAAGATGTAGTACCTTGATGTACCGCTGAGACAAGTACTTGTGCAGGTTTTTCTTCTTTTGCTCATTCCATCCTTTGGAATGAAGTGTGATCATATCCACTCTTGCTAAACGGGAAAAGTACAGCTTTTACACACATTCATACATACATACATACATACATATACACATATACATACACACATATTATATATATAGTGGTGGCCAAAATGATTAAAACACCTGACAAATCTGAAAATATTGAAAATCTCCAAAACATGATTACATTTCATAATGTTCATGAAACATGCAGATGGTTGCTCTGAGCACAACAAATATTAGATGAAGTGAGTTGTACTGTTTTTATTCACTATTAACTTTAATATTTTAATATTAATGTTAATATTAAAATATAATATTAAATATTAATAAATATTCATTTTAAATATATTAAATTTTAAATTAATATTAAATATTAATAGTAATATTAAAGTTAATATTCAACTTTAATATTTAATATATATCTCCTTATGATAGTTCTATTCTATGGTTTATAGAGCATAATCATGACTTTGTAGATATTACATTTGTTTTATGGGTATTGTAATGGCCAATTCAACAAAAAACAACTGAAACCTCTTAAATATGGCAAGTGTGCTAATAATTTTGGCCACCACTGTGGTCACACACACACACACACGTGTATATGTATGTACACACACACACACACACACATGTATGTATGTATGTATGTATGTATGTATGTATGTATGTATACACACGCGCACACACACACACACACACACACACACACACACACGTGTATGTATGTATACACACACGCGCGTGTATGCATGTACACACACGCACACACACACACACGTGTATGTATGTATGTACACACACGCACACACACACACGTGTATGTATGTACACACACGCACACACACACGTGTATGTGTACACACACACACACACGTGTATGTGTACACACACACACACACGTGTATGTATGCACACACACACACACCTGTTTATTAATGCACACACACACCTGTTTGTATGTACACACACACACACACACGTGTATGTATGTACGTACACACACACACGTGTATGTATGTATGCACGTACGTACACACACACACACACACACACGTGTATGTATGTATGTATACACACACACACACACGCGTGTATGCATGTACACGCACACACACACACACGTGTATGTATGTACACACACGCACACATGTGTATGTGTACACACACACACACACACGTGTATGTGTACACACACACCTGTTTATTAATGCACACACACACACACACACACGTGTATGTATGTATGCACTTACGTACACACACAAACACGTGTATGTATGCATGTACACACACGTATGTATGTACGTACACACGTGTATGTATGTACGTACACACACACACGTGTGTATGTTGTATGTATGTATGTACACACACGTGTGTGTGTGTGTGTGTGTGTGTGTGTGTGTGTGTGTGTGTGTGTGTGTGTGTGTGTGTATATTGGCCAAACTACCAATATGAGCACAAATAGAAAGGTAATTAATTCAATTGCCCATGATTTTCCAGCATTTTTAAGTTTTACTATGGAATTTTACATTTTTTTGTCTAAATCTATGGACTACAAACATACAAGGCTGTGTACATATGACACTTACCAGTCTTAGTCATATATTTGGTTGTAAGAGCAACACGTGATAAAAAACTGTTAACTTGCTCAACTTCCCCTATAGTAGAGCCTGCTCCCGTTTGATTTTTACCACTCCACTGGACCTATAAAACAAACCAGCACAATTTAACAGACAAAACAAGATATAAAACCTTGCACAATTTCATGTTATTTAAAACAATCAATCGACAATTACCCTCACACAACTGCATGTGATATATATGTGAGGAGAAAAAAAACAAAACAACACAATATCAGTACTTGCATGTGTATCAAAAGAGCTTTCGTTCCCATGACCTTCATCAGGCATGTAGGTATATGCCTGATGCAGGTCTTGGGACTGAAATGTTGTTAAGCTATTTTGATATGCGTGCAAGTACTGAGAGTGTGCAGGCTTTTTTTTTTTTTTTAAGTTTTTGATGTCATTAAAAACAAAGTTACCTCACAGCTGGCAGAGTGTCCCTTTGTGCATAACAGAAAGTAAAGGCTTCATCTCTGTTAACTGCTGCAGACATGGAACTGCCTGTGCAACTTTTTGCAAGTAGGGCCAGTACCGACACATGATGTCGGTGCAGAAGAATCTGCAGTTTGTTTTTGAGGTCACTTCTTTTTGCAAAAACATTGGATAAGCAAATATTTCACCCCTCTGCATGTTTCAGTCCTTTAAGCAAGATGTTGTGTCTGCAAACTGCCACCTCCAACCCTTCCTCATCCAATTTTTTTGCTGGACTTCTTTGAGGTCTCCCTGGCAGCAGCCCATGTGGATTGTCCACATGTGCCTCTCCCTTGTACCTGTACGACAGTAATAATAAAAAAACTAAACAAAAACAATATTAGTAAAGAGTAATATTTCAGTTAAACAACAAAAAAATAATACAATTATGGAAGCATACTGGTTTGGTATTTTGCTGAATTGAATCAACAAACGTTGCCACATATTCATCCTTGGCAATGGAAACACCATCGAAGAAAGGCTGCTCCTCTACTCTATATTAATTACAGTGCAACAAAGTGGATTATAAGGCAAATAAACACTATAATAATATAATAATAGTAATCCTTTGATATCTTGGTTATGCTATTACTCTCTGGCTTTGTTAAACCGGTATAGTTTACGGTTTCCATCCACAGACACTGAGCTTCTCTTTTTCATGATGGCAATATGTCCATTCCAAAAATGCTTTTTGGAATGTTTTGCCACAAATAGTGCCGCTCTAGCAGTGGAAAAAAGAAAACAATTTAATTAATTGAGGGTAAGAGAAGTTCATTAATAAAATGCAATGTCATTAAAAAAATAATAATAATAATTACCCGTCCAAATGTTCGTGATCTATGCTCTAACATCTTTACAAATGCTTGTCTTGACAGGCCTGGTGCAGTGACTTTGAACTGCTCAAAAGATGTAAAGAGGTCAACCTGATATACAGTTTGAAATGCAACAGAGCCTGGCCAGTAACCACTTTGGATAAGGTCCTGCAGCTCAGGTGTCCATGATTTGTGGCATGTAATGCAGCTCCAAACAGGCAATGAGAAGTTAAAGCGACCTACAATGCAATCCAAATAAGTTACAATGAATAATACAAAATTTAATTAAATAAATATTTCAGTTTTATGGAGTACATACCATCTATGTTGATGAGATGTACTAATCGGCCAGCACTTACAGACATGTTTTGAGGCACACAATCACAAATACTTTGAGGTTCTTGGATGGGTAACAAACATGCTAAAGAAAAAAAAGAACAACTAATGTATAACTTACACTTTTAGACTTGTGTATTCATAAATAAGTTTTTCTTACCTTGCTCACATAATGTGTGTTGGCCACTGATGTCTTTTACAACACTTGATGGAGGGATAGGTTTAAAGAAATTTTCTAAAAAAACACTCCCTGTTATGCAAAGCAAGGTGTTGGTGAGTTGACACGTCACAGTTCTCGCAGTAATATGGTTTTGGCAAACAGTCCTTGCACCTTATCACTGCTGCCTTTACTCTGCAGTGATCACAAGATAGGAAATCTAAGCTGTCTGAGGCAAGCGAGCAATCCAAGAGTGTTTTTCTTGCTTCTATCCAATGGTTTTCAGACACTATTTGTTTTAAAGTCCAGTTGTGAGATGCAGACATACTTTTCTCTGAGATAAGAGCATCATGGAGCTGCTGTAACTGTATATCTTGAAAGACATATATAAGAAAACAAAAATGTTCAAAATGAAATTGTATTTTAATTTACCAAAACACACAGTTAATGACAAGGAAACTCTTGACAAGATAGAGGTCTTTTGTAACTTACCAATATCACACTGTGCATTGATGCCTATATCTGAAGAAAGTCATTCACTGAAGACTCAGCCGCACTTGTAGTTACTAGAATAAATCACAAGAATTTGTCAGTTAAACCATTCTTGTATAATTACATTTTTTTTTTTAAACTCTCTACTAAATGGACACAATTGGCTTACCGGGATCAATCAAAGTTGGCTGCTTGATGTATGGACCACTGAAGCTCTGGATTTACCTGTACATCAGTGTAATAGTGATAAGCCTCTATAAGATTTGTGAGAACAGGAAAATGAAGAGAAAATAAACATGATTGTATCACTTACCTCCTTTTCCTGGTTTGGCTTCTCTTGTAGAATATACTAAGAGACCTTTTTTGTCTCTTTTTTTCCACCTGATCCTTGGAACGTCTTTCCTTTTCTTTTTAGATTGTGATTTAAGAGCAGTCTCCTCCTAGCCATAATGATTAGAATAACTATGAAACCAGAAGAAAATGCTACAGTACGAACAGTATCATTGATCTTAAACAGTTTGAGAGACAATTTACTTCCTGCAACTCTTGCAAATCAGCCATTATCTCGTTGATGTCAAGCTCTAATTCCTTTTCCATGTCTTCTGCATTTGGATCATCATTAGTGGCCATTATTACAGCATGCTCAAAGCATGACACTTTTCACATTTCCGAGCGGAAGTCGTCATAGTTTTATAGAATGAGAAACTGCATTAAATATATTTTTTGTCTTCACATTTGCTCAAATAGCAAAAGAAAAAATAGTGTTTTCGCAACTTTCAAAAAGGGGGGAAAAAAAAGAAAGAGATTTATAACAGCAGAGAAAGAGAAAGATTTTTACGTCACTCCCATAGTCGCTTAAACACCCTCACAGCAGCGTTAACTATTTTTGTTGTTGTTGTAATTCTATGATTAAGTAATATAGTATAAACTATAGTGTTATAAATATTCGTACAGTTTAAAAAAAAATAAAATAAGTATTTTTTTCAATTGAAGTGGGTGTCCACTGGTAAACTACTGAACGTTTCACCGAGTACATAACCACCTGACTGAAACGTTCTGGCAAAACTAACGTTAATTATTTATGTTTTCGATATCTTATATATTCGGCTTACAGTTAACTCGGTAGTGAGACACCAGAGACACATTCAAATTAATAATTGCTGGCCTTTCAAGAATAGTTTGCCAACTAGTTTTGTGCGGTTTGGTACGTAATCAACACGGTCATTTGCGCGCAATTCCCTGCCGTTTAATTTCAATAAACACAGAAAACTAAAACATAAACATGCATTTTTATAATTCATTGTTCCTTTTGCGAGGCAATAACCAACTGTTTCGGTTAACAACGTAACACGATCCACACTGACAGTATGGTCATCGGACGTTTTCCTTAGACACGCATCCTTGGCACCTCAAAAGCTTTGGAATTAATTAACTGATATTAAACTTAGTATATACTGAGAAGACTGAACATCATTTACTGATATTGACGCCTTTATAACCTTTAATAACCACGCATCTGGAACGGAGAAAAATTTATATCACTTAGCGCCTCTAGTGGACGTTTCGCCCGAAAAGTGCAGGGAAACGTACCTGGAGGTACATATTTCAGGTTTTGCAAAAATGTAGGCAGAGTCACGTATTTCCAATGAGCCTGGGTTGGCTTTTGCGTTGCATTCAAGAACACGTGCATTTGAAAAGATAAGTGCTTTTGCACTGCATACAAGAACACGTTGTGCATTGAAGAGATAAATGCTTTTGCTTTGCATTGCTTACAAGAATGCATGCATTGAGAGATAGTATTCTTGCATTGCATACAATATCTCCTTGTGCACTGAAGAGATAATTGCTTTTACACTGCAATGCATACAAGAACACGTTGTGCATTTGAAAAGATAAGTGCTTTTCCATTGCTTACAAGAACTCGTGCATTGAGAGATAAGTATTGTTGCATTGCATACAAGAAGTCGTTGTACATTGAAGAGAGAAGTGCTTTTGCATTACATTGCCTACAATATCTCCTTGTGCATGAAGAGATAATTGCTTTTACATTGCAATGCATACAAGAACTTGTTGTGCATTGAAGAGATAAGTGCGTTTGCATTGCAATGCATACAAGAACTTGTTGTGTATTAAAGAGATAATTGCGTTTGCATTGCATACAAGAACACGTTGTGCATTGAAGAGATAAGTGCTTTTGCTTTGCATTGCTTACAAGAACTCGTTGTGCATTGAAGAGATAAGTGCTTTTGCACTGCATTGCATACAATATCTCCGTGTGCACTGAAGAGATAATTGCTTTTACATTGCAGTGCATACAAGAACACGTTGTGCATTTGAAAAGATAAGTGCTTTTGCATTGCATACAAGAACTCGTTGTGCATTGAAGAGATAATTGCTTTTTGCTTTGCAATGCATACAAGAACTCGTGCATTGAGAGATAAGTATCCTTGCACTGCATAAAAGTCGTTGTGCATTGAAGAGATTAGTGCTTTTGCATTGCATTGCATACAATAGCTCCTTGTGCACTGAAGAGATAATTGCTTTTACATTGTCATACATACAAGAACACATGCATTGAAGAGATAAGTGCTTTTGCTTTGCATTGCTTACAAGAACTCGTTGTGCTTTGAAGAGATAAGTATTCTTGCACTGCATACAAGAACTCATGCATTGAAGCGATAAGTGCTTTTGCATTGCATACAAGAAATCGTGTAATGAAGAGATAAGTGCTTTTGCATTGCATACAAGAAGTCTTTGTGCACTGAAGAGATAATTGCTTTTACATTGCAATGCATACAAGAACACGTTGTGCATTGAAGAGACAAGTGCGTTTGCATTGCAATGCATACAAGAACTTGTGCATTAAAGAGATAAGTGCGTTTGCATTGCAATGCATAAAAGATTTCCATTGCATACAAGATTTTCCACTGCATGTGCATTAGCATTGCATACAAAAAGTCGTTTTGAATTGAATAGACAAGTGCTTTTTCATTGCATACAAGAACACGTGCATTTGAAAAGATAAGTGCGTTTGCACTGCATACAAGAACTCGTGCATTGGAAGAGATAAGTGTTTTTGCATTGCATACAAGAACTCGTGCGTTGAAGAATAAGTGCGTTTTCATTGAATACAAGAACAGATCGTTGTGCATTGAGAGATAAGTGCTTTTGCGTTGTATATAAAAACAGATCGTTGTGCATTGAAGAGATGTGCTTTTGCATTCATAAGTGCTTTTGCATTGCATACAAGAACTTGTTGTGCATTGCAGAGATAACTGCTTTTGCTTTCCATTGCTTACAAGAACTCGTGCATTGAGAGACAAGTATTCTTGCATTGCATACAAGAAGTCGTTGTGCATTGAAGAGAGAAGTGCTTTTGCATTGCATTACATACAATATCTCCTTGTGCACTGAAGAGATAATTGCTTTTACATTGCAATGCATACAATATCTCCTTGTGCACTGAAGAGATAATTGCTTTTACATTGCGTTGCATACAAGAACACGTGCATTTGAAAAGATAAGTGCGTCTGGATTGCATACAAGAACTCATTGAAGAATAAGTGCTTTTGCAATGTATACAAGAACAAATCGTTGTGCATTGAAGAGATAATTGCTTTTGCATTGCATTGCATACACGTGCATTGGAAAAGATGTGCAATTGGATTGCATACAAGAATTCGTTGTGTATTGAAGAGATAAGTGCTTTGGCATTGCATTGCATACACGTGCATTGGAAAAGATAATTGCGTTTGCATTGCATACAAGAACTCGTTGAGCAATGAAGAGATAATTGCTTTTGCTTTGCATTGCTTACAAGAACTCGTGCATTGAGAGATAAGTACTCTTGCATTGCATACAAGAAGTCGTTGTGCACTGAAGAGAGAAGTGCTTTTGCATTGCATTGCATACAATATCTCCTTGTGCACAAAGAGATAATTGCTTTTGCATTGCAATGCATACAAGATCTTGTGTATTGAAAAGATTTCGATTGCATACAAGATTTTCCATTGCATACAAGAACACGTTGTGCATTGAAGAGACAAGTGCTTTTGCGTTGCATTGCATACACGTGCATTGGAAAATATAATTGCATTTGCATTGCATACAAGAACTCGTTGTGCATTAAGAGATAAGTGTGTTTGCACTGCAATGCATAAATGATTTCCATTGCATACAAGATTTTCCATTGCATACAATAACACGTTGTGCATTGAAGAGATAAATGCATTAGCACTGCATACAAGAACTCGTTTTGCATTGAAGAGATACTTGCTTTTGCATTGCATACATGAAGTCGTTGTGCATTGAAGAGATAACTGCTTTTGCATTGCTTACAAGAAAGATCGTTGTGCATTGAATAGAAAAGTGCTTTTTCATTGCATACAAGAACACGTGCGTTTGAGAAGATAAGTGCGTTTGCATTGCATACAAGAACTCGTGCATTGAAGAATAAGTGCATTTTCATTGAATCCAAGAACAGATCGTTGTGCATTGAAGAGATAAGTGCTTTTGCATTGTATACAAAAACAGATAGTTGTGCATTGAAGAGATAATGCTTTTGCATTCATAAGTGCTTTTGCATTGCATGCAAGAACAAGAGCATTGAAGAGATAATTGCTTTTGCTTTGCATTGCTTACAAGAACTTGTGCATTGAAGAGATAAGTGCTTCGCATTGCATTGCATACAATATCTCCATGTGCACTGAAGAGATAAGTGCTTTTGCAATGCTTACAAGAACTCATTGTGCATTGAAGAGATAAGTGCTTTTACATTGATTGCATACAAGAACACGTTGTGCATTGAAGAGATAAGTGCTTTTGCATAGCTTACAAGAAATCTTAGTGCAATGCTTTTGCATTGCATTGCATACACGTGCATTGGAAAAGATAAGTGCGTTTGCATTGCAATGCTTAAAAGATTTCCATTGCATACAAGATTTTCCATTGCATACAAGAACACGCTGTGCATTGAAGAGATAAGTGCTTTTGCATTGCATTGCATACACATGCATTGGAAAAGATAATTGCGTTTGCATTGCGTACAAGAACTCGTTGAGCAATGAAGAGAGAAGTGCTTTTGCATTGCATTGCATACAATATCTCCTTGTGCACGAAGAGATAATTGCTTTTACATTGCAATGCATACAAGAACTTGTTGTGCATTGAAGACATTAGTGCTTTTCCATTGCATACAAGATCTATTTGTGCATTGAAGAGATAAGTGCGTTTGCATTGCAATGCATACAAGAACTTGTCGTGCATTGAAGACATTAGTGCTTTTCCATTGCATACAAGATCTCGTTGTGCATTGAAGAGATAAGTGCGCTTGCATTGCAATGCATACAAGAACATGTTGTGCATTGAAGAGATAATTAGGGCCAGAGCACCGATGGTGTGAGGACCCTATTGGAATTGCTCAGCCTATTATTATTCTTCTCCCAAATGAATCGCATTTTTGAGGGCCTAAACATGCTCGAAAACTCATGAAACTTTGCACACGCGTCAAAAGTGTTGAAAATTTACGTCTGATATGGGTTTCAGAATTAGGCATGGCAAAATGACTCGATAGCGCCACCTACAAAATTTCAATTAAGCGCCGTTCGAGCTACGTTTCACGTACGAGTATGAAATTCGGTAGACACATGTAAAAGCCCAATACCTACAAAAAAGTCCCTCGGTGCAAAATCTAAAAACCCAACAGGAAGTGAGATATTTTGAATTTTCTCTGCAAAATTTTTGCAGTTTTTGCCATTTCCAGACGTTGTACTTTAACGAACTCCTCCTAGAGATTTAATTAGATCAATATCATATTTGCACAGTCTAATCTAAAGGCCTTTGCGACATTAAATTGTGAAGATCTTGAGTTTTCCCTGAAGGGCGTGTCTGTGGCGGCCTCACAAAGTTCGATGTTTCGCCATAAAACAGGAAGTTGTTGTAACTCGGACATACAATGTCCAATCTGCCCCAAACTTCACATGTATTATTAGAGTCCTGGCCTGAAGACATCTACACGCCAATATTCAGTTACAGTCATAGCGCCACCTACTGGCAACAGGAAATGGCATGCTTTACACTGTGATTAACTCCTTATAGTGATTTAACCAGATCAACATCATATTTGGTCAGTCTAATCTAAAGGCCTTTGCAAACGTTAAATTGTGAAGATCTTGAGTTTTCGCTGAAGGGCGTATCCCTGGCGGCCTGACAAAGTCTGATGTTTCGCCATGACACAGGAAGCTGTTGTAAGTCAGGCATACAATGTCCGATCTGCCCCAAACTTCATATGTTTGATAAGAGTCCTGGCCTGAAGACATCTCCATATGAGTTTCAGAATTAGGCATGGCAAAATTACTCAATAGCGCCACCTACAACATTTCAATGAAGTGCCCTTCCCGCTACGTTTCACGTACAGGTATGAAATTCGGTAGACACATGTAACAGCCCAATACCTACAAAAAAAGTCTCCTTGTACGAAATCTGAAAACCAACAGGAAGTCAGATATTTAGAGTTTTCTTTGCAAAATTGTTGCAAATTTTGCCATTTCCAGACGTTGTACTTTAACAAACTCCTCCTAGAGATTTAATTAGATCAACATCATATTTGCACAGTCTAATCTAAAGGCCTTTGTGATGTTAAATTGTGAAGATTTTGAGTTTTCCCTGAAGGGCATGTCCGTGGCAGCCTGACAAAGTCTGATGTTTGGCCATGACACAGGAAGCTATTATAAGTCAGGCATACAATGTCCGATACACCCCAAACTTCACATGTTTGATAAGAGTCCTGGCCTGAAGACATCTATATGCCAATATTAGTTAGTCATAGCGCCACCTGCTGGCAACAGGAAATGGCATGCTTTACACTGTAATTCCCTCCCAGAAACACATTTAAATATGCCATCAAGTCCCAAACATGATAAAAACACATTAAATCATACAACACGTGGCTAAGTGCTAATGTATGCGATTTACGCCACGAAACAGGAAGTTGTTGTAACTCAGGCATACAATGTCCGATCTGCCCCAAACTTCACTCGTTTGATAATAGTCCTGGCCTGAAGACATCTACATGCCAATATTCGGTTATAGTCAAAGCGCCACCTGCTGGCAGCAGGAAATGTGGCACATTGAAGTGACTTTGCCATATTTCTCATATATTTACCCACTTAAATGCATGTCACCCACTATTCGCTGTTTTCCTGAGGCCACCGGGAAGCGGTGCTCCTAGGTACGAGGGCCCTTTCATCGCTGCTTGCAGCTTTAATTGCTTTTGCTTTGCATTGCTTACAAGAACTCCTATATTGAGGGATAAGTATTCTTGCATTGCATACAAGAAGTCGTTGTGCATTAAAGAGATAAGTGCTTTTACATTGCAATGCATACAAGAACTCGTAGTACATTGAAGACATAATTGCTTTTGCATTGATTGCATACAAAAACACGTTGTGCATTGAAGAGATAAGTGCTTTTGCATTGCTTACAAGAAATCTTAGTGCATTGAAGAGATAATTGCTTATGCATTGCATTGCATACACGTGCATTGGAAAAGATAAGTGCGTTTGCACTGCATACAAGAACTCGTTGTGCATTGAACAGATAAGTGCGTTTTCATTGCAATGCATACAAGAACTTGTTGTTCATCGAAGACATTAGTGATTTTTCATTGCATACAAGATCTAATTGTGCATTGGAAGAGATGTGTTTTTGCATTGCATACAAGAACTCGTGCATTGAAGAATAAATAATTTTTCATTGAACACAAGAACTCACTGTGCTTTGAAGAGATAAGTGCTTTTGCATTGCATACAAGAACCAGTGCATTAAAGAGAAAAGTGCAAATTCTATTGTATGCAAATGCAATACAAAAGCACATTATGTGTTATATTTTCAGTGCATAACGAAATTAGTTAGTATTTGTATGCAATGCAATGCAACGGATAAGTTAGTTCTTGTTTGCAATACAGTGCAACAGATGTTATGTTATCTTATCAATACATAACGGACAGAGTTAGTTCTTGTATGCAATGCAAAATCACTTGTGTGTTTTCTTTCGATGCATAACGGAATAAGTTCATTCTTTTAATGCAATGCAACAACACATATGTTATGTGTTATCTCTTTAAAGCAGTTAGTGAGTTAGTTCTGTTGTATGCAATGCAATACAACATAATAACGTTCGTGTATAACTCCGTTCTTGTAAGCATTGCATTGCAACAGAACATGTTATGCATTATCTATTCAATGCACAATGTATTAACACCGTGTATGCATTGCAACAGCACGTTATGTGTTATTTCGTTAATGTACAATTGAATGAGTTAGTTCTTGTATACAATGCAATGAAACAGAGCATATCATATTTTTTTTTATCTCCGTACTGAACATATAAGACCTCGATCTTGAACTTTCTATACATACTCATAGACTGCTTCTGATGTTACATCAGCCAGACAGTAGTCCATATTTAACCTATTGAACATCTTTCTGGCCACAAAGTCTTCAAACTTTATCATTCCATTTCTACTTCTAGACTCCTGATGTTATATCAGTCAGACAGTAGTCCTTATTTGACCTTTTGAACATATTTCAGGCAAAAGAGGCCTTGATTTTGAATTTTCTATACAGACTAATTGAGGCCTTCTGATGTCTCATCAACCGGTAGTCCATATTTTACAATTTTTGAAAATATTTCAGGCCAGAGTGTTCTCAATCTTGAAATTTATGTACTGACTAATTGACTTCCTCTGATGTCTCATCAACCATAGAGTTGTCCATATTTGACATACTGAACATATTTCAGGCCAAAGTGTTCTCAATCCTGAACTTTCTATACAGACTAATTGACTCCCTCTGATGTCTCATCAATCATACAGTAGTCCATATTCGACATACTGAACACTTTTCAGGCCAAAGAGTTCTCGATCTTGAATTTTTCATGCTAATTGACCGTCTGATGTTATATCAGCCATTCATCCTTATTTGAACTATTGAACATCTTTCTGGCCACAGAGTCTTCAAACTTTAACATTCCATTCCTACTTCTAGACTCCTTCTGATGTTATATCAATCAGACATTCATCTTTATTTGACCTTTTGAACATCTTTCCTAAAGTATTCATTCTGATGTCTCATCAACCATACAGTAGTCCATATTTGACATTTGACAAGGAGTTTTCAATCTTAAACTTTCATTACAAACTAATTGACTCCTTCTGATGTCTCATCAACGATACAGTAGTCCATATTTGACATCATTGACTCCGTCTAATGTTACATCAGCCAGACATTCCTCCATATTTGACATACTGAACGTATTTCAAGACAAGGGGTTCTCAATCTTGAACTTTCTCTACAAATTAATTGACTCCTTCTGATGTCTCATCAACCATACAGTAGTCCATATTTGACATACTGAGCTTTTTTCAGGCCACAGAGTTCACAGTCTTGAATTTGTCATGCTCTTTGACTCCGTCTGATGTTATATCAGCCAGACATTCATCCATATTTGACATTCTGAACATATTTCACCTCAAAGAGACTTTGATCTTTAACTCTATACATACTCGCAGACTGCTTCTGATGTTACATGACCCAGACAGTAGTCCAAATTTGACCTATTGAACATATTTCAGGCCAAGGAGTTCTCAATCTTGAACTTTCTATACAGACTAATTGACTCCTGATGTCTCATCAACCATACAGTAGTCCATATTTGACATACTGAACACTTTTCAGGCCAAAGAGTTCTCGATCTTGAATTTTTCATGCTAATTGACCGTCTGATGTTACATCAGCCAGTCATTCATCCTTATTTGACCTTTTGAACATCTTTCTGGCCACAGAGTCTTCAAACTTTATCATTCCATTCCTACATCTAGACTCCTTCTGATGTTATATCAGTCAGACAGTAGTCCTTATTTGACCTTTTGAACATCTTTCCTAATTGACTCCTTCTGATGTCTCATCAACTATACAGTAGTCCATATTTTACATACTGAACATATTTCAGGCCAAGGAGTTCTCAAGCTTGAACTTTCTATACAGACTAATTGACTCCTTCTGATGTCTCATCAACCATACGGTAGTCCATATTTTATATACTGAACATATTTCAGGACAGAGAGTTCTCAATCTTGAACTTTCTATACAGACCAATTGAGGCCTTCTGATGTCTCATCAACCATACAGTAGTCCATAATTGACATCATTGACTCCGCCTAATGTTACATCACCAGACATTCATCCATATTTGACGTAATGAACATATTTCAGGTCAAAGAGACCTCGATCTTGAACTTTCTACATATACTCATAGACTGCTTCTGATGTTACATCAGCCAGACAGTAGTCCATATTTGACATACACTTTTTTCAGGCCAGTGTTCTCAATCTTGAACTTTCTATACAGACTAATTGACTCCCTCTGATGTCTCATCAACCATACAGTAGTCCATATTTGACATACTGAACTCTTTTCAGGCCAAGGAGTTCTCAGTCTTGAACTTTCTATACAGACTAATTGACTCCTTCTGATGTCTCATCCAACCATACAGTGGTCCATATTTGACATAAACTTTTTTCAGGCCAGTGTTCTCAATCTTGAACTTTCTATACAGACTGATTGACTCCTTCTGATGTCTCATCAACCATACAGTGGTCCATATTTGACATAAACTTTTTTCAGGCCAGTGTTCTCAATCTTGAACTTTCTATACAGACTGATTGACTCCCTCTAATGTCTCATCAACCATACAGTAGTCCATATTTGACATACTGAACACTTTTCAGGCCAAAGAGTTCTTGATCTTGAATTTTTCATGCTAATTGACCGTCTGATGTTACATCAGCCAGATATTCATCCTTATTTGACCTATTGAACATCTTTCTGGCCACAGAGTCTTCAAACTTTATCATTACATTCCTACTTCTAGACTCCTTCTGATGTTACATCAGCCAGACAGTAGTCCAAATTTGACCTATTGAACATCTTTCTGGCTAAAGAGTCTTGAAACTTTATCATTCCACCTACTTCTAGACTCCTTCTGATGTTATATCAGTCAGCCAGTAGTCCTTATGACCTTTTGAACATCTTTCTGGCCATAGACTCTTCAAACTTTATCATTCCATTCCTGCTTATAGAGTCCTTCTGATGTTATATCAGCCAGGATGTAGTCCATGTTTGACCTTTTGAACATCTTTCCTAATTCACTCCTTCTGATGTTTCATCAATCATACAGTAGTCCATATTTGACATACTGAACTTTTTTCAATCCAAAGAGTTCTCAATCTTGAATTATTCATGCTCATTGACTCTGTCTGATGTTATATCAGCCAGACATTCATCCATATTTGACATACTGAACATATTTCAGGCCAAGGTGTTCTCAATCTTGAACTTTCATTACAGAATAATTGACTCACTCTGATGTCTCATCAACCATACAGTAGTCCATATTTGACATACTGAACATATTTCAGGCCAAGCAGTTTTCAATCTTGAACTTTCATTACAAACTAATTGACTCCTTCTGATGTCTCATCAACGATACAGTAGTCCATATTTGACATCATTGACTCCGTCTAATGTTACATCAGCCAGACATTCATCCATATTTGACATACTGAACGTATTTCAAGCCAAGGGGTTCTCAATCTTGAACTTTCTCTACAGACTAATTGACTCCCTCTGATGTCTCATCAACCATACAGTAGTCCATATTTGACATACTGAGCTTTTTTCAGGCCACAGAGTTCACAGTCTTGAATTTGTCATGCTGATGTTATATCAGCCAGACATTCATCCATATTTGACATTCTGAACATATTTCACCTCAAAGAGACTTTGATCTTTAACTATACATACTCATAGACTGCTTCTGATGTTACATCACCCAGACAGTGGTCCAAATTTGACCTATTGAACATATTTGTATGGTTATACAGTAGTCCATAATTGACATCATTGACTCCGTCTAATGTTACATCACCAGACATTCATCCATATTTGACATACTGAACATATTTCAAGCCAAGGGGGTCTCAATCTTGAACTTTCTATACAGACCAATTGAGGCCTTCTGATGTCTCATCAACCATACAGTAGTCCATAATTTACATCATTGACTCCGTCTAATGTTACATCACCAGACATTCATCCATATTTGACATACTGAACCTATTTCAGGTCAAAAAGACCTCGATCTTGAACTTTCTATATATACTCATAGACTGCTTCTGATGTTACATCAGCCAGACAGTATTCCAAATTTGACATACTGAGCATATTTCAGGCCAAGGAGTTCTCAATCTTGAACTTTCTATACAGACTAATTGACTCCTGATGTCTCATCAACCATACAGTAGTCCATATTTGACATACTGAACACTTTTCTGGCCAAAGAGTTCTCGATCTTGATTTTTTCATGCTAATTGACCGTCTGATGTTATATCAGCCAGTCATTCATCCTTATTTGACCTTTTGAACACCTTTTCTAAATGACTCCCACTGATGTCTCTTCAACCATACAGTAGTCCATATTTGACATACTGAATTTTTTCTGGCCACAGAGTTCACAATCTTGAATAATTCATGCTCTTTGACTCCGTCTGATGTTATATCAGCCAGACATTCATCCATATTTGACATACTGATATTTCAAGCCAAGGAGTTCTCAATTTTGAAACTTTCTATACAGACTAATTTACTCCCTCTGATGTCTCATCAACCATACAGTAGTCCATATTTGACATACTGAACACTTTTCAGGCCAAAGAGTTCTCTATCTTGAATTTTTCATGCGAATTGACCGTCTGATGTTACATACTGAACATATTTCAAGCCAAGGGGTTCTCAATATTGAACTTTCTCTACAGACTAATTGACTCCCTCTGATGTCTCATCAACCATACAGTAGTCCATATTTGACATACTGAACTTTTTTCAGGTCACAGAGTTCACAATCTTGAATTTTTCATGCTCTTTGACTCCGTCTGATGTTATATCAGCCAGACATTCATCCATATTTGACATACTAAACATATTCCAGGTCAAAGAGACCTTGAACTTGAACTTTCTATACATACTTCATAAACTGCTTCTGATGTTACATCAGCCAGACAGTAGTCCTTATTTGGCCTTTTGAACATCTTTCTGACCACAGAGTCTTCAAACTTTGTCGTTCCATTCCTACTTCTAGACTCTTTCTGATATGTCAATCAGACAGTAGTCCAATTTTGACCTATTGAACATATTTAAGGCCAAAGAGACCTTGATCTTGAATTTTCTATACAGACTAATTGAGGCCTTCTGATGTCTCATCAACCATACAGTAGTCCATATTTTACATACTGAACATAATTCAGGCCAGAGAGTTCTCAATCTTGAACTTTCTATACAGACCAATTGAGGCCTTCTGATGTCTCATCAACCATACAGTAGTCCATAATTGACATACTGAACACTTTTCAGACCAAAGAGTTCTTGATCTTGAACTTTCTATACAGACTAATTACTCCCTCTGATGTTATATCAGCCAGACATTCATCCATATTTGACATACTGAACATATTTCAGGCCAAGGAGTTCTCAATCTTGAACTTTCATTTCAGACTAATTGAGACCTTCTGATGTCTCATCAACCGTACAGTAGTTCATAGTTGACATACTGAACTTTTTTCAGGCCACAAAGCTCACAATCTTGAATTTTTCATGCTCATTGACTCCATCTGATGACAGACATTCATCCATATTTGACGTACTGAACATATTTCAGGTCAAAGAGACCTCAATCTTGAACTTTCTATACATTCTCGTAGACTGCTTCTGATGTTATATCAGTCAGACAGTAGTCCTTATTTGACCTTTTGAACATCTTTCCAAAGGATTCATTCTGATGTCTCATCAGTCATAAAGTAGTCCATGTTTGACATACTGAACACTTTTCAGGCCAAAGAGCTCTCGATCTTGAATTTTTCATGCTGACTCCGTCTGATGTTACATCAGCCAGACATTCATCTTTATTTGACCTATTGAACATCTTTCTGGCCACAGAGTCTTCAAACTTTATCATTCCATTCCTACTTCTAGACTCCTTCTGATGTTGTATCAGTCAGACAGTAGTCCTTATCTGGCCTTTTGAACATCTTTCCTAATTGAATCCTTCTGATGTCTCTTCAACCATACAGTAGTCCATTTTTGACATTTCTATATTTAACTATCTTTACAGACTATTTGACTCCTTCTGTTGTCTCATCGACCATAAACCATAAAGATCTCCTTAGCCTGAAATATGTTGTCAAATATGGACTACTGTATGGTTGATAAGACATCAGAAGGAATTAATTAGGAAAGATGTTCAAAAGTTCAAATAAGGACTACTGTCTGACTGATGTAACATCAGAAGTATGGATAGAAAATTCAAGATTGAAAACTTCTTGGCTTGAAATATGTTCAGTATGTCAAATATGGACTACTGTGTGGTTGATGAGACATCAGAGGGAGTCAATAAGTCTGTATAGAATGATGAAGTAATAGAAAGTAGAAAGTTCAAGATTGAGAACTCCTTGGCTTGAAATATGTTCAGTATGTCAAATATGGACTACTGTATGGTTGATGAGAAATTAGGAGTACTTTAGGAAATATGTTCAGTATGTCAAATATGGATGAATGTCTGGGTGATATAACATCATACGGAGTCAATGAGCATGAAAAATTCAAGGGTTGAGAACTCCTTGGCCTGAAATATGTTCAGTAGGTCAAATATGGACTACTGTATGGTTGCTGAGACATGAGAGGGAGTGAATTCATCTGTAATGAATGTTCAAGATTTAGAACTCCTTAGCCTGAAATATGTTCAGTATGTTAAATATGGATGAATGTCTGGCTGATGTAACATCAGACGGAGTCAATTAGCATGAAAAATTCAAGACCGAGAACTCTTTGGCCTGAAAAGTGTTCAGTATGTCAAATATGGACTACTGTATGGTTGATGAGACATTAGAAGGAGTCCTTTAGGAAAGATGTTCAAAAGGTCAAATAAAGACTACTGTCTGACTGCTATAGCATCAGACAGAGTCAATGAGCAAAAAAATTCAAGATCAAGAACTTTGGCCTAAAAATTGTTCAGTATATCAAATATGGACTTCTGTATGGTTGATGAGACATTAGGAGTCAAGTAGGCTGTATAGAAAGTTCAAGATTGAGATCTCTCTATTCCTTTGGCCAGAAAGATGTTCAATAGGTCTAATGTGGACAATAAAAAAGTCAGTAAGTTTATAATATGCAGTGCAAACCGCACAAATGTGATGTTTAGCAGGGGAATAAGATAGTTCTTGTATGCAGTGCTATATGGTATGTTATCTTTTACACAGTAATGAGTTAGATCATGTATGAACATAATAATTCATGCAATGTAATAAGTTAGTTCTTATATGCAATGCAACAACACATAATGAATGGAATGAGTTAGTTCTGTTGTATGCAATGCAACGCAAGGGATTAAGTTAGCTCTTTATGCAATGCAACATAATAACGTTCGTGTATAAATTAGTTCTTGTAAGCATTGAATTGCAACAGAACATGTTGTGTTAAGTGGTGTATACAATGAAACAGTGCACAGCTTATGTTATTCTTCACTGCACAACAGAATAAGTTAGTTATTGCATGCAATGCAATAAAAAGTTAATTGACTTTATTCTTCAACGCAAGTCTAATAATGTAAAAGTATATAAAGACAAGTGCTTTTCCATTGCATACAAGAATATGTGCATTTGAAAAGATGTGCGTTTGCAATGCAATATATACAATGCAATACAAAATCACATAGTTTATGTTATATATTTTCAATGCATAACGAAATGAGTTAGTTCTTGATAAGAGAAGTGCAATGCAGCAGAATAAGTTAGTTCTTGTTTGCAATACAATGCAACAACATATGTTATGTGTTATCTCTTCAATGCACAATGGATTAACTCTGTGTATGCATTGCAACAGCACATTTATGTTATTTCTTTACTGTACAATGGAATAAGTTAGATCTTGTATACAATCTAATGAAACAGAGCATATTTTGTTTTATTCTTAACTGCACAACAAAACAAGTTAGATCTTGTATAGAATGCAATGCAAGAGCACAGATGCCATGTGTTATTCTTAAATGTAAAATAAAATAGGTTATTATTGAATGCAATGCAACGCAACAATCACATATGTTAGCTCTTCAAAGCAAAACAGAATGACTTAGTTCTTGTATGCAACAGTGCAACAGCTCCCGTGTGTTTTTTTCAGTTTACAACAACACATTTTGTTATCACTTCAATGCATAATGGAATAAGTTAGTTCTTGTATTCAGTTAATTAAATTATACATTATATTCTTAAACGAGCAACGGATCAAGGTAGATCTTGCTGTAAGGCAATGCAACAACAGTATGTTATGTGTTAAGTGGTGTATACAATACAATGAAACAGTGCATAGCTTATGTTATTCATCACTGCACAACAGAATAAGTTAGTTATTGCATGCAATGCAATAAAAAGTTCATTCACAAGTTATTCTTCAATGCAAGTCAATAATTATATCATATAAATGTATAAATTGCATTGCATATAATAACTCGTTCTGCATTGAAGAGCTAAGTGCTTTTATACAAGACAAAGATCGATGCGCATTGGAGAGATAAATACTTTTGCATAGCATACAAGAACTCGTTGTGCATTGAAGCGATAAGTGATTTTGCTTTATATACTAGATCTCGTGCATTGAAGAATAATAGATTTAACATTGCATACAAGAACACGTTGTGCATTGAAGAGATAATTGCTTTTATATTGCAATGCATACAAAAACTCGTTGTCCATTGAAGAGACAAGTGCTTTTGCATTGCATACAAGAACTCGTGTATTGAGGAGATAAGTGAGTTTGCATTTAATACAAGAACTTGTTGTGCATTGAGACATTAGTGCTTTAGCATTGTATAGAAGAACACGTGCATTCGAAAAGACAAGTGCTTTTGCATTGCATACAAGAACTCGTGTATTGGACGAGATGTGTTTTTGCATTACATACAAGAACTCGTGCATTAAAGAATAAGTGCTTTTTCACTGAATACAAGAACATATCGTTGTGCATTGAAGAGATAAATGCTTTTGCATTCAATAAGTGCTTATGCATTGCATACAAGAACTCGTGCATTGAGAGATAGTATTCTTGCATTGCATACAAGAATTCGTTGTGCATTGAAGAGATAAGTGCTTTTGCATTGCATTGCATACAATATCTCCTTGTGCACTGAAGAGATAATTGCTTTTACATTGCAATGCATACAAGAACACGTTTTGCGTTTGAAAAGATACGTGCTTTTGCATTGCATACAAGAACTCGTTGTGCATTGAAGAGATAATTGCTTTTGCTTTGCACTGCTTACAAGAACTCGTGCACTGAGAGATAAGTATTCTTGCATTGCATACAAGAAGTCGTTGTGCATTGAAGAGAGAAGTGCTTTTGCCATTGCATTGCATTGCATACAATGTCGCCATCTGCACGAAGAGATAAGTGCTTTTGCATTGTATTTCATATACGTGTATTGGAAAAGATAAGTGCGTTTGCATTGCAAAGCATAAAAGATTTCCATTGCTTACAAGATTTCCCATTGCATACGTTGTGCATTCTTCAGATAATTGCTTTTGCATCGCTTATAAGAACTTGTTGTGCATTGAAGAGATAATTGCTTTTGCATTGCATTGCATACACGTGCATTGGAAAAGATAAGTGCGTTTGCATTGCATACAAGAACTCGTTATGCATTGAAGAGATAAGTGCTTTTGCATTGCAATGCATACAAGAACTTTTTGTGCATTGAAGACATTAGTGCTTTTCCAATGCATACAAGAACTCATGCATTGAAGAATAAGTGCTCTTTTGCATTGCTTACAAGAAATCTTAGTGCATTGAAGCGATAATTGCTTTTGCATTGCATACAATAACTCGTGCATTGAAGAATAAGTGCTCTTTTGCATTGTATACAAGAACAAATCGTTGTGCATTGAAGAGATAACTGCTTTTGCATTGCTTACAAGAAATCTTAGTGCATTGAAGAGATAATTGCTTTTGCATTGCATTGCATACACGTGCATTGGAAAAGATGTGCAAATGCATTGCATACATTAAATTGTTGTGCTTTTGCGTTGCATACAAGAACACATGCATTAAAGTATAAGTGCTTTTGCATTGTATACAAGAACTCGTTGTGCAATGAAGAGATAAGTGATTTTGCATTGCAACGCATACAAGAACTCGTAGTGCATTGAAGATATAATGCATAAAAGATTTCCATTGCATACAAGGTTTTCCATTGCATACAAGAACACATTGTGCATTGAAGAGATGTGTGTTTGCATTGCAATACCAACAAGAACTTGTTGTACATTGAAGAGATAAGTGCTTTGGCATAGCTTACAATAAATCTTAGTGCATTGAAGAGATAATTACGTTTGCGTTGCATTGCATACACGTGCATTGGAAAAGATAAGTGCGTTTGCATGGCAAACAAAAACTCGTTATGCATTGAAGAGATGAGTGCGTTTGTATTGCAATGCATAAAAGATTTCCATTGCATACAAGATTTTCCATTGCATACAAGATCACGTTGTGCATTGAAGAGATAATTGCTTTTGCATCGCTTACAAGAATTTGTGCATTGAAGAGATAATTTCTTTTGCATTGCATTGCATACACGTGCATTGGAAAAGATAAGTGCGTTTGCATTGCATACAAGAACTCTCTATGCATTGAAGAGATAAGTGCTTTTGCATTGCAATGCATACAAGAACTTTTTGTGCATTGAAGACATTAGTGCTTTTCCATTTCATACAATAACTCGTGCATTGAAGAATAAGTGCTCTTTTGCATTGTATACAAGAACAAATCTTAGTGCATTGAGATAATTGCTTTTGCATTGCATTGCACAGACGTGCATTGGAAAAGATAAGTGCGTCTGCATTGCATACAAGAACTCGTGCATTAAAGAATAAGTGCTTTTGCGTTGTATACAAGAACTAGTGCATTGAAGAGATAAGTATTCTTGCATTGCATACAAGAAGTCGTTGTGCATTGAAGAGATAAATGCTTTTGCATTGCATTGCATACAATATCTCCTTGTGCAATGAAGAGATAATTGCTTTTACATTGCAATGCACACAAGAACTCGTAGTGCATTAAAGCCATAAGTGCATTTGCATTGCATACAAGAACTCGATATGCATTGAAGAGATAAGTGCTTTGGCATTGCAATGCATACAAGAACTTTTTGTGCATTGAAGACATTAGTGCTTTTCCATTTCATACAATAACTCGTGCATTGAAGAATAAGTGCTCTTTTGCATTGTATACAAGAACAAATCTTAGTGCATTGAGATAATTGCTTTTGCATTGCGTTGCACAGACGTGCATTGGAAAAGATAAGTGCGTCTGCATTGCATACAAGAACTCGTGCATTAAAGAATAAGTGCTTTTGCGTTGTATACAAGAACTAGTGCATTGAAGAGATAAGTATTCTTGCATTGCATACAAGAAGTCGTTGTGCATTGAAGAGATAAATGCTTTTGCATTGCATTGCATACAATATCTCCTTGTGCAATGAAGAGATAATTGCTTTTACATTGCAATGCATACAAGAACTCGTAGTGCATTAAAGCCATAAGTGCATTTGCATTGCATACAAGAACTCGATATGCATTGAAGAGATAAGTGCTTTGGCATTGCAATGCATACAAGAACTTTTTGTGCATTGAAGACATTAGTGCTTTTCCAATGCATACAAGAACTCGTGCATTGAAGAATAAGTGCTCTTTTGCATTGCTTACAAGAAGTCTTAGTGCATTGAAGAGATAATTGCTTTTGCATTGCATTGCATACACGTGCATTGGAAAAGATGTGCAAATGCATTGCATACATTAAATTGTTGTGCTTTTGCGTTGCATACAAGAACACATGCATTAAAGTATAAGTGCTTTTGCATTGTATACAAGAACTCGTTGTGCAATGAAGAGATAAGTGATTTTGCATTGCAACGCATACAAGAACTCGTAGTGCATTGAAGATATAATGCATAAAAGATTTCCATTGCATACAAGGTTTTCCATTGCATACAAGAACACATTGTGCATTGAAGAGATGTGTGTTTGCGTTGCAATACCAACAAGAACTTGTTGTACATTGAAGAGATAAGTGCTTTGGCATAGCTTACAATAAATCTTAGTGCATTGAAGAGATAATTACGTTTGCGTTGCATTGCATACACGTGCATTGGAAAAGATAAGTGCGTTTGCATGGCAAACAAAAACTCGTTATGCATTGAAGAGATGAGTGCGTTTGTATTGCAATGCATAAAAGATTTCCATTGCATACAAGATTTTCCATTGCATACAAGATCACGTTGTGCATTGAAGAGATAATTGCTTTTGCATCGCTTACAAGAATTTGTGCATTGAAGAGATAATTTCTTTTGCATTGCATTGCATACACGTGCATTGGAAAAGATAAGTGCGTTTGCATTGCATACAAGAACTCTCTATGCATTGAAGAGATAAGTGCTTTTGCATTGCAATGCATACAAGAACTTTTTGTGCATTGAAGACATTAGTGCTTTTCCATTTCATACAATAACTCGTGCATTGAAGAATAAGTGCTCTTTTGCATTGTATACAAGAACAAATCTTAGTGCATTGAGATAATTGCTTTTGCATTGCATTGCACAGACGTGCATTGGAAAAGATAAGTGCGTCTGCATTGCATACAAGAACTCGTGCATTAAAGAATAAGTGCTTTTGCGTTGTATACAAGAACTAGTGCATTGAAGAGATAAGTATTCTTGCATTGCATACAAGAAGTCGTTGTGCATTGAAGAGATAAATGCTTTTGCATTGCATTGCATACAATATCTCCTTGTGCAATGAAGAGATAATTGCTTTTACATTGCAATGCACACAAGAACTCGTAGTGCATTAAAGCCATAAGTGCATTTGCATTGCATACAAGAACTCGATATGCATTGAAGAGATAAGTGCTTTGGCATTGCAATGCATACAAGAACTTTTTGTGCATTGAAGACATTAGTGCTTTTCCATTTCATACAATAACTCGTGCATTGAAGAATAAGTGCTCTTTTGCATTGTATACAAGAACAAATCTTAGTGCATTGAGATAATTGCTTTTGCATTGCGTTGCACAGACGTGCATTGGAAAAGATAAGTGCGTCTGCATTGCATACAAGAACTCGTGCATTAAAGAATGTGCTTTTGCGTTGTATACAAGAACTAGTGCATTGAAGAGATAAGTATTCTTGCATTGCATACAAGAAGTCGTTGTGCATTGAAGAGATAAATGCTTTTGCATTGCATTGCATACAATATCTCCTTGTGCAATGAAGAGATAATTGCTTTTACATTGCAATGCATACAAGAACTCGTAGTGCATTAAAGCCATAAGTGCATTTGCATTGCATACAAGAACTCGATATGCATTGAAGAGATAAGTGCTTTGGCATTGCAATGCATACAAGAACTTTTTGTGCATTGAAGACATTAGTGCTTTTCCAATGCATACAAGAACTCGTGCATTGAAGAATAAGTGCTCTTTTGCATTGCTTACAAGAAGTCTTAGTGCATTGAAGAGATAATTGCTTTTGCATTGCATTGCATACACGTGCATTGGAAAAGATATGTGCGTTTGTATTTGCATACACGAACTCGCTGTGCGTTGAAGAGATAAGTGCTTTTGCATAGCAATACATACACGTTCACTGGAAAAGATAAGTGCAACTGCAACGCATACAAGAAATCTTTGTGTATTTAACAAAGTGCTTTTGCATTGTTACAAGAAAGATAGTTGTGCATTGAATAGAAAATTGTTTTTTCATTGCATTGCATACAATAGCTCCTTGTGCAATGAAGAGATAATTGCTTTTACATTGCTATGCATACAAGAACTCGTAGTGCATTGAAGACATAATTGCTTTTGCATTGATTGCGTACAAGAACACGTTGTGCATTGAAGAGATAATTGCTTTTGCATTGCATTGCATACACGTGCATTGGAAAAGATAAGTGCGTTTGCATTGCATACTAGAACTCGTTATGCATTGAAGAGATAAGTACTTTTGCATTGCAATGAATACAATAACTTTTTGTGCATTGAAGACATTAGTGCTTTCCCATTGCATACAATAACTTGTGCATTGAAGAGATAATTGCTTTTGCATTGCATTGCATACACGTGCATTGGAAAAGATGTGCAATTGCATTGCATACATTAATTCGTTGTGCTTTTGAAGAGATAATTGCTTTTGCGTTGCATACAAGAACACGTGCATTTGAAAAGATAAGTGCATCTGCATTGCATACAAGAACTTGTGAATTAAAGAATAAGTGCTTTTGCATTGTATACAAGAACTAGTGCATTGAAAAGATTAGTATTCTTGCTTTGCATACAAGAACTCGTTGTGCATTGAAGAGATTAGAGATTTTGCATTGCAATGCATACAAGAACTCGTAGTGCATTAAGTACATAATGCATAAAAGATTTCCATTGCATACAAGGTTTTCCATTGCATATACAAGAATTCGTAGTGCATTGAAGACATAATGCATAAAAGATTTCCATTGCATACAAGGTTTTCCATTGCATATAACACGTTGTGCATTGAAGAGATAAGTGCTTTTCCATTGCAATGCCTACAAGAACTTGTGCATTGGAGAGATAAGTGCTTTGGCATAGCTTACAATAAATCTTAGTGCATTGAAGAGATAATTACATTTGCGTTGCACTGCATACACGTGCATTGGAAAAGATAAGTGCGTTTGCATTGCAAACAAAATCTCGTTATCTATTGAAGAGATATGTGAGTTTGCATTGCAATGCATAAAAGATTTCCATTGCATACAAGAACTCGTTGTGCATTGAAGAGATAATTGCTTTTGCTTTCCATTGCTTACAAGAACTCGTGCATTGAGCGATTAAGTATTCTTGCATTGCATGCAAGATGTCGTTGTGCATTGAAGAGAGAAGTGCTTTTGCAATGCAATGCATACAAGAACTTGTACATTGAAGAGATAAGTGCGTTTGCATTGCATACAAGAACTCGTGCATTAAAGAATAAGTGCTTTTGCATTGTATACAAGAACAGATCGTTGTGCATTGAGAGATAAGTGCTTTTGCATTCATAATTGCTTTTGCATTGCATACAGGAAGTCGTTGTGCACTGAAGAGATAATTGCTTTTACATTGCAATGCATACAAGAACTTGTTGTGCATTAAAGAGATAAGTGCGTTTGCATTGAAAAGCATAAAAGATTTCCATTGCATACAAGATTTTCCATTGCATACAAGATCATGTTGTGCATTGAAGAGATAAGTGCTTTTGCATTGCATTTCATACACATGCATTGAAAAAGATATGTGCGTTTGCATTGCATAGAAGAAATCGTTATGCATTGAAGACATTAGTGCTTTTCCATTGCATTGAAGATCGTTGTGCAGTGAAGAGATAAGTGCTTTTGCAATGCATTTCATATACGTGCATTTTAAAAGATACGTGCGTTTGCATTGCATACAAGAACTCGTTGTGCATTGAAGAGATAAGTGCTTTTGCATTGCAATGCATATAAGAACCTGTGTATTAAAGAAATAAGTGAGTTTGCATTGCAAAGCATAAAAGATTTCCCCATGCATAGAAGATTTTCCATTGCATACAAGATCACGTTTTGCATTGAAGAGGTAATTGCTTTTGCATCGCTTACAAGAACTTGTTGTGCATTGAAGAGATAATTGCTTTTGCATTGCATTGCATACACGTGCATACATTAATTCGTTGTGCTTTGAAGAGATAAGTGCTTTTTGCGTTGCATACAAAAACACGTGCATTTGAAACGATAAGTGCATCTGCATTGCATCCAGAACTCGTGCATTAAAGAATAAGTGCTTTTGCATTGTATACAAGAACTAGTGCATTGAGATAAGTATTCTTGCATTGCATCCAAGAACTCGTTGTGCATTGAAGAGGTAAGTGCTTTCGCATTGCAATGCATACAAGAACTCGTAGTGCAATGAAGACATATTGCATACAAGAACACGTTCTGCATTGAAGAGATAAATGCTTTGCCATTGAAATGCCTACAAAAACTTGTTGTGCATTGAAGAGATAATAGCTTTTGTTTTGCATTGCTTACAAGATCTCATTGTGCATTGAAGAGATAATTGCTTTTTCTTTGCATTGCTTACAAGAACGTGTGCATTGAGAGATAGTATCTTGCATTGCATACAAGAAGTCGTTGTGCATTAAAGAGATAAGTGCGTTTGCATTACAATGCATAAAAGATATCAATTGCATACAAGATTTTATTTGCATTGTTTACACGTTGTGTAACGTAAGAGACACATAACACGTAAGAGATAAGTGCTTTTGCATTGCATTGCATACAATATCTCCGTGTGCACTGAAGAGATAAGTGCTTTTGCATTGCATTGCATACAATATCTCCGTGTGCACTGAAGAGATAATTGCTTTTACATTGCAATACACGTTGTGCATTTGAAAAGATAAGTGCTTTTGCATTGCATACAAGATCTCGTTGTGCATTGCAGAGATAATTGCTTTTTGCTTTGCATTGCTTACAAGAGCTCGTGCATTGAGAGACAAGTATTCTTGCATTGCATACAAGTCGTTGTGCATTGAAGAGAGAAGTGCTTTTGCATTGCATTGCAATGCATACAAGAACTTCTTGTGCATTAAAGAGATAAATGCGTTTGCACTGCAATGCATAAATGATTTCCATTGCATACAAGATGTTCCACTGCATGTGCATTAGCACTGCATACAAAAACTCGTTTTGAATTGAATAGACAAGTGCTTTTTCATTGCATACAAGAACACTTGCGTTTGAAAAGATAAGTGCGTTTGCATTGCATAAAAGAAATCGTGCATTGGAAGAGATGTGTTTTTGCATTGCATTGCATACAATATCGCCTTCTGTATGAAGAGATAATTGCTTTTACATTACAATGCATACAAGAACACGTTGTGCATTGAAGCGATAAGTGCGTTTGCATTGCAATGCATACAAGAACTTGTGATTTGAAGAGATAGTGCGTTTGCATTGCAATGCATAAAAGATTTCCATTGCATACAAGATTTTCCACTGCTTTAGCATTGCATACAAAAACTCGTTTTTAATTGAATAGACAAGTGCTTTTTCATTGCATATAAGAACATGTGCATTTGAAAAGATACGTGCTTTTACATTGTATACAAAAACAGATCGTTGTGCATTGAAGAGATGTGCTTTTGTATTGCATTGCATACAATATCGCCTTCTGTACGAAGAGATAATTGCTTTTACATTACAATGCATACAAGAACACGTTGTGCATTGAAGAGATGTGCTTTTTTGCATTGTTTACAAGAAAGATTGTTGTGCTTTGAATAGAAAAGTGCTTTTGCATTTATAAGTTCTTTTGCGTTGCATACAAGAACAAGTGCATTGAAGAGATAATTGCTTTTGCTTTGCATTGCTTACAAGAACTCGTTGTGCATTGAAGCGATAAGCGCTTTTGCATTGCATTGCATACAATATCTCCTTGTGCACTGAAGAGATAATGCGTTTGCATTGCAATGCATAAAAGATTTCCATTGTATACAAGATTTTCCACTGCATGTGCTTTAGCATTGCATAAAAAACTCGTTTATAATTTAATAGACAAATGCTTTTTCATTGCATATAAGAACATGTGCATTTGAAAAGATAAGTGCGTTTGCATTGCATACAAGAACTCGTGCATTGGAAGAGAGAAGTGTTTTTAAATTGTATACAAAATCAGATCGTAGTGCATTGAAGAGCTTTTGCACTCATAAGTGCTTTTGCATTGCATACAAGAACTCGTTGAGCAATGAAGTGATAATTGCTTTTGCTTTGTATTGCTTACAAGGACTCGTGCATTGAGAGATAAGTATACAAGAAGTCGTTGTGCATTGAATAGAGAAGTGCTTTTGCATTGCATTGCATACAATATCTCCTTGTGCACGAAGAGATAATTGCTTTTACATTGCAATGCATGCAAGAACACGTTGTGCATTGAAGAGATAAGTGCTTTTGCATTGCAATGCATACGAGAACTTGTGTAGTGAAGAGATAGTGCGTTTGCATTGCAATGCATAAAAGATTTCCATTGCATACAAGATTTTCCATTGCATACAAAGAACACGTTGTGCATTGAAGAGATAAGTGCATTAGCATTGACTACAAGAACTCGTTTTGCATTGAAGAGATAAGTGCTTGTGCATTGCATACAAGAACAAGTGCATTGAAGAGATAAGTGCTTTTTTGCATTGTTTACAAGAAAGATCGTTGTGCGTTGAATAGAAAAGTGCTTTTGCATTCATAAGTTCTTTTGCATTGCATACAAGAACAAGTGCATTGAAGAGATAATTGCTTTTGCTTTGCATTGCTTACAAGAACTCGTTGTGCATTGAAGAGATGAGCGCTTTTGCATTGCATTGCATACAATATCTCCTTGTACACTGAAGAGATAATTGCTTTTACATTGATTGCATAAAAGAACACGTTCTGCATTTGGAGATAAGCGCTTCTGCCTAGCTTACAAGAATTCTTAGTGCAATGCTTTTACATTGCATTGCATACACGTGCATTGGAAAAGATAAGTGCGTTTGCATTGCAATGCTTAAAAGATTTCCATTGCATACAAGATTTTCCTTTGCATACAAGAACTCGTTGTGCATTGAACAGATAAGTGCGTTTGCATTGCAATGCATACAAGAACTTGTTCATCGAAGATATTTGTGATTTTTCATTGCATACAAGATCTAGTTGTGCATTGGAAGAGTTAAGTGCTTTTGCATTGCATACAAGAACTCTTGCATTGAAAAATAAATAATTTTTCATTGAACACAAGAACTCGTTGTGTTTTGAAGAGATAAGTGCTTTTACATTGCATACAAGAACAAGTGCATTAAAGAGATAAGTGCAAATTCTATTGTATGCAAATGCAATACAAAAGCACATTATGTGTTATATTTTCAATGCATAACGAAATTAGTTAGTATTTGTATGCAATGCAATGCAACGGATAAGTTAGTTCTTGTTTGCAATACAGTGCAACAGATGTTATGTTATCTTATCAATACATAACGGACAGAGTTAGTTCTTGTATGCAATGCAAAATCACTTGTGTGTTTTCTTTCGATGCATAACGGAATAAGTTCATTCTTTTAATGCAATGCAACAACACATATGTTATGTGTTATCTCTTTAAAGCAGTTAGTGAGTTAGTTCTGTTTTATGCAATGCAATACAACATAATAACGTTAGTGTATAACTCTGTTCTTGTAAGCATTGCATTGCAACAGAACATGTTATGCATTATTTATTCAATGCACAATCTACTAACAACGTGTATGCATTGCAACAGCCAGACAGTAGTCCAAATTTGACATACTGAATATATTTCAGGCCGAGGAGTTCTCAATCTTGAACTTTCTATATATACTCATAGACTGCTTCTGATGTTACATCAGCTATACAGTAGTCCAGATTTGACATACTGAACATATTTCATGCCAAGGAGTTCTCAATCTTGAACTTTCTATACTGACTAATTGACTACCTCTGAGGTCTCATCAACCATACAGTACTCCATATTTGACATACTGAGCTTTTTTCAGGCAACAGAGTTCACAGTCTTGAATTTGTCATGCTCTTTGACCGTCTGATGTTACATCAGCCAGACATTCATCCATATTTGACATACTGAACATATTTCATGCCAAGGAGTTCTCAATCTTGAACTTTCTATACAGACTAATTGACTCCTGATGTCTCATCAACCATACAGTAATCCATATTTGACATGCTGATCACTTTTCTGGCCAAAGAGTTCTCGATCTATTCATGCTAATTGACCGTCTGATCAGCCAGTCATTCATCCTTATTTGACCTTTTGAACACCTTTCCTAAATGACTCCTCCTGATGTCTTATCAACCATACAGTAGTACATGTTTGACGTACTGAACATATTTCAAGCCAAGTGGTTCTCAATATTGAACTTTCTATACAGACTAATTGACTCCCTCTGATATCTCATCAACCATACAGTAGTTTATATTTGACATACTGAACACTTTTCAGGCCAAAGAGTTCTCGATCTTGAATTTTTCATGCTAATTGACAGTCTGATATTACATCAGCCAGATATTCATCCTTATTTGACCTATTGAACATCTTTCTGGCCACAGAATCTTCAAACTTTAACATTCCATTCCTACTTCTAGAATCCATCTGATGTTATATCAGACAGACAGTAGTCCTTATTTGACCTTTTGAACGTTTTTCCAAAGGACTCATTCTGATGTCTCATCAACCATACAATAGACCATAATTGACATACTGAACACTTTTCAGACCAAAGAGTTCTCAGTCTTGAACTTTCTATACAGACTTATTGATTACTGATGTCTCAACCATACAGTAGTCCATATTTGAAATCATTGACCGTCTAATGTTACAACAGCCAGACATTCATCCATATTTGACGTAGTGAACATTTTCAAGCCAAGGAGTTCTCAATCTTGAACTATCTATACAGACTAATTGACTCCCTCTGATGTCTCATCAACCATACAGTAAGTCCATACTGAACTTTTTTCAGGCCACAAAGCTCACAATCTTGAATTTTTCATGCTCATTGACTCCATCTGATGTTATGTCAGACAGACATTCATCCATATTTGACATACTGAACATATTTCAGGTCAAAGAGACCTCAATCTTGAACATTCTATACATTCTCATAGACTGCTTCTGATGTTATATCAGACAGACTGTAGTCCTTATTTGACCTTTTGAACATCTTTCTGGCTACAAAATCTTCAAACTTTATCATTCCATTCCTACTTCTAGAATCCTTCTAATGTTATATCAGACAGACAGTAGTCCTTATTTGACCTTTTGAACATCTTTCCAAAGGATTCATTCTGATGTATCATCAATGATACAGTAGTCCATATTTGACATCATTGACCGTCTAATGTTACATCAGCCAGACATTCATCTTTATTTGACCTTTTCAACATCTATCCTAACTGAATCCTTCTGATGTCTCTTCAACCATACAGTAGTCAGTTTTTGACATTTCTATATTTAACTTTCTTTACAGACTATTTGACTCCTGTTGTCTCATCAACCATAAACCATAAAGATCTCCTTAGCCTGAAATATGTTATGTCAAATATGAACTACTGTGTGGTTGATAAGACATCAGAAGGATTTAATTAGGAAAGATGTTCAAAAGGTCAAATAAGGACTACGGTCTGGCTGATGTAACATCAGAAGCAGTCTATGAGTATGTATAGAAAGTTCAAGATCGAGGTCTCTTTGACCTGAAATATGTTCAGTATGTCAAATATGGATGAATGTCTGGGTGATATAACATCAGACGGAGTCATTGAGCATGAAAAATTCAATATTGAGAACTCACTGGCCTGAAATATGTTCAATATGTCAAATATGGACTTCTGTATGGTTGATGAGACATCAGGAGTCAATTGAGAAAGATGTTCAAAAGGTCAAATAAGAATGAATGTCTGGCTGATGTAACATCAGACGTAGTCAATTAGCATGAAAAATTCAAGGGTCGAGAATTCTTTGGCCTGAAAAGTGTTCAGTATGTCAAATATGGACTACCATATGGTTGATGAGACATCAGACTGCCTCAATTAGTCTGTATAGAAAATTCAAGAAAATTCTCTGTGGCCTGAAATATTTTCAATAGGTTAAACATGGACTACGTCCTGGCTAATATTCAAGATTGAGGTCTCTTTGACCTGAAATATGTTCAGTACATAAAATATGGATGAATGTCTGGCTGATGTAACATCAGACGGATTCAATGAGCATGAAAAATTCAAGGGTCGAGAACTCCTTGGCCTGAAATATGTTCAGTAGATCAAATATGGACTACTGTATGGTTGATGAGACATGAGAGGGAGTAAATTAATTTGTAATGAAAGTTCAAGATTTAGAATTTCTTAGCCTGAAATATGTTCAGTATGTCAAATATGGATGAACGTCTGGCTGATATAACATCAGATGGAGTCAATGAGCATGAAAAATTGAAGACTGAGAACATCAAAGTTTTTAATAAGTCTGTATAGAAAGTTCAAGATCTCGAACTGTTTGGTCTGAAATTTGTGTCCGCAACTGAGCAAGCCAAAAGCCAAAGGCGACGGTGGCAAGGAACCAAAACTCCTTCAGGGCCAGAATGGAGAAAAAAACCTTGGGAGAAACCAGGCTCAGTCGGGGTGCCAGTTTTCCTCTGGCCGACAAACAAATAGTGTATGATTATGATTCTGGCAACATTACAGGTCAGAAGTCATATTAGATCAATAGATATTCGTAGGATTATTCGAAAGATTGGAGTCGTCACGCCGGGGACGGGTTTAATGAGGATGTTGTGTCGATGCGGCATTTACAGGGGGGGAGTTTAATTGACACTGTCTCTACAGACACTTCAGGGATGCGGTCGTCATGTCCAGGCTAAGGTCCACCATCTGGTCCGGATACGGCTCGGATCCGGCCGACTGCAGTAAACCTCGGGATAAACAAAGAGACTAACATTAGCATAGATGCCATTCTTCTTATGATGTAACGAGTACATCAGGTGTTATGGGAAGTGTTCCCGGTTCCGGCTGACCTAGTTAATGCAGCCTAAAACAATCATGTAACTGATTTGAATAACAGAAATTAAAAATGTTTTATGTGTATGCCATAGTAAAGAGATGTGATTTTAGTCTAGATTTAAACTGACAGAGTGTGTCTGCTTCCCGAACAATGCTAGAAAGACTGTTCCAGAGTTTAGGTGCTAAATAGGAAAAGGATCGACTGCCTGCAGTTGATTTTGATATTCTAGGTATTAACAACTGGCCAGAATTTTGAGACCGCAATAGAAGTGATGGAGTATAATGCGTTAAGAGCTCGCTCAAGTACTGGGGAGCTAAACCATTTAGTGCTTTGTAAGTAATCAGCAAGATTTTAAAATGTATACGATGTTTAATAGGGAGCCAATGCAGTGTTGCCAGAACCGGGCTAATATGGTCATACTTCCTGGTTCTAGTAAGAACTCTAGCTGCTGCGTTTTGGACAAGCTGCAGTTTATTTATTAAGCGAGCAGGGCAACCACCCAGTAGAGCATTACAATAATCTAGCCTTGAGGTCATGAACGCATGAACTAACTGTTCAGCATTTTGCATTGAAAGCATGTGCCGTAATTTAGATATATTTTTAAGATGGTAGAATGCAGTTTTACAGATGCTAGAAACGTAGCTTTCAAATGAGAGATTGGTATCAAAGAGCACACCCAGGTTCCTAACTGACGACGAGGACTTGACAGAGCAGCCATCGAGTGTTAGACAGTATTCTACGTTACTACTTGTGGAGTTTTTTTTGTCCAATGATTAAAAATTCTTTTTTTTCTGAATTAAGTTGCAGGAAATTACTAGTCATCCAATTTTTTATATCAGCTATGCATTCCGAGACGGAGTACATAGCTGATAGTAGATATCATATTTGACATACTAAACTTTTTTCAGGCCAAAGTGTACTCAATCTTGAACTTGCTATAAAGACTAATTGACTCCCTCTGATGTCTCATCAACCAGTACAGTAATCCATATTCAACATACTGAACACTTTTCAGGCCAAAGAGTTCTCGATCTTGAATTTTTCATGCTAATTGACCGTCTGATGTTACATCAGCCAGTCATTCATCCTTATTTGACCTTTTGAGCATCTTTCTGGCCACAGAGTCTTCAAACTTTATCATTTCATTCCTAATTCTAGACTCCTTCTGATGTTATATCAGTCAGATAGTACTCCTTATTTGACCTATTGAACATCTTTCTGGGCACAGAATCTTCAAACTTTATCATCCCATTCCTACTTCTAGAATCCTTCTGATGTTATATATCAGACAGACAGTAGTCCTTATTTGACCTTTTGAACGTCTTTCCAAAGGATTCATTCTGATGTCTCATCAACCATACAGTAGTCCATGTTTGACGTACTGAACATAATTCAAGCCAAGGAGTTCTCAATCTTGAACTTTCTATACAGACTAATTGACTCCTGATGTCTCATCAACCATACAGTAGTCCTTATTTGAAATACTGAACACTTTTCAGGCCAAAGAGTTCTCGATCTTGAATTTTTCATGCTAATTGACCGTCTGATGTTATATCAGCCAGTCATTCATCCTTATTTGACCTATTGAACATCTTTCTGGGCACAGAATCTTCAAACTTTATCATTCCATTCCTACTTCTACTCCTTCTGATGTTATATCAGACAGACACTAGTCCTTATTTGACCTTTTGAACATCTTTCCTAATTGACTCCTTCTGATGTCTCATCAACCATACAGAAGTCCATATTTGACATACTGAACATATTTCAAGCCAAGGAGTTCTCAATCTTGAACTCTACTTTCTATTACTTCATCATTCTATACAGACTAATTGACACCCTCTGATGTCTCATCAACCATACAGTAGTCCATATTTGACATACTAAACTTTTTTCAGGCCAAAGTGTACTCAATCTTGAACTTTCTATACAGACTAATTGACTCCCTCTGATGTCTCATCAACCAGTACAGTACTCCATATTTAACATACTGAACACTTTTCAGGCCAAAGAGTTCTCGATCTCGAATTTTTCATGCTAATTGACCGTCTGATGTTACATCAGCCAGTCATTCATCCTTATTTGACCTTTTGAGCATCTTTCTGGCCACAGAGTCTTCAAACTTTATCATTCCATTCCTAATTCTAGGCTCCTTCTGATGTTATATCAGTCAGACAGTAGTAATTATTTGACCTTTGTAACATCTTTCTGGCCACAGAGTCTTCAAACTTTATCATTTCATTCATACTTCTAGACTCTTTCTGACGTTATGTCAAACAGACAATGGTCCAATTTTGACCTATTGAACATATTTTAGGCCAAAGAGTCCTTGATCTTGAATTTTCTATACAGACCAATTGAGGTCTTCTGATGTCTCATCAACCATACGGTAGTCTATATTTTACATACTGAAAATATTTAATGCTAATTGAATCCGTCTGATGATACATCAGCCAGACATTCATTCACATTTGACGTAGTGAACATATTTCAAGCCAAGGAGTTCTCAATTTTGAAACTTTCTATACAGACTAATTGACTCCCTCTGATGTCTCATCAACCAATAAAGTAGTCCATATTTAACATACTGAACACTTTCAGTATCTTTCGTTCTCGATCTTGTATTTTTCATGCTAATTGACCGTCTGATGTTACGTCAGCCAGATATTCATCCTTATTTGACCTATTGAACATGTTTCTGGCCACAAAATCTTCAAACTTTATCATTCCGTTACTACTTCTAGAATCCGTCTGATGTTATATCAGACAGACAGTAGTCCTTATTTGACCTTTTGAACATCTTTCCAAAGGATTCATTCTGATGTCTCATCAACCATATAATAGACCATAATTGACATACTGAACACTTTTCAGACCTAAGAGTTCTCAGTCTTAAACTTTCTATACAGACTTATTGACTACTGATGTCTCATCAACAATACAGTAGTTCATTTTTGACATTTCTATATTTAACTTTCTTTACAGACTATTTGACTCCTGTTGTCTCATCAACCATAAACCATAAAGATCTCCTTAGCCTGAAATATGTTATATCAAATATGGACTACTGTATGGTTGATAAGACATCAGAAGGATTTAATTAGGAAAGATGTTCAAAAGGTCAAATTTGGACTACTGTTTGGCTGATGTAACATCAGAAGTATGTATAGAAAATTCAAGATCGAAAACTTGGCTTGAAATATGTTCAGTATGTCAAATATGGATGAATGTCTGGGTGATGTAACATCAGATGGAGTCAATTAGCATGAAAAATTCAAGACCGAGAACTCTTTGGCCTGAAAAGTGTTCAGTATGTCAAATATGGACTACTCTATGGTTGATGAGACATCAAAGTTGTCAATAAGTCTGTATAGAAAGTTCAAGATCTAGAACCCTTTGGTCTGAAAAGTGATCAGAATGTAAAATATGGACTATGATGAGAGATCAGACTGCCTCAGTTACTCTGTATAGTAAATTCAAGATCGAGGCCTCTATGGCCTGAAATATTTTCAATAGGTTAAACATGGACTACATCCTGGCTGATATTCAAGATTGAGGTCTCTTTGACCTGAAATATGTTCAGTACATAAAATATGAATGAATGTCTGGCTGTCGTAACATCAGACGGAATCAATGAGCATGAAAAATTCAAGAGTCGAGAACTCTTTGGCCTGAAAAGTGTTCAGTATGTCAAATATGGACTACTGTATGGTTGATGAGACATCAGAAGGAGTCAATAAGTCTGTATAGAAAGTTCAAGATCAAGAAATCTTTGGTCTGAGAATAGTTCAGTATGTCAATTATGGACAAATTTATGGTTGATGAGACATCAGAAGGAGTTAATTAGTCTGTAATGAAAGTTCAAGATTGAGAACTCCTTGGCCTGAAATATGGATGAATGTCTGGGTGATATAACATCAGACGGAGTCAATTAGCATGAAAAATTCAAGAGTCGAGAACTCTTTGGCCTGAAAAGTGTTCAGTATGTCAAATATGGACTACCGTATGGTTGATGAGACATCAGACTGCCTCAATTAGTCTGTATAGAAAATTCAAGATCAAGGCCTCTATGGCCTGAAATATTTTCAATAGGTTAAACATGGACTACATCCTGGCTAATGTTCAAGATTGAGGTCTCTTTGACCTGAAATATGTTCAGTGCATAAAATATGGCTGAATGTCTGGCTGATGTAACATCAGAAGCAGTCTATGAGTATGAATAGAAAGTTCAAGATCGAGGTATCTTTTACCTGAAATATGTTCAGTATGTCAAATATGGATGAATGTCTGGCTGATGTAACATTAGTCAATGATGTCAAATATGGACTACTGTATGGTTGATGAGACATCAGAAGTAGCCAATAAGTCTGTAATGAAAGTTCAAGATTGAGAACTCCTTGGCCTGAAATATGGATGAATGTCTGGGTGATATAACATCAGACGGAGTCAATGAGCATGAAAAATTCAAGGCCGAGAACTCGTCCTGAAATATGTTCAGTATGTCAAATATGGACTACTGTATGGCTGACGAGACATCAGAAGGAGTCAATTAGGAAAGATGTTAAAAAGGTCAAATAAGGACTACTGTCTGACTGATATAACATCAGAAGGAGTTTAGAAGTAGGAATGGAATGATAAAGTTTGAAGACTCTGTAGCCAGAAAGATGTTCAATATGTCAAATAAGAATGAATGTCTGGCTGATGTAACATCAGACGGAGTCAATTAGCATGAAAAAGTCCAGACCGAGAACTCTTTGGCCTGAAAAGTGTTCAGTATGTCAAATATGGACTACCATATGGTTGATGAGACATCAGACTGCCTCAATTAGTCTGTATAGGAAATTCAAGATCGAGGCCTCTATGGCCTGAAATATTTTCAATAGGTTAAACATGGACTATATCCTGGCTGATATTCAAGATTGAGGTCTCTTTGACCTGAAATATGTTTAGTACATAAAATATGGATGAATGTCTGGCTGTCGTAACATCAGACGGAATCAATGAGCATGAAAAATTCAAGACCGAGAACTTTTTGGCCTGAAAAGTGTTCAGTATGTCAAATATGGACTACTCTATGGTTGAAGAGACATTAGAAGTAGTCCTTTAGGAAAGATGTTCAAAAGGTCAAATAAAGACTACTGTCTGACTGCTATAGCATCAGAAGTAGTCTAGAAGTAGGAAAGGAATGATAAAGTTTGAAGATTCTGTGGCCAGAAAGATGTTCAAAAGGTCAAATAAGGACTACTGTCTGACAGAAATAACATCAGACGGAGTCTAGAAGTAGGAATGGAATGATAAAGTTTGAAGACTCTGTGGCCAGAAAGATATTCAGTAGATCAAATATGGACTACTGTCTGGCTGATGTAACATCAGAAGCAGTCTATGAGTATGTATAGAAAGTTCAGGATCGAGGTATCTTTGACCTGAAAAATGTTCAAAATGTCAAATATGGTTGAATATCTGGTTGATGTAAAATCAGAAGCAGTCTATGAGTATGTATAGAAATTTCAAGATCGAGGTATCTTTGACCTGAAATATGTTCAGTATGTCAAATATGGATGAATGTGTGGCTGATGTAACATTAGAAGGAGTCAATGATGTCAAATATGGACTACTGTATGGTTGATGAGACATCAGTAGTCAATAAGTCTGTATAGAAAGTTCAAGATCAAGAAATTTTTGGTCTGAGAATTGTTCAGTATGTCAATTATGGACTACTTTATGGTTGATGAGACATCAGGAGTCAATTAGTCTGTAATGCAAGTTCAAGATTGAGAACTCCTTGGCCTGAAATATGTTCAGTATGTCAAATATGGATGAATGTCTGGGTGATATAACACCAGACGGAGTCAATGAGCATATAATTAGTCAATTACCAAAAAAAAAAAAGACAGAGAACTCTTTGGCCTGAAAAGTTTTCAGTATGTCAAATGTGGACTACTGTATGGTTGATGAGACATCAGATGGAGTCAATGAGTCTGTATAGAAAGTTCAAGATTGAGAACTCCTTGGCCTGAAATATGGATGAATGTCTGGGTGATATAACATCAGACGGACTCAATGAGCATGAAAAATTCAAGATTGAGAACTCGTCCTGAAATATGTTCAGTATGTCAGATATGGACTACTGTATGGCTGACGAGACATCAGAAGGAGTCAAGTAGGAAAGATGTTAAAAAGGTCAAATAAGGACTACTATCTGACTGATATAACATCAGAAGGAGTCTAGAAGTAGGAATGGAATGATAAAGTTTGAAGACTCTGTGGCCAGAAAGATGTTCAATATGTCAAATAAGGATGAATGTCTGTCTGATGTAACATCAGATGGAGTCATTTAGCATGAAAAATTCAAGACCGAGAACTCTTTGGCCTGAAAAGTGTTCAGTATGTCAAATATGGACTACTCTATGGTTGATGAGACATCAAAGTTGTCAATAAGTCTGTATAGAAAGTTCAAGGTCTAGAACCCTTTGGTCTGAAAAGTGATCAGAATGTAAAATATGGACTATGATGAGAGATCAGACTGCTTCAGTTACTCTGTATAGTAAATTCAAGATCGAGGCCTCTATGGCCTGAAATATTTTCAATAGGTTAAACATGGACTACATCCTGGCTGATATTCAAGATTGAGGTCTCTTTGACCTGAAATATGTTCAGTACATAAAATATGAATGAATGTCTGGCTGTCGTAACATCAGACGGAATCAATGAGCATGAAAAATTCAAGAGTCGAGAACTCTTTGGCCTGAAAAGTGTTCAGTATGTCAAATATGGACTACTGTATGGTTGATGAGACATCAAAGTTGTCAATAAGTCTGTATAGAAAGTTCAAGATCTAGAACTCTTTGGTCTGAAAAGTGATCAGTATTTAAAATATGGACTACCGTATGGTTGATGAGACATCAGACTGCCTCAATTAGTCTGTATAGAAAATTCAAGATTAAGGCCTCTATGGCCTGAAATATTTTCAATAGGTTAAACATGGACTACATCCTAGCTGATATTCAAGATTGAGGTCTCTTTGACCTGAAATATGTTCAGTATGTCAAATATGGATGAATGTCTGGCTGATGTAACATTAGACGGAGTCAATGATGTCAAATATGGACTACTGTATGGTTGATGAGACATTAGAAGGAGTCCTTTAGGAAAGATGTTCAAAAGGTCAAATAAAGACTACTGTCTGACTGCTATAGCATCAGAAGTAGTCTAGAAGTAGGAATGGAATGATAAAGTTTGAAGATTCTGTGGCCAGAAAGATATTCAGTAGATCAAATATGGACTACTGTCTGGCTGATGTAACATTAGATGGAGTCAATGATGTCAAATATGGACTACTGTATGGTTGATGAGACATCAGTAGTCAATAAGTCTGTATAGAAAGTTCAAGATCAAGAAATTTTTGGTCTGAGAATTGTTCAGTATGTCAATTATGGACTACTTTATGGTTGATGAGACATCAGGAGTCAATTAGTCTGTAATGCAAGTTCAAGATTGAGAACTCCTTGGCCTGAAATATGTTCAGTATGTCAAATATGGATGAATGTCTGGGTGATATAACACCAGACGGAGTCAATGAGCATATAATTAGTCAATTACCAAAAAAAAAAAAGACAGAGAACTCTTTGGCCTGAAAAGTTTTCAGTATGTCAAATGTGGACTACTGTATGGTTGATGAGACATCAGATGGAGTCAATGAGTCTGTATAGAAAGTTCAAGATTGAGAACTCCTTGGCCTGAAATATGGATGAATGTCTGGGTGATATAACATCAGACGGACTCAATGAGCATGAAAAATTCAAGATTGAGAACTCGTCCTGAAATATGTTCAGTATGTCAGATATGGACTACTGTATGGCTGACGAGACATCAGAAGGAGTCAAGTAGGAAAGATGTTAAAAAGGTCAAATAAGGACTACTATCTGACTGATATAACATCAGAAGGAGTCTAGAAGTAGGAATGGAATGATAAAGTTTGAAGACTCTGTGGCCAGAAAGATGTTCAATATGTCAAATAAGGATGAATGTCTGTCTGATGTAACATCAGATGGAGTCATTTAGCATGAAAAATTCAAGACCGAGAACTCTTTGGCCTGAAAAGTGTTCAGTATGTCAAATATGGACTACTCTATGGTTGATGAGACATCAAAGTTGTCAATAAGTCTGTATAGAAAGTTCAAGATCTAGAACCCTTTGGTCTGAAAAGTGATCAGAATGTAAAATATGGACTATGATGAGAGATCAGACTGCTTCAGTTACTCTGTATAGTAAATTCAAGATCGAGGCCTCTATGGCCTGAAATATTTTCAATAGGTTAAACATGGACTACATCCTGGCTGATATTCAAGATTGAGGTCTCTTTGACCTGAAATATGTTCAGTACATAAAATATGAATGAATGTCTGGCTGTCGTAACATCAGACGGAATCAATGAGCATGAAAAATTCAAGAGTCGAGAACTCTTTGGCCTGAAAAGTGTTCAGTATGTCAAATATGGACTACTGTATGGTTGATGAGACATCAAAGTTGTCAATAAGTCTGTATAGAAAGTTCAAGATCTAGAACTCTTTGGTCTGAAAAGTGATCAGCATTTAAAATATGGACTACCGTATGGTTGATGAGACATCAGACTGCCTCAATTAGTCTGTATAGAAAATTCAAGATTAAGGCCTCTATGGCCTGAAATATTTTCAATAGGTTAAACATGGACTACATCCTAGCTGATATTCAAGATTGAGGTCTCTTTGACCTGAAATATGTTCAGTATGTCAAATATGGATGAATGTCTGGCTGATGTAACATTAGACGGAGTCAATGATGTCAAATATGGACTACTGTATGGTTGATGAGACATTAGAAGGAGTCCTTTAGGAAAGATGTTCAAAAGGTCAAATAAAGACTACTGTCTGACTGCTATAGCATCAGAAGTAGTCTAGAAGTAGGAATGGAATGATAAAGTTTGAAGATTCTGTGGCCAGAAAGATATTCAGTAGATCAAATATGGACTACTGTCTGGCTGATGTAACATTAGATGGAGTCAATGATGTCAAATATGGACTACTGTATGGTTGATGAGACATCAGTAGTCAATAAGTCTGTATAGAAAGTTCAAGATCAAGAAATTTTTTGTCTGAGAATTGTTCAGTATGTCAATTATGGACTACTTTATGGTTGATGAGACATCAGGAGTCAATTAGTCTGTAATGCAAGTTCAAGATTGAGAACTCCTTGGCCTGAAATACGTTCAGTATGTCAAATATGGATGAATGTCTGGGTGATATAACACCAGACGGAGTCAATGAGCATATAATTAGTCAATTACCAAAAAAAAAAAAGACAGAGAACTCTTTGGCCTGAAAAGTTTTCAGTATGACAAATGTGGACTACTGTATGGTTGAAGAGACATCAGATGGAGTCAATGAGTCTGTATAGAAAGTTCAAGATTGAGAACTCTTTGGCCTGAAAAGTGTTCAGTATGTCAAATATGGACTACCGTATGGTTGATGAGACATTAGAAGGAGTCCTTTAGGAAAGATGTTCAGTATGTCACATATGGACTACTGTATGGCTGACGAGACATCAGAAGGAGTCAAGTAGGAAAGATGTTAAAAAGGTCAAATAAGGACTACTATTTGACTGATATAACATCAGAAGGAGTCTAGAAGTAGGAATGGAATGATAAAGTTTGAAGACTCTGTGACCAAAAAGATGTTCAACATGTCAAATATGGACTACTGTCTGGCTGATGTAACATTAGATGGAGTCAATGATGTCAAATATGGACTACTGTATGGTTGATGAGACATCAGTAGTCAATAAGTCTGTATAGAAAGTTCAAGATCAAGAAATTTTTGGTCTGAGAATTGTTCAGTATGTCAAGTAAGGATGAATGTCTGGCTGATATAACATCAGACGGAGTCAATGAGCATGAAAAATTCAAGATTGAGAACAGTGTTCAGTATGTTAAAAATGGACTAATGTATGGTTGATGAGACATCAGAGGGAGTAAATTAGTCTGTATAGAAAGTTCAAGATTGAGAACTCCTTGGCTTGAAATATGTTCAGTATGTCAATTATGGACTACTGTATGGCTGACGAGACATCAGAAGGAGTCAATCAGGAAAGATGTTCAAAAGGTCAAATAAGGACTACTGTCTGACTGATATAACATCAGACAGAAGAAGGAATGGAATGATAAAGTTTGAAGACTCTGTGGCCAGAAAGATGTTCAATAAGTCAAATAAGAATGAATGTCTGGCTGATGTAACATCAGACGGAGTCAATTAGCATGAAAAATTCAAGAGTTGAGAACTCTTTGGCCTGAAAAGTGTTCAGTATGTCAAATATGGACTACTGTATGGCTGATGAGACATAAAAGTTGTCAATAAGTCTGTATAGAAAGTTCAAGATCTAGAACTCTTTGGTCTGAAAAGTGATCAGTATTTAAAATATGGACTACCGTATGGTTGATGAGACATCAGACTGCCTCAATTAGTCTGTATAGAAAATTCAAGATCAAGGCCTCTATGGCCTGAAATATTTTCAATAGGTTAAACATGGACTACATCCTGGCTGATATTCAAGACTGAGGTCTCTTTGACCTGAAATATGTTCAGTACATAAAATATGGATGAATGTCTGGCTGATGTAACATCAGAAGCAGTCTATGAGTATGAATAGAAAGTTCAAGATCGAGGTATCTTTGACCTGAAATATGTTCAGTATGTCAAATATGGATGAATGTCTGGCTGATGTAACATTAGACGGAGTCAATGATGTCAAATATGGACTACTGTATGGTTGATGAGACATCAGAAGTAGTCAATAAGTCTGTATAGAAAGTTCAAGATCAAGAAATCTTTGGTCTGAGAATAGTTCAGTATGTCAATTATGGACAAATTTATGGTTGATGAGACATCAGAAGGAGTTAATTAGTCTGTAATGAAAGTTCAAGATTGAGAACTCCTTGGCCTGAAATATGGATGAATGTCTGGGTGATATAACATCAGACGGAGTCAATTAGCATGAAAAATTCAAGAGTCGAGAACTCTTTGGCCTGAAAAGTGTTCAGTATGTCAAATATGGACTACCGTATGGTTGATGAGACATCAGACTGCCTCAATTAGTCTGTATAGAAAATTCAAGATCAAGGCCTCTATGGCCTGAAATATTTTCAATAGGTTAAACATGTACTACATCCTGGCTGATGTTCAAGATTGAGGTCTCTTTGACCTGAAATATGTTCAGTACATAAAATATGGCTGAATGTCTGGCTGATGTAACATCAGAAGCAGTCTATGAGTATGAATAGAAAGTTCAAGATCGAGGTATCTTTTACCTGAAATATGTTCAGTATGTCAAATATGGATGAATGTCTGGCTGATGTAACATTAGTCAATGATGTCAAATATGGACTACTGTATGGTTGATGAGACATCAGAAGTAGCCAATAAGTCTGTAATGAAAGTTCAAGATTGAGAACTCCTTGGCCTGAAATATGGATGAATGTCTGGGTGATATAACATCAGACGGAGTCAATGAGCATGAAAAATTCAAGACCGAGAACTCGTCCTGAAATATGTTCAGTATGTCAAATATGGACTACTGTATGGCTGACGAGACATCAGAAGGAGTCAATTAGGAAAGATGTTAAAAAATTCAAATAAGGACTACTGTCTGACTGATATAACATCAGAAGGAGTCTAGAAGTAGGAATGGAATGATAAAGTTTGAAGACTCTGTAGCCAGAAAGATGTTCAATATGTCAAATAAGAATGAATGTCTGGCTGATGTAACATCAGACGGAGTCAATTAGCATGAAAAAGTCCAGACCGAGAACTCTTTGGCCTGAAAAGTGTTCAGTATGTCAATTATGGACTACCATATGGTTGATGAGACATCAGACTGCCTCAATTAGTCTGTATAGGAAATTCAAGATCGAGGCCTCTATGGCCTGAAATATTTTCAATAGGTTAAACATGGACTATATCCTGGCTGATATTCAAGATTGAGGTCTCTTTGACCTGAAATATGTTTAGTACATAAAATATGGATGAATGTCTGGCTGTCGTAACATCAGACGGAATCAATGAGCATGAAAAATTCAAGACCGAGAACTTTTTGGCCTGAAAAGTGTTCAGTATGTCAAATATGGACTACTCTATGGTTGAAGAGACATTAGAAGTAGTCCTTTAGGAAAGATGTTCAAAAGGTCAAATAAAGACTACTGTCTGACTGCTATAGCATCAGAAGTAGTCTAGAAGTAGGAAAGGAATGATAAAGTTTGAAGATTCTGTGGCCAGAAAGATGTTCAAAAGGTCAAATAAGGACTACTGTCTGACAGAAATAACATCAGACGGAGTCTAGAAGTAGGAATGGAATGATAAAGTTTGAAGACTCTGTGGCCAGAAAGATATTCAGTAGATCAAATATGGACTACTGTCTGGCTGATGTAACATCAGAAGCAGTCTATGAGTATGTATAGAAAGTTCAGGATCGAGGTATCTTTGACCTGAAAAATGTTCAAAATGTCAAATATGGTTGAATATCTGGCTGATGTAAAATCAGAAGCAGTCTATGAGTATGTATAGAAAGTTCAAGATCGAGGTATCTTTGACCTGAAATATGTTCAGTATGTCAAATATGGATGAATGTGTGGCTGATGTAACATTAGAAGGAGTCAATGATGTCAAATATGGACTACTGTATGGTTGATGAGACATCAGTAGTCAATAAGTCTGTATAGAAAGTTCAAGATCAAGAAATTTTTGGTCTGAGAATTGTTCAGTATGTCAATTATGGACTACTTTATGGTTGATGAGACATCAGGAGTCAATTAGTCTGTAATGCAAGCTCAAGATTGAGAACTCCTTGGCCTGAAATATGTTCAGTATGTCAAATATGGATGAATGTCTGGGTGATATAACACCAGACGGGGTCAATGAGCATATAATTAGTCAATTACCAAAAAAAAAAAAGACAGAGAACTCTTTGGCCTGAAAAGTTTTCAGTATGTCAAATGTGGACTACGGTATGGTTGATGAGACATCAGATGGAGTCAATGAGTCTGTATAGAAAGTTCAAGATTGAGAACTCTTTGGCCTGAAAAGTGTTCAGTATGTCAAATATGGACTACCGTATGGTTGATGAGACATTAGAAGGAGTCCATTAGGAAAGATGTTCAAAAGGTCAAATAAGGACTTCTGTCTGACTGATATAACATATGAATCTAGAAGTAGGAATGGACTGATAACGTTTGAAGATTTTGTGGCCAGAAAGATGTTCAAAAGGTCAAATAAGGATGAATGTCTGGCTGATGTAACATCAGACATGCTAATTTTCAATTAGCATGAAAAATTCAAGGGTCGAGAACTCTTTGGTCTAAAAAGTGATCAGAATGTAAAATATGGACTACCGTGTGGTTGATGAGAGATCAGACTGCCTCAATTAGTCCGTATAGTAAATTCAAGATCGAGGCCTCTATGGCCTGAAAAATTTTCAATAGGTTAAACATGGACTACGTCCTGACTGATATTCAAGATTGAGGTCTCTTTGACCTGAAATATGTTCAGTATTTAAAATATGGATGAATGTCTGGCTGATGTAATATCAGACGGAGTCAAATAGCATTAAAAAAAAAAAAAGACAGAGAACTATTTGGCCTGAAAATTTTCACTATGTCAAATATGGACTACTGTATGGTTGATGAGACATTAGAAGGAGTCCTTTAGGAAAGATGTTCAAATGGTCAAATAAAGACTACTGTCTGACTGCTATAGCATCAGAAGTAGTCTAGAAGTAGGAATGGAATGATAAAGTTTGAAGATTCTGTGGCCAGAAAGATATTCAGTAGATCAAATATGGACTACTGTCTGGCTGATGTAACATTAGATGGAGTCAATGATGTCAAATATGGACTACTGTATGGTTGATGAGACATCAGTAGTCAATAAGTCTGTATAGAAAGTTCAAGATCAAGAAATTTTTGGTCTGAGAATTGTTCAGTATGTCAAGTAAGGATGAATGTCTGGCTGATATAACATCAGACGGAGTCAATGAGCATGAAAAATTCAAGATTGAGAACAGTGTTCAGTATGTCAAATATGGACTAATGTATGGTTGATGAGACATCAGAGGGAGTAAATTAGTCTGTATAGAAAGTTCAAGATTGAGAACACTGGCCTGAAAAAAGTTTATGTCAAATATGGACTACAGGATGGTTGATGAGACATGAGTCAATTAAGTCTGTATAGAAAGTTCAAGATCAAGAAATTTTTGGTCTGATAATTGTTCAGTATGTCAATTATGGACTACTTTATGGTTGATGAGACATCAGGAGTCAATTAGTGTGTAATGCAAGTTCACGATTGAGAACTCCTTGGCCTGAAATATGTTCAGTATGGATGAATGTCTGGGTGATATAACATCAGACGGTCAATTAGTGTGTAATGCAAGTTCAAGATTGAGAAATCCTTGGCCTGAAATATATTCAGTAGGTTAAACATGGAGTACATCCTGGCTGATATTCAAGATTGAGGTCTCTTTGACCTGAAATATGTTCAGTACATAAAATATTGATGAATGTCTGGCTGACGTAACATCAGACGGAGTCAATGAGCATGAAAAATTCAAGACCGAGAACTATTTGGCCTGAAAAGTGTTCATTATGTCAAATATGGACTACTGCATGGTTGATGAGACATCAGAGGGAGTCAATTAGTCTGTATAGAAAGTTCAAGATTGAGAACACTGGCCTGAAAAAAGTTTGTCAAATATGGACTACAGGATGGTTGATGAGACATCAGAAGGAGTCAATAAGTCTGTATAGAAAGTTCAAGATCGAGAGCTCTTTGGTCTGAAAAGTGTTCAGTATATAAAATACGGACTACTCTATGGTTCATGAGACATCAGAAGGCCTCAATTATTTTGTATAGTATTCAATGCAGTGCAATGCAACAATCACTTCAATGCATAATGGCATAAGTTAGTTCTTGTATTCAACGGATCAAGTTAGGCAATGCAACAACAGTATGTTGTGTGTTAAAAGGTGTATACAATACAATGAAACTTTAGCTTGTTAAAGTTTTATTATTCATCACTGCACAACAGAATAAGTTAGTTATTGCATGTGAAGTATTCATTCACAAGTTATTCTTCAATGCAAGTCAATAATTATATAATATAAATGTATAAATTGCATTGCATACAAAAACTCGTTCTGCATTGAAGAGCTAAGTGCTTTGCATTGTATACAAGACAAAGATGATGCGCATTGGAGAGATAAATACTTTTGCATAGCATACAAGAACTCGTTGTGCATTGAAGCGATAAATGATTTTGCATTGCATACAAGAACACGTTGTGCATTGAAGAGATAAGTGTTTTTGCATTGCATTGCATACAATATCTCCTTGTGCACTGAAGTGACAAGTGCTTTTGCATTGCATTGCATACAAGAACTCGTGTATTGAGGAGATATGTGAGTTTGAATTTAATACAAGAACATATCGTGCATTGAAGAGATAAATGCTTTTGCATTGCATTGCTTACAAGAACTCGTGCATTGGGAGATAAGAATTCTTACATTGCATACAAGAAGTCATTGTGCATTGAAGAGATAAGTGCTTTTGCATTGCATTGCGTACAATATCTCCTTGTGCACTGAAGAGATAATTGCTTTTACATTGCAATGCATACAAGAACTAGTGCATTGAAGAGATAATTGCTTTTGCTTTGCATTGCTTACAAGAACTCGTGCATTGAGAGATGTATTCTTACATTGCATACAAGAAGTCATTGTGCATTGAAGAGATGTGCTTTTGCATTGCATTGCGTACAATATCTCCTTGTGCACTGAAGAGATAATTGCTTTTACATTGCAATGCATACAAGAACACGTTGTGCATTGAAGAAAGTGCTTTTGCATTGCAATACATACACGTGCATTGGAAAAGATAAGTGTAACTGCATTGCATACAAGAACTCGTAGTGCATTGAAGACAATCGCTTTTGCATTGCAATACATACACGTGCATTGGAAAAGATAAGTGTAACTGCATTGCATACAAGAACTCGTAGTGCATTGAAGACAATCGCTTTTGCATTGATTGCATGCAAGAACACGTTGTGCATTGAAGAGATAAGTGCTTTTGCATAGCTTACAAGAAATCTTAGTGCACTGAACAGATAATTACGTTTGCGTTGCATTGCATACACGTGTATTGGAAAAGATATGTGCGTTTGCATTGCAAACAAAAGCTCGCTGTGCATTGAGAGATAAGTGCATTTGCATTGCAATGCATACAAGAACTTGTGTATTAAAGAGATAAGTGCGTTTGCATTGCAATGCATAAAAGATTTCCATTGCATTCAATATTTTCCATTGCATACAAGAACTTGCGCATTGAAGAGATAAGTGCTTTTTTATTGCAAGTTCGTTGTGCATTGAAGAGATTATTGCTTTTGCATCACTTACTTGTGCATTTAAGATACTTGCTTTTGCATTGCATACAGGAAGTCGTATATTGAAGAGATAAGTGCTTTTGCATTGCGTACAAGAACACGTTGTGCATTGAAGAGACAAGTGCGTTTTGCATTGCAATGCATAAACGTGCATTGGAAAAGATAAGTGCGTTTGCATTGAATACAAGAACTTGTTGTGCATTGATGACATTAGTGCTTTTCCATTGCATGCAAGATCTTGTTGTGCATTGAATAGAAAAGTGCTTTTTCATTGCATAAAGAACACGTGCATTTGAAAAGATAAGTGCGAATGCACTGCATACAAGAGCTCGTGCATTGGAAGAAATAGGTATTTTTGCATTGCATACAAGAACTTCGTGCTTTGAACAATAAGTGCGTTTTCATTGAATACAAGAACAGATCGTTGTGCATTGAAGAGATAAGTGTTTTGCTTTGCATTGCATACAATATCTCCTTGTGCACTGAAGAGATAATTGCTTTTACATTGCAATGCATACAAGAACTTGTTGTGCATTAAAGAGATAAGTGCGTTTGCATTGAAAAGCATAAAAGATTTCCATTGCATACAAGAGTTTCCATTGCATACAAGATCACGTTGTGCATTGAAGAGATAATTGCTTTTGCAGTGCATTGCATACACGTGCATTGGAAAAGAAAAATGCGTTTGCATTGCATACATGAACTCGTTGTGCATTGAAGAGATAACTGCTTTTGCATTGCTTACAAGAAATCTTACTGCATTGAAGAGATAATTGCTTTTGCATTGCATACACGTGCAATTGTGTTGCATACATTAATTCGTTGTGCTTTGAAGAGATAAGTGCTTTTTGCGTTGCATACAAGAACACGTGCATTTGAAAAATAAGTGCATCTGCATTGAATACAAGAACTCGTGCATTAAAGAATAAGTGCTTTTGCATTGTATACAAGAACTAGTGCGTTGAAGAGATAAGTATTCTTGCATTGCATCAAAGAACTCGTTGTGCAATGAAGACATAATGCATAAGGGATTTCATTGCATACAAGATTTCCCATTGCATACAAGAACACGTTCTGCATTGAAGAGATAAATGCTTTTCCAATGAAATGCCTACAAAAACTTGTGCATTGAAGAGATGTGCATTTGCTTTGCACTGCTTACAAGAACTTGTTGTACATTGAAGAGACAATTGCTTTTGCTTTGCATTGCTTACAAAAACTCGTGCATTGAAGAGATAAGTGCGTTTGCATTGCAAAGCATAAAAGAGTTTCATTGTATACAAGAGTTTCCATTGCATACAAGATCACGTTGTGCATTAAAGAGATAATTGCTTTTGCATCGCTTACAAGAACTTGTTGTGCATTGAAGAGATAATTGCTTTTGCGTTGCATACAGGAAGTCGTATATTGAAGAGATAAGTGCGTCTGCATTGCATACAAGAACTCATGCATTGAAGAGATAAGTATTCTTGTATCGCATCCAAGAACTCGTTGTGCATTGAAGAGATAAGTGCGTTTGCATTGCAAAGCATAAAAGATTTCCATTGCACACAAGATTTTCCATTGCATACAAGATCACGTTGTGCATTGAAGAGATAATTGCTTTTGCATCGCTTACAAGAACTTGTTGTGCATTGAAGAGATAATTGCTTTTGCATTGCATTGCATACAATATCTCCGTGTGCACTGAAGAGATAATTGCTTTTACATTGCAATACACGTTGTGCATTTGAAAAGATAAGTGCTTTTGCATTGCATACAAGATCTCGTTGTGCATTGCAGAGATAATTGCTTTTTGCTTTGCACTGCTTACAAGAACTCGTGCATTGAGAGACAAGTATTCTTGCGTTGCATACAAGTCGTTGTGCATTAAAGAGAGTAGTGCGTTTGCATTGCAATGCATACAATAACTTGTTGTGCATTAAAGAGATAAATGCGTTTGCACTGCAATGCATAAATGATTTCCATTGCATACAAGATGTTCCACTGCATGTGCATTAGCACTGCATACAAAAACTCGTTTTGAATTGAATAGACAAGTGCTTTTTCATTGCATACAAGAACACGCGTTTGAGAAGATAAGTGCGTTTGCATTGCATAAAAGAAATCGTGCATTGGAAGAGATGTGTTTTTGCATTGCATTGCATACAATATCGCCTTCTGTACGAAGAGATAATTGCTTTTACATTACATTGCATACAAGAATTCGTTGAGCAATGAAGAGATAATTGCTTTTGCTTTGCATTGCTTACAATATCTCCGTGTGCACTGAAGAGATAAGTGCTTTTGCATTGCATTGCATACAATATCTGCGTGTGCACTGAAGAGATAATTGCTTTTACATTGCAATACACGTTGTGCATTTGAAAAGATAAGTGCTTTTGCATTGCATACAAGATCTCGTTGTGCATTGCAGAGATAATTGCGTTTGCATTGCAATGCATACAAGAACTTGTGATTTGAAGAGATAGTGCGTTTGCATTGCAATGCATAAAAGATTTCCATTGCATACAAGATTTTCCACTGCTTTAGCATTGCATACAAAAACTCGTTTTTAATTGAATAGACAAGTGCTTTTTCATTGCATATAAGAACATGTGCATTTGAAAAGACACGTGCTTTTGCATTGTATACAAAAACAGATCGTTGTGCATTGAAGAGATGTGCTTTTGCATTGCATTGCATACAATATCGCCTTCTGTACGAAGAGATAATTTCTTTTACAATACAATGCATACAAGAACACGTTGTGCATTGAAGCGATAAGTGCGTTTGCATTGCAATGCATACAAGAACTTGTGATTTGAAGAGATAGTGCGTTTGCATTGCAATGCATAAAAGATTTCCATTGCATACAAGATTTTCCACTGCATGTGCTTTAGCATTGCATAAAAAAATCGTTTTTAATTGAATAGACAAGTGCTTTTTCATTGCATAAAAGAACACGTGCAATTTGAAAAGATAAGTGCGTTTGCATTGCATACAAAGAACTCGTGCACTGGAAGAGATAAGTGTTTTTAAATTGTATACAAAAACAGATCGTAGTGCATTGAAGAGCTTTTGTGCTTTTGCATTCATAAGTGCTTTTGCATTGCATACAAGAATTCGTTGAGCAATGAAGAGATAATTGCTTTTGCTTTGCATTGCTTACAAGAACTCGTGCATTGAGAGATAAGTATTCTTTCATTGCATACAAGTCGTTGTGCTTTGAATAGAGAAGTGCTTTTGCATTGCATTGCATACAATATCTCCTTGTGCACGAGGAGATAATTGCTTTTACAATGCAATGGATGCAAGAACACGTTGTACATTGAAGAGATAAGTGCTTTTGCATTGCAATGCATACGAGAACTTGTGTAGTGAAGAGATAGTGCGTTTGCATTGAAATGCATAAAAGATTTCCGTTGCATACAATATTTTCCATTGCATACAAAGAACACGTTGTGCATTGAAGAGATAAGTGCAATAGCATTGCATACAAGAACTCGTTTTGCATTGAAGAGATAAGTGCTTTTTTGCATTGTTTACAAGAAAGATTGTTGTGCTTTGAATAGAAAAGTGCTTTTGCATTCATAAGTTCTTTTGCATTGCTTACAAGAACTCGTTGTGCATTGAAGAGATAAGCGCTTTTGCATTGCATTGCATACAATATCTCCTTGTGCACTGACGAGATAAGTGCGTTTGCATTCCAATGCATACAAGAACTTGTGATTTGAAGAGATAATGCGTTTGCATTGCAATGCATAAAAGATTTCCATTGCATACAAGATTTTCCTCTGCTTTGGCACTGCATACAAAAACTCGTTTTTAATTGAATAGACAAATGCTTTTTCATTGCATATAACAACATGTGCATTTGAAAAGATAAGTGCGTTTGCATTGCATACAAGAACTCGTGCATTGGAAGAGAGAAGTGTTTTTAAATTGTATACAAAATCAGATCGTAGTGCATTAAAGAGCTTTTGTGCTTTTGCATTCATAAGTACTTTTGCATTGCATACAAGAACTCGTTGAGCCATGAAGAGATAATTGCTTTTGCTTTGCATTGCTTACAAGAACTCGTGGATTGAGAGATATTCTTTCATTGCATACAAGAAGTCGTTGTGCACGAAGAGATAAGTGCTTTTGCATTGCAATGCATCAAGATCTTGTTGTGCATTGAAGAGATAATTGCTTTTGCTTTCCAATACATACGAGAACTTGTGTATTGAAGAGATAGTGCGTTTGCATTGCAATGCATAAAAGATTTCTATTGCATACAAGATTTTCCATTGCATTGTTTACACGTTGTGCATTGAAGAGAACTCGTTGTGCATTGAAGAGATAAGTATTCTTGCATTGCATATAGAAGTCGTTGTGCATTGAAGAGATAAGTGCTTTTGCATTGCATTGCATACAAAAACTCGTTTTGAATTGAATAGAAGAGTGCTTTTTCATTGCATACAAGAAAAGAATAAGATAAGTGATAACATGAAAAGATAAGTGCGTTTGCATTGCATACAAGAACTCGTGCATTGGAAGAGATAAGTGTTTTTGCATTGCATACAAGAACAAGTGCATTAAAGAGATAAGTGCAAATTCTATTGTATGCAAATGCATTACAAAAGCACATTATGTGTTATATTTTCAATGCATAACGAAATTAGTTAGTATTTTTATGCAATGCAATGCAACGGATAAGTTAGATGTTATGTTATCTTATCAATGCATAACGGACAGAGTTAGTTCTTGTATGCAATGCAACAACACATATGTTATGTGTTATCTCTTTAAAGCAGTTAGTGAGTTAGTTCTGTTTTATGCAATGCAATACAACATAATAACGTTAGTGTATAAGTCTGTTCTTGTAAGCATTGCATTGCAACAGAACATGTTATGCATTATTTATTCAATGCACAATCTACTAACAACGTGTATGCATTGCAACAGCCAGACAGTAGTCCAAATTTGACATAGTGAATATATTTCAGGCCGAGGAGTTCTCAATCTTGAACTTTCTATACAGACTAATTGACTCCTGATGTCTCATCAACCATACGGTAGTCCATATTTGACATACTGAAAATATTTCAGGCCAAGTAGTTCTCAATCTTGAACTTTCTATACAGACCAACTGAGGCCTTCTGATGTCTCATCAACCATACAGTAGGCCATAATTGACATCATTGACTCCGTCTAATGTTACATCACCAGACATTCATCCATATTTGACATACTGAACATATTTCAGGTCAAAGACACCTCGATCTTGAACTTTCTGTATATACTCATAGACTGCTTCTGATGTTACATCAGCTATACAGTAGTCCAGATTTGACATACTGAACATATTTCATGCCAAGGAGTTCTCAATCTTGAACTTTCTATACAGACTAATTGACTCCTGATGTCTCATCAACCATACAGTAATCCATATTTGACATGCTGATCACTTTTCTGGCCAAAGAGTTCTCGATCTATAATTATTAATTCATATAATTATTCCGTCTGATCAGCCAGTCATTCGTCCTTATTTGACCTTTTGAACACCTTTCCTAAATGACTCCTCCTGATGTCTTATCAACCATACAGTAGTACATGTTTGATATACTGAACATATTTCAAGCCAAGCGGTTCTCAATATTGAACTTTCTCTACAGACTAATTGACTCCCTCTGATATCTCATCAACCATACAGTAGTCCATATTTGACATACTGAACACTTTTCAGGCCAAAGAGTTCTCGATCTTGAATTTTTCATGCTAATTGACAGTCTGATGTTACATCAGCCAGATATTCATCCTTATTTGACCTTTTGAACGTCTTTCCAAAGGACTCATTCTGATGTCTCATCAACCATACAGTAGACTATAATTGACATACTGAACACTTTTCAGACCAAAGAGTTCTCAGTCTTGAACTTTCTATACACACTTATTGACTACTGATGTCTCAACCATACAGTAGTCCATATTTGACATCATTGACCGTCTAATGTTACAACAGCCAGACATTCATCCATATTTGACGTAGTGAACATTTTCAAGCCAAGGAGTTCTCAATCTTGAACTATCTATACAGACTAATTGACTCCCTCTGATGTCTCATCAACCATACAGTAAGTCCATACTGAACTTTTTTCAGGCCACAAAGCTCACAATCTTGAATTTTTCATGCTCATTGACTCCATCTGATGTTATGTCAGACAGACATTCATCCATATTTGACATACTGAACATATTTCAGGTCAAAGAGACCTCAATCTTGAACATTCTATACATTCTCATAGACTGCTTCTGATGTTATATCAGACAGACAGTAGTCCTTATTTGACCTTTTGAACATCTTTCTGGCTACAGAATCTTCAAACTTTATCATTCCATTCCTACTTCTAGAATCCTTCTAATGTTATATCAGACAGACAGTAGTCCTTGTTTGACCTTTTGAACATCTTTCCAAAGGATTCATTCTGATGTATCATCAATGATACAGTAGTCCATATTTGACATCATTGACCGTCTAATGTTACATCAGCCAGACATTCATCTTTATTTGACCCATTGAACATCTTTCTGGCCACAGAGTCTTCAAACTTTATCATTCCATTCCTACTTCTAGACTCCTTCTACTGTTATATCAGTCAGACAGTAGTCCTTATTTGACCTTTTCAACATCTATCCTAACTGAATCCTTCTGATGTCTCTTCAACCATACAGTAGTCAGTTTTTGACATTTCTATATTTAACTTTCTTTACAGACTATTTGACTCCTGTTGTCTCATCAACAATAAACCATAAAGATCTCCTTAGCCTGAAATATATGTCAAATATGAACTACTGTGTGGTTGATAAGACATCAGAAGGATTTAATTAGGAAAGATGTTCAAAAGGTCAAATAAGGACTACGGTCTGGCTGATGTAACATCAGAAGCAGTCTATGAGTATGTATAGAAAGTTCAAGATCGAGGTCTCTTTGACCTGAAATATGTTCAGTATGTCAAATATGGATGAATGTCTGGGTGATATAACATTAGACGGAGTCATTGAGCATGAAAAATTCAATATTGAGAACTCACTGGCCTGAAATATGTTCAATATGTCAAATATGGACTTCTGTATGGTTGATGAGACATCAGGAGTCAATTGAGAAAGATGTTCAAAAGGTCAAATAAGAATATATGTCTGGCTGATGTAACATCAGACGGAGTCAATTAGCATGAAAAATTCAAGGGTCGAGAACTCTTTGGCCTGAAAAGTGTTCAGTATGTCAAATATGGACTACTGTATGGTTGATGAGACATGAGAGGGAGTAAATTAATTTGTAATGAAAGTTCAAGATTTAGAATTTCTTAGCCTGAAATATGTTCAGTATGTCAAATATGGATGAACGTCTGGCTGATATAACATCAGATGGAGTCAATGAGCATGAAAAATTGAAGACTGAGAACATCAAAGTTTTCAATAAGTCTGTATAGAAAGTTCAAGATTTCGAACTGTTTGGTCTGAAATTTGTGTCCGCAACTGAGCAAGCCAAAAGCCAAAGGCGACGGTGGCAAAGAACCAAAACTCCTTCAGGGCCAGAATGGAGAAAAAAACCTTGGGAGAAACCAGGCTCAGTCGGGGTGCCAGTTCTCCTCTGGCCGACGAACAAATAGTGTATGATTATGATTCTGGCAACATTACAGGTCAGAAGTCATATTAGATCAATAGATATTCGTAGGATTATTCGAAAGATTGGAGTCGTCACGCCGGGGACGGGTTTAATGAGGATGTTGTGTCGATGCGGCATTTACAGGGGGGAAGTTTAATTGACACGGTCTCTACAGACACTTCAGGGATGCGGTCGTCATGTCCAGGCTAAGGTCCACCATCTGGTCCGGATACGGCTCGGATCCGGCCGACTGCAGTAAACCTCGGGATAAACAGAGAGACTAACATTAGCATAGATGATGACCATTCTTCTTATGATGTAACGAGTACATCAGGTGTTATGGGAAGTGTTCCCGGTTCCGGCTGACCTAGTTAATGCAGCCTAAAACAATCATTTAACTGATTTGAATAACAGAAATTAAAAATGTTTTATGTGTATGCCATAGTAAAGAGATGTGATTTTAGTCTAGATTTAAACTGACAGAGTGTGTCTGCTTCCCGAACAATGCTAGAAAGACTGTTCCAGAGTTTAGGTGCTAAATAGGAAAAGGATCGACTGCCTGCAGTTGATTTTGATATTCTAGGTATTAACAACTGGCCAGAATTTTGAGACCGCAATAGACGTGATGGAGTATAATGCGTTAAGAGCTCGCTCAAGTACTGGGAAGCTAAACCATTTAGTGCTTTGTAAGTAATCAGCAAGATTTTAAAATGTATACGATGTTTAATAGGGAGCCAATGCAGTGTTGCCAGAACCGGGCTAATATGGTCATACTTCCTGGTTCTAGTAAGAACTCTAGCTGCTGCGTTTTGGACAAGCTGCAGTTTATTTATTAAGCGAGCAGGGCAACCACCCAGAAGAGCATTACAATAATCTAGCCTTGAGGTCATGAACGCATGAACTAACTGTTCAGCATTTTGCATTGAAAGCATGTGCCGTAATTTAGATATATTTTTAAGATGGTGGAATGCAGTTTTACAGATGCTAGAAACGTGGCTTTCAAATGAGAGATTGGTATCAAAGAGCACACCCAGGTTCCTAACTGACGACGAGGACTTGACAGAGCAGCCATCGAGTGTTAGACAGTATTCTATGTTACTACTTGTGGAGTTTTTTTTGTCCAATGATTAAAAATTCTTTTTTTTCTGAATTAAGTTGAAGGAAATTACTAGTCATCCAATTTTTTATATCAGCTATGCATTCCGAGACGGAGTACATAGCTGATAGTAGATATCATATTTGACATACTAAACTTTTTTCAGGCCAAACTGTACTCAATCTTGAACTTGCTATAAAGACTAATTGGCTCCCTCTGATGTCTCATCAACCAGTACAGTAATCCATATTCAACATACTGAACACTTTTCAGGCCAAAGAGTTCTCGATCTTGAATTTTTCATGCTAATTGACCTTCTGATGTTATATCAGCCAGTCATTCATCCTTATTTGACCTATTGAACATCTTTCTGGGCACAGAATCTTCAAACTTTATCATTCCATTCCTACTTCTACTCCTTCTGATGTTATATCAGACAGACACTAGTCCTTATTTGACCTTTTGAACATCTTTCCTAATTGACTCCTTCTGATGTCTCATCAACCATACAGAAGTCCATATTTGACATACTGAACATATTTCAAGCCAAGGAGTTCTCAATCTTGAACTTTCTACTTTCTATTACTTCATCATTCTATACAGACTAATTGACACCCTCTGATGTCTCATCAACCATACAGTAGTCCATATTTGACATACTAAACTTTTTTCAGGCCAAAGTGTACTCAATCTTGAACTTTCTATACAGACTAATTGACTCCCTCTGATGTCTCATCAACCAGTACAGTGCTCCATATTTAACATACTGAACACTTTTCAGGCCAAAGAGTTCTCGATCTTGAATTTTTCATGCTAATTGACCGTCTGATGTTACATCAGCCAGTCATTCATCCTTATTTGACCTTTTGAGCATCTTTCTGGCCGCAGAGTCTTCAAACTTTATCATTCCATTCCTAATTCTAGGCTCCTTCTGATGTTATATCAGTCAGACAGTAGTAATTATTTGACCTTTTTAACATCTTTCTGGCCACAGAGTCTTCAAACTTTATCATTTCATTCATACTTCTAGACTCTTTCTGATGTTATGTCAAACAGACAGTGGTCCAATTTTGACCTATTGAACATATTTTAGGCCAAAGAGTCCTTGATCTTGAATTTTCTATACAGACCAATTGAGGTCTTCTGATGTCTCATCAACCATACGGTAGTCTATATTTTACATACTGAAAATATTTAATGCTAATTGAATCCGTCTGATGGTACATCAGCCAGACATTCATTCACATTTGACGTAGTGAACATATTTCAAGCCAAGGAGTTCTCAATTTTGAAACTTTCTATACAGACTAATTGACTCCCTCTGATGTCTCATCAACCAATAAAGTAGTCCATATTTAACATACTGAACACTTTCAGTATCTTTCGTTCTCGATCTTGTATTTTTCATGCTAATTGACCGTCTGATGTTACATCAGCCAGATATTCATCCTTATTTGTCCTATTGAACATGTTTCTGGCCACAGAATCTTCAAACTTTATCATTCCATTCCTACTTCTAGAATCCGTCTGATGTTATATCAGACAGACAGTAGTCCTTATTTGACCTTTTGAACATCTTTCCAAAGGATTCATTCTGATGTCTCATCAACCATATAATAGTCCATAATTGACATACTGAACACTTTTCAGACCTAAGAGTTCTCAGTCTTAAACTTTCTATTCAGACTTACTGACTACTGATGTCTCATCAACAATACAGTAGTTTATTTTTGACATTTCTATATTTAACTTTCTTTACAGACTATTTGACTCCTGTTGTCTCATCAACCATAAACCATAAAGATCTCCTTAGCCTGAAATATGTTATATCAAATATGGACTACTGTATGGTTGATAAGACATCAGAAGGATTTAATTAGGAAAGATGTTCAAAAGGTCAAATTTGGACTACTGTTTGGCTGATGTAACATCAGAAGTATGTATAGAAAATTCAAGATCGAAAACTTGGCTTGAAATATGTTCAGTATGTCAAATATGGATGAATGTCTGGGTGATGTAACATCAGAAAGAGTCAATTAGCATGAAAAATTCAAGGGTCGAGAACTCCTTGGCCTGAAATATGTTCAGTAGGTCAAATATGGACTACTGTACGGTTGATGAGACATGAGAGAGAGTAAATTAATCTGTAATGAAAGTTCAAGATTTAGAACTCAGCCTGAAATATGTTCAGTATGTAAAATATGGATGAATGTCTGGCTGATGTAATATCAGACGGAGTCAAATAGCATTAAAAAAAAAAAAAAAAAAAAAGACAGAGAACTATTTGGCCTGAAAAGTTTTCACTATGTCAGATATGGACTACTGTATGGTTGATGAGACATTAGAAGGAGTCCTTTAGGAAAGATGTTCAAAAGGTCAAATAAAGACTAGTGTCTGACTGCTATAGCATCAGAAGTAGTCTAGAAATAGGAATGGAATGATAAAGTTTGAAGATTCTGTGGCCAGAAAGATATTCAGTAGATCAAATATGGACTACTGTCTGGCTGATGTAACATTAGATGGAGTCAATGATGTCAAATATGGACTACTGTATGGTTGATGAGACATCAGTAGTCAATAAGTCTGTATAGAAAGTTCGAGATCAAGACATTTTTGGTATGAGAATTGTTCAGTATGTCAAGAAAGGATGAATGTCTGGCTGATATAACATCAGACGGAGTCAATGAGCATGAAAAATTCAAGATTGAGAACAGTGTTCAGTATGTCAAATATGGACTACTGTATGGTTGATGAGACATCAAAGTTGTCAATAAGTCTGTATAGAAAGTTCAAGATCTAGAACTCTTTGGTCTGAAAAGTGATCAGTATTTAAAATATGGACTACCGTATGGTTGATGAGACATCAGACTGCCTCAATTAGTCTGTATAGAAAATTCAAGATCAAGGCCTCTATGGCCTGAAATATTTTCAATAGGTTAAACATGGACTACATCCTGGCTGATATTCAAGAATGAGGTCTCTTTGACCTGAAATATGTTCAGTACATAAAATATGGATGAATGTCTGGCTGATGTAACATCAGAAGCAGTCTATGAGTATGAATAGAAAGTTCAAGATCGAGGTATCTTTGACTTGAAATATGTTCAGTATGTCAAATATGGATGAATGTCTGGCTGATGTAACATTAGACGGAGTCAATGATGTCAAATATGGACTACTGTATGGTTAATGAGACATCAGAAGTAGTCAATAAGTCTGTATAGAAAGTTCAAGATCAAGAAATCTTTTGTCTGAGAATTGTTCAGTATGTCAATTATGGACTAATTTATGGTTGATGAGACATCAGAAGGAGTTAATTAGTCTGTAATGAAAGTTCAAGATTGAGAATTCCTTGGCCTGAAATATGGATGAATGTCTGGGTGATATAACATCAGACGGAGTCAATGAGCATGAAAAATTCAAGATTGAGAACTCCTTGTCCTGAAATATGTTCAGTATGTCAAATATGGACTACTGTATGGCTGACGAGACATCAGAAGGAGTCAATTAGGAAAGATGTTAAAAAGGTCAAATAAGGACTGCTGTCTGACTGATATAACATCAGACGGAGTCTAGAAGAAGTAATGGAATGATAAAGTTTGAAGACTCTGTGGCCAGAAAGATGTTCAATAAGTCAAATAAGAATGAATGTCTGGCTGATGTAACATCAGACGGAGTCAATTAGCATGAAAAATTCAAGAGTCGAGAACTCTTTGGCCTGAAAAGTGTTCAGTATGTCAAATATGGACTACTCTATGGTTGATGAGACATCAAAGTTGTCAATTAATCTGTATAGAAAGTTCAAGATCTAGAACTCTTTGGTCTGAAAAGTGATCAGTATTTAAAATATGGACTACCGTATGGTTGATGAGACATCAGACTGCCTCAATTAGTCTGTATAGAAAATTCAAGATCAAGGCCTCTATGGCCTGAAATATTTTCAATAGGTTAAACATGGACTACATCCTGGCTGATATTCAAGATTGAGGTCTCTTTGACCTGAAATATGTTCAGTACATAAAATATGGATGAATGTCTGGCTGTAGTAACATCAGAAGGAATCAATGAGCATGAAAAATTCAAGAGTCGAGAACTCTTTGGCCTGAAAAGTGTTCAGTATGTCAAATATGGACTACTGTATGGTTGATGAGACATTAGAAGGAGTCCTTTAGGAAAGATGTTCAAAAGGTCAAATAAAGACTACTGTCTGACTGCTATAGCATAAGAAATAGTCTAGAAGTAGGAATGGAATGATAAAGTTTGAAGATTCTGTGGCCAGAAAGATATTCAGTAGATCAAATATGGACTACTGTCTGGCTGATGTAACATTAGATGGAGTCAATGATGTCAAATATGGACTACTGTATGGTTGATGAGACATCAGTAGTCAATAAGTCTGTATAGAAAGTTCAAGATCAAGAAATTTTTGGTCTGAGAATTGTTCAGTATGTCAAATAAGGATGAATGTATGGCTGATATAACATCAGACGGAGTCAATGAGCATGAAAAATTCAAGATTGAGAACAGTGTTCAGTATGTCAATTATGGACTACTGTATGGCTGACGAGACATCAGAAGGAGTCAATTAGGAAAGATGTTCAAAAGGTCAAATAAGAACTACTGTCTGACTGATATAACATCAGACAGAGTCTAGAAGAAGGAATGGAATGATTAAGTTTGAAGACTCTGTGGCCAGAAAGATGTTCAATAAGTCAAATAAGAATGAATGTCTGGCTGATGTAACATCAGACGGAGTCAATTAGCATGAAAAATTCAAGAGTCGAGAACTCTTTGGCCTGAAAAGTGTTCAGTATGTCAAATATGGACTACTCTATGGTTGATGAGACATCAAAGTTGTCAATAAGTCTGTATAGAAAGTTCAAGATCTAGAACTCTTTGGTCTGAAAAGTGATCAGTATTTAAAATATGGACTACCGTATGGTTGATGAGACATCAGACTGCCTCAATTAGTCTGTATAGAAAATTCAAGATCAAGGCCTCTATGGTTAAACATGGACTACATCCTGGCTGATATTCAAGATTGAGGTCTCTTTGACCTGAAATATGTTCAGTACATAAAATATGGATGAATGTCTGGCTGATGTAACATCAGAAGCAGTCTATGAGTATGAATAGAAAGTTCAAGATCGAGGTATCTTTGACCTGAAATATGTTCAGTATGTCAAATATGGATGAATGTCTGGCTGATGTAACATTAGACGGAGTCAATGATGTCAAATATGGACTACTGTATGGTTGATGAGACATTAGAAGGAGTCCTTTAGGAAAGATGTTCAAAAGGTCAAATAAAGACTACTGTCTGACTGCTATAGCATCAGAAGTAGTCTAGAAGTAGGAATGGAATGATAAAGTTTGAAGATTCTGTGGCCAGAAAGATATTCAGTAGATCAAATATGGACTACTGTCTGGATGATGTAACATTAGATGGGGTCAATGATGTCAAATATGGACTACTGTATGGTTGATGAGACGTCAGTAGTCAATAAGTCTGTATAGAAAGTTCAAGATCAAGAAATTTTTGTCTGAGAATTGTTCAGTATGTCAAGTAAGGATGAATGTCTGGCTGATATAACATCAGACGGAGTCAATAAGCATGAAAAATTCAAGATTGAGAACAGTGTTCAGTATGTCAAATATGGACTAATGTATGGTTGATGAGACATCAGAGGGAGTAAATGAGTCTGTATAGAAAGTTCAAGATTGAGAACTCCTTGGCTTGAAATATGTTCAGTATGTCAATTATGGACTACTGTATGGCTGACGAGACATCAGAAGGAGTCAATCAGGAAAGATGTTCAAAAGGTCAAATAAGGACTAGTGTCTGTCTGATATAACATCAGAAGGAGTAGAAGTAGGAATGGAATGATAAAGTTTGAAGACTCTGTGGCCAGAAAGATGTTCAATAAGTCAAATAAGAATGAATGTCTGGCTGATGTAACATCAGACGGAGTCAATTAGCATGAAAAATTCAAGAGTCGAGAACTCTTTGGCCTGAAAAGTGTTCAGTATGTCAAATATGGACTACTGTATGGTTGATGAGACATCAAAGTTGTCAATAAGTCTGTATAGAAAGTTCATGATCTAGAACTCTTTGGTCTGAAAAGTGATCAGTATTTAAAATATGGACTACCGTATGGTTGATGAGACATCAGACTGCCTCAATTAGTCTGTATAGAAAATTCAAGATCAAGACCTCTATGGCCTGAAATATTTTCAATAGGTTAAACATGGACTACATCCTGGCTGATATTCAAGATTGAGGTCTCTTTGACCTGAAATATGTTCAGTACATAAAATATGGATGAATGTCTGGCTGATGTAACATCAGAAGCAGTCTATGAGTATGAATAGAAAGTTCAAGATCGAGGTATCTTTGACCTGAAATATGTTCAGTATGTCAAATATGGATGAATCTCTGGCTGATGTAACATTAGACGGAGTAAATGGTCAAATATGGACTACTGTATGGTTGATGAGACATCAGAAGTAGTCAATAAGTCTGTATAGAAAGTTCAAGATCAAGAAATCTTTGGTCTGAGAATTGTTCAGTATGTCAATTATGGACTAATTTATGGTTGATGAGACATCAGAAGGAGTTAATTAGTAATGAAAGTTCAAGATTGAGAACTCCTTGGCCTGAAATATGGATGAATGTCTGGGTGATATAACATCAGACGGAGTCAATGAGCATGAAAAATTCAAGATTGAGAACTCGTCCTGAAATATGTTCAGTGTGTCAAATATGGACTACTGTATGGCTGACGAGACATCAGAAGGAGTCAAGTAGGAAAGATGTTAAAAAGGTCAAATAAGGACTACTATCTGACTGATATAACATCAGAAGGAGTCTAGAAGTAGGAATGGAATGATAAAGTTTGAAGACTCTGTGACCAAAAAGATGTTCAATATGTCAAATATGGACTACTGTCTGGCTGATGTAACATTAGATGGAGTCAATGATGTCAAATATGGACTACTGTATGGTTGATGAGACATCAGTAGTCAATAAGTCTGTATAGAAAGTTCAAGATCAAGAAATTTTTGGTCTGAGAATTGTTCAGTATGTCAATTATGGACTACTTTATGGTTGATGAGACATCAGGAGTCAATTAGTCTGTAATGCAAGTTCAAGACTGAGAACTCCTTGGCCTGAAATATGTTCAGTATGTCAAATATAGATGAATGTCTGGGTGATATAACACCAGACGGAGTCAATGAGCATATAATTAGTCAATTATCAAAAAAAAAAAAGACAGAGAACTCTTTGGCCTGAAAAGTTTTCAGTATGTCAAATGTGGACTGCTGTATGGTTGATGAGACACGAAATGGAGTCAATGAGTCTGTATAGAAAGTTCAAGATTGAGAACTCTTTGGCCTGAAAAGTGTTCAGTATGTCAAATATGGACTACCGTATGGTTGATGAGACATTAGAAGGAGTCCATTAGGAAAGATGTTCAAAAGGTCAAATAAGGACTTCTGTCTGACTGATATAACATATGAATCTAGAAGTAGGAATGGACTGATAATGTTTGAAGATTTTGTGGCCAGAAAGATGTTCAAAAGGTCAAATAAGGATGAATGTCTGGCTGATGTAACATCAGACATGCTAATTTTCAATTAGCATGAAAAATTCAAGAGTCGAGAACTCTTTGGCCTGAAAAGTGTTCAGTATGTCAAATATGGACTACTCTATGGTTGATGAGACATCAAAGTTGTCAATAAGTCTGTATAGAAAGTTCAAGATCTAGAACTCTTTGGTCTAATAAGTGATCAGAATGTAAAATATGGACTACCGTATGGTTGATGAGAGATCAGACTGCCTCAATTAGTCCGTATAGTAAATTCAAGATCGAGGCCTCTATGGCCTGAAAAATTTTCAACAGGTTAAACATGGACTACGTCCTGACTGATATTCAAGATTGAGGTCTCTTTGACCTGAAATGTGTTCAGTATATAAAATATGGATGAATGTCTGGCTGATGTAATATCAGACGGAGTCAAATAGCATTAAAAAAAAAAAAAGACAGAGAACTATTTGGCCTGAAAAGTTTTCACTATGTCAAATATGGACTACTGTATGGTTGATGAGACATTAGAAGGAGTCCTTTAGGAAAGATGTTCAAAAGGCCAAATAAAGACTACTGTCTGACTGCTATAGCATCAGAAGTAGTCTAGAAGTAGGAATGGAATGATAAAGTTTGAAGATTCTGTGGCCAGAAAGATATTCAGTAAATCAAATATGGACTACTGTCTGGCTGATGTAACATTAGATGGAGTCAATGATGTCAAATATGGACTACTGTATGGTTGATGAGACATCAGTAGTCAATAAGTCTGTATAGAAAGTTCAAGATCAAGAAATTTTTGGTCTGAGAATTGTTCAGTATGTCAAGTAAGGATGAATGTCTGGCTGATATAACATCAGACGGAGTCAATGAGCATGAAAAATTCAAGATTGAGAACAGTGTTCAGTATGTTAAAAATGGACTAATGTATGGTTGATGAGACATCAGAGGGAGTAAATTAGTCTGTATAGAAAGTTCAAGATTGAGAACTCCTTGGCTTGAAATATGTTCAGTATGTCAATTATGGACTACTGTATGGCTGACGAGACATCAGAAGGAGTCAATCAGGAAAGATGTTCAAAAGGTCAAATAAGGACTACTGTCTGACTGATATAACATCAGACAGAAGAAGAATGGAATGATAAAGTTTGAAGACTCTGTGGCCAGAAAGATGTTCAATAAGTCAAATAAGAATGAATGTCTGGCTGATGTAACATCAGACGGAGTCAATTAGCATGAAAAATTCAAGAGTCGAGAACTTTTTGGCCTGAAAAGTGTTCAGTATGTCAAATATGGACTACTGTATGGTTGATGAGACATAAAAGTTGTCAATAAGTCTGTATAGAAAGTTCAAGATCTAGAACTCTTTGGTCTGAAAAGTGGTCAGTATTTAAAATATGTACTACCGTATGGTTGATGAGACATCAGACTGCCTCAATTAGTCTGTATAGAAAATTCAAGATCAAGGCCTCTATGGCCTGAAATATTTTCAATAGGTTAAACATGGACTACATCCTGGCTGATGTTCAAGATTGAGGTCTCTTTGACCTGAAATATGTTCAGTACATAAAATATTGATGAATGTCTGGCTGATGTAACATCAGAAGCAGTCTATGAGTATGAATAGAAAGTTCAAGATCGAGGTATCTTTTACCTGAAATATGTTCAGTGTCAAATATGGATGAATGTCTGGCTGATGTAACATTAGTCAATGATGTCAAATATGGACTACTGTATGGTTGATGAGACATCAGAAGTAGTCAATAAGTCTGTAATGAAAGTTCAAGATTGAGAACTCCTTGGCCTGAAATATGGATGAATGTCTGGGTGGTATAACATCAGACGGAGTCAATGAGCATGAAAAATTCAAGGCCGAGAACTCGTCCTGAAATATGTTCAGTATGTCAAATATGGACTACTGTATGGCTGACGAGACATCAGAAGGAGTCAATTAGGAAAGATGTTAAAAAGGTCAAATAAGGACTACTGTCTGACTGATATAACATCAGAAGGAGTCTAGAAGTAGGAATGGAATGATAAAGTTTGAAGACTCTGTAGCCAGAAAGATGTTCAATATGTCAAATAAGGATGAATGTCTGGCTGATGTAACATCAGACGGAGTCAATTAGCATGAAAAAGTCAAGACCGAGAACTCTTTGGCCTGAAAAGTGTTCAGTATGTCAAATATGGACTACCATATGGTTGATGAGACATCAGACTGCCTCAATTAGTCTGTATAGAAAATTCAAGATCGAGGCCTCTATGGCCTGAAATATTTTCAATAGGTTAAACATGGACTATATCCTGGCTGATATTCAAGATTGAGGTCTCTTTGACCTGAAATATGTTTAGTACATAAAATATGGATGAATGTCTGGCTGTCGTAACATCAGACGGAATCAATGAGCATGAAAAATTCAAGACCGAGAACTCTTTGGCCTGAAAATTGTTCAGTATGTCAAATATGGACTACTCTATGGTTGATGAGACATTAGAAGTAGTCCTTTAGGAAAGATGTTCAAAAGGTCAAATAAAGATTACTGTCTGACTGCTATAGCATCAGAAGTAGTCTAGAAGTAGGAAAGGAATGATAAAGTTTGAAGATTCTGTGGCCAAAAAGATGTTCAAAAGGTCAATTAAGGACTACTGTCTGACAGAAATAACATCAGACGGAGTCTAGAAGTAGGAATGGAATGATAAAGTTTGAAGACTCTGTGGCCAGAAAGATATTCAGTAGATCAAATATGGACTACTGTCTGGCTGATGTAACATCAGAAGCAGTCTATGAGTATGTATAGAAAGTTCAGGATCGAGGTATCTTTGACCTGAAAAATGTTCAGTATGTCAAATATGGATGAATATCTGGCTTATGTAAAATCAGAAGCAGTCTATGAGTATGTATAGAAAGTTCAAAATCGAGGTATCTTTGACCTGAAATATGTTCAGTATGTCAAATATGGATGAATGTGTGGCTGATGTAACATTAGAAGGAGTCAATGATGTCAAATATGGACTACTGTATGGTTGATGAGACATCAGAGGGAGTCAATTAGTCTGTATAGAAAGTTCAAGATTGAGAACACTGGCCTGAAAAAAGTTTATGTCAAATATGGACTACAGGATGGTTGATGAGACATGAGTCAATTAGTCTGTATAGAAAGTTCAAGATCAAGAAATTTTTGGTCTGATAATTGTTCAGTATGTCAATTATGGACTACTTTATGGTTGATGAGACATCAGTAGTCAATTAGTGTGTAATGCAAGTTCAAGATTGAGAACTCCTTGGCCTGAAATATGTTCAGTATGGATGAATGTCTGGGTGATATAACATCAGACGGTCAATTAGTGTGTAATGCAAGTTCAAGATTGAGAAATCCTTGGCCTGAAATATATTCAGTAGGTTAAACATGGAGTACATCCTGGCTGATATTCAAGATTGAGGTCTCTTTGACCTGAAATATGTTCAGTACATAAAATATGGATGAATGTCTGGCTGACGTAACATCAGACGGAGTCAATGAATATGAAAAATTCAAGAACGAGAACTCTTTGGCCTGAAAAGTGTTCAGTATGTCAAATATGGACTACTGTATGGTTGATGAGACATCAGAGGGAGTCAATTAGTCTGTATAGAAAGTTCAAGATTGAGAACACTGGCCTGAAAAAAGTTTGTCAAATATGGACTACAGGATGGTTGATGAGACATCAGAAGGAGTCAATAAGTCTGTATAGAAAGTTCAAGATCGAGAACTCTTTGGTCTGAAAAGTGTTCAGTATATAAAATATGGACTACTCTATGGTTCATGAGACATCAGAAGGCCTCAATTATTTTGTATAGAAAATTCAAGATCAAGGCCTGTTTGGACTGAAATATGTTCAATATTTTAAACATGGACTACGTCCTGGCTGTAGAAAGAAAGATGTTCAATAGGCCAAAATGAACTACTGTCTGGCTGATGTAACATCAGCTAGAGTCAATGAGCAAAATAATTCTAGATCGAGAACTCTTTGGCCTGAAAATTGTTCATTATATCAAATACGGACTTCTGTATGGTTGATGAGACATTAGGAGTCAAGTAGGCTGTATAGAAAGTTCAAGATTGAGATCTCTCTATTCCTTTGGCCAGAAAGATGTTCAATAGGTCTAATGTGGACAATAAAAAAGTAAATAAGTTTATAATATGCAGTGCAAACCTCACAAATGTGATGTTTAGCAGGGGAATAAGATAGTTCTTGTATGCAGTGCTATATGGTACGTTATCTTTTACACAGTAATGAGTTAGATTATGAACATAATAATTCATGCAATGTAATAAGTTAGTTCTTATATGCAATGAAATGTAAGGGATTAAGTTAGCTCTTTATGCAATGCAACATAATAACGTTCGTGTTTAAGTTCATTCTTGTAAGCACTGAATTGCAACAGAACATGTTATGTGTTAAGTGGTGTATACAATGAAACAGTGCATAGGTTATGTTATTCTTCACTGCGCAACAGAATAAGTTAGTTATTGCATGCAATGCAATAAAAAGTTCATTGACATGTTATTCTTCAAAGCAAGTCTAATAATGTAAAAGTATATAAAGACATGTGCTTTTTCATTGCACACAAGAATATGTGCATTTGAAAAGATAAGTGCGTTTGCAATGCAATATATACAATGCAATACAAAATCACATACTTTATGTTATATATTTTCAATGCATAACGAAATGAGTTAGTTCTTGATAAGAGAAGTGCAATGCAACAGATGTTATGTTATCTTCTCAACGGATCGAGTTAGTTCTTGTATGCAATGTAAAATCACGTTGCGTGTTTTCTTTCGATGCATAACGGAATAAGTTCATTCTTGTATGCAATGCAATGCAACAACATATGTTATGTTATCTCTTCAATGCATGAACTCTGTGTATGCATTGCAAAAGCACATATGTTATGTGTTATTTCTTTATTGTACAATGGAATAAGTTAGATCTTGTATGCAATCTAATGAAACAGAGCATATATTTTGTTTTATTCTTAACTGCACAACAAAACAAGTTAGATTTTGTATAGAATGCAATGCAAGAGCACAGATGTGTTATTCTTAAATGTAAAATAAAATAGGTTATTATTGAATGCAGTGCAATGCAACAATCACTTCAGTGCATAATGGCATAAGTTAGTTCTTGTATTCAACGGATCAAGTTAGGCAATGCAACAACAGTATGTTGTGTGTTAAAAGGTGTATACAATACAATGAAACTTTAGCTTGTTAAAGTTTTGTTATTCATCACTGCACAACAGAATAAGTTAGTTATTGCATGTGAAGTATTCATTCACAAGTTATTCTTCAATGCAAGTCAATAATTATATAATATAAATGTATAAATTGCATTGCATACAAAAACTCGTTCTGCATTGAAGAGCTAAGTGCTTTGCATTGTATACAAGACAAAGATGATGCGCATTGGAGAGATAAATACTTTTGCATAGCATACAAGAACTCGTTGTGCATTGAAGAGATAAGTGTTTTTGCATTGCATTGCATACAATATCTCCTTGTGCACTGAAGAGACAAGTGCTTTTGCATTGCATTGCATACAAGAACTCGTGCATTGAGAGATAAGTATTCTTACATTGCATACAAGAAGTCATTGTGCATTGAAGAGATAAGTGCTTTTGCATTGCATTGCGTACAACATCTCCTTGTGCACTGAAGAGATAATTGCTTTTACATTGCAATGCATACAAGAACACGTTGTGCATTGAAGAAAGTGCTTTTGCATTGCAATACATACACGTGCATTGGAAAAGATAAGTGTAACTGCATTGCATACAAGAACTCGTAGTGCATTGAAGACAATCGCTTTTGCATTGCAATACATACACGTGCATTGGAAAAGATAAGTGTAACTGCATTGCATACAAGAACTCGTAGTGCATTGAAGACAATCGCTTTTGCATTGATTGCATGCAAGAACACGTTGTGCATTGAAAAGATAAGTGCTTTTGCATAGCTTACAAGAAATCTTAGTGCACTGAACAGATAATTACGTTTGCGTTGCATTGCATACACGTGTATTGGAAAAGATACGTGCGTTTGCATTGCAAACAAAAGCTCGCTGTTGCATTGAGAGATAAGTGCATTTGCATTGCAATGCATACAAGAACTTGTGTATTAAAGAGATAAGTGCGTTTGCATTGCAATGCATAAAAGATTTCCATTGCATTCAATATTTTCCATTGCATACAAGAACTTGTGCATTGAAGAGATAAGTGCTTTTTTATTGCATGTTCGTTGTGCATTGAAGAGATAATTGCTTTTGCATCACTTACTTGTGCATTTAAGATACTTGCTTTTGCATTGCATACAGGAAGTCGTATATTGAAGAGATAAGTGCGTCTGCATTGCATACAAGAACTCATGCATTGAAGAGATAAGTATTCTTGCATCGCATCCAAGAACTCGTTGTGCATTGAAGAGATCAGTGCGTTTGCATTGCAATGCATACAATAACTTGTGTATTAAAGAAATAAGTGAGTTTGCATTGCAAAGCATAAAAGATTTCCATTGCATAGAAGATTTTCCATTGCATACAAGATCACGTTGTGCATTGAAGAGATAATTGCTTTTGCATCGCTTACAAGAACTTGTTGTGCATTGAAGAGATAATTGCTTTTGCATTGCATTGCATACACGTGCATACATTAATTCGTTGTGCTTTGAAGAGATAAGTGCTTTTTGCGTTGCATACAAAAACACGTGCATTTGAAACGATAAGTGCATCTGCATTGCATCCAGAACTCGTGCATTAAAGAATAAGTGCTTTTGCATTGTATACAAGAACTAGTGCATTGAAGAGATAAGTATTCTTGCATTGCATCCAAGAACTCGTTGTGCATTGAAGAGGTAAGTGCTTTTGCATTGCAATGCATACAAGAACTCGTAGTGCAATGAAGACATAATGCATACAAGATTTCCCATTGCATACAAGAACACGTTCTGCGTTGAAGAGATAAATGCTTTGCCATTGAAATGCCTACAAAAACTTGTTGTGCTTGAAGAGATAATAGCTTTTGTTTTGCATTGCTTACAAGATCTCGTTGTGCATTGAAGAGAAATTGCTTTTTCTTTGCGTTGCTTACAAGAACGTGTGCATTGAGAGATAGTATCTTGCATTGCATACAAGAAGTCGTTGTGCATTAAAGAGATTAGAGCGTTTGCATTACAATGCATAAAAGATATCAATTGCATACAAGATTTTATTTGCACTGTTTACACGTTGTGCATTGAAGAGATAAGTGCTTTTGCATTGCATTGCATACAATATCTCCGTGTGCACTGAAGAGATAAGTGCTTTTGCAGTGCATTGCATACAATATCTCCGTGTGCACTGAAGAGATAATTGCTTTTACATTGCAATACACGTTGTGCATTTGAAAAGATAAGTGCTTTTGCATTGCATACAAGATCTCGTTGTGCATTGCAGAGATAATTGCTTTTTGCTTTGCATTGCTTACAAGAACTCGTGCATTGAGAGACAAGTATTCTTGCGTTGCATACAAGTCGTTGTGCATTAAAGAGAGAAGTGCGTTTGCATTGCAATGCATACAATAACTTGTTGTGCATTAAAGAGATAAATGCGTTTGCACTGCAATGCATAAAAGATTTCCATTGCATACAAGATGTTCCACTGCATGTGCATTAGCACTGCATACAAAAAGTCGTTTTGAGTTGAATAGACAAGTGCTTTTTCATTGCATACAAGAACACGCGTTTGAAAAGATAAGTGTGTTTGCATTGCATAAAAGAAATCGTGCATTGGAAGAGATGTGTTTTTGCATTGCATTGCATACAATATCGCCTTCTGTACGAAGAGATAATTGCTTTTACATTACAATGCATACAAGAACACGTTGTGCATTGAAGCGATAAGTGCGTTTGCATTGCATACAAGAACTCGTGCATTGGAAGAGGTAAGTGTTTTTAAATTGTACACAAAAACAGATCGTAGTGCATTGAAGAGCTTTTGTGCTTTTGCATTCATAAGTGCTTTTGCATTGCATACAAGAACTCGTTGAGCAATGAAGAGATAATTGCTTTTGCTTTGCATTGCGTACAAGAACTCGTGCATTGAGAGATAAGTATTCTTTCATTGCATGCAAAAAACACGTTGTGCATTGAAGAGATAAGTGCTTTTGCATTGCAATGCATACGAGAACTTGTGTAGTGAAGAGATAGTGCGTTTGCATTGCAATGCATAAAAGATTTCCCATTGCATACAAGATTTTCCATTGCATACAAAGAACACGTTGTGCATTGAAGAGATAAGTGCTTTTTTGCATTGTTTACAAGAAAGATCGTTGTGCGTTGAATAGAAAAGTGCTTTTGCATTCATAAGTTCTTTTGCATTGCATACAAGAACAAGTGCATTGAAGAGATAATTGCTTTTGCTTTGCATTGCTTACAAGAACTCGTTGTGCATTGAAGAGATAATTGCTTTTACACTGCAATGCATACAAGAACTCGTAGTGCATTGAAGACATAATTGCTTTTACATTGATTGCATAAAGAACACGTTCTGCATTTGGAGATAAGTGCTTCTGCCTAGCTTACAAGAATTCTTAGTGCAATGCTTTTACATTGCATTGCATACACGTGCATTGGAAAAGATAAGTGCGTTTGCATTGCAATGCTTAAAAGATTTCCATTGCATACAAGATTTTCCTTTGCATACAAGAACTCGTTGTGCATTGAAGAGATAAGTGCTTTTGCACTGCTTACAAGAAATCTTAGTGCACTGAAGAGATAATTGCTTTTGAATTGCATTGCATACACGTGCATTGGAAAAGATAAGTGCGTTTGCACTGCATACAAGAACTCGTTGTGCATTGAACAGATAAGTGCGTTTGCATTGCAATGCATACAAGAACTTGTTCATCGAAGATATTAGTGATTTTTCATTGCATACAAGATCTAGTTGTGCATTGAAGAGTTAAGTGCTTTTGCATTGCATACAAGAACTCTTGCATTGAAAAATAAATAATTTTTCATTGAACACAAGAACTCGTTGTGTTTTGAAGAGATAAGTGCTTTTGCATTGCATACAAGAACAAGTGCATTAAAGAGATAAGTGCAAATTCTATTGTATGCAAATGCAATACAAAAGCACATTATGTGTTATATTTTCAATGCATAACGAAATTAGTTAGTATTTTTATGCAATGCAATGCAACGGATAAGTTAGATGTTATGTTATCTTATCAATGCATAACGGACAGAGTTAGTTCTTGTATGCAATGCAACAACACATATGTTATGTGTTATCTCTTTAAAGCAGTTAGTGAGTTAGTTCTGTTTTATGCAATGCAATACAACATAATAACGTTAGTGTATAACTCTGTTCTTGTAAGCATTGCATTGCTACAGAACATGTTATGCATTATTTATTCAATGCACAATCTACTAACAACGTGTATGCATTGCAACAGCCAGACAGTAGTCCAAATTTGACATACTGAATATATTTCAGGCCGAGGAGTTCTCAATCTTGAACTTTCTATACAGACTAATTGACTCCTGGTCTCATCAACCATACGGTAGTCCATATTTGACATACTGAAAATATTTCAGGCCAAGTAGTTCTCAATCTTGAACTTTCTATACAGACCAACTGAGGCCTTCTGATGTCTCATCAACCATACAGTAGGCCATAATTGACATCATTGACTCCGTCTAATGTTACATCACCAGACATTCATCCATATTTGACGTACTGAACATATTTCAGGTCAAAGACACCTCGATCTTGAACTTTCTGTATATACTCATAGACTGCTTCTGATGTTACATCAGCTATACAGTAGTCCAGATTTGACATACTGAACATATTTAATGCCAAGGAGTTCTCAATCTTGAACTTTCTATACAGACTAATTGACTCCTGATGTCTCATCAACCATAAAGTAATCCATATTTGACATGCTGATCACTTTTCTGGCCAAAGAGTTCTCGATCTATAATTATTCATTCATATAATTATTCCGTCTGATCAGCCAGTCATTCATCCTTATTTGACCTTTTGAGCACCTTTCCTAAATGACTCCTCCTGATGTCTTATCAACCATACAGTAGTACATGTTTGATGTACTGAACATATTTCAAGCCAAGTGGTTCTCAATATTGAACTTTCTCTACAGACTAATTGACTCCCTCTGATATCTCATCAACCGTACAGTAGTCCATATTTGACATACTGAACACTTTTCAGGCCAAAGAGTTCTCGATCTTGAATTTTTCATGCTAATTGACAGTCTGATGTTACATCAGCCAGATATTCATCCTTTTTTGACCTATTGAACATCTTTCTGGCCACAGAATCTTCAAACTTTATCATTCCATTCCTACTTCTAGAATCCGTCTGATGTTATATCAGACAGACAGTAGTCCTTATTTGACCTTTTGAACGTCTTTCCAAAGGACTCATTCTGATGTCTCATCAACCATACAGTAGACCATAATTGACATACTGCACACTTTTCAGACCAAAGAGTTCTCAGTCTTGAACTTTCTATACAGACTTATTGACTACTGATGTCTCAACCATACAGTAGTCCATATTTGACATCATTGACCGTCTAATGTTACAACAGCCAGACATTCATCCATGTTTGATGTAGTGAACATTTTCAAGCCAAGGAGTTCTCAATCTTGAACTATCTATACAGACTAATTGACTCCATCTGATGTTATGTCAGACAGACATTCATCCATATTTGACATACTGAACATATTTCAGGTCAAAGAGACCTCAATCTTGAACATTCTATACATTCTCATAGACTGCTTCTGATGTTATATCAGACAGACAGTAGTCCTTATTTGACCTTTTGAACATCTTTCTGGCTACAGAATCTTCAAACTTTATCATTCCATTCCTACTTCTAGAATCCTTCTAATGTTATATCAGACAGACAGTAGTCCTTATTTGACCTTTTGAACATCTTTCCAAAGGATTCATTCTGATGTATCATCAATGATACAGTAGTCCATATTTGACATCATTGACCGTCTAATGTTACATCAGCCAGACATTCATCTTTATTTGACCTATTGAACATCTTTCTGGCCACAGAGTCTTCAAACTTTATCATTCCATTCCTACTTCTAGACTCCTTCTACTGTTATATCAGTCAGACAGTAGTCCTTATTTGACCTTTTCAACATCTATCCTAACTGAATCCTTCTGATGTCTCTTCAACCATACAGTAGTCAGTTTTTGACATTTCTATATTTTAATTTCTTTACAGACTATTTGACTCCTGTTGTCTCATCAACCACAAACCATAAAGATCTCCTTAGCCTGAAATATGTTATGTCAAATATGAACTACTGTGTGGTTGACAAGACATCAGAAGGATTTAATTAGGAAAGATGTTCAAAATGTCAAATAAGGACTACGGTCTGGCTGATGTAACATCAGAAGCAGTCTATGAGTATGTATAGAAAGTTTAAGATCGAGGTCTCTTTGACCTGAAATATGTTCAGTATGTCAAATATGGATGAATGTCTGGGTGATATAACATCAGACGGAATCATTGAGCATGAAAAATTCAATATTGAGAACTCACTGGCCTGAAATATGTTCAATATGTCAAATATGGACTTCTGTATGGTTGATGAGACATCAGGAGTCAATTGAGAAAGATGTTCAAAAGGTCAAATAAGAATGAATGTCTGGCTGATGTAACATCAGACGTAGTCAATTAGCATGAAAAATTCAAGGGTCGAGAACTCTTTGGCCTGAAAAGTGTTCAGTATGTCAAATATGGACTACCGTATGGTTGATGAGACATCAGACTGCCTCAATTAGTCTGTATAGAAAATTCAAGATCGAGGCCTCTGTGGCCTGAAATATTTTCAATAGGGAAAACATGGACTACATCCTGGCTGATATTCAAGATTGAGGTCTCTTTGACCTGAAATATGTTCAGTACATAAAATATGGATGAATGTCTGGCTGATGTAACATCAGACGGATTCAATGAGCATGAAAAATTCAAGGGTCGAGAACTCCTTGGCCTGAAATATGTTCAGTAGGTCAAATATGGACTACTGTATGGTTGATGAGACATGAGAGGGAGTAAATTAATTTGTAATGAAAGTTCAAGATTTAGAATTTCTTAGCCTGAAATATGTTCAGTATGTCAAATATGGCTGAACGTCTGGCTGATATAACATCAGATGGAGTCAATGAGCATGAAAAATTGAAGATTGAGAACATCAAAGTTTTCAATAAGTCTGTATAGAAAGTTCAAGATCTCGAACTGTTTGGTCTGAAATTTGTGTCCGCAACTGAGCAAGCCAAAAGCCAAAGGCGACGGTGGCAAGGAACCAAAACTCCTTCAGGGCCAGAATGGAGAAAAAAACCTTGGGAGAAACCAGGCTCAGTCGGGGTGCCAGTTCTCCTCTGGCCGACGAACAAATAGTGTATGATTATGATTCTGGCAACATTACAGGTCAGAAGTCATATTAGATCAATAGATATTCGTAGGATTATTCGAAAGATTGGAGTCGTCACGCCGGGGACGGGTTTAATGAGGATGTTGTGTCGATGCGGCATTTACAGGGGGGAGTTTAACTGACACGGTCTCTACAGACACTTCAGGGATGCGGTCGTCATGTCCAGGCTAAGGTCCACCATCTGGTCCGGATACGGCTCGGATCCGGCCGACTGCAGTAAACCTCGGGATAAACAGAGAGACTAACATTAGCATAGATGCCATTCTTCTTATGATGTAACGAGTACATCAGGTGTTATGGGAAGTGTTCCCGGTTCCGGCTGACCTAGTTAATGCAGCCTAAAACAATCATTTAACTGATTTGAATAACAGAAATTAAAAATGTTTTATGTGTATGCCATAGTAAAGAGATGTGATTTTAGTCTAGATTTAAACTGACAGAGTGTGTCTGCTTCCCGAACAATGCTAAAAAGACTGTTCCAGAGTTTAGGTGCTAAAAAGGAAAAGGATCGACTGCCTGCAGTTGATTTTGATATTCTAGGTATTAACAACTGGCCAGAATTTTGAGACCGCAATAGACGTGATGGAGTATAATGCGTTAAGAGCTCGCTCAAGTACTGGGGAGCTAAACTAACTGTTCAGCATTTTGCATTGAAAGCATGTGCCGTAATTTAGATATATTTTTAAGATGGTAGAATGCAGTTTTACAGATGCTAGAAACGTGGCTTTCAAATGAGAGATTGGTATCAAAGAGCACACCCAGGTTCCTAACTGACGACGAGGACTTGACAGAGCAGCCATTGAGTGTTAGACAGTATTCTACGTTACTACTTGTGGAGTTTTTTTTGTCCAATGATTAAAAATTCTTTTTTTTCTGAATTAAGTTGCTGGAAATTACTAGTCATCCAATTTTTTATATCAGCTATGCATTCCGAGACGGAGTACATAGCTGATAGTAGATATCATATTTGACATACTAAACTTTTTTCAGGCCAAAGTGTACTCAATCTTGAACTTGCTATAAAGACTAATTGACTCCCTCTGATGTCTCATCAACCAGTACAGTAATCCATATTCAACATACTGAACACTTTTCAGGCCAAAGAGTTCTCGATCTTGAATTTTTCATGCTAATTGACCGTCTGATGTTACATCAGCCAGTCATTCATCCTTATTTGACCTTTTGAGCATCTTTCTGGCCACAGAGTCTTCAAACTTTATCATCCCATTCCTACTTCTAGACTCCTTCTGATGTTATATCAGCCAGTCATTCATCCTTACTTGACCTATTGAACATCTTTCTGGGCACAGAATCTTCAAACTTTATCATTCCATTCCTACTTCTACTCCTTCTGATGTTATATCAGACAGACACTAGTCCTTATTTGACCTTTTGAACATCTTTCCTAATTGACTCCTTCTGATGTCTCATCAACCATACAGAAGTCCATATTTGACATACTGAACATATTTCAAGCCAAGGAGTTCTCAATCTTGAACTTTCTAATAGAAAGTAGAAAGTTCAAGATTGAGAACTCCTTGGCTTGAAATATGTTCCTGAAAAAAATTTAGTATGTCAAATAGTGACATACTAAACTTTTTTCAGGCCAAAGTGTACTCAATCTTGAACTTTCTATACAGACTAATTGACTCCCTCTGATGTCTCATCAACCAGTACAGTACTCCATATTTAACATACTGAACACTTTTCAGGCCAAAGAGTTCTCGATCTTGAATTTTTCATGCTAATTGACCGTCTGATGTTACATCAGCCAGTCATTCATCCTTATTGACCTTTTGAGCATCTTTCTGGCCACAGAGTCTTCAAACTTTATCATTCCATTCCTAATTCTAGGCTCCTTCTGATGTTATATCAGTCAGACAGTAGTAATTATTTGACCTTTGTAACATCTTTCTGGCCACAGAGTCTTCAAACTTTATCATTTCATTCATACTTCTAGACTCTTTCTGATGTTATGTCAAACAGACAGTGGTCCAATTTTGACCTATTGAACATATTTTAGGCCAAAGAGTCCTTGATCTTGAATTTTCTATACATACCAATTGAGGTCTTCTGATGTCTCATCAACCATACGGTAGTCTATATTTTACACACTGAAAATATTTAATGCTAATTGAATCCGTCTGATGATACATCAGCCAGACATTCATTCACATTTGACGTAGTGAACATATTTCAAGCCAAGGAGTTCTCAATTTTGAAACTTTCTATACAGACTAATTGACTCCCTCTGATGTCTCATCAACCAATAAAGTAGTCCATATTTAACATACTGAACACTTTCAGTATCTTTCGTTCTCGATCTTGTATTTTTCATGCTAATTGACCGTCTGATGTTACATCAACCAGATATTCATCCTTATTTGACCTATTGAACATGTTTCTGGCCACAGAATCTTCAAACTTTATTATTCCATTCCTACTTCTAGAATCCGTCTGATGTTATATCAGACAGACAGTAGTCCTTATTTGACCTTTTGAACATCTTTCCAAAGGATTCATTCTGATGTCTCATCAACCATATAATAGTCCATAATTGACATACTGAACACTTTTCAGACCTAAGAGTTCTCAGTCTTAAACTTTCTATACATACTTACTGACTACTGATGTCTCATCAACAATACAGTAGTTCATTTTTGACATTTCTATATTTAACTTTCTTTACAGACTATTTGACTCCTGTTGTCTCATCAACCATAAACCATAAAGATCTCCTTAGCCTGAAATATGTTATATCAAATATGGACTACTGTATGGTTGATAAGACATCAGAAGGATGTATAGAAAATTCAAGATCGAAAACTTGGCTTGAAATATGTTCAGTATGTCAAATATGGATGAATGTCTGGGTGATGTAACATCAGAAAGAGTCAATTAGCATGAAAAATTCAAGGGTCGAGAACTCTTTGGCCTGAAATATGTTCAGTAGGTCAAATATGGACTACTGTATGGTTGATGAGACATGAGAGGGAGTAAATTAATCTGTAATGAAAGTTCAAGATTTAGAACTCAGCCTGAAATATGTTCAGTATATAAAATATGGATGAATGTCTGGCTGATGTAATATCAGACGGAGTCAAATAGCATTAAAAAAAAAAAAGACAGAGAACTATTTGGCCTGAAAAGTTTTCACTATGTCAAATATGGACTACTGTATGGTTGATGAGACATTAGAAGGAGTCCTTTAGGAAAGATGTTCAAAAGGTTAAATAAAGACTACTGTCTGACTGCTATAGCATCAGAAGTAGTCTAGAAGTAGGAATGGAATGATAAAGTTTGAAGATTCTGTGGCCAGAAAGATATTCAGTAGATCAAATATGGACTACTGTCTGGCTGATGTAACATTAGATGGAGTCAATGATGTCAAATATGGACTACTGTATGGTTGATGAGACATCAGTAGTCAATAAGTCTGTATAGAAAGTTCAAGATCAAGAAATTTTTGGTCTGAGAATTGTTCAGTATGTCAAGAAAGGATGAATGTCTGGCTGATATAACATCAGACGGAGTCAATGAGCATGAAAAATTCAAGATTGAGAACAGTGTTCAGTATGTCAAAAATGGACTAATGTATGGTTGATGAGACATCAGAGGGAGTAAATTAGTCTGTATAGAAAGTTCAAGATTGAGAACTCCTTGGCTTGAAATATGTTCAGTATGTCAATTATGGACTACTGTATGGCTGACGAGACATCAGAAGGAGTCAATCAGGAAAGATGTTCAAAAGGTCAAATAAGGACTACTGTCTGACTGATATAACATCAGACAGAAGAAGGAATGGAATGATAAAGTTTGAAGACTCTGTGGCCAGAAAGATGTTCAATAAGTCAAATAAGAATGAATGTCTGGCTGATGTAACATCAGACGGAGTCAATAAGCATTAAAAATTCAAGAGTCGAGAACTCTTAGGCCTGAAAAGTGTTCAGTATGTCAAATATGGACTACTGTATGGTTGATGAGACATAAAAGTTGTCAATAAGTCTGTATAGAAAGTTCAAGATCTAGAACTCTTTGGTCTGAAAAGTGATCCGTATTTAAAATATGGACTACCGTATGGTTGATGAGACATCAGACTGCCTCAATTAGTCTGTATAGAAAATTCAAGATCAAGGCCTCTATGGTTAAACATGGACTACATCCTGGCTGATATTCAAGATTGAGGTCTCTTTGACCTGAAATATGTTCAGTATGTCAAATATGGATGAATGTCTGGCTGATGTAACATCAGAAGCAGTCTATGAGTATGAATAGAAAGTTCAAGATCGAGGTATCTTTGACTTCAAATACGTTCAGTATGTCAAATATGGATGAATGTCTGGCTGATGTAACATTAGACGGAGTCAATGATGTCAAATATGGACTACTGTATGGTTGATGAGACATCAGAAGTAGTCAATAAGTCTGTATAGAAAGTTCAAGATCAAGAATTCTTTGGTCTGAGAATTGTTCAGTATGTCAATTATGGACTAATTTATGGTTGATGAGACATCAGAAGGAGTTAATTAGTCTGTAATGAAAGTTCAAGATTGAGAACTCCTTGGCCTGAAATATGGATGAATGTCTGGGTGATATAACATCAGACGGAGTCAATGAGCATGAAAAATTCAAGATTGAGAACTCGTCCTGAAATATGTTCAGTATGTCAGATATGGACTACTGTATGGCTGACGAGACATCAGAAGGAGTCAAGTAGGAAAGATGTTAAAAAGGTCAAATAAGGACTACTATCTGACTGATATAACATCAGAAGGAGTCTAGAAGTAGGAATGGAATGATAAAGTTTGAAGACTCTGTGGCCAGAAAGATGTTCAATATGTTAAATAAGGATGAATGTCTGGCTGATGTAACATCAGATGGAGTCAATTAGCATGAAAAATTCAAGACCGAGAACTCTTTGGCCTGAAAAGTGTTCAGTATGTCAAATATGGACTACTCTATGGTTGATGAGACATCAAAGTTGTCAATAAGTCTGTATAGAAAGTTCAAGATGTAGAACCCTTTGGTCTGAAAAGTGATCAGAATGTAAAATATGGACTATGATGAGAGATCAGACTGCCTCAATTAGTCTGTATAGTAAATTCAAGATCGAGGCCTCTATGGCCTGAAATATTTTCAATAGGTTAAACATGGACTACATCCTGGCTGATATTCAAGATTGAGGTCTCTTTGACCTGAAATATGTTCAGTACATAAAATATGAATGAATGTCTGGCTGTCGTAACATCAGAAGGAATCAATGAGCATGAAAAATTCAAGAGTCGAGAACTCTTTGGCCTGAAAAGTGTTCAGTATGTCAAATATGGACTACTGTATGGTTGATGAGACATCAAAGTTGTCAATAAGTCTGTATAGAAAGTTCAAGATCTAGAACTCTTTGGTCTGAAAAGTGATCAGTATTTAAAATATGGACTACCGTATGGTTGATGAGACATCAGACTGCCTCTATTAGTCTGTATAGAAAATTCAAGATCAAGGCCTCTATGGCCTGAAATATTTTCAATAGGTTAAACATGGACTACATCCTGGCTGATATTCAAGATTGAGGTCTCTTTGACCTGAAATATGTTCAGTATGTCAAATATGGATGAATGTCTGGCTGATGTAACATTAGACGGAGTCAATGATGTCAAATATGGACTACTGTATAGTTGATGAGACATTAGAAGGAGTCCTTTAGGAAAGATGTTCAAAAGGTCAAATAAAGACTACTGTCTGACTGCTATAGCATCAGAAGTAGTCTAGAATTAGGAATGGAATGATAAAGTTTGAAGATTCTGTGGCCAGAAAGATATTCAGTAGATCAAATATGGACTACTGTCTGGCTGATGTAACATTAGATGGAGTCAATGATGTCAAATATGGACTACTGTATGGTTGATGAGACATCAGAAGTAGTCAATAAGTCTGTATAGAAAGTTCAAGATCAAGAAATCTTTGGTCTGAGAATTGTTCAGTATGTCAATTATGGACTAATTTATGGTTGATGAGACATCAGAAGGAGTTAATTAGTCTGTAATGAAAGTTCAAGATTGAGAACTCCTTGGAATGAAATATGGATGAATGTCTGTGTGATATAACATCAGACGGAGTCAATGAGCATGAAAAATTCAAGATTGAGAACTCGTCTTGAAATATGTTCAGTGTGTCAAATATGGACTACTGTATGGCTGACGAGACATCAGAAGGAGTCAAGTAGGAAAGATGTTAAAAAGGTCAAATAAGGACTACTATCTGACTGGTATAACATCAGAAGGAGTCTAGAAGTAGGAATGGAATGATAAAGTTTGAAGACTCTGTGACCAAAAAGATGTTCAATATGTCAAATATGGACTACTGTCTGGCTGATGTAACATTAGATGGAGTCAATGATGTCAAATATGGACTACTGTATGGTTGATGAGACATCAGTAGTCAATAAGTCTGTATAGAAAGTTCAAGATCCAGAAATTTTTGGTCTGAGAATTGTTCAGTATGTCAATTATGGACTACTTTATGGTTGATGAGACATCAGGAGTCAATTAGTCTGTAATGCAAGTTCAAGATTGAGAACTCCTTGGATTGAAATATGTTCAGTATGTCAAATATGGATGAATGTCTGTGTGATATAACACCAGACGGAGTCAATGAGCATATATTTAGTCAATTACCAAAAAAAAAAAAGACAGAGAACTCTTTGGCCTGAAAAGTTTTCAGTATGTCAAATGTGGACTACTGTATGGTTGATGAGACATCAGATGGAGTCAATGAGTCTGTATAGAAAGTTCAAGATTGAGAACTCTTTGGCCTGAAAAGTGTTCAGTATGTCAAATATGGACTACCGTATGGTTGATGAGACATTAGAAGGAGTCCATTAGGAAAGATGTTCAAAAGGTCAAATAAGGACTTCTGTCTGACTGATATAACATATGAATCTAGAAGTAGGAATGGACTGATAACGTTTGAAGATTTTGTGGCCAGAAAGATGTTCAAAAGGTCAAATAAGGATGAATGTCTGGCTGATGTAACATCAGACATGCTAATTTTCAATTAGCATGAAAAATTCAAGGGTCGAGAACTCTTTGGCCTGAAAAGTGTTCAGTATGTCAAATATGGACTACTCTATGGTTGATGAGACATCAAAGTTGTCAATAAGTCTGTATAGAAAGTTCAAGATCTAGAACTCTTTGGTCTAAAAAGTGATCAGAATGTAAAATATGGACTACCGTATGGTTGATGAGAGATCAGACTGCCTCAATTAGTCCGTATAGTAAATTCAAGATCGAGGCCTCTATGGCCTGAAAAATTTTCAATAGGTTAAACATGGACTACGTCCTGACTGATATTCAAGATTGAGGTCTCTTTGACCTGAAATATGTTCAGTATATAAAATATGGATGAATGTCTGGCTGATGTAATATCAGACGGAGTCAAATAGCATTAAAAAAAAAAAAGACAGAGAACTATTTGGCCTGAAAAGTTTTCACTATGTCAAATATGGACTACTGTATGGTTGATGAGACATTAGGAGTCCTTTAGGAAAGATGTTCAAAAGGTCAAATAAAGACTACTGTCTGACTGCTATAGCATCAGAAGTAGTCTAGAAGTAGGAATGGAATGATAAAGTTTGAAGATTCTGTGGCCAGAAAGATATTCAGTAGATCAAATATGGACTACTGTCTGGCTGATGTAACATTAGATGGAGTCAATGATGTCAAATATGGACTACTGTATGGTTGATGAGACATCAGTAGTCAATAAGTCTGTATAGAAAGTTCAAGATCAAGAAATTTTTGGTCTGAGAATTGTTCAGTATGTCAAGAAAGGATGAATGTCTGGCTGATATAACATCAGACGGAGTCAATGAGCATGAAAAATTCAAGATTGAGAACAGTGTTCAGTATGTCAAAAATGGACTAATGTATGGTTGATGAGACATCAGAGGGAGTAAATTAGTCTGTATAGAAAGTTCAAGATTGAGAACTCCTTGGCTTGAAATATGTTCAGTATGTCAATTATGGACTACTGTATGGCTGACGAGACATCAGAAGTAGTCAATCAGGAAAGATGTTCAAAAGGTCAAATAAGGACTACTGTCTGACTGATATAACATCAGACAGAAGAAGGAATGGAATGATAAAGTTTGAAGACTCTGTGGCCAGAAAGATGTTCAATAAGTCAAATAAGAATGAATGTCTGGCTGATGTAACATCAGACGGAGTCAATTAGCATGAAAAATTCAAGAGTCGAGAACTCTTAGGCCTGAAAAGTGTTCAGTATGTCAAATATGGACTACTGTATGGTTGATGAGACATAAAAGTTGTCAATAAGTCTGTATAGAAAGTTCAAGATCTAGAACTCTTTGGTCTGAAAAGTGATCAGTATTTAAAATATGGACTACCGTATGGTTGATGAGACATCAGACTGCCTCAATTAGTCTGTATAGAAAATTCAAGATCAAGGCCTCTATGGTTAAACATGGACTACATCCTGGCTGATATTCAAGATTGAGGTCTCTTTGACCTGAAATATGTTCAGTACATAAAATATGGATGAATGTCTGGCTGATGTAACATCAGAAGCAGTCTATGAGTATGAATAGAAAGTTCGAGATCGAGGTATCTTTGACTTGAAATATGTTCAGTATGTCAAATATGGATGAATGTCTGGCTGATGTAACATTAGACGGTCAATGATGTCAAATATGGACTACTGTATGGTTGATGAGACATCAGAAGTAGTCAATAAGTCTGTATAGAAAGTTCAAGATAAAGAAATTTTTGGTCTGAGAATTGTTCAGTATGTCAAGTAAGGATGAATGTCTGGCTGATATAACATCAGACGGAGTCAATGAGCATGAAAAATTCAAGATTGAGAACAGTGTTCAGTATGTCAAATATGGATGAATGTCTGGGTGATATAACACCAGACGGAGTCAATGAGCATATAATTAGACAATTACCAAAAAAAAAAAAGACAGAGAACTCTTTGGCCTGAAAAGTTTTCAGTATGTCAAATGTGGACTACTGTATGGGTTGATGAGACATCAGATGGAGTCAATGAGTCTGTATAGAAAGTTCAAGATTGAGAACTCTTTGGCCTGAAAAGTGTTCAGTATGTCAAATATGGACTACCGTATGGTTGATGAGACATTAGAAGGAGTCCATTAGGAAAGATGTTCAAAAGGTCAAATAAGGACTTCTGTCTGACTGATATAACATATGAATCTAGAAGTAGGAATGGACTGATAACGTTTGAAGATTTTGTGGCCAAAAAGATGTTCAAAAGGTCAAATAAGGATGAATGTCTGGCTGATGTAACATCAGACATGCTAATTTTCGATTAGCATGAAAAATTCAAGGGTCGAGAACTCTTTGGCCTGAAAAGTGTTCAGTATGTCAAATATGGACTACTCTATGGTTGATGAGACATCAAAGTTGTCAATAAGTCTGTATAGAAAGTTCAAGATCTAGAACTCTTTGGCCTAAAAAGTGATCAGAATGTAAAATATGGACTACCGTATGGTTGATGAGAGATCAGACTGCCTCAATTAGTCCGTATAGTAAATTCAAGATCGAGGCCTCTATGGCCTGAAAAATTTTCAATAGGTTAAACATGGACTACGTCCTGACTGATATTCAAGATTGAGGTCTCTTTGACCTGAAATATGTTCAGTATATAAAATATGGATGAATGTCTGGCTGATGTAATATCAGACGGAGCCAAATAGCATTAAAAAAAAAAAAAAGACAGAGAACTATTTGGCCTGAAAAGTTTTCACTATGTCAAATATGGACTACTGTATGGTTGATGAGACATTAGAAGGAGTCCTTTAGGAAAGATGTTCAAAAGGTCAAATAAGGACTTCTGTCTGACTGATATAACATATGAATCTAGAAGTAGGAATGGACTGATAACGTTTGAAGATTTTGTGGCCAAAAAGATGTTCAAAAGGTCAAATAAGGATGAATGTCTGGCTGATGTAACATCAGACATGCTAATTTTCGATTAGCATAAAAAATTCAAGGGTCGAGAACTCTTTGGCCTGAAAAGTGTTCAGTATGTCAAATATGGACTACTCTATGGTTGATGAGACATCAGAGGGAGTAAATTAGTCTGTATAGAAAGTTCAAGATTAAGAACTCCTTGGCTTGAAATATGTTCAGTATGTCAATTATGGACTACTGTATGGCTGACGAGACATCAGAAGGAGTCAATCAGGAAAAATGTTCAAAAGGTCAAATAAGGACTACTGTCTGACTGATATAACACCAGACAGAAGAAGGAATGGAATGATAAAGTTTGAAGACTCTGTGGCCAGAAAGATGTTCAATAAGTCAAATAAGAATGAATGTCTGGCTGATGTAACATCAGACGGAGTCAATTAGCATGAAAAATTCAAGAGTCGAGAACTCTTTGGCCTGAAAAGTGTTCAGTATGTCAAATATGGACTACTGTATGGTTGATGAGACATCAAAGTTGTCAGTAAGTCTGTATAGAAAGTTCAAGATCTAGAACTCTTTGGTCTGAAAAGTGATCAGTATTTAAAATATGGACTACCGTATGGTTGATGAGACATCAGACTGCCTCAATTAGTCTGTATAGAAAATTCAAGATCAAGGCCTCTATGGCCTGAAATATTTTCAATAGGTTAAAAATGGACTACATCCTGGCTGATATTCAAGATTGAGGTCTCTTTGACCTGAAATATGTTCAGTACATAAAATATGGATGAATGTCTGGCTGATGTAACATCAGAAGCAGTCTATGAGTATGAATAGAAAGTTCAAGATCGAGGTATCTTTGACCTGAAATATGTTCAGTATGTCAAATATGGATGAATGTCTGGCTGATGTAACATTAGATGGAGTCAATGATTTCAAATATGGGCTACTGTATGGTTGATGAGACATCAGAAGTAGTCAATAAGTCTGTATAGAAAGTTCAAGATCAAGAAATCTTTGGTCTGAGAATTGTTCAGTATGTCAATTATGGACTAATTTATGGTTGATGAGACATCAGAAGGAGTTAATGAGCATGAAAAATTCAAGATTGAGAACAGTGTTCAGTATGTCAAATATGGATGAATGTCTGGGTGATATAACACCAGACGGAGTCAATGAGCATATAATTAGACAATTACCAAAAAAAAAAAAGACAGAGAACTCTTTGGCCTGAAAAGTTTTCAGTATGTCAAATGTGGACTACTGTATGGGTTGATGAGACATCAGATGGAGTCAATGAGTCTGTATAGAAAGTTCAAGATTGAGAACTCTTTGGCCTGAAAAGTGTTCAGTATGTCAAATATGGACTACCGTATGGTTGATGAGACATTAGAAGGAGTCCATTAGGAAAGATGTTCAAAAGGTCAAATAAGGACTTCTGTCTGACTGATATAACATATGAATCTAGAAGTAGGAATGGACTGATAACGTTTGAAGATTTTGTGGCCAAAAAGATGTTCAAAAGGTCAAATAAGGATGAATGTCTGGCTGATGTAACATCAGACATGCTAATTTTCGATTAGCATGAAAAATTCAAGGGTCGAGAACTATTTGGCCTGAAAAGTTTTCACTATGTCAAATATGGACTACTGTATGGTTGATGAGACATTAGAAGGAGTCCTTTAGGAAAGATGTTCAAAAGGTCAAATAAAGACTACTGTCTGACTGCTATAGCATCAGAAGTAGTCTAGAAGTAGGAATGGAATGATAAAGTTTGAAGATTCTGTGGCCAGAAAGATATTCAGTAGATCAAATATGGACTACTGTCTGGCTGATGTAACATTAGATGGAGTCAATGATGTCAAATATGGACTACTGTATGGTTGATGAGACATCAGTAGTCAATAAGTCTGTATAGAAAGTTCAAGATCAAGAAATTTTTGGTCTGAGAATTGTTCAGTATGTCAAGTAAGGATGAATGTCTGGCTGATATAACATCAGACGGAGTCAATGAGCATGAAAAATTCAAGATTGAGAACAGTGTTCAGTATGTCAAATGTGGACTACTGTATGGGTTGATGAGACATCAGATGGAGTCAATGAGTCTGTATAGAAAGTTCAAGATTGAGAACTCTTTGGCCTGAAAAGTGTTCAGTATGTCAAATATGGACTACCGTATGGTTGATGAGACATTAGAAGGAGTCCATTAGGAAAGATGTTCAAAAGGTCAAATAAGGACTTCTGTATGACTGATATAACATATGAATCTAGAAGTAGGAATGGACTGATAACGTTTGAAGATTTTGTGGCCAAAAAGATGTTCAAAAGGTCAAATAAGGATGAATGTCTGGCTGATGTAACATCAGACATGCTAATTTTCGATTAGCATGAAAAATTCAAGGGTCGAGAACTCTTTGGCCTGAAAAGTGTTCAGTATGTCAAATATGGACTACTCTATGGTTGATGAGAGATCAGACTGCCTCAATTAGTCCGTATAGTAAATTCAAGATCGAGGCCTCTATGGCCTGAAAAATTTTCAATAGGTTAAACATGGACTACGTCCTGACTGATATTCAAGATTGAGGTCTCTTTGACCTGAAATATGTTCAGTATATAAAATATGGATGAATGTCTGGCTGATGTAATATCAGACGGAGCCAAATAGCATTAAAAAAAAAAAAAAGACAGAGAACTATTTGGCCTGAAAAGTTTTCACTATGTCAAATATGGACTACTGTATGGTTGATGAGACATTAGAAGGAGTCCTTTAGGAAAGATGTTCAAAAGGTCAAATAAAGACTACTGTCTGACTGCTATAGCATCAGAAGTAGTCTAGAAGTAGGAATGGAATGATAAAGTTTGAAGATTCTGTGGCCAGAAAGATATTCAGTAGATCAAATATGGACTACTGTCTGGCTGATGTAACATTAGATGGAGTCAATGATGTCAAATATGGACTACTGTATGGTTGATGAGACATCAGTAGTCAATAAGTCTGTATAGAAAGTTCAAGATCAAGAAATTTTTGGTCTGAGAATTCAGTATGTCAAGTAAGGATGAATGTCTGGCTGATATAACATCAGACGGAGTCAATGAGCATGAAAAATTCAAGATTGAGAACAGTGTTCAGTATGTCAAATATGGACTAATGTATGGTTGATGAGACATCAGAGGGAGTAAATTAGTCTGTATAGAAAGTTCAAGATTAAGAACTCCTTGGCTTGAAATATGTTCAGTATGTCAATTATGGACTACTGTATGGCTGACGAGACATCAGAAGGAGTCAATCAGGAAAAATGTTCAAAAGGTCAAATAATTACTACTGTCTGACTGATATAACATCAGACAGAAGAAGGAATGGAATGATAAAGTTTGAAGACTCTGTGGCCAGAAAGATGTTCAATAAGTCAAATAAGAATGAATGTCTGGCTGATGTAACATCAGACGGAGTCAATTAGCATGAAAAATTCAAGAGTCGAGAACTCTTTGGCCTGAAAAGTGTTCAGTATGTCAAATATGGACTACTGTATGGTTGATGAGACATCAAAGTTGTCAGTAAGTCTGTATAGAAAGTTCAAGATCTAGAACTCTTTGGTCTGAAAAGTGATCAGTATTTAAAATATGGACTACCGTATGGTTGATGAGACATCAGACTGCCTCAATTAGTCTGTATAGAAAATTCAAGATCAAGGCCTCTATGGCCTGAAATATTTTCAATAGGTTAAAAATGGACTACATCCTGGCTGATATTCAAGATTGAGGTCTCTTTGACCTGAAATATGTTCAGTACATAAAATATGGATGAATGTCTGGCTGATGTAACATCAGAAGCAGTCTATGAGTATGAATAGAAAGTTCAAGATCAAGGTATCTTTGACCTGAAATATGTTCAGTATGTCAAATATGGATGAATGTCTGGCTGATGTAACATTAGATGGAGTCAATGATTTCAAATATGGGCTACTGTATGGTTGATGAGACATCAGAAGTAGTCAATAAGTCTGTATAGAAAGTTCAAGATCAAGAAATCTTTGGTCTGAGAATTGTTCAGTATGTCAATTATGGACTAATTTATGGTTGATGAGACATCAGAAGGAGTTAATTAGTCTGTAATGAAAGTTCAAGATTGAGAACTCCTTGGCTTGAAATATGTTCAGTATGTCAATTATGGACTACTGTATGGCTGACAAATAGCATTAAAAAAAAAAATAGAGAAGTATTTGGCCTGAAAAGTTTTCACTATGTCAAATATGGACTACTGTATGGTTGATGAGACATTAGAAGGAGTCCTTTAGGAAAGATGTTCAAAAGGTCAAATAAAGACTACTGTCTGACTGCTATAGCATCAGAAGTAGTCTAGAAGTAGGAATGGAATGATAAAGTTTGAAAATTCTGTGGCCAGAAAGATATTCAGTAGATCAAATATGGACTACTGTCTGGCTGATGTAACATTAGATGGAGTCAATGATGTCAAATATGGACTACTGTATGGTTGATGAGACATCAGTAGTCAATAAGTCTGTATAGAAAGTTCAAGATCAAGAAATTTTTGGTCTGAGAATTCAGTATGTCAAGTAAGGATGAATGTCTGGCTGATATAACATCAGACGGAGTCAATGAGCATGAAAAATTCAAGATTGAGAACAGTGTTCAGTATGTCAAATATGGACTAATGTATGGTTGATGAGACATCAGAGGGAGTAAATTAGTCTGTATAGAAAGTTCAAGATTAAGAACTCCTTGGCTTGAAATATGTTCAGTATGTCAATTATGGACTACTGTATGGCTGACGAGACATCAGAAGGAGTCAATCAGGAAAAATGTTCAAAAGGTCAAATAAGGTCTACTGTCTGACTGATATAACATCAGACAGAAGAAGGAATGGAATGATAAAGTTTGAAGACTCTGTGGCCAGAAAGATGTTCAATAAGTCAAATAAGAATGAATGTCTGGCTGATGTAACATCAGACGGAGTCAATTAGCATGAAAAATTCAAGAGTCGAGAACTCTTTGGCCTGAAAAGTGTTCAGTATGTCAAATATGGACTACTGTATGGTTGATGAGACATCAAAGTTGTCAGTAAGTCTGTATAGAAAGTTCAAGATCTAGAACTCTTTGGTCTGAAAAGTGATCAGTATTTAAAATATGGACTACCGTATGGTTGATGAGACATCAGACTGCCTCAATTAGTCTGTATAGAAAATTCAAGATCAAGGCCTCTATGGCCTGAAATATTTTCAATAGGTTAAAAATGGACTACATCCTGGCTGATATTCAAGATTGAGGTCTCTTTGACCTGAAATATGTTCAGTACATAAAATATGGATGAATGTCTGGCTGATGTAACATCAGAAGCAGTCTATGAGTATGAATAGAAAGTTCAAGATCGAGGTATCTTTGACCTGAAATATGTTCAGTATGTCAAATATGGATGAATGTCTGGCTGATGTAACATTAGATGGAGTCAATGATTTCAAATATGGGCTACTGTATGGTTGATGAGACATCAGAAGTAGTCAATAAGTCTGTATAGAAAGTTCAAGATCAAGAAATCTTTGGTCTGAGAATTGTTCAGTATGTCAATTATGGACTAATTTATGGTTGATGAGACATCAGAAGGAGTTAGTTAGTCTGTAATGAAAGTTCAAGATTGAGAACTCCTTGGCTTGAAATATGTTCAGTATGTCAATTATGGACTACTGTATGGCTGACAAATAGCATTAAAAAAAAAAATAGACAGAGAAGTATTTGGCCTGAAAAGTTTTCACTATGTCAAATATGGACTACTGTATGGTTGATGAGACATCAGAAGGAGTCAATCAGGATTGATGTTCAAAAGGTCAAATAAGGACTACTGTCTGACTGATATAACATCAGACAGAAGAAGGAATGGAATGATAAAGTTTGAAGACTCTGTGGCCAGAAAGATGTTCAAAAGGTCAAATAAGGACTTCTGTCTGACTGATATAACATATGAATCTAGAAGTAGGAATGGACTGATAACGTTTGAAGATTTTGTGGCCAGAAAAGATGTTCAAAAGGTCAAATAAGGATGAATGTCTGGCTGATGTAACATCAGCTAGAGTCAATGAGCAAAAAAATTCTAGATCGAGAACTCTTTGGCCTGAAAATTGTTCATTATATCAAATATGGACTTCTGTATGGTTGATGAGACATTACAAGGAGTCAAGTAGGCTGTATAGAAAGTCAAGATTGAGATCTCTCTATTCCTTTGGCCAGAAAGATGTTCAATAGGTCTAATGTGGACAATAAAAAAGTAAATAAGTTTATAATATGCAGTGCAAACAGCACAAATGTGATGTTTAGCAGGGGAATAAGATAGTTCTTGTATGCAGTGCTATATGGTAATTTATCTTTTACACAGTAATGAGTTAGATTATGAACATAATAATTCATGCAATGTAATAAGTTAGTTCTTATATGCAATGCAATGTAAGGGATTAAGTTAGCTCTTTATGCAATGCAACATAATAACGTTCGTGTATAAGTTCATTCTTGTAAGCATTGAATTGCAACAGAACATTTTATGTGTTAAGTGGTGTATACAATGAAACAGTGCATAGCTCATGTTATTCTTCACTGCACAACAGAATAAGTTAGTTATTGCATGCAATGCAATAAAAAGTTCATTGACATGTTATTCTTCAAAGCAAGTCTAATAATGTAAAAGTATATAAAGACAAGTGCTTTTTTATTGCACACAAGAATATGTGCATTTGAAAAGATAAGTGCGTTTGCAATGCAATATATACAATGCAATACAAAATCACATACTTTATGTTATATATTTTCAATGCATAACGAAATGAGTTAGTTCTTGATAAGAGAAGTGCAATGCAACAGATGTTATGTTATCTTCTCAACGGATCGAGTTAGTTCTTGTATGCAATGTAAACACGTTACGTGTTTTCTTTCGATGCATAACGGATTAAGTTCATTCTTGTATGCAATGCAGTGCAACAACATATCTTATGTTATCTCTTCAATGCATGAACTCTGTGTATGCATTGCAAAAGCACATGTGTTATTTCTTTATTGTACAATGGAATAAGTTAGATCTTGTATGCAATCTAATGAAACAGAGCATATTTTGTTTTATTCTTAACTGCACAACAAAACAAGTTAGATCTTGTATAGAATGCAATGCAAGAGCACAGATGTGTTATTCTTAAATGTAAAATAAAATAGGTTATTATTGAATGCAGTGCAATGCAACAATCACTTCAATGCATAATGGCATAAGTTAGTTCTTGTATTCAACGGATCAAGTTAGATCTTGCTGTAAGGCAATGCAACAACAGTATGTTGTGTGTTAAAAGGTGTATACAATACAATGAAACTTTAGCTTGTTAAAGTTGTTATTCATCACTGCACAACAGAATAAGTGTTATTGCATGTGAAGTATTCATTCACAAGTTATTCTTCAATGCAAGTCAATAATTATATAATATAAATGTATAAATTGCATTGCATACAAAAACTCGTTCTGCATTGAAGAGCTAAGTGCTTTGCATTGTATACAAGACAAAGATGATGCGCATTGGAGAGATAAATACTTTTGCATAGCATACAAGAACTCATTGTGCATTGAAGCGATAAATGATTTTGCATTGCATACAAGAACACGTTGTGCATTGAAGAGATAAGTGTTTTTGCATTGCATTGCATGCAATATCTCCTTGTGCACTGGAGACAAGTGCTTTTGCATTGCATTGCATACAAGAACTCGTGTATTGAGGAGATATGTGAGTTTGAATTTAATACAAGAACATATCGTGCATTGAAGAGATAAATGCTTTTGCATTGCATTGCTTACAAGAACTCGTGCATTGAGAGATAAGTATTCTTACATTGCATACAAGAAGTCATTGTGCATTGAAGAGATAAGTGCTTTTGCATTGCATTGCGTACAATATCTCCTTGTGCACTGAAGAGATAATTGCTTTTACATTGCAATGCATACAAGAACTAGTGCATTGAAGAGATAATTGCTTTTGCTTTGCATTGCTTACAAGAACTCGTGCATTGAGAGATGTATTCTTACATTGCATACAAGAAGTCATTTTGCATTGAAGAGATAAGTGCTTTTGTATTGCATTGCGTACAATATCTCCTTGTGCACTGAAGAGATAATTGCTTTTACATTGCAATGCATACAAGAACACGTTGTGCATTGAAGAAAGTGCTTTTGCATTGCAATACATACACGTGCATTGGAAAAGATAAGTGTGTTTGCATTGCATACAAGAACACGTGCATTTGAAAAGAGAAGTGCTTTTGCATTGCATACAAAAACACGTTGTGCATTGAAGAGATAAGTGCGTTTTGCATTGCAATGCATAAACGTGCATTGGAAAAGATAAGTGCGTTTGCATTGAATACAAGAACTTGTTGTGAATTGAATAGAAAAGTGCTTTTTCATTGCATAAAGAACACGTGCATTTGAAAAGATAAGTGCGAATGCATTGCATACAAGAACTCGTGCATTGGAAGAAATAGGTATTTTTGCATTGCATACAAGAACGTCGTGCAATGAACAATAAGTGCGTTTTCATTGAATACAAGAACAGATCGTTGTGCATTGAAGAGATAATTGCTTTTGCTTTGCATTGCTTACAAGAAAGTGTGCATTGAGAGATAGTATTCTTGCATTGCATTACAAGTTGTTGTGCATTGAAGAGATAAGTGTTTTGCTTTGCATTGCATACAATATCTCATTGTGCACTGAAGAGATAATTGCTTTTACATTGCAATGCATACAAGAACTTGTTGTGCATTAAAGAGATAAGAGCGTTTGCATTGTAAAGCATAAAAGATTTCCATTGCTTACAAGAGTTTCCATTGCATACAAGATCACGTTGTGCATTGAAGAGATAATTGCTTTTGCATCGCTTACAAGAACTTCTTGTGCATTGAAGAGATAATTGCTTTTGCAGTGCATTGCATACACGTGCATTGGAAAAGAAAAGTGCGTTTGCATTGCATACAAGAACTCGTTGTGCATTGAAGAGATAACTGCTTTTGCATTGCTTACAAGAAATCTTACTGCATTGAAGAGATAATTGCTTTTGCATTGCATACACGTGCAATTGTATTGCATACATTAATTCGTTGTGCTTTGAAGAGATAAGTGCTTTCTGCGTTGCATACAAGAACACGTGCATTTGAAAAGATAAGTGCATCTGCATTGCATACAAGAACTCGTGCGTTAAAGAATAAGTGCTTTTGCATTGTATACAAGAACTAGTGCATTGAAGAGATAAGTATTCTTGCATCGCATCCAAGAACTCGTTGTGCATTGAAGAGATAAGTGCGTTTGCATTGCAATGCACACAAGAACTTGTGTATTAAAGAAATAAGTGAGTTTGCATTGCAAAGCATAAAAGATTTCCATTGCATAGAAGATTTTCCATTGCATACAAGATCACGTTGTGCATTGAAGAGATAATTGCTTTTGCATCGCTTACAAGAACTTGTTGTGCATTGAAGAGATAATTGCTTTTGCTTTGCATTGCATACACGTGCATACTCGTAGTGCAATGAAGACATAATGCATACAAGATTTCGCATTGCATACAAGAACACGTTCTGCATTGGAGATAAATGCTTTGCCATTGAAATGCCTACAAAAACTTGTTTGTGCATTGAAGAGATAATAGCTTTTGTTTTGCATTGCTTACAAGATCTCGTTGTGCATTGAAGAGATAATTGCTTTTTCTTTGCATTGCTTACAAGAGCGTGTGCATTGAGAGATAGTATCTTGCATTGCATACAAGAAGTCGTTGTGCATTAAAGAGATAAGTGCGTTTGCATTACAATGCATAAAAGATATCAACTGCATACAAGATTTTATTTGCGTTGTTTACACGTTGTGCATTGAAGAGATAAGTGCTTTTGCATTGCATTGCATACAATATCTCCGTGTGCACTGAAGAGATAAGTGCTTTTGCATTGCATTGCATACAATATCTCCGTGTGCACTGAAGAGATAATTGCTTTTACATTGCAATATACGTTGTGCATTTGAAAAGATAATTGCTTTTTGCTTTGCATTGCTTACAGGAACTCGTGCATTGAGAGACAAGTATTCTTGCATTGCATACAAGTCGTTGTGCATTAAAGAGAGAAGTGCGTTTGCATTGCATTGCATACAATAACTTGTTGTGCATTAAAGAGATAAATGCGTTTGCACTGCAATGCATAAATGATTTCCATTGCATACAAGATGTTCCACTGCATGTGCATTAGCACTGCATACAAAAACTCGTTTTGAATTGAATAGACAAGTGCTTTTTCATTGCATACAAGAACACGCGTTTGAAAAGATAAGTGCGTTTGCATTGCGTAAAATAAATCGTGCATTGGAAGAGATGTGTTTTTGCATTGCATTGCATACAATATCGCCTTCTGTACGAAGAGATAATTGCTTTTACATTACAATGCATACAAGAACACGTTGTGCATTGAAGCGATAAGTGCGTTTGCATTGCAATGCATACAAGAAATTGTGATTTGAAGAGATAGTGCGTTTGCATTGCAATGCATAAAAGATTTCCATTGCATACACGATTTTCCACTGCTTTAGCATTGCATACAAAAACTCGTTTTTAATTGAATAGACAAGTGCTTTTTCATTGCATATAAGAACTAGTGCATTGAAGAGATAAGTATTCTTGCATCGCATCCAAGAACTCGTTGTGCATTGAAGAGATAAGTGCGTTTGCATTGCAATGCACACAAGAACTTGTGTATTAAAGAAATAAGTGAGTTTGCATTGCAAAGCATAAAAGATTTCCATTGCATAGAAGATTTTCCATTGCATACAAGATCACGTTGTGCATTGAAGAGATAATTGCTTTTGCATCGCTTACAAGAACTTGTTGTGCATTGAAGAGATAATTGCTTTTGCTTTGCATTGCATACACGTGCATACTCGTAGTGCAATGAAGACATAATGCATACAAGATTTCGCATTGCATACAAGAACACGTTCTGCATTGGAGATAAATGCTTTGCCATTGAAATGCCTACAAAAACTTGTTTGTGCATTGAAGAGATAATAGCTTTTGTTTTGCATTGCTTACAAGATCTCGTTGTGCATTGAAGAGATAATTGCTTTTTCTTTGCATTGCTTACAAGAGCGTGTGCATTGAGAGATAGTATCTTGCATTGCATACAAGAAGTCGTTGTGCATTAAAGAGATAAGTGCGTTTGCATTACAATGCATAAAAGATATCAACTGCATACAAGATTTTATTTGCGTTGTTTACACGTTGTGCATTGAAGAGATAAGTGCTTTTGCATTGCATTGCATACAATATCTCCGTGTGCACTGAAGAGATAAGTGCTTTTGCATTGCATTGCATACAATATCTCCGTGTGCACTGAAGAGATAATTGCTTTTACATTGCAATATACGTTGTGCATTTGAAAAGATAATTGCTTTTTGCTTTGCATTGCTTACAGGAACTCGTGCATTGAGAGACAAGTATTCTTGCATTGCATACAAGTCGTTGTGCATTAAAGAGAGAAGTGCGTTTGCATTGCATTGCATACAATAACTTGTTGTGCATTAAAGAGATAAATGCGTTTGCACTGCAATGCATAAATGATTTCCATTGCATACAAGATGTTCCACTGCATGTGCATTAGCACTGCATACAAAAACTCGTTTTGAATTGAATAGACAAGTGCTTTTTCATTGCATACAAGAACACGCGTTTGAAAAGATAAGTGCGTTTGCATTGCGTAAAATAAATCGTGCATTGGAAGAGATGTGTTTTTGCATTGCATTGCATACAATATCGCCTTCTGTACGAAGAGATAATTGCTTTTACATTACAATGCATACAAGAACACGTTGTGCATTGAAGCGATAAGTGCGTTTGCATTGCAATGCATACAAGAAATTGTGATTTGAAGAGATAGTGCGTTTGCATTGCAATGCATAAAAGATTTCCATTGCATACACGATTTTCCACTGCTTTAGCATTGCATACAAAAACTCGTTTTTAATTGAATAGACAAGTGCTTTTTCATTGCATATAAGAACTAGTGCATTGAAGAGATAAGTATTCTTGCATCGCATCCAAGAACTCGTTGTGCATTGAAGAGATAAGTGCGTTTGCATTGCAATGCACACAAGAACTTGTGTATTAAAGAAATAAGTGAGTTTGCATTGCAAAGCATAAAAGATTTCCATTGCATAGAAGATTTTCCATTGCATACAAGATCACGTTGTGCATTGAAGAGATAATTGCTTTTGCATCGCTTACAAGAACTTGTTGTGCATTGAAGAGATAATTGCTTTTGCTTTGCATTGCATACACGTGCATACTCGTAGTGCAATGAAGACATAATGCATACAAGATTTCGCATTGCATACAAGAACACGTTCTGCATTGGAGATAAATGCTTTGCCATTGAAATGCCTACAAAAACTTGTTTGTGCATTGAAGAGATAATAGCTTTTGTTTTGCATTGCTTACAAGATCTCGTTGTGCATTGAAGAGATAATTGCTTTTTCTTTGCATTGCTTACAAGAGCGTGTGCATTGAGAGATAGTATCTTGCATTGCATACAAGAAGTCGTTGTGCATTAAAGAGATAAGTGCGTTTGCATTACAATGCATAAAAGATATCAACTGCATACAAGATTTTATTTGCGTTGTTTACACGTTGTGCATTGAAGAGATAAGTGCTTTTGCATTGCATTGCATACAATATCTCCGTGTGCACTGAAGAGATAAGTGCTTTTGCATTGCATTGCATACAATATCTCCGTGTGCACTGAAGAGATAATTGCTTTTACATTGCAATATACGTTGTGCATTTGAAAAGATAATTGCTTTTTGCTTTGCATTGCTTACAGGAACTCGTGCATTGAGAGACAAGTATTCTTGCATTGCATACAAGTCGTTGTGCATTAAAGAGAGAAGTGCGTTTGCATTGCATTGCATACAATAACTTGTTGTGCATTAAAGAGATAAATGCGTTTGCACTGCAATGCATAAATGATTTCCATTGCATACAAGATGTTCCACTGCATGTGCATTAGCACTGCATACAAAAACTCGTTTTGAATTGAATAGACAAGTGCTTTTTCATTGCATACAAGAACACGCGTTTGAAAAGATAAGTGCGTTTGCATTGCGTAAAATAAATCGTGCATTGGAAGAGATGTGTTTTTGCATTGCATTGCATACAATATCGCCTTCTGTACGAAGAGATAATTGCTTTTACATTACAATGCATACAAGAACACGTTGTGCATTGAAGCGATAAGTGCGTTTGCATTGCAATGCATACAAGAAATTGTGATTTGAAGAGATAGTGCGTTTGCATTGCAATGCATAAAAGATTTCCATTGCATACACGATTTTCCACTGCTTTAGCATTGCATACAAAAACTCGTTTTTAATTGAATAGACAAGTGCTTTTTCATTGCATATAAGAACATGTGCATTTGAAAAGATACGTGCTTTTGCATTGTATACAAAAACAGATCGTTGTGCATTGAAGAGATGTGCTTTTGCATTGCATTGCATACAATATCGCCTTCTGTACGAAGAGATAATTGCTTTTACAATACAATGCATACAAGAACAAGTTGTGCATTGAAGCGATAAGTGCGTTTGCATTGCAATGCATACAAGAACTTGAGATTTGAAGAGATAGTGCGTTTGCATTGCAATGCATAAAAGATTTCCATTGCATACAAGATTTTCCACTGCATGTGCTTTAGCATTGCATAAAAAACTCGTTTTTAGTTGAATAGACAAGTGCTTTTTCATTGCATAAAAGAACACGTGCAATTTGAAAAGATAAGTGTGTTTGCATTGCATACAAGAACTCGTTGAGCAATGAAGAGATAATTGCTTTTGCTTTGCATTGCATACAAGAACTCGTTGTGCATTGAATAGAGAAGTGCTTTTGCATTGCATTGCGTACAATATCTCCTTGTGCATTGAAGACATAATTGCTTTTACATTGATTGCATAAAAGAACACGTTCTGCATTTGGAGATAAGTGCTTCTGCCTAGCGTACAAGAATTCTTAGTGCAATGCTTTTACATTGCATTGCATACACGTGCATTGGAAAAGATAAGTGCGTTTGCATTGCAATACTTAAAAGATTTCCATTGCATACAAGATTTTCCTTTGCATACAAGAACTCGTTGTGCATTGTAGAGATAAGTGCTTTTGCACTGCTTACAAGAAATCTTAGTGCACTGAAGAGATAATTGCTTTTGCATTGCATTGCATACACGTGCATTGGAAAAGATAAGTGCGTTTGCACTGCATACAAGAACTCGTTGTGCATTGAACAGATAAGTGCGTTTGCATTGCAATGCATACAAGAACTTGTTCATCGAAGATATTAGTGATTTTTCATTGCATACAAGATCTAGTTGTGCATTGGAAGAGTTAAGTGCTTTTGCATTGCATACAAGAACTCTTGCATTGAAAAATAAATAATTTTTCATTGAACACAAGAACTCGTTGTGTTTTGAAGAGATAAGTGCTTTTGCATTGCATACAAGAACAAGTGCATTAAAGAGATAAGTGCAAATTCTATTGTATGCAAATGCAATACAAAAGCACATTATGTGTTATATTTTCAATGCATAACGAAATTAGTTAGTATTTTTATGCAATGCAATGCAACGGATAAGTTAGATGTTATGTTATCTTATCAATGCATAACGGACAGAGTTAGTTCTTGTATGCAATGCAACAACTCATATATTATGTGTTATCTCTTTAAAGCAGTTAGAGAGTTAGTTCTGTATTATGCAGTACAATACAACATAATAACATTAGTGTATAACTCTGTTCTTGTAAGCATTGCATTGCAACAGAACATGTTATGCATTATTTATTCAATGCACAATCTACTAACAATGTGTATGAATTGCAACAGCCAGACAGTAGTCCAAATTTGACATACTGAATATATTTCAGGCTGAGGAGTTCTCAATCTTGAACTTTCTATACAGACTAATTGACTCCTGGTCTCATCAACCATACAGTAGGCCATAATTGACATCATTGACTCCGTCTAATGTTACATCACCAGACATTCATCCATATTTGACGTACTGAATATATTTCAGGTCAAAGAGACCTCGATCTTGAACTTTCTATATATATTCATAGACTGCTTCTGATGTTACATCAGCTATACAGTAGTCCAGATTTGACATACTGAACATATTTCATGCCAAGGAGTTCTCAATCTTGAACTTTCTATACTGACTAATTGACTCCCTCTGAGGTCTCATCAACCATACAGTACTCCATATTTGACATACTGAGCTTTTTTCAGGCAACAGAGTTCACAGTCTTGAATTTGTCATGCTCTTTGACTCCGTCTGATGTTACATCAGCCAGACATTCATCCATATTTGACATACTGAACATATTTCATGCCAAGGAGTTCTCAATCTTGAACTTTCTATACAGACTAATTGACTCCTGATGTCTCATCAACCATACAGTAATCCATATTTGACATGCTGATCACTTTTCTGGCCAAAGAGTTCTCGATCTATAATTATTCATGCTAATTGACCGTCTGATCAGCCAGTCATTCATCCTTAGTTGACCTTTTGAACACCTTTCCTAAATGACTCCTCCTGATGTCTTATCAACCATACAGTAGTACATGTTTGACGAACTGAACATATTTCAAGCCAAGTGGTTCTCAATATTGAACTTTCTCTACAGACTAATTGACTCCCTCTGATATCTCATCAACCATACAGTAGTCCATATTTGACATACTGAACACTTTTCAGGCCAAAGAGTTCTCGATCTTGAATTTTTCATGCTAATTGATAGTCTGATGTTACATCAGCCAGATATTCATCCTTATTTGACCTATTGAACATCTTTCTGGCCACAGAATCTTCAAACTTTATCATTCCATTCCTACTTCTAGAATCCGTCTGATGTTATATCAGACAGACAGTAGTCCTTATTTGACCTTTTGAACGTCTTTCCAAAGGACTCATTCTGATGTCTCATCAACCATACAGCAGTCTATATTTGACATCATTGACCGTCTAATGTTACAACAGCCAGACATTCATCCATATTTGACGTAGTGAACATTTTCAAGCCAAGGAGTTCGCAATCTTGAACTATCTATACAGACTAATTGACTCCCTCTGATGTCTCATCAACCATACAGTAAGTCCATACTGAACTTTTTTCAGGCCACAAAGCTCACAATCTTGAATTTTTCATGCTCATTGACTCCATCTGATGTTATGTCAGACAGACATTCATCCATATTTGACATACTGAACATATTTAAGGTCAAAGAGACCTCAATCTTGAACATTCTATACATTCTCATAGACTGCTTCTGATGTTATATCAGACAGACAGTAGTCCTTATTTGACCTTTTGAACATCTTTCTGGATACAGAATCTTCAAAAACTTTATCATTCCATTCCTACTTCTAGAATCCTTCTAATGTTATATCAGACAGACAGTAGTCCTTATTTGACCTTTTGAACATCTTTCCAAAGGATTCATTCTGATGTATCATCAATGATACAGTAGTCCATATTTGACATCATTGACCGTCTAATGTTACATCAGCCAGACATTCATCTTTATTTGACCTATTGAACATCTTTCTGGCCACAGAGTCTTCAAACTTTATCATTCCATTCCTACTTCTAGACTCCTTCTACTGTTATATCAGTCAGACAGTAGTCCTTATTTGACCTTTTCAACATCTATCCTAACTGAATCCTTCTGATGTCTCTTCAACCATACGGTAGTCAGTTTTTGACATTTCTATATTTAACTTTCTTTACAGACTATTTGACTCCTGTTGTCTCATCAACCATAAACCATAAAGATCTCCTTAGCCTGAAATATGTTATGTCAAATATGAACTACTGTGTGGTTGATAAGACATCAGAAGGGTTTAATTAGGAAAGATGTTCTAAATGTCAAATAAGGACTACGGTCTGGCTGATGTAACATCAGAAGCAGTCTATGAGTATGTATAGAAAGTTCAAGATCGAGGTCTCTTTGACCTGAAATATGTTCAGTATGTCAAATATGGATGAATGTCTGGGTGATATAACATCAGACGGAGTCATTGAGCATGAAAAATTCAATATTGAGAACTCACTGGCCTGAAATATGTTCAGTATGTCAAATATGGACTTCTGTATGGTTGATGAGACATCAGGAGTCAATTGAGAACGATGTTCAAAAGGTCAAATAAGAATGTCCTGAAGAAATCAGAAGGAGTCAATAAGTCTGTATAGAAAGTTCAAGGGTCGAGGCCTCTGTGGCCTGAAATATTTTCAATAGGTTAAACATGGACTACATCCTGGCTGATATTCAAGATTGAGGTCTCTTTGACCTGAAATATGTTCAGTACATAAAATATGGATGAATGTCTGGCTGATGTAACATCAGACGGATTCAATGAGCATGAAAAATTCAAGGGTCGAGAACTCCTTGGCCTGAAATATGTTCAGTAGATCAAATATGGACTACTGTATGGTTGATGAGACATGAGAGGGAGTAAATTAATTTGTAATGAAAGCTCAAGATTTAGAATTTCTTAGCCTGAAATATGTTCAGTATGTCAAATATGGATGAACGTCTGGCTGATATAACATCAGATGGAGTCAATGAGCATGAAAAATTGAAGATTGAGAACATCAAAGTTTTCAATAAGTCTGTATAGAAAGTTCAAGATCTCGAACTGTTTGGTCTGAAATTTGTGTCCCCAACTGAGCAAGCCAAAAGCCAAAGGCGACGGTGGCAAGGAACCAAAACTCCTTCAGGGCCAGAATGGAGAAAAAAACCTTGGGAGAAACCAGGCTCAGTCGGGGTGCCAGTTCTCCTCTGGCCGACGAACAAATAGTGTATGATTATGATTCTGGCAACATTACAGGTCAGAAGTCATATTAGATCAATAGATATTCGTAGGATTATTCGAAAGATTGGACTCGTCACGCCGGGGACGGGTTTAATGAGGATGTTGTGTCGATGCGGCATTTACAGGGGGGAGTTTAATTGACACGGTCTCTACAGACACTTCAGGGATGCGGTCGTCATGTCCAGGCTAAGGTCCACCATCTGGTCCGGATACGGCTCGGATCCGGCCGACTGCAGTAAACCTCGGGATAAACAGAGAGACTAACATTAGCATAGATGCCATTCTTCTTATGATGTAACGAGTACATCAGGTGTTATGGGAAATGTTCCCGGTTCTGGCTGACCTAGTTAATGCAGCCTAAAACAATCATTTAACTGATTTGAATAACAGAAATTAAAAATGTTTTATGTGTATGCCATAGTAAAGAGATGTGATTTTAGTCTAGATTTAAACTGACAGAGTGTGTCTGCTTCCCGAACAATGCTAGAAAGACTGTTCCAGAGTTTAGGTGCTAAATAGGAAAAGGATCGACTGCCTGCAGTTGATTTTGATATTCTAGGTATTAACAACTGGCCAGAATTTTGAGACCGCAATAGACGTAATGGAGTATAATGCGTTAAGAGCTCGCTCAAGTACTGGGGAGCTAAGCCATTTAGTGCTTTGTAAGAAATCAGCAAGATTTTAAAATGTATACGATGTTTAATAGGGAGCCAATGCAGTGTTGCCAGAACCGGGCTAATATGGTCATACTTCCTGGTTCTAGTAAGAACTCTAGCTGCTGCGTTTTGGACAAGCTGCAGTTTATTTATTAAGCGAGCAGGGCAACCACCCAGTAGAGCATTACAATAATCTAGCCTTGAGGTCATGAACGCATGAACTAACTGTTCAGCATTTTGCATTGAAAGCATGTGCCGTAATTTAGATATATTTTTAAGATGGTAGAATGCAGTTTTACAGATGCTAGAAACGTGGCTTTCAAATGAGAGATTGGTATCAAAGAGCACACCCAGGTTCCTAACTGACGACGAGGACTTGACAGAGCAGCCATCGAGTGTTAGACAGTATTCTATGTTACTACTTGTGGAGTTTTTTTTGTCCAATGATTAAAAATTCTTTTTTTTCTGAATTAAGTTGCAGGAAATTACTAGTCATCCAATTTTTTATATCAGCTATGCATTCCGAGACGGAGTACATAGCTGATAGTAGATATCATATTTGACATACTAAACTTTTTTCAGGCCAAAGTGTACTCAATCTTGAACTTGCTATAAAGACTAATTGACTCCCTCTGATGTCTCATCAACCAGTACAGTAATCCATATTCAACATACTGAACACTTTTCAGGCCAAAGAGTTCTCGATCTTGAATTTTTCATGCTAATTGACCGTCTGATGTTACATCAGCCAGTCATTCATCCTTATTTGACCTTTTGAGCATCTTTCTGGCCACAGAGTCTTCAAACTTTATAATTTCATTCCTAATTCTAGACTCCTTCTGATGTTATATCAGTCAGATAGTAGTCCTTATTTGACCTACTGAACATCTTTCTGGGCACAGAATCTTCAAACTTTATCATCCCATTCCTACTTCTAGACTCCTTCTGATGTTATATCAGTCAGACAGTAGTAATTATTTGACCTTTGTAACATCTTTCTGGCCACAGAGTCTTCAAACTTTATCATTTCATTCATACTTCTAGACTCTTTCTGATGTTATGTCAAACAGACAGTGGTCCAATTTTGACCTATTGAACATATTTTAGGCCAAAGAGTCCTTGATCTTGAATTTTCTATACAGACCAATTGAGGTCTTCTGATGTCTCATCAACCATACGGTAGTCTATATTTTACATACTGAAAATATTTAATGCTAATTGAATCCGTCTGATGATACATCAGCCAGACATTCATTCACATTTGACATAGTGAACATATTTCAAGCCAAGGAGTTCTCAATTTTGAAACTTTCTATACAGACTAATTGACTCCCTCTGATGTCTCATCAACCAATAAAGTAGTCCATATTTAACATACTGAACACTTTCAGTATCTTTCGTTCTCGATCTTGTATTTTTCATGCTAATTGACCGTCTGATGTTACATCAGCCAGATATTCATCCTTATTTGTCCTATTGAACATGTTTCTGGCCACAGAATCTTCAAACTTTATCATTCCATTCCTACTTCTAGAATCCGTCTGATGTTATATCAGACAGACAGTAGTCCTTATTTGACCTTTTGAACATCTTTCCAAAGGATTCATTCTGATGTCTCATCAACCATATAATAGTCCATAATTGACATACTGAACACTTTTCAGACCTAAGAGTTCTCCGTCTTAAACTTTCTATACAGACTTATTGACTACTGATGTCTCATCAACAATACAGTAGTTCATTTTTGACATTTCTATATTTAACTTTCTTTACAGACTATTTGACTCCTGTTGTCTCATCAACCATAAACCATAAAGATCTCCTTAGCCTTGAAATATGTTATATCAAATATGGACTACTGTATGGTTGATAAGACATCAGAAGGATTTAATTAGGAAAGATGTTCAAAAGGTCAAATTTGGACTACTGTTTGGCTGATGTAACATCAGAAGTATGTATAGAAAATTCAAGATTGAAAACTTGGCTTGAAATATGTTCAGTATGTCAAATATGGATAAATGTCTGGGTGATGTAACATCAGACAGAGTCAATTAGTATGAAAAATTCAAGGGTCGAGAACTCCTTGGCCTGAAATATGTTCAGTAGGTCAAATATGGACTACTGTATGGTTGATGAGACATGAGAGGGAGTAAATTAATCTGTAATGAAAGTTCAAGATTTAGAACTCAGCCTGAAATATGTTCAGTATATAAAATATGGATGAATGTCGGGCTGATGTAATATCAGACGGAGTCAAATAGCATTAAAAAAAAAAAAAAAAAGACAGAGAACTATTTGGCCTGAAAAGTTTTCACTATGTCAAATATGGAATACTGTATGGTTGATGAGACATTAGAAGGAGTCCTTTAGGAAAGATGTTCAAAAGGTCAAATAAAGACTAGTGTCTGACTGCTATAGCATCAGAAGTAGTCTAGAAGTAGGAATAGAATTATAAAGTTTGAAGATTCTGTGGCCAGAAAGATATTCAGTAGATCAAATATGGACTACTGTCTGGCTGATGTAACATTAGATGGAGTCAATGATGTCAAATATGGACTACTGTATGGTTGATGAGACATCAGTAGTCAATAAGTCTGTATAGAAAGTTCAAGATCAAGAAATTTTTGGTATGAGAATTGTTCAGTATGTCAAGTAAGGATGAATGTCTGGCTGATATAACATCAGACGGAGTCAATGAGCATGAAAAAATCAAGATTGAGAACAGTGTTCAGTATGTCAAATATGGACTAATGTATGGTTGACGAGACATCAGAAGGAGTCAATTAGGAAAGATGTTCAAAAGGTCAAATAAGGACTGCTGTCTGACTGATATAACATCAGACGGAGTCTAGAAGAAGGAATGGAATGATAAAGTTTGAAGACTCTGTGGCCAGAAAGATGTTCAATAAGTCAAATAAGAATAAATGTCTGGCTGATGTAACATCAGACGGAGTCAATTAGCATGAAAAATTCAAGAGTCGAGAACTCTTTGGCCTGAAAAGTGTTCAGTATGTAAAATATGGACTACTCTATGGTTGATGAGACATCAAAGTTGTCAATAAGTCTGTATAGAAAGTTCAAGATCTAGAACTCTTTGGTCTGAAAAGTGATCAGTATTTAAAATATGGACTACCGTATGGTTGATGAGACATCAGACTGCCTCAATTAGTCTGTATAGAAAATTCAAGATCAAGGCCTCTATAGCCTGAAATATTTTCAATAGGTTAAACATGGACTACATCCTGGCTGATATTCAAGATTGAGGTCTCTTTGACCTGAAATATGTTCAGTACATAAAATATGGATGAATGTCTGGCTGTAGTAACATCAGAAGGAATCAATGAGCATGAAAAATTCAAGAGTCGAGAACTCTTTGCCCTTAAAAGTGTTCAGTATGTCAAATATGGACTACTGTATGGTTGATGAGACATCAAAGTTGTCAATAAGTCTGTATAGAAAGTTCAAGATCTAGAACTCTTTGGTCTGAAAAGTGATCAGTATTTAAAATATGGACTACCGTATGGTTGATGAGACATCAGACTGCCTCAATTAGTCTGTATAGAAAATTCAAGATCAAGGCCTCTATGGCCTGAAATATTTTCAATAGGTTAAACATGGACTACATCCTGGCTGATATTCAAGATTGAGGTCTCTTTGACCTGAAATATGTTCAGTACATAAAATATGGATGAATGTCTGGCTGATGTAACATCAGAAGCAGTCTATGAGTATGAATAGAAAGTTCAAGATCGAGGTATCTTTGACCTGTAATATGTTCAGTATGTCAAATATGGATGAATGTCTGGCTGATGTAACATTAGACGGAGTCAATGATGTCAAATATGGACTACTGTATGGTTAATGAGACATCAGAAGTAGTCAATAAGTCTGTATAGAAAGTTCAAGATCAAGAAATCTTTTGTCTGAGAATTGTTCAGTATGTCAATTATGGACTAATTTATGGTTGATGAGACATCAGAAGGAGTTAATTAGTCTGTAACGAAAGTTCAAGATTGAGAATTCCTTGGCCTGAAATATGGATGAATGTCTGGGTGATATAACATCAGACGGAGTCAATGAGCATGAAAAATTCAAGATTGAGAACTCCTTGTCCTGAAATATGTTCAGTATGTCAAATATGGATTACTGTATGGCTGACGAGACATCAGAAGGAGTCAATTAGGAAAGATGTTAAAAAGGTCAAATAAGGACTACTGTCTGACTGATATAACATCAGAAGGAGTCTAGAAGTAGGAATGGAATGATAAAGTTTGAAGACTCTGTGGCCAGAAAGATGTTCAATATGTCAAATAAGGATGAATGTCTGGCTGATGTAACATCAGACGGAGTCAATTAGCATGAAAAATTCAAGACCGAGAACTCTTTGGCCTGAAAAGTGTTCAGTATGTCAAATATGGACTACCATATGGTTGATGAGACATCAGACTGCCTCAATTAGTCTGTGTAGAAAATTCAAGATCTAGGCCTCTATGGCCAGAAATATTTTCAATAGGTTAAACATGGACTACATCCTGGCTGATATTCAAGATTGAGGTCTCTTTGACCTGAAATATGTTCAGTACATAAAATATGGATAAATGTCTGGCTGTCGTAACACCAGACGGAATCAATGAGCATGAAAAATTCAAGACCGAGAACTCTTTGGCCTGAAAAGTGTTCAGTATGTCAAATATGGACTACTGTATGGTTGATGAGACATTAGAAGTAGTCCTTTAGGAAAGATGTTCAAAAGGTCAAATAAAGACTACTGTCTGACTGCTATAGCATCAGAAGTAGTCTAGAAGTAGGAAAGGAATGATAAAGTTTGAAGATTCTGTGGCCAGAAAGATGTTCAAAAGGTCAAATAAGGACTACTGTCTGACAGAAATAACATCAGACGGAGTCTAGAAGTAGGAATGGAATGATAAAGTTTGAAGACTCTGTGGCCAGAAAGATATTCAGTAGATCAAATATGGACTACTGTATGGTTGATGAGACATCAAAGTTGTCAATAAGTCTGTATAGAAAGTTCAAGATCTAGAACTCTTTGGTCTGAAAAGTGATCAGTATTTAAAATATGGACTACTGTATGGTTGATGAGACATCAGACTGCCTCAATTAGTCTGTATAGAAAATTCAAGATCAAGGGCTCTATGGCCTGAAATATTTTCAATAGGTTAAACATGGACTACATCCTGGCTGATATTCAAGATTGAGGTCTCTTTGGCCTGAAATATGTTCAGTATGTCAAATATGGATGAATGTCTGGCTGATGTAACATTAGACGGAGTCAATGATGTCAAACATGGACTACTGTATGGTTGATGAGACATTAGAAGGAGTCCTTTAGGAAAGATGTTCAAAAGGTCAAATAAAGACTACTGTCTGACTGCTATAGCATCAGAAGTAGTCTAGAAGTAGGAATGGAATGATAAAGTTTGAAGACTCTGTGGCCAGAAAGATATTCAGTAGATCAAATATGGACTACTGTCTGGCTGATGTAACATCAGAAGCAGTCTATAAGTATGTATAGAAAGTTCAGGATCGAGGTATCTTTGACCTGAGAAATGTTCAGTATGTCAAATATGGACTACTGTATGGCTGATGTAACATCAGAAGCAGTCTATGAGTATGTATAGAAAGTTCAGGATCGAGGTATCTTTGACCTGAAATATGTTCAGTATGTCAAAAATGGACTACTGTATGGCTGATGTAACATCAGAAGCAGTCTATGAGTATGTATAGAAAGTTCAAGATCGAGTTATCTTTGACCTGAAATATGTTCAGTATGTCAAATATGGATGAATGTCTGGCTGATGTAACATTAGACGGAGTCAATGATGTAAAATATGGACTACTGTATGGTTGATGAGACATCAGAAGTAGTCAATAAGCCTGTATAGAAAGTACATAAAATATGGATGAATGCCTGGCTAACGTAACATCAGACGGAGTCAATTAGCATATAATTAGTCAAATAGCAAAAATAAAAAAGACAGAGAACTCTTTAGTCTGAAAAGTTTTCAGTATGTCAAATGTGGACTACTGTATGGTTGATGAGACATCAGATGGTCAATTAGTCTGTATAGAAAGTTCAAGATTAGGAACTCTTTGGCCTGAAAAGTGTTCAGTATGTCAAATATGGACTACCGTATGGTTGATGAGACATTAGAAGGAGTCCTTTAGGAAAGATGTTCAGTATGTCAAATATGGACTACTGTATGGTTGATGAGACATCAGAAGTAGTCCATTAGTAAAGATGTTCAAAAGGTCAAATAAGGACTTCTGTCTGACTGATATAACATCATGAATCTAGAAGTAGGAATGGACTGATAACTTTTGAAGATTTCGTGGCCAGAAAGATGTTCAAAAGGTCAAATAAGGATGAATGTCTGGCTGATGTAACATCAGACATGCTATTTTTCAATTAGCATGAAAAATTCAAGGGTCGAGAAGGGTTTTCGTCCTGGCTGATGTTCAAGATTGAGGTCTCTTTGACCTGAAATATGTTCAGTGTATAAAATATGGATGAATGTCTGGCTGATGTAATATCAGACGGAGTCAAATAGCATTAAAAAAAAAAAAGACAGAGAACCATTTGGCCTGAAAAGCTATGTCAAATATGGACTATTGTATGGTTGATGAGACATTAGAAGGAGTCCTGTCTGGCTGATGTAACAGATGGAGTCAATGATGTCAAATATGGACTACTGTATGGTTGATGAGACATCAGTAGTCAATAAGTCTGTATAGAAAGTTCAAGATCAAGAAATTTTTGGTCTGAGAATTGTTCAGTATGTCAAATAAGGATGAATGTCTGGCTGATATAACATCAGACGGAGTCAATGAGCATGAAAAATTCAAGATTGAGAACAGTGTTCAGTATGTCAATTATGGACTACTGTATGGTTGATGAGACATCAAAGTTGTCAATAAGTCTGTATTGAAAGTTCAAGATCTAGAACTCTTTGGTCTGAAAAGTGATCAGTATTTAAAATATGGACTACCGTATGGTTGATGAGACATCAGACTGCCTCAATTAGTCTGTATAGAAAATTCAAAATCAAGGCCTCTATGGTTAAACATGGACTACATCCTGGCTGATATTCAAGATTGAGGTCTCTTTGACCTGAAATATGTTCAGTACATAAAATATGGATGAATGTCTGCCTGATGTAACATCAGAAGCAGTCTATGAGTATGAATAGAAAGTTCAAGATCGAGGTATCTTTGACCTGAAATATGTTCAGTATGTCAAATATGGATGAATGTCTGACTGATGTAACATTAGACGGAGTCAATGGTGTCAAATATGGACTACTGTATGGTCGATGAGACATCAGAAGTAGTCAATAAGTCTGTATAGAAAGTTCAAGATCAAGAAATCTTTGGTCTGAGAATTGTTCAGTATGTCAATTATGGACTAATTTATGGTTGATGAGACATCAGAAGGAGTTAATTAGTCTGTAATGAAAGTTCAAGATTGAGAACTCCTTGGCCTGAAATATGGATGAATGTCTGGGTGATATAACATCAGACGGAGTCAATTAGCATGAAAAATTCAAGAGTCGAGAACTCTTTGGCCTAAAAAGAGTTCAGTATGTCAGATATGGACTACTGTATGGTTGATGAGACATCAAAGTTGTCAATAAGTCTGTATAGAAAGTTCAAGATCTAGAACTCTTTGGTCTGAAAAGTGATCAGTATTTAAAATATGGACTACCGTATGGTTGATGAGACATCAGACTGCCTCAATTAGTCTGTATAGAAAATTCAAGATCAAGGCCTCTATGGCCTGAAATATTTTCAATAGGTTAAACATGGACTACATCCTGCCTGATATTCAAGATTGAGGTCTCTTTGACCTGAAATATGTTCAGTATGTCAAATATGGATGAATGTCTGGCTGATGTAACACTAGACGGAGTCAATGATGTCAAATATGGACTACTGTATGGTTGATGAGACATTAGAAGGAGTCCTTTAGGAAAGATGTTCAAAAGGTCAAATAAAGACTACTGTCTGACTGCTATAGCATCAGAAGTAGTCTAGAAGTAGGAATGGAATGATAAAGGTTGAAGATTCTGTGGCCAGAAAGATATTCAGTAGATCAAATATGGACTACTGTATGGTTGATGAGACATCAGTAGTCAATAAGTCTGTATAGAAAGTTCAAGATCAAGAAATTTTTGGTCTGAGAATTGTTCAGTATGCCAATTATGGACTACTTTATGATTGATGAGACATCAGGAGTCAATTAGTCTGTAATGCAAGTTCAGGATTGAGAACTCTTTGGCCTGAAAAGTTTTCAGTATGTCAAATGTGGACTACTGTATGGTTGATGAGACATCAGATGGAGTCAATGAGTCTGTATAGAAAGTTCAAGATTGAGAACTCTTTGGCCTGAAAAGTGTTCAGTATGTCAAATATGGACTACCGTATGGTTGCTGAGACATTAGAAGGAGTCCTTTAGGAAAGATGTTCAGTATGTCACATATGGACTACTGTATGGTTGTTGAGACATCAGAAGGAATACATTAGGAAAGATGTTCAAAAGGTCAAATAAGGACTTCTGTCTGACTGATATAACAAATGAATCTAGAAGTAGGAATGGACTGATAACGTTTGAAGATTTTGTGGCCAGAAAGATGTTCAAAAGGTCAAATAAGGCTGAATGTCTGGCTGATGTAACATCAGACATGCTAATTTTCAATTAGCATGAAAAATTCAAGGGTCGAGAACTCTTTGGCCTGAAAAGTGTTCAGTATGTCAAATATGGACTACTCTATGGTTGATGAGACATCAAAGTTGTCAATAAGTCTGTATAGAAAGTTCAAGATCTAGAACTCTTTGGTCTGAAAAGTGATCAGTATTTAAAATATGGACTACCGTATGGTTGATGAGAGATCAGACTGCCTCAATTAGTCCGTATAGTAAATTCAAGATCGAGGCCTCTATGGCCTGAAAAATTTTCAGTAGGTTAAACATGGACTACGTCCTGACTGATATTCAAGATTGAGGTCTCTTTGACCTGAAATATGTTCAGTATATAAAATATGGATGAATGTCTGGCTGATGTAATATCAGACGGAGTCAAATAGCATTAAAAAAAAAAAAGACAGAGAACTATTTGGCCTGAAAAGTTTTCACTATGTCAAATATGGACTACTGTATGGTTGATGAGACATTAGAAGGAGTCCTTTAGGAAAGATGTTCAAAAGGTCAAATAAAGACTACTGTCTGACTGCTATAGCAATCAGTAGTCTAGAAGTAGGAATGGAATGATAAAGTTTGAAGATTCTGTGGCCAGAAAGATATTCAGTAGATCAAATATGGACTACTCTCTGGCTGATATAACATTAGATGGAGTCAATGATGTCAAATATGGACTACTGTATGGTTGATGAGACATCAGTAGTCAATAAGTCTGTATAGAAAGTTCAAGATCAAGAAATTTTTGGTCTGAGAATTGTTCAGTATGTCAAACTAAGGATGAATGTCTGGCTGATATAACATCAGACGGAGTCAATGAGCATGAAAAATTCAAGATTGAGAACAGCGTTCAGTATGTCAAATATAGACTAATGTATGGTTGATGAGACATCAGAGGGAGTAAATTAGTCTGTATAGAAAGTTCAAGATTGAGAACTTCTTGGCTTGAAATATGTTCAGTATGTCAATTATGGACTACTGTATGGCTGACGAGACATCAGAAGGAGTCAATCAGGAAAGATGTTCAAAAGGTCAAATAAGGACTACTGTCTGAATGATATAACATCAGACAGAAGAAGGAATGGAATGATAAAGTTTGAAGACTCTGTGGCCAGAAAGATGTTCAATAAGTCAAATAAGAATGAATGTCTGGCTGATGTAACATCAGACGGAGTCAATTAGCATGAAAAATTCAAGAGTCGAGAACTCTTTGGCCTGAAAAGTGTTCAGTATGTCAAATATGGACTACTGTATGGTTGATGAGACATCAAAGTTGTCAATAAGTCTGTATAGAAAGTTCAAGATCTAGAACTCTTTGGTCTGAAAAGTGATCAGTATTTAAAATATGGACTACCGTATGGTTGATGAGACATCAGACTGCCTCAATTAGTTGTCAATAAGTCTGTATAGAAAATTCAAGATCAAGGCCTCTATGGCCTGAAATATTTTCAATAGGTTAAACATGGACTACATCCTGGCTGATATTCAAGATTGAGGTCTCTTTGACCTGAAATATGTTCAGTACATAAAATATGGATGAATGTCTGGCTGATGTAACATCAGAAGCAGTCTATGAGTATGAATAGAAAGTTCAAGATCGAGGTATCTTTGACCTGAAACATGTTCAGTATGTCAAATATGGATGAATGTCTGGCTGATGTAGTATTAGACGGAGTCAATGATGTCAAATATGGACTACTGTATGGTTGATGAGACATCAGAAGTAGTCAATAAGTCTGTAATGAAAGTTCAAGATTGAGAACTCCTTGGCCTGAAATATGGACGAATGTCTGGGTGATATAACATCAGACGGAGTCAATGAGCATGAAAAATTCAAGATTGAGAACTCGTCCTGAAATATGTTCAGTATGTCAAATATGGACTACTGTATGGCTGACGAGACATCAGAAGGAATCAATTAGGAAAGATGTTAAAAAGGTCAAATAAGGACTACTGTCTGGCTGATATAACATCAGAAGGAGTCTAGAAGTAGGAATGGAATGATAAAGTTTGAAGACTCTGTGGCCAGAAAGATGTTCAATATGTCAAATAAGGATGAATGTCTGGCTGATGTAACATCAGACGGAGTCAATTAGCATGAAAAAGTCAAGACCGAGAACTCTTTGGCCTGAAAACTGTTCAGTATGTCAAATATGGACTACCATATGGTTGATGAGACATCAGACTGCCTAAATTAGTCTGTATAGAAAATTCAAGATCGAGGCCTCTATGGCCTAAAATATTTGCAATAGGTTAAACATGGACTACATCCTGGCTGATGTTCAAGATTGAGGTCTCTTTGACCTGAAATATGTTTAGTACATAAAATATGGATGAATGTCTGGCTGTCGTAACATCAGACGGAATCAATGAGCATGAAAAATTCAAGACCGAGAACTCTTTGGCCTGAAAAGTGTTCAGTATGTCAAATATGGACTACTGTATGGTTGATGAGACATCAGAGGGAGTCAATTAGTCTGTATAGAAAGTTCAAGATTTAGAACACTGGCCTGAAAAAAGTTTGTCAAATATGGACTACAGGATGGTTGATGAGACATCAGAAGGAGTCAATAAGTCTGTATAGAAAGTTCAAGATCGAGAACTTTTTGGTCTGAAAAGTGTTCAGTATATAAAATATGGACTACTCTATGGTTCATGAGACATCAGAAGGCCTCAATTATTTTGTATAGAAAATTCAAGATCAAGGCCTGTTTATACTGAAATATGTTCAATATTTTAAACATGGACTACGTCCTGGCTGTAGAAAGAAAGATGTTCAATAGGCCAAAATGAACTACTGTCTGGCTGATGTAACATCAGCTAGAGTCAATGAGCAAAAAAATTCTAGATCGAGAACTCTTTGGCCTGAAAATTGTTCATTATATCAAATATGGACTTCTGTATGGTTGATGAGACATTAAAAAGAGACAAGTAGGCTGTATAGAAAGTCAAGATTGAGATCTCTCTGTTCTTTTGGCCAGAAAGATGTTCAATAGGTCTAATGTGGACAATAAAAAAGTAAATAAGTTTATAATATGCAGTGCAAACCGCACAAATGTGATGTTTAGCAGGGGAATAAGATAATTCTTGTATGCAGTGCTATGTGGTATGTTATCTTTTACACAGTAATGAGTTAGATTATGAACATAATCATTCATGCAATGTAATAAGTTAGTTCTTATATGCAATGCAATGTAAGGGATTAAGTTAGCTCTTTATGCAATGCAACATAATAACGTTCGTGTATAAGTTCATTCTTGTAAGCATTGAATTGCAACAGAACATGTTATGTGTTAAGTGGTGTATACAATGAAACAGTGTATAGCTTATCTTATTCTTCACTGCACAACAGAATAAGTTAGTTATTGCATGCAATGCAATAAAAAGTTCATTGACATGTTATTCTTCAAAGCAAGTCTAATAATGTAAAAGTATATAAAGACAAGTGCTTTTTTATTGCGCACAAGAATATGTGCATTTGAAAAGATAAATGCGTTTGCAATGCAATATATACAATGCAATACAAAATCACATACTTTATGTTATATATTTTCAATGCATAACGAAATGAGTTAGTTCTTGATAAGAGAAGTGCAGTGCAACAGATGTTATGTTATCTTCTCAACGGATCGAGTTAGTTCTTGTATGCAATGTAAAATCACGTTGCGTGTTTTCTTTCGAAGCATAACGGAATAAGTTAGATCTTGTATGCAATCTAATGAAACAGAGCATATATTTTGTTTTATTCTTAACTGCACAACAAAACAAGTTAGATCTTGTATAGAATGCAATGCAAGAGCACAGATGTGTTATTCTGAAATGTAAAATAAAATAGGTTATTATTGAATGCAACGCAATGCAACAATCACTTCAATGCATAATGGCATAAGTTAGTTCTTGTATTCAACGGATCAAGTTAGATCTTGCTGTAAGGCAATGCAACAACAGTATGTTGTGTGTTAAAAGGTGTATACAATACAATGAAACTTTAGCTTGTTAAAGTTTTGTTATTCATCACTGCACAACAGAATAAGTTAGTTATTGCATGTGAAGTATTCATTCACAAGTTATTCTTCAGTGCAAGTCAATAATTATATAATATAAATGTATAAATTGCATTGCATACAAAAACTCGTTCTGCATTGAAGAGCTAAGTGCTTTGCATTGTATACAAGACAAAGATGATGCGCATTGGAGAGATAAATACTTTTGCATAGCATACAAGAACACGTTGTGCATTGAAGAGCTAAGTGCTTTGCATTGTATACAAGACAAAGATGATGCGCATTGGAGAGATAAATACTTTTGCATAGCATACAAGAACACGTTGTGCATTGAAGAGATAAGTGTTTTTGCATTGCATTGCATACAATATCTCCTTGTGCACTGAAGAGATAATTGCATTTACATTGCAATGCATACAAGAAACTCGTTGTGCATTGAAGAGACAAGTGCTTTTGCATTGCATTGCATACAAGAACTCATGTATTGAGGAGATATGTGAGTTTGCATTTAATACAAGAACATACCGTGCATTGAAGAGATAAATGCTTTTGCATTGCATTGCGTACAATATCTCCTTGTGCACTGAAGAGATAATTGCTTTTACACTGCAATGCATACAAGAACTAGTGCATTGAAGAGATAATTGCTTTTGCTTTGCATTGCTTACAAGAACTCGTGCATTGAGAGATAAGTATTCTTACATTGCATACAAGAAGTCATTGTGCATTGAAGAGATAAGTGCTTTTGCATTGCATTGCGTACAATATCTCCTTGTGCACTGAAGAGATAATTGCTTTTACATTTCAGTGCATACAAGAACACGTTGTGCACTGAAGAAAGTGCTTTTGCATTGCAATACATACACGTGCATTGGAAAAGATAAGTGTAACTGCATTGCATAGAAAGAACTCGTAGTGAATTGAAGACAATCGCTTTTGCATTGATTGCATGCAAGAACACGTTGTGCATTGAAGAGATAAGTGCTTTTGCATAGCTTACAAGAAATCTTAGTGCACTGAAGAGATAATTACGTTTGCGTTGCATTGCATACACGTGTATTGGAAAAGATATGTGCGTTTGCATTGCAAACAAAAGCTCGCTGTTGCATTGAGAGATAAGTGCATTTGCATTGCAATGCATACAAGAACTTGTGTATTAAAGAGATAAGTGCGTTTGCATTGCATACAGGAAGTCGTATATTGAAGAGATAAGTGATTTTGCGTTGCATACAAGAACACGTGCATTTGAAAAGATAAGTGCTTTTGCATTGCATACAAGAACACGTTGTGCATTGAAGAGATAAGTGCGTTTTGCATTGCAATGCATAAACGTGCATTGGAAAAGATACGTGCGTTTGCATTGAATACAAGAACTTGTTGTGCATTGATGACATTAGTGTTTTTCCATTGCATACAAGATCTTGTTGTGCATTGAATAGAAAAGTGCTTTTTCATTGCATAAAAAACACGTGCATTTGAAAAGATAAGTGCGAATGCCATTGCATACAAGAACTCGTGCTTTGGAAGAAATAGGTATTTTTGCATTGCATACAAGAACTTTGTGCGTTGAACAATAAGTGCGTTTTCATTGAATACAAGAACAGATCGTTGTGCGTTGAAGAGATAATTGCTTTTGCTTTGCATTGCTTACAAGAAAGTGTGCATTGAGAGATAGTATTCTTGCATTGCATACAAGTTGTTGTGCATTGAAGAGATAAGTGTTTTGCTTTGCATTGCATACAATATCTCCTTTTGCACTGAAGAGATAATTGCTTTTACATTGCAATGCATACAAGATCACGTTGTGCATTGAAGAGATAATTGCTTTTGCATCGCTTACAAGAACTTGTTGTGCATTGAAGAGATAATTGCTTTAGCATTGCATACAGGAAGTCGTATATTGAAGAGATAAGTGATTTGGCGTTGCATACAAGAACACGTGCATTTGAAAAGATAAGTGCGTCTGCATTGCATACAAGAACTCATGCATTGAAGAGATAAGTATTCTTGCATCGCATCCAAGAACTCGTTGTGCATTGAAGAGTTAAGTACTTTTGCATTGCAATGCATACAATAACTCGTAGTGCATTGAAGACATAATGCATAAGAGATTTCCATTACATACAAGATTTTCCATTGCATACAAGAACTTGTTGTGCATTGAAGAGATAAGTGCTTTTGCTTTGCACTGCATACAAGAAGTCGTTGTGCATTGAAGAGATAAGTATTCTTTCATTGCATACAAGAAGTCGTTGTGCATTGAAGAGATAAATGCTTTTACATTGCAATGCATACAAGAACTCGTAGTGCATTGAAGACATAATTGCTTTTGCATTGATTACACACAAGAACACGTTATGCATTGAAGAGATAAGTGCGTTTGCATTGCAATGCATACAAGAACTTTTTGTGCATTGAAGACATTAATGCTTTCCAAGTGCTCTTTTGCATTGCTTACAAGAAATCTTAGTGCATTGAAGAGATATTGTTTTTGATTGCATTGCATATGCACGTGTATTGGAAATGATTTGTACATTTGCATTGCATACAAGAAATCGTTGTGTATTGAACTGATAAGTGCTTTTGCATAGTTACAAGAAAGATAGTTGTGCATTGAATAGAAAATTGCTTTTTCATTGCATTGCGTACAATATCTCCTTGTGCAATGAAGAGATAATTTCTTTTACATTGCAATGCATACAAGAACTCGTAGTGCATTGAAGACATAACTGCTTTTGCATTGATTGCATACAAGAACACGTTGTGCATTTAAGAGATAAGTGCTTTTGCATAGCTTACAATAAATCTTGGTGCATTGAAGAGATAATTACGTTTGCGTTGCATTGCATACACGTGCATTGGAAAAGATAAGTGTGTTTGCATTGCAAACAAAAACTCGTTATGCATTGAAGAGATAAATGCGTTTGCATTGCAATGCATACAAGAACTTGTGTATTAAAGAGATAAGTGCGTTTGCATTGCAATGCATAAAAGATTTCCATTGCATACAAGATTTTCCATTGCATACAAGAACACATTGTGCATTGAAGAGATAATTGCTTTTGCTTTCCATTGCTTACAAGATCACTTTGTGCATTGAAGAGATAAGTGCGTTTGCATTGCAATGCAAAAGCTCTTATCTCTTTAATGCACAACAAGATTTTGTATGCATTGCAATGCATAAAAGATTTCCATTGCATACAAGATTTTCCACTGCATGTGCATTAGCATTGCGTACAAAAAGATGTTTTGAATTGAATAGACAAGTGATTTTTCATTGCATACAAGAACACGTGCATTTGAAAAGATAAGTGCGTTTGCATTGCATACAAGAACTCGTGCATTGGAAGGAGATGTGTTTTTGCATTGCATACAAGAATTCGTGCATTAAAGAATAAGTGCGTTTTCATTGAACACAAGAACAAATCGTTGTGCATTGAGAGATAAGTGCTTTTGCATTGTATACAAGAACTCGTTGTGCATTGCAGAGATAATTGCTTTTGCTTTCCTATGCTTACAAGAACTCGTGCATTGAGAGACAAGTATTCTTGCATTGCAAAAAAGAAGTCGTTGTGCATTGAAGAGAGAAGTGCTTTTGCATTGCAATGCATACAAGATCTTGTTGTGCACTGAAGAGATAATTGCTTTTACATTGCAATACATACAAGAACACGTTGTGCATTTGAAAAGAGAAGTGCTTTTACATTGCAATGCATACAAGAATACGTTGTGCATTGAAGAGATAAGTTATTTTGCATTGCAATGCATACAAGATCTTGTTGTGCATTGAAGAGATAAGTATTCTTGCATTCCAAAAAAGAAGTCTGTGCATTGGAGAGAAGTGCGTTTGCAATGCATAAAAGATTTCCATTGCATTCAAGAATTTCCATTGCATACAAGAACATATTTTGCATTGAAGAGATAAGTGCGTTTGCATTGCATACAAGAACATGCGCGTTTGAAAAGATGAGTTCGTTTTCATTGAATCCAAGAACAGCGCGTTGTGCATTGAAGAGATAAGTGCTTTTGCATTGTATACAAAAACAGATCGTTGTGCATTGAGACTAACTGACTCCTGATGTCTCATCAACCATACAGTAGTCCATATTTGACATACTGAACTCTCAGGCCAAAGAGTTCTCGATCTTGAATTTTTCATGCTAATTGACCGTCTGAACATATTTCTGGCCACAGAATCTTCAAACTTTATCATTCCATTCCTACTTCTAGACTACTTATGATGTTATATCAGTCAGACCTAGTCCTTGTTTGACCTTTTGAACACCTTTCCTAAATGACTCCTTCTGATGTCTCATCAACCATACAGTAGTCCATATTTGACATGCTGAATATATTTCAAGCCAAGGAGTTCTCAATCCTGATCTTTAATTACAGACTAATTGACGCATTCTCATGTCTCATCAACCATACAGTAGTCCATATTTGACATACTGAACACTTTTCAGGCCAAAGAGTTCTCGGTCTTGAATTTTTAATGCTGACTCCGTCTGATGTTACATCAGCCAGACATTCATCTTTATTTGACCTGTTGAACAGCTTTCTGGCCACAGAGTCTTCAAACTTTATCATTCCACTCCTACTTCTAGACTCCTTCTGATGTTATATCAGTCAGCCAGTAGACCTTATGACATTTTGAACATCTTTCTGGCCATAGACTCTTCAAACTTTATCATTCCATTCCTGCTTATAGATTCCTTCTGATGTTATATCAGTCAGGATGTAGTCCATGTTTGACTTTTTGAACATCTTTCCTAATTGACTCCTTTTGATGTTTCATCAACAATACAGTACACACACTGAACTTTTTTCAATCCAAAGAGTTCTCAATCTTGAATTATTCATGCTCATTAACTCCGTCTGATGTTATATCAGCCAGACATTCATCCATATTTGACATACTGAACATATTTCAGGCCAAGGAGTTCTCAGTCTTGAACTTTCTATACAGACTATTTGACTCCTGATGTCTCATCAACCATACAGTAGTCCATATTTGACATATTGAACACTTTTCAGGCCAAAGAGATCTCGATCTTGAATTTTTCATGCTAATTGACTACGTCTGATGTTACATCAGCCAGACATTCATCCATATTTGGCATACTGAACATATTTCAGGCCAAGCAGTTCTCAATCTTGAACATTCTATACAGACTAAATGACTCCTTCTGATGTCTCATCAACCATACAGTAGTCCATAATTGACATACTGAACAATTATCAGACCAAAGATTTCTTGATCTTGAACTTTCTATACAGACTTATTGACTACTTCTGATGTCTCCTCAACCATACACTAGTCAATATTTTACATTATTGACTCCGTCTAACGTTACATAAGCCAGCAATTCATCCATATTTGACATACTGAACACTTTTAAGGCCAAAGAGTTCTCGGTCTTGAATTTTTCATGCTAACTGACTACGTCTGATGTTACATCAGCCAGACATATTCCTTATCCTTATTTGACATATTTAACATCTTTCTGGCCACAGAGTCTTCAAACATTATCATTCCATTCCTACTTCTAGACTCCTTCTGCTATTATATCAGTCAGAAAGTAGTCCTTATTTGACCTTTTGAACATCTTTCTGGCCAAAGAGTCTTCAAACATTATCATTCCATTCCTACTTCTACACTCCTTCTGATGTTATATCAGTCAGACAGTAGTCCTTATTTGACATATTGAACATTTTTCCTAATTGACTCCTTCTGATGTCTCGTCGGCCATACAGTAGTCCATATTTGACATACTGAACACTGTTCAATCCAAACAGTTCTCAATCTTGAATTTTTCATGCTCATTGACTCCGTCTGATGTTATATCAGACAAGACATTCATCCTTATTTGACATACTGAACAAATTTTAAGCCAAGAAGTTCTCAATCTTGAACTTTCATTACAGACTTATTGACTCCGTCTGATGTCTCATCAACCATACAGTAGTCCATATTTGACTTACTGAACATTTTTTAGGCCAAGGAGTTCTCAATCTTGAACTTTCTATACATACTCATAGACTGCTTCTGATGTTATATCAGTCAGATAGTAGTCTCTATTTGAGCTTTTGAACATCTTTCCTAAAGGACTCCTTCTAATGTCTCATCAACCATACAGTAGTCCATATTTGACATACTGAAAACTTTTCAGGCCAAAGAGTTTTCGGTCTTTTTTTTTTTGGCTAATTGACTAATTATATGCTAATTGACTCTGTATGATGTTACATCAGCCAGGCATTCATCCATATTTTATGTACTGAACATATTTCAGGTCAAAGAGATCTTAATCTTGAATATCAGCCACGTGTAGTCCATGTTTATCCTATTGAAAATATTTCAGGCCATAGAGGCCTCGATCTTGAATTTTCTATACAGACTAATTGAGGCAGTCTGATGTCTCATCAACCATACGGTAGTCCATATTTTACATACTGATCACTTTTCAGACCAAAGAGTTCTAGATCTTGAACTTTCTATACAGACTTATTGACAACTTTGATGTTCTCAATCTTCAATTTTTCATGCTCATTGAGTCCGTCTGATGTTATATCAGCCAGACATTCATCCATATTTGACATACTGAACATATTTCAGGCTGAGTTCTAAATCTTGAACTTTCATTACAGATTAATTTACTCCCTCTCATATCTCATCAACCATACAGTAGTCCATATTTGATCTACTGAACATCTTTCTGGCCACAGAGTCTTCAAACTTTATCATTCCATTCCTACTTCTAGACTCCGTCTGATGTTATATCAGTCAGACAGTAGTCCTTATTTGACCTTTTGAACATATTTCCTAAAGTACTCCTAATTTCTCATCAACCATACAGTAGTCCACATTTGACATACTGAATATATTTCAAGCTGAGTTCTCAATCTTGAATTTTCTATTCAGACTTATTGACTCCCTCTGATGTCTCATCAACCACACAGTCGTCCACATTTGACATACTGAATATATTTCAAGCTAAGGAGTTCTCAATCTTGAACTTTCATTACAGACTAATTGATTCCTTCTGATGTCTCATCAACCATAAAGTAGTCCATAATTGACATACTGAACAATTATCAGACCTAAAGAGTTCTAGATCTTGAACTTTTTATACAGACTTATTGGCAACGTTGATGTTCTCAATCTTCAATTTTTCATGCTCATTTACTCCGTCTGATGTTATATCAGCCAGACATTCATCCATATTTGACACTGAACATATTTCAGGCTAAGGAGTTCTAAATCTTGAACTTTCATTACAGATTAATTTACTCCCTCTCATGTCTCATCAACCATACAGTAGTCCATATTTGACCTACTGAACATATTTCAGGCCAAGGAGTTCTCGACCCTTGAATTTTTCATGCTCATTGACTGATGTTATATCACCCAGACATTCATCCTTATTTGACAAATTCAACATCTTTCTGGTCACAGAGTCTTCAAACTTTATCATTCCATTCCTACTTCTAGACTCCTTCTGATGTTATATCAGTCAGACAGTAGTCCTTATTTGACCTTTGGAACATCTTTCCTAATTGACTCCTTCTGATGTCTCGTCAGCCATACAGTAGTCCATATTTGACATACTGAAGACTGTTCAATCCAAACAGTTCTCAATCTTGAACTTTTAATGCTTATTGACTCCGTCTGATGTTACATCAACCAGACATTCATCTTTATTTGACATATTCAACATCTTTCTGGCCACAGAGTCTTCAAACTTTATCATTCCATTCCTACTTCTAGACTCCTTCTGATGTTACATCAGCCAGACAGTAGTCCATATTTGATCTACTGAATATCTTTCTGGCCACAGAGTCTTCAAACTTTATCATTCCATTCCTACTTCTAGAGTCTGTCTGATGCTATAGCAGTCAGACAGTAGTCTATTTATTTGACCTTTTTGAACATCTTTCCTAAAGGACTCCTTCTAATGTCTCATCAACCATACAGTAGTCCATATTTGACATACTGAACACTATTCAGGCCAAAGAGTTCTCGGTCTTGAATTTTTCATGCTCATTGACTCCGTCTGATGTTACGTCAGCCAGACATTCATCCATATTTTATGTACTGAACATATTTCAGGCCAAGGAGTTCTCAATCTTGAACTTTCATTACAGACTAATTGACTCCTGATGTCTCATCAACCATAAAGTAGTCCATAGTTGACATACTGAACAATTATCAGACCAAAGATTTCTTGATCTTGAACTTTCTATACAGACTTATTGACTACTTCTGATGTCTCCTCAACCATACACTAGTCAATTTTTACATCATTGACTCCGTCTAATGTTACATCAGCCAGAAATTCATCCATAATTGACATACAACATATTTCAGGTTCAAAGATACCTCGATCTTGAACTTTCTATACATACTCATAGACTGCTTCTGATGTTATATCAGTCAGATAGTAGTCTCTATTTGACCTTTTGAACATCTTTCCTAAAGGACTCCTAATGTCTCATCAACCATACAGTAGTCAATATTTGACATACTGAAAATTTTTCAGGCCAAAGAGTTTTCGGTCTTTTTTTTTTCTAATTGAATAATTATATGCTAATTGACTCCGTCTGATGTTACGTCAGCCAGGCATTCATCCATATTTTATGTACTGAACATATTTCACGTCAAAGAGACCTTAATCTTGAATATCAGCCCCGTGTAGTCCATGTTTAACCTATTGAAAATATTTCAGGCCATAGAGGCCTCGATCTTGAATTTTCTATACGAACTAATTGAGGCAGTCTGATGTCTCATCAACCATACGGTAGTCCATATTTTACATACTGATCACTTTTCAGACCAAAGAGTTCTAGATCTTGAACTTTCTATACAGACTTATTGACAACTTTGATGTTCTCAATCTTCAATTTTTCATGCTCATTGAGTCCGTCTGATGTTATATCAGCCAGACATTCATCCATATTTGACATACTGAACATATTTCAGGCTGAGTTCTAAATCTTGAACTTTCATTACAGATTAATTTACTCCCTCTCATATCTCATCAACCATACAGTAGTCCATATTTGATCTACTGAACATCTTTCTGGCCACAGAGTCTTCAAACTTTATCATTCCATTCCTACTTCTAGACTCCGTCTGATGTTATATCAGTCAGACAGTAGTCCTTATTTGACATATTTCCTAAAGTACTCCTAATTTCTCATCAAATGTAGTCTACATTTGACATACTGAATATATTTCAAGCTAAGGAGTTCTCAATCTTGAATTTTCTATTCAGACTTATTGACTCCCTCTGATGTCTCATCAACCACACAGTCGTCCATATTGGACATAGTGAACATATTTCAGGCCAAGGAGTTCTCAATCTTGAACTTTCATTACAGACTAATTGATTCCTTCTGATGTCTCATCAACCATAAAGTAGTCCATAATTGACATACTGAACAATTATCAGACCTAAAGATTTCTTGATCTTGAACTTTCTATACAGACTTATTGACTACTTCTGATGTCTCATCAACCATACAGTAGTACATATTTTACATCATTGACTCCGTCTAATGTTACATCAGCCAGACATTCATCCATATTTGACATACTGAACATATTTCAGGTCAAAGATACATCGATCTAGAACTTTCTATACATATAGACTGCTTCTGATGTTACATCAGCCATACAGTAGTCCATATTTGACATACTGAACATATTTCAGGTCAAAGATACCTCGATACTGAACTTTCTATACATACTCATAGACTGCTTCTTGTTACATCAGCCAGACAGCAGTCCATATTTGATCTACTGAATATCTTTCTGGCCACAGAGTATTCAAACTTTATCATTCCATTCCTACTTCTAGACTCCGTCTGATGTTATATCTGTCAGACAGTAGTCCATATTTGATCTACTGAATATCTTTCTGGCCACAGAGTCTTCAAACTTTATCATTCCATTCCTACTTCTAGACTCCGTCTGATGTTATATCTGTCAGACAGTAGTCTTTATTTGACATTTTGAACATCTTTCCTAAAGGACTACTTCTAATGTCTCATCAACCATACAGTAGTCCATATTTGACATACTGAACACTTTTCAGGCCAAAGAGTTCTTGGTCTTGAATTTTTCATGCTCATTGACTCTGTCAATCCATATTTTATGTACTGAACATATTTCAGGTCAAAGATACCTCGTTCTTTAATTTCTATACATACTCATAGACTGCTTCTGATGTTACATCAGCCAGACAGTAGTCCATATTTGATCTACTGAACATCTTTCTGGCCACAAAGTCTTCAAACTTTATAATTCCATTCCTACTTCTAGACTCCGTCTGATGTTATATCAGTCAGACAGTAGTCCTTATTTGACCTTTTGAACATCTTTCTGGCCACAGAATCTTCAAACTTTATCATTCCTTTCCTACTTCTAGACTACTTCTGATGTCTCATCAGCCATACAGTAGTCCATAATTGACATACTGAACATATTTCAAGCCAAGTTCTCAATCTTGAACTTTCTATACAGACTAATTTACTCCCTCTGATGTCTCATCAACCATACATTAGTCCATATTTGACATATTGAACACTGTTCTCAATCTTGAATTTTTCATGCTCATTGACTCCGTCAGATGTTATATCAGCCAGACATTCATCCTTATTTGACATACTGAACAAATTTCAGGCCAAGAAGTTCTCAATCTTAAACTTTCATTACAGACTAATTGACTCCGTCTGATGTCTCATCAACCATACAGTAGTCCATATTTGACATACTGAACATTTTTCAGGCCAAGGAGTTCTCAATCTTAAACTTTCATTACAGACTAATTGACTCCGTCTGATGTCTCATCAACCATACAGTAGTCCATATTTGACATACTGAACATATTTCAGGCCAATGAGTTCTCAATCTTGAACTTTCTATACAGACTAATTGACTCCCTCTGATGTCTCATCAACCATACAGTAGTCCATATTTGACATACTGAAAACTTTTTAGGCCAAAGAGTTCTCAGTCTTTTTTTTTTTGCTAATTGACTAATTATATGCTAATTGACCGTCTGATCAGCCAGGCATTCATCCATATTTTATGTACTGAACATATTTCTGGTCAAAGAGACCTTAATCTTGAATATCAGCCCCGTGTAGTCCATGTTTAAGCTATTGAAAATATTTCAGGCCATAGAGGCCTCGATCTTGAATTTTCTATACAGACTAATTGAGGCAGTCTGATCTCTCATCAACCATACGGTAGTCCATATTTTACATTCTGATCACTTTTCAGACCAAAGAGTTCTAGATCATGAACTTTCTATAGACTTATTGACAACTTTGATGTTCTCAGTCTTCAATTTTTCATGCTCATTGACTCCGTCTGATGTTATATCAGCCAGACATTCATCCATATTTGACGTACTGAACATATTTCAGGCTGAGTTCTAAATCTTGAACTTTCATTACAGATTAATGTACTCCCTCTCATGTCTCATCAACCATACGGTAGTCCACATTTTACATTCTGATCCCTTTTCAGACCAAAGAGTTCTAGATCTTGAACTTTCTATACAGACTTATTGACAACTTTGATGTTCTTCAATTTATCATGCTCATTGACTCCATCTGATGTTACATCAGCCAGACATTCATTCTTATTTGACCTATTGAACATCTTTCTGGCCACAGAGTCTTCAAACTTTATCATTCCATTCCTTCTTCTAGACTCCTTCTGATGTTATATCAGTCAAGCAGTAGTCCTTATTTGATCTTTTGAACATCTTTCCTAATTGACTCCTTCTGATGTCTCATCAACCATACAGAAGTCCATATTTGACATACTGAACATATTTCAGGCCAATGAGTTCTCAGTCTTGAATTTTCTATACATACTCATAGACTGCTTCTGATGTTACGTCAGCCAGACAGTAGTCCATATTTGATCTACTGAACATCTTTCTGGCCACAGAGTCTTCAAACTTTATCATTCCATTCCTACTTCTAGACTCCGTCTGATGTTATATCCGTCTAGATATTTCCTTAAGTACTCCTAATTTCTCATCAACCATACAGTAGTCCATATTTGACATACTTAACATATTTCAAGCCAAGGAGTTCTCAATCTTGAACTTTCTACTCACTTATTGACTCCCTCTGATGTCTCATCAACCACACAGTAGTCTATATTTGACATACTAAACATATTTCAAGCCAAGAAGTTTTCAATCTTTAATTTTCTATACATACTTCTGATGTTACATCAGCCAGACAGAAGTCCAAATTTGACCTTTTGAACATCTTTCCTAATTAAATCCTTCTGATGTCTTATCAGCCATACAGTAGTCCATATTTGACATACTTAACATATTTCAGGCTAAGGAGATCTTTATGGTTTATGGTTGATGAGACAACAGGAGTCAAATAGTCTGTAAAGAAAGTTAAATATAGAAATGTCAAAAATGGACTACTGTAACATCAGAAGGAGTCTAGAAGTAGGAATGGAATGATAAAGTTTGAAGACTCTGTGGCCAGAAAGATGTTCAATAGGTCAAATAAAGATGAATGTCTGGCTGATGTAATATCAGACGGAGTCAGCATGAAAAATTCAAGATCGAGAACTCGGCCTGAAAAGTGTTTAGTATGTCAAACATGGAATACTGTATGATTGATGAGACATCAGAATGAATCCTTTGGAAAGATGTTCAAAATGTCAAATGACTACTGTCTGTCTGTTCTAACATCAGAAGGATTCTAGAAGTAGGAATGGAATGATAAAGTTTGAAGATTCTGTAGCCAGAAAAATGTTCAAAAGTTCAAATAAGGACTACTGTCTGACTGATATAACAGAAGCAGTCTATGAGAATGTATAGAAAGTTCAAGATTGAGGTCTCTTTGACCTGAAATATGTTCAGTACGTCAAATATGGATGAATGTTTGTCTGACATAACATCAGATGGAGTCAATGAGCATGAAAAATTCAAGATTGTGAGCTTTGTAGCCTGAAAAAAGTTCAGTATGTCAACTATGGACTACTGTATGGTTGATGAGACATAAGTAGTCAATAAGTCTGTATAGAAAGTTCAAGACTGAGAACTCTTTGGTCTGAAAAGTGTTCAGTATGTCAATTATGGACTACTGTATGGTTGATGAGACATCAGAATGAATCCTTTGGAAAGACGTTCAAAAGGTCAAATAAGGATGAATATCTGGCTGATGTAACATCAGACGGTCAATTAGCATGAAAGATACAAGATCGAGAACTGAAAAGTGTTCAGTATGTTAAATATGGACTACTGTATTGGTTAATGAGACATCAGAGGGAGTCAATTAGTCTGTATAGAAAGATTCAAAATTGAGAACTTGGCTTGAAATATGTTCACTACGTCAAATATGGATGAATGTCTGGCTGATGTATCATCAGACGGAGTCAATTAGCATTAAATATTTTCAGTATGTAAAATATAGACTACCGTATGGTTGATGAGACATCAGAAGACCTCAATTGGTCTGTACAGAAAATTCAAGATCAAGAACTCTTTGGCCTAAAATATGTTCAGTAGGTCAAAATTGGACCAATATCTGTTTGACATAACATCAGAAGGAGTCTAGAATTAGGAATGGAATGATAAAGTTTGAAGACTCTGTGGCCAGAAAGATGCTCAAAAGGTCAAATAAGGATGAATGATAGCTGATGTAACATCAGACGGTCAATTAGCATGAAAAATTCAAGATCGAGAACTCTTTGGCCTGAAAAGTGTTCAGTATGTTAAATATGGACTACTGTATTGGTTGATGAGACATCAGAGGGAGTCAATTAGTCTGTATAGAAAGTTCAAGATTGAGTACACTTTGGCCTGAAAAAAGTTTATGTCAAATATGGACTACTGTAAGGGTGATGAGACATCAGAGGGTGTCAATTAGTCTGTATAGAATGATGAAGTAATAGAAAGTAGAAAGTTCAAGATTGAGAACTCCTTGGCTTGAAATATGTTCAGTATGTCAAATATGGACTTCCGTATGGTTGATGAGACATCAGAAGGAGTCAATTAGGAAAGATGTTCAAAAGGTCAAATAAGGACTACTGTCTGGCTGATGTAACATCAGAAGCAGTCTATGAGTATGTATAGAAAGTTCAAGATCGCGGTCTCTTTGACCTGAAATATGTTCAGTACGTCAAATATGGATGAATGTCTGGCTGATATAACATCAGATGGAGTCAAAGAGCATGAAAAATTCAAGATTGTGAACTCTGTGGCCAGAATAAATTCAGTATGTCAAATATGGACTACTGTATGGTTGATGAGACATCAGCGGGAGTCAATTAGTCCACAGAGAAAGTTCAATATTGAGAACCCCTTTGCTTGAAATATGTTCAGTATGTCAAATATGGATTAATGTCTGGTGATGTAACATTAGACGGAGTCAATGATGTCAATTATGGACTACTGTATGGTTGATGAGACATCAGAAGGCCTCAATTGGTCTGTATAGAAAGTTCAAGATTGAGAACTCCTTGGCTTGAGATATATTCAGTACGTCAAACATGGACTGCTGTATGGTTGATGAGACATCAGAATGAATCCTTTGGAAAGACGTTCAAAAGGTCAAATAAGGACTACTGTCTGTCTGATATAACATCAGAAGTATTCTAGAAGTAGGAATGGAATGATAAAGTTTGAAGATTCTGTGCCCAGAAAGATGTTCAATAGGTCAAATAAGGATGAATATCTGGCTGATGTTACATCAAACGGTCAATTAGCATGAAAAAATAAAGATCGAGAACTCCTTGGCCTGAAATATGTTCAGTATGTCAAATATGGACTACTGTCTGGCTGGTGTAACATCAGAAGCAGTTTATGAAGTATGTATAGGAAGTTCGAGATCGAGGTATCTTTGACCTGAAATATGTTCAGTACGTCAAATATGGATGAATGTCTGGCTGATATAACATCAGACGGAGTAAAAGAGCATGAAAAATTCAAGATTGAGAACTCTGTGGCCAGAATAAACTCAGCATGTCAAATATGGACTACTGTATGGTTGATGAAACATCAGAAGGAGTCAATTAGGAAAGATGTTCAAAAGGTCAAACATGGACTACATCCTGGCTGATATAACATCAGAAGACTATATAAGCAGGAATGGAATGATAATGTTTGAAGAGTCTATGGCCAGAAAGATGTTCAAAAGGTCATAAGGACTACTGGCTGATTGATATAACATCAGAAAGAGTCTAGAAGTAGGTGGAATAAAGTTTGAAGACTCTGTGGCCAGAAGGATGTTTCAATAGGTCAAATAAGGATGAATATCTGTCTGATGTAACATCAGTCGGTCAATTAGCATGAAAAATTCAAGATCGAATTCAAGTTCTTGAACTTTCATTACAGACTAATTGACTCCATCTGATGTCTCATCAACCACACTTTAGTCCATATTTGACATACTGAACATGTTTCAGGCCAAGGAGTTCTCAATCTTGAACGTTCAATACAGACTAATTGACTCCCTCTGATGTCTCATCAACCATACAGTAGTCCATATTTGACATACTGAAAACTTTTCAGGCCAAAGAGTTCTCAGTCTTTTTTTTTTTTGCTAATTGACTAATTATATGCTAATTGACCGTCTGATCAGCCAGGCATTCATCCATATTTTATGTACTGAACATATTTCTGGTCAAAGAGACCTTAATCTTGAATATCAGCCCCGTGTAGTCCATGTTTAACCTATTGAAAATATTTCAGGCCATAGAGGCCTCGAGCTTGAATTTTCTATACAGACTAATTGAGGCAGTCTGATCTCTCATCAACCATACGGTAGTCCATATTTTACATTCTGATCACTTTTCAGACCAAAGAGTTCTAGATCATGAACTTTCTATACAGACTTATTGACAACTTTGATGTTCTCAGTCTTCAATTTTTCATGCTCATTGACTCCGTCTGATGTTATATCAGCCAGACATTCATCCATATTTGACATACTGAACATATTTCAGGCTGAGTTCTAAATCTTGAACTTTCATTACAGATTAATGTACTCCCTCTCATGTCTCATCAACCATACGGTAGTCCATATTTTACATTCTGATCACTTTTCAGGCCAAAGAGTTCTAGATCATGAACTTTCTATACAGACTTATTGACAACTTTGATGTTCTCAGTCTTCAATTTTTCATGCTCATTGACTCCGTCTGATGTTATATCAGCCAGACATTCATCCATATTTGACATACTGAACATATTTCAGGCTGAGTTCTAAATCTTGAACTTTCATTACAGGTTAATGTACTCCCTCTCATGTCTCATCAACCATACGGTAGTCCACATTTTACATTCTGATCCCTTTTCAGACCAAAGAGTTCTAGATCTTGAACTTTCTATACAGACTTATTGACAACTTTGATGTTCTTCAATTTATCATGCTCATTGACTCCATCTGATGTTACATCAGCCAGACATTCATTCTTATTTGACCTATTGAACATCTTTCTGGCCACAGAGTCTTCAAACTTTATCATTCCATTCCTTCTTCTAGACTCCTTCTGATGTTATATCAGTCAAGCAGTAGTCCTTATTTGACCTTTTGAAAATCTTTCCTAATTGACTCCTTCTGATGTCTCATCAACCATACAGAAGTCCATATTTGACATACTGAACATATTTCAGGCCAATGAGTTCTCAGTCTTGAATTTTCTATACATACTCATAGACTGCTTCTGATGTTACATCAGCCAGACAGTAGTCCATATTTGATCTACTGAACATCTTTCTGGCCACAGAGTCTTCAAACTTTATCATTCCATTCCTACTTCTAGACTCCGTCTGATGTTATATCCGTCTAGATATTTCCTTAAGTACTCCTAATTTCTCATCAACCATACAGTAGTCCATATTTGACATAACATATTTCAAGCCAAGGAGTTCTCAATCTTGAACTTTCTATTCACTTATTGACTCCCTCTGATGTCTCATCAACCACACAGTAGTCTATATTTGACATACTGAACATATTTCAAGCCAAGAAGTTTTCAATCTTTAATTTTCTATACATACTTCTGATGTTACATCAGCCAGACAGAAGTCCAAATTTGACCTATGGAACAACTTTCTGGCGAAAGAGTCTACAAGTCTACAAACTTTATCATTCCACCTACTTCTAGACTCCTTCTGATGTTATATCAGTCAGACAGTAGTCCTTATTTGACCTTTTGAACATCTTTCCTAATTAAATCCTTCTGATGTCTTATCAGCCATACAGTAGTCCATATTTGACATACTTAACATATTTCATGCTAAGGAGATCTTTATGGTTTATGGTTGATGAGACAACAGGAGTCAAATAGTCTGTAAAGAAAGTTAAATATAGAAATGTCAAAAATGGACTACTGTAACATCAGAAGGAGTCTAGAAGTAGGAATGGAATGATAAAGTTTGAAGACTCTGTGGCCAGAAAGATGTTCAATAGATCAAATAAAGATGAATGTCTGGCTGATGTAACATCAGACGGAGTCAGCATGAAAAATTCAAGATCGAGAACTCGGCCTGAAAAGTGTTCAGTATGTCAAATATGGACTACTGTATTGGCTGATGAGACATCAGAGGGAGTCATTTAGTCTGTATAGAAAGTTCAAGATTGAGTACACTTTGGCCTGAAAAAAGTTTATTATGTCAAATATGGACTACTGTATGGGTGATGAGACATCAGAGGGTGTCAATTAGTCTGTATAGAATGATGAAGTAATAGAAAGTAGAAAGTTCAAGATTGAGAACTTCTTGGCTTGAAATATGTTCAGTATGTCAAATATGGACTTCTGTATGGTTGATGAGACATCAGAAGGAGTCAATTAGGAAAGATGTTCAAAAGGTCAAATAAGGACTACTGTCTGGCTGATGTAACATCAGAAGCAGTCTATGAGTATGTATAGAAAGTTCAAGATCGCGGTCTCTTTGACCTGAAATATGTTCAGTACGTCAAATATGGATGAATGTCTGGCTGATATAACATCAGATGGAGTCAAAGAGCATGAAAAATTCAAGATTGTGAACTCTGTGGCCAGAATAAATTCAGTATGTCAAATATGGACTACTGTATGGTTGATGAGACATCAGCGGGAGTCAATTAGTCCACAGAGAAAGTTCAATATTGAGAACCCCTTTGCTTGAAATATGTTCAGTATGTCAAATATGGATAAATGTCTGGTGATGTAACATTAGACGGAGTCAATGATGTCAATTATGGACTACTGTATGGTTGATGAGACATCAGAAGGCCTCAAATGGTCTGTATAGAAAGTTCAAGATTGAGAACTCTCTGGCCTGAAATATGTTCAGTATGTAAAATATGGAATACTGTATGATTGATGAGACATCAGAATGAATCCTTTGGAAAGATGTTCAAAATGTCAAATAAGGACTACTGTCTGTCTGTTCTAACATCAGAAGGATTCTAGAAGTAGGAATGGAATGATAAAGTTTGAAGATTCTGTAGCCAGAAAGATGTTCAAAAGTTCAAATAAGGACTACTGTCTGACTGATATAACAGAAGCAGTCTATGAGAATGTATAGAAAGTTCCAGATTGAGGTCTCTTTGACCTGAAATATGTTCAGTGCGTCAAATATGGATGAATGTTTGTCTGACATAACATCAGATGGAGTCAATGAGCAAGAAAAATTCAAGATTGTGCGCTTTGTAGCCTGAAAAATGTTCAGTATGTCAACTATGGACTGCTGTATGGTTGATGAGACATCAGTAGTCAATAAGTCTGTATAGAAAGTTCAAGACTGAGAACTCTTTGGTCTGAAAAGTGTTCAGTATGTCAATTATGGACTACTGTATGGTTGATGAGACATCAGAATGAATCCTTTGGAAAGACGTTCAAAAGGTCAAATAAGGATGAATATCTGGCTGATGTAACATCAGACGGTCAATTAGCATGAAAAATACAAGATCGAGAACTGAAAAGTGTTCAGTATGTTAAATATGGACTACTGTATTGGTTGATGAGACATCAGAGGGAGTCAATTAGTCTGTATAGAAAGTTTCAAAATTGAGAACTTGGCTTGAAATATGTTCACTACGTCAAATATGGATGAATGTCTGGCTGATGTATCATCAGACGGAGTCAATTAGCATTAAATACTTTCAGTATGTAAAATATAGACTACCGTATGGTTGATGAGACATCAGAAGACCTCAATTGGTCTGTACAGAAAATTCAAGATCAAGAACTCTTTGGCCTAAAATATGTTCAATAGGTCAAAATTGGACCAATATCTGTTTGACATAACATCAGAAGGAGTCTAGAACTAGGAATGGAATGATAAAGTTTGAAGACTCTGTGGCCAGAAAGATGCTCAAAATGTCAAATAAGGATGAATGATAGCTGATGTAACATCAGACGGTCAATTAGCATGAAAAATTCAAGATCGAGAACTCTTTGGCCTGAAAAGTGTTCAGTATGTTAAATATGGACTACTGTATTGGTTGATGAGACATCAGAGGGAGTCATTTAGTCTGTATAGAAAGTTCAAGATTGAGTACACTTTGGCCTGAAAAAAGTTTATTATGTCAAATATGGACTACTGTATGGGTGATGAGACATCAGAGGGTGTCAATTAGTCTGTATAGAGTGATGAAGTAATAGAAAGTACAAAGATCAAGATTGAGAACTTCTTGGCTTGAAATATGTTCAGTATGTCAAATATGGACTTCTGTATGGTTGATGAGACATCAGAAGGAGTCAATTAGGAAAGATGTTCAAAAGGTCAAATAAGGACTACTGTCTGGCTGATGTAACATCAGAAGCAGTCTATGAGTATGTATAGAAAGTTCAAGATCGCGGTCTCTTTGACCTGAAATATGTTCAGTACGTCAAATATGGATGAATGTCTGGCTGATATAACATCAGATGGAGTCAAAGAGCATGAAAAATTCAAGATTGTGAACTCTGTGGCCAGAATAAATTCAGTATGTCAAATATGGACTACTGTATGGTTGATGAGACATCAGCGGGAGTCAATTAGTCCACAGAGAAAGTTCAATATTGAGAACCCCTTTGCTTGAAATATGTTCAGTATGTCAAATATGGATGAATGTCTGGTGATGTAACATTAGACGGAGTCAATGATGTCAATTATGGACTACTGTATGGTTGATGAGACATCAGAAGGCCTCAAATGGTCTGTATAGAAAGTTCAAGATTGAGAACTCTCTGGCCTGAAATATGTTCAGTATGTAAAATATGGACTACTGTATGGTTGATTAGACATCAGAAGGAGTCAATTAGGAAAGATGTTCAAAAGGTCAAATGAGGACTACTGTCTGACTGATATAACATCAGGAGTCTAGAAGTAGGAATGGAATGATAAAGTTTGAAGACTCTGTGGCCAGAAAGATTTTCAAAAGGTCAAATAAGGATGAATGACTGGCTGATGTAACATCAGACGGTCAATTAGCATGAAAAATTAAAGATCGAGAACTCTTTGGCCTGAAAAGTGTTCAGTATGTCAAATATGGACTACTGTCTGGCTGATGTAACATCAGAAGCAGTTTATGAAGTATGTATAGAAAGTTCAAGATCGAGGTCTCTTTGACCTGAAATATGTACAGTATGTCAAATATGGATGAATGTCTGGTGATGTAACATTACACGGAGTCAATGATGTCAATTATGGACTACTGTATGGTTGATGAAACATCAAAAGGAGTCAATTAGGAAATATGTTAAAAAGGTCAAACATGGACTACATCCTGGCTGATATAACATCAGAAGGAATCTATAAGCAGGAATGGAATGATAAAGTTTGAAGAGTCTATGGCCAGAAAGATGTTCAACAGGTTAAATAAAGATGAACGTCTGGCTGATGTAACATCAGAATGAGTCAGCATGAAAAATTCAAGACCGAGAACTCTTTGGCCTGAAATGAGTTCAGTATGTCAAATATGTACTACTGTATGGTTGATGAGACATGAGAAGGCGTCAATTAGTCTGTAATGAAAGTTTAAGATTGAGAACTCATTGGCCTGAAATATATTCAGTATGTAAAATATGGACTACTGTATGGTTGATGAGACATCAGAAGGAGTCAATTAGTCTGTATAGAATATTCAAGATTGAGAACTCCTTGGCCTGAAATATGTTCAGTATGTCAAATATGGAGTACTGCATGGCTGACGAGACATCAGAAGGAGTCAATTAGGAAATATGTTCAAAAGGTCAAATAAGGACTAATGTCTGAGTGATATAACATCAGAAGGAGTCTAGAAGTAGGAATGGAATGATAAAGTTTGAAGACTCTGTGGACAGAAAGATGTTCAGTAGGTCAAATATGGATGAATGTCTGGCTGACGGAGTCAATTAGCATGAAAAATTCAAGACCGAGAACTCTTTGGCCTGAAATGTGTTCAGTATGTCAAATATGGACTACTGTATGGTTGATGGGACAGCAGAGGGAGTAAATTAGTCTGTATAGAAAGTTCAAGATTGAGAACACTGGCCTGAAATAAGTTTATGTCAAATATGGACTACAGGATGGTTAATGAGACATGAGAAGGAGTCAATTAGTCTGTATAGAAAGTTCAAGACTAAGAACTTCTTGGCCTGAAATATGTTCAGTATGTCAAATATGGACTACTGTATGGTTGATGAGACATCAGAAGGAGTCCATTAGGAAAGATGTTCAAAAGGTCAAATTTGGACTACTGTCTGTCTGATGTAACATCAGAAGCAGTCTATGAGTATTATAGAAAGTTCATGATCGAGAACTCTTTGGCCTGAAAAATGTTCAGTTATGTTAAATATGGACTACTGTATGGCTGATGAGAAATCAGAAGGAGTCAATAAGTCTGTATAGAAAGTTCAAGATTGAGAAATCTTTGGTCTGAAAAGTGTTCAGTATATAAAATATGGACTACTCTATGGTTCGTGAGACATCAGAAGGCCTCAATTAGTGTGTATAGAAAATTTAAGGTCAAGGCCTGTTTGGCCTGAAATATGTTCAATATTTTAAACATGGACTTCTGTATGGTTGATGAGACATTAAAAGGAGTCAAGTAGGCTGTATAGAAAGTTCAAGATTGAGATCTCTCTGTTCCTTTGGCCATAAAGATGTTCAATAGGTCTAATGTGGACAATAAAAATGTAAATACGTTTATAATATGCAGTGCAAACCGCACAAATGTGATATTTAGCAGGGGAATAAGATAGTTCTTGTATGCAGTGCTGTATGGTATGTTATCTTTTACACAGTAATGAGTTAGATTATGAACATAATTCATGCAATGTAATAAGTTAGTTCTTATATGCATGCAATGTAAGGGATTAAGTTAGCTATTTATGCAATGCAACTTAATAACGTTCGTGTATAAGTTCGTTCTTGTAAGCATTGAATTGCAACAGAACATGTTATGTATTAAGTGGTGTATACAATGAAACAGTGCATAGCTTATGTTATTCTTCACTGCACAACACACATATGTTAGCTCTTCAAAGCAAAAACGGAATGACTTAGTTCTTGTATGCAATGCAGTGCAACAGCTCCAGTGTGTTTTTCAGTTTACAACAAAACATATTTTATATGTTATCACTTCAATGCATAATGGCATAAGTTAGTTCTTGTATTCAGTTAATTAAATTATACATTATATTCCTAAACGAGCAACGGATTAAGGTAGATCTTGCTGTAAGGCAATGCAACAACAGTATATGTTGTGTGTTAAATTTTAGCTTTTTAAAGTTTTGTTATTCATCACTGCACAACAGAATAAGTTAGTTATTGCATGCAATGCAATAAAAAGTTAATTCACAAGTTATTCTTCAATGTAAGTCAATAATTATATAATATAAATGTGTAAATTGCATTACATACAAAAACTCGTTCTGCATTGAAGAGCTAAGTGCTTTGCATTGTATACAAGACAAAGATCAATGCGCATTGGAGAGATAAATACTTTTGCATAGCATACAAGAACTCGTTGTGCATTGAAGCGATAAGTGATTTTTGCTTTATATACTAGAACTCGTGCATTGAAGAATAATAGATTTTGCATTGCATACAAGAACACGTTGTGCATTGAAGAGATAAGTGTTTTTGCATTTCATTGCATTGCATACAATATCTCCTTCTGCACTGAAGAGATATTTGCTTTTACATTGCAATGCATACAAGAACTCGTTGTGCATTGAAGAGACAAGTGCTTTTGCATTGCATTGCATACAAGAACTCGTGTATTGAGGAGATAAGTGAGTTTGCATTTAATACAAGAACTTGTTGTGCATTGAGACATTAGTGCTTTAGCATTGCATACAAGATCTCGTGCATTGGACGAGATAAGTGTTTTTTGCATTTCATACAAGAACACGTGCATTAAAGAATAAGTGCTTTTTCACTGAATATAAGAACATATCGCTGTGCATTGAAGAGATAAATGCTTTTGCATTTAATAAGTGCTTATGCATTGCGTACAAGTTCTCCTTGTGCACTGAAGAGATAATTGCTTTTACATTGCAGTGCATACAGAGAACACGTTGTGCATTGAAGAAAGTGCTTTTGCATTGCAATACATACACGTGCATTGGAAAAGCTAAGTGTAACTGCATTGCATACAAGAACTCGTAGTGCATTTAAGACATAATTGCTTTTGCATTGATTGCATACAAGAACACGTTGTGCATTGAAGAGATAAGTGCTTTTGCATTGCATACAAGAACACGTTGTGCATTGAAGAGATAAGTGCGTTTTGCGTTGCAATGCATAAACGTGCATTGGAAAAGATAAGTGCGTTTGCATTGCATACAAGAACACGTTGCACACTGAAGATATAAGTGCGTTTTGCATTGCAATGCATAAACGTGCATTGGAAAGGATAAGTGCGTTTGCATTGAATACAAGAACTTGTTGTGCATTGAATAGAAAAGTGCTTTTTCATTGCATAAAGAACACGAGCATTTGTAAAGATAAGTGCGAATGCATTGCATACAAGAACTCATGCATTGAAGAATAAGTGCGTTTTCACTGAATACAAGAACAGATCGTTGTGCATTGAAGAGATAAGTGCTTTTGCTTTGCATTGCATACAATATCTCCTTGTGCACTGAAGAGATAATTGCTTTTACATTGCAATGCATACAAGAACTTGTTGTGCATTAAAGAGATAAGTGCGTTTGCATTGAAAAGCATAAAAGATTTCCATTGCATACAAGATTTTCCATTGCATACAAGATCACGTTGTGCATTGAAGAGATAAGTTTTTTTGCATTGCAATGCATACAAGAACTTGTTGTACATTGAAGAGACAATTGGTTTTGTTTGCATTGCTTACAAGAAGTCATGCTTTGAGAGATAAGTGCTTTTGCATTGCATTTCATACACGTGCATTGGAAAATATATGTGCGTATGTATTGCATAGAAGAACTCGTTATGCATTGAAGACAGTGCTTTTCCATTGCATACAAGAACACGTGCATAGAAGATCGTTGTGCAGTGAAGAGATTGCTTTTGCATTGCATTTCTTACACGTGCATTTTAAAAGATATGTGCGTTTGCATTGCATACAATAATTCGTTGTGCATTGAAGAGATAAGTACGTTTGCATTGCAATGCATACAAGAACTTGTGCATTAAAGAGATAAGTGAGTTTGCATTGCAAAGCATAAAAGATTTCCATTGCATACAAGATTTTTCATTGCATACAAGATCACGTTGTGCATTGAAGAGATAATTGCTTTTGCATCACTTACAAGAACTTGTGCATTGAAGAGATAATTGCTTTTGCATTGCATACACGTGCATTGGAAAAGAAAAGTGCGTTTGCATTGCATACAAGAACTCGTTATGCATTGAAGAGATAACTGCTTTTGCATTGCTTACAAGAAATCTTACTGCATTGAAGAGATAATTGCTTTTGCATTACATACACGTGCATTTGAAAAGATGTGCAACTGCATTGCATATATTAATTTGTTGTGCTTTGAAGAGATAAGTGCTTTTTGCGTTGCATTCAAGAACACGTGCATTTGAAACGATAAGTGCATCTGCATTGCATGCAGAACTCGTGCATTAAAGAATAAGTTCTTTTGGATTGTATACAAGAACTAGTGCCTTGAAGAGATAAGTATTCTTGCATTGCATCCAAGAACTAGTTGTGCATTGAAGAGGTAAGTGCTTTTGCATTGCAATGCATACAAGAACTCGTAGTGCAATGAAGACATAGTGCATAAGAGATTTCATTGCATACAAGATTTCCCATTGCATACAAGAACACGTTCTGCATTGAAGAGATAAATGCTTTTCCATTGAAATGTCTACAAAAACTTGTGCATTGACGAGATAATTGCTTTTGCATTGCATTGTATACACGTGCATTTGAAAAGATAAGTGCATCTGTATTGCATACAAGAACTCGTGCATTGAAGAGATAAGTATTCTTGCATTGCATCCAAGAACTCGTTGTGCATTGAAGAGTTAAGTGCTTTTGCATTGCAATGCATACAAGAACTCGTAGTGCATTGAAGACATAATGCATAGGAGATTTCCATTGCATACAAGATTTTCCATTGCATGCAAGAACTTGTTGTGCATTGAAGAGATGTGTGTTTGCATTGTAATACCAACAAGAACTTGTTGTGCATTGAAGAGATAAGTGCTTCTGCTTTGCACTGCTTACAAGAAGTCGTTGTGCATTGAAGAGCTAAGTATTCTTGCATTGCATACAAGAAGTCGTTGTGCATTGAAGAGATAAATGCTTTTGTATTGCATTGCATACAATATCTCCTTGTGCAATGAAGAGATAAATGCTTTTACATTGCAATGCATACAAGAACTCGTAGTGCATTGAAGACATAATTGCTTTTGCATTGATTACACACAAGAACACGTTGTGCATTGACGAGATAAGTGATTTTGCATAGCTTACAAGAAATCTTAGTCCATTGATGACATAATTGCTTGTGCATTGCATTGCATACACGTGCATTGGAAAAGATAAGTGCATTTGCAGTGCAAAAAAAACTCGTTATGCATTGAAGAGATAAATGCGTTTGCATTGCAATGCATACAAGAACTTGTGCATTAAAGAGATAAGTACGTTTGCATTGCAATGCATAAAAGATTTCCATTGCATACAAGAACACATTGTGCATTGAAGAGATAAGTGAAGAGATAATTGCTTTTGCATTGCAATGCCTACAAGAACTTGTTGTACATTGAAGAGATAAGTGTGTTTGCATTGCAAACAAAAACTCGTTATGCATTGAAGAGATAAATGCGTTTGCATTGCAATGCATACAAGACCTTGTGTATTAAAGAGATAAGTGCGTTTGCATTGCAATGCATAAAAGATTTGCATTGCATACAAGATTTTCAATTGCATACAAGAACACATTGTGCATTGAAGAGATAATTGCTTTTGCATTGCAATGCCTACAAGAACTTGTTGTGCATTGAAGAGATAAGTGCGTTTGCATTGCAATGCCTACAAGAACTTGTTGTGCATTGAAGAGATAAGTGCGTTTGCATTGTATACAAGAACTAGTGCATTGAAGAGATAAGTATTCTTGCATTGCATCCAAGAACTTGTTGTGCATTGAAGAGATAAGTGTGTTTGCATCGTAACATCAACAAGAACTTGTTGTGCATTGAGGAGATAAGTGCTTCTGCTTTGCATTGTATACAAGAGCTCGTGCATTGAGAGATAAGTATTGTTGCAATGCATACAAGAAGTCGTTGTGCTTTGAAGAGAGAAGTGCTTTTGCATTGCATTGCATACAATATCTCCTTGTGCATGAAGAGATAATTGCTTTTACATTGCAATGTATACAAGAACTCGTTGTGCATTGAATAGATTAGTGCTTTTGCATTGCATTGCGTACAATATCTCCTTGTGCACTGAATAGATAATTGCCATACATACAAGAACAAGTGCATTGAAGAGATAGGTGCTTTTGCAAAGCTTACAAGAAATCTTATTGCATTGAAGAGATAATTGCTTTTGCTTTGCATTGCATACAAGAACTTTTTGTGCATTGAAGGATAAGTATTCTTGCACTGCATACAAGCACTCGTGCATTGAAGCGATAAGTGGTTTTGCATTGCATACAAGAAATCGTGAAATGAAGAGATAAGTGCTTTTGCATTGTATGCAAGAAGTCTTTGTGCACTGAATAGATAATTGCTTTTACATTGCAATGCACACAAGAACACGTGTGCATTGAAGAGATAAGTGCGTTTGCATTGCAATGTATACAAGAACTTGTGCATTAAAGAGATAAGTGCGTTTGCAATGCAATGCATAAAAGATTTCCTCTGCATATAAGATTTTCCACTGCATGTGCATTTGCATTGCATACAAGAACTCATGCATTGGAAGAGATAAGTGTTTTTGCATTGCATACAAGAACTCGTGCATTGAAGAATAAGTGCGTTTTCATTGAATACAAGCACAGATCGTTGTTCATTGAGAGATAAGTGCATTTGCATTGCATACAAGAACTCGTTGTGCATTGCAGAGATAATTGCTTTTGCTTTCCATTGCTTACAAGAACTCGTGCATTGAGAGACAAGTATTCTTGCATTGCATACAAGTCGTTGTGCATTGAAGAGAGAAGTGCATTTAGATTGCATACAAGAAGTCTTTGTGCACTGAAGAGATAATTGCTTTTGCTTTCCATTGCTTACAAGAACTCGTGCATTGAGAGACAAGTATTCTTGCATTGCATACAAGATCTCGTTGAACAATGAAGAGATAATTGCTTTTGCTTTGCATTGCTTACAAGAACTCGTACATTGACAGATAAGTATTCTTGCATTGCAAAAAAGAAGTCGTTGTGCATTGAAGAGAGAAGGGCTTTTACATTGCAATGCATACAAGAACACGTTGTGCATTGAAGAGATAAGTGCGTTTGCATTGCATACAAGAACATGCGCGTTTGAAAAGATAAGTGCGTTTGCATTGCATACAAGAACTCGTGCATTGAAGAATAAGTTTGTTTTCATTGAATCCAAAAACAGAGCGTTGTGCATTGAAGAGATAAGTGCTTTTGCATTGTATACAAAACAGATCGTTGTGCATTGAGACTAATTGACTCCTGATGTCTCATCAACCATACAGTAGTCCATACTTTGAACTCTTTTCAGGCCAAAGAGTTCTCGATTCTTGAATTTTTCATACTCATTGACTCCGTCTGATGTTACATCATCCAGACATTTATCCATATTTGACATTCTGAACATTGTTCAGGCCAAGGAGTTCTCAATTTTGAACTTTCTGTACAGACTAATTGACTCCTGATGTCTCATTAACCATACAGTAGTCCATATTTGACATACTGATCTTTTTCAGGCCAAAGAGTTCTCGATCTTGAATTTTTCATGCTAATTGACCGTCTGAACATCTTTCTGGCCACAGAGTCTTCAAACTTTATCATTCCATTCCTACTTACAGAGTCCTTCTGATGTTACATCAGCCAGACAGTAGTCCAAATTCGACCTATTGAACATCTTTCTGGCTAAAGAGTCTTGAAACTTTATCATTCCATTCCTACTTATATAGTTCATTCCTTCTGATGTTATATCAGTCATGCAGTAGTACTTATGACCTTTTGAACATCTTTCTGTCCATAGACTCTTCAAACTTTATCATTCCATTCCTGCTTATATAGTCCTTCTGATGTTATATCAGCCAGGATGTAGTCCATGATTGATCTTTTGAACATCTTTCCTAATTGACTCCTGATGTTTCATCAACCATACAGTACAAGAACTCTGTATTTATTTATTAATATTTGACATACTGAATTAATTCTGGCCACAGAGTTCACAATCTTGAATTTTTCATGCTCTTTGACTCCGTCTGATGTTATATCAGCCAGACATTCATCCATATTTGACGTACTGAACATATTTCAGGTCAAAGAGACCTCGATCTTGAACTTTCTATACATACTTCATAAACTGCTTCTAATGTCTTATCTACCATACAGTAGTCCATATTTGGCATACTGAACACTTTTCAGGCCAAAGAGTTCTCGATCTTTAATTTTCCATGCTAATTGACCGTCTGATGTTACATCAACCAGTCATTCATCCTTATTTGACCTTTTGAACACCTTTCCTAAATTACTACTTCTGATGTCTCATCAACCATACAGTAGTCCATATTTGACATACTGAACATATTTCAGGCCAAGGAGTTCTCAGTCTTGAACTTTCTATACAGACTAATTGACTCCTTCTGATGTCTCATCAACCATACAGTAGTCCATATTTGACAAACTTTTTTCAGGCCAGTGTTTTCAATCTTGAACTTTCTATACAGACTAATTGACTCCCTCTGATGTCTCATCAAACATACAGTAGTACATATTTGAATACTGAATATATTTCAGGCCAAGGAGTTCTCAATCTTAAACTTTCCTTACAGACTATTTGACGCCTTCTCATTTCTCATCAACCATACAGTAGTCCATATTTGACATACTGAACTCATTTCAGGCCAAAGAGGTCTCTGTTCTGAATTTTTCATGCTGACTCAGTCTGATGTTACATCAGCCAGACAATTATCTGGCTGTTGAACATCTTTCTGGCCACAGAGTCTTCAAACTTTATCATTCCATTCCTACTTCTAGACTCCTTCTGATGTTACATCAGCCAGAAAGTAATCCAAATTTGACCTATTGAACATCTTTCTTGCTAAAGAGTCTTGAAACTTTATCATTCCACCTACTTCTAGACTCCTTCTGATGTTATATCAGTCAGGATGTAGTCCATGTTTGACCTTTTTAACATATTTCCTAATTGACTCCTTTTGATGTTTCATCAACCATACAGTAGTCCATATTTGACACTGGACTTTTTTCAATCCAAAGAGTTCTCAATCTTGAATTATTCATGCTCATTGACTCCGTCTGATGTTATATCAGCAAGACATATATCCATATTTGACATACTGAACATATTTCAGGCCAAGGAGTTTTCATTCTTGAACTTTCATTACAAACTAATTGACTCCTTCTGATGTGTCATCAACGATACAGTAGTCCATATTTGAAATAACTGACTCCGTCTAATTTTACATCAGCCAGACATTAATCCATATTTGACATACTGAACGTATTTTAAGCCAACGGGTTCTCAATCTTGAACTTTCTCTACAGACTAATTGACTCCCTCTTATGTCTCATCAACCATACAGTAGACCATATTTGACATACAGAGCTTTTTTCAGAACACAGAGTTCACAGTCTTGAATTTATCATGCAAATTGACCGTCTGATGTTACATCAGCCAGACATTCATCCATATTTGACATACTGAACATATTTCAGGCCAAAGAGTTCTCGGTCTTGAATTTTTCATGCTGACTCCGTCTGATGTTAGACATTGTTGTATGACATCAGCCAGACATTCATCTTTATTTGACCTGTTGAACATCTTTCTGGCCATAGACTCTTCAAACTTTATCATTCCATTCCTGCTTATAGATTCCTTCTGATGTTATATCAGCCAGGATGTAGTCCATGTTTGACCTTTTGAATATCTTTCCTAATTGACTCCTTTTGATGTTTCATCAACAATACAGTAGTCCATATTTGACATACTGAACTTTTTTCAATCCAAAGAGTTCTCAATCTTGAATTATTCATGCTCATTGACTCCGTCTGATGTTATATCAGCCAGACATTCATCCATATTTGACATACTGAACATATTTCAGGCCAAGGAGTTTTCAATCTTGAACTTTCATTACAAACTAATTGACTCCTTCTGATGTGTCATCAACGATACAGTAGGCCATATTTCACATCATTGACTCCGTCTAATTTTACATCAGCCAGACATTCATCCATATTTGACATACTGAACATATTTCAATCCAAGGGGTTCTCAATCTTGAACTTTCTCTACAGACTAATTGACTCATGTCTCATCAACCATACAGTAGGCCATATTTGACATACAGAGCTTTTTTCAGGCCACAGAGTTCACAGTCTTGAATTTGTCATGCTCTTTGACTCCGTCTGATGATATATCAGCAAGACCTTCATTCATATTTGACATTCTGAACATATTTCACCTCAAATAGACTTTGATCTTTAACTCTATACATACTCATAGACTGCTTCTGATGTTACATCACCCAGACAGTAGTCCAAATTTGACCTATTGAACATATTTCAGGCCAAGTTCTCAATCTTGAACTTTCTATACAGACTACTTGACTCCTGATGTCTAACCAACCATACAGTAGTCCATATTTGACATACTGAACACTTTTTAGGCCAAGGAGTTCTCGATCTTGAATTTTTCATGCTAATTGACCGTCTGATGTTACATCAGCCAGTCAATCATCCTTATTTGACCTTTTGAACATCTTTCTGGCCACAGAGTCTTCAAACTTTATCATTCCATTTCTATTTCGAGACTCCTTCTGATGTTATATCAGTCAGACAGTAGTCCTTATTTGACCTTTTGAACATCTTTCCTAATTGACTCCTTCTGATGTCTCATCAACCAGACAGTAGTCCATATTTTATATACTGAACATATTTCAGGCCAGAGAGTTCTCAATCTTGAACTTTCTATACAGACCAATTGAGGCCTTCTGATGTCTCATCAACCATACAGTAGTCCATAATTGACATCATTGACTCCGTCTAATGTTACATCACCAGACATTCATCCATATTTGACATACTGAACATATTTCAAGCCAAGGGGTTCTCAATATTGAACTTTCACTGTGGACTAATTGACTCCCGCTGATGTCTCATCAACCATACAGTAGTCCATATTTGACATACTGAATTTATTCTGGCCACAGAGTTCACAATCTTGAATTTTTCATGCTCTTTGACTCCATCTGATGTTATATCAGCCAGACATTCATCCATATTTGACGTACTGAACATAATTCAGGTCAAAGAGACCGCGATCTTGAACTTTCTATACATACTCATAGACTGCTTCTGATGTTACATCAGCCAGACAGTAGTCCTTATTTGACCTTTTGAACATCTTTCCTAATTGACTCCGTCTGATGTTATATCAGCCAGACATTCATCCATATTTGACATACTGAACATATTTCAGGCCAAGGAGTTTTCAATCTTGAACTTTCATTACAAACTAATTGACTCCTTCTGATGTGTCATCAACGATACAGTAGGCCATATTTCACATCATTGACTCCGCCTAATTTTACATCAGCCAGACATTCATCCATATTTGACATACTGAACATATTTCAATCCAAGGGGTTCTCAATCTTGAACTTTCTCTACAGACTAATTGACTCATGTCTCATCAACCATACAGTAGGCCATATTTGACATACAGAGCTTTTTTCAGGCCACAGAGTTCACAGTCTTGAATTTGTCATGCTCTTTGACTCCGTCTGATGATATATCAGCAAGACCTTCATTCATATTTGACATTCTGAACATATTTCACCTCAAATAGACTTTGATCTTTAACTCTATACATACTCATAGACTGCTTCTGATGTTACATCACCCAGACAGTAGTCCAAATTGAACATATTTCAGGCCAAGTTCTCAATCTTGAACTTTCTATACAGACTAATTGACTCCTGATGTCTAATCAACAATACAGTAGTCTATATTTGACATACTGAACACTTTTTAGGCCAAGGAGTTCTCGATCTCGAATTTTTCATGCTAATTGATCGTCTGATGTTACATCAGCCAGTCATTCATCCTTATTTGACCTTTTGAAAATCTTTCTGGCCACAGAGTCTTCAAACTTTATCATTCCATTCCTATTTCGAGACTCCTTCTGATGTTATATCAGTCAGACAGTAGTCCTTATTTGACCTTTTGAACATCTTTCCTAATTGACTCTTTCTGATGTCTCGTCAACCAGACAGTAGACAATATTTTATATACTGAACATATTTCAGGCCAGAGAGTTCTCAATCTTGAACTTTCTATAGAGACTAATTGACTCCTGATGTCTCATCAACCATACAGTAGTCCATAATTGACATCATTGACTCCGTCTAATGTTACATCACCAGACATTCATCCATATTTGACATACTGAACATATTTCAAGCCAAGAGGGTCTCAATCTTGAACTATCTGTAGAGACCAATTGAGGCCTTCTGATGTCTCCAACCATATTGTAGTCCATAATTGACATCACTGACTCTGTCTAATGTTACATCACCAGAAATTCATCCATATTTGACGTACTGAACATATTTCAGGTCAAAGAGACCTCGATCTTGAACTTTCTATACAGACTAATTGACTCCTGATGTCTCATCAACCATACAGTAATCCATATTTGACATACTGATCACTTTTCCGTCCAAAGAGTTCTCGATCTTGAATTTTTCATGCTAATTGACCGTCTGATGTTACATCAGCCAGTCATTCATCCTTATTTGACCTTTTGAACACCTTTCCTAAATTACTCCTTCTGATGTCTCATCAACATACAGTAGTCCATATTTGACATACTGAACATATTTCAGGCCAAAGAGTTCTCAGTCTTGAACTTTCTATACAGACTAATTGACTCCTTCTGATGTCTCATCAACCATACAGTAGTCCATATTTGACATGAACTTTTTTCAGGCCAGTGTTCTCAATCTTGAACTTTCTATACAGACTAATTGATTCCCTCTGATGTCTCATCAACCATACAGTAGTCCATATTTGACATACTGAACACTTTTCAGGCCAAAGAGTTCTCGATCCTTGAATTTTTCATGCTCATAGACTCCGTCTGATGTTACATCAGCCAGACATTCATCCATATTTGACATTCTAAACATGTTTCACCTCAAAGAGACTTCGATCTTTAACTCTATACATACTCATAGACTGCTTCTGATGTTACATCAGCCATACAGTTGTCCAAATTTGAGATACTGAACATATTTCAGGCCAAGGAGTTCTCAATCTTGAACTTTCTATACAGACTAATTGACTCCTGATGTCTCATCAACCATACAGTAGTCCATATTTGACATACTTAACCCTTTTCAGGCCAAGGAGTTCTCGATCTTGAATTTTTCATGCTAATTGACCGTCTGATGTTACATGAGCAAGTCATTTATTTTTATTAGACCTTTTGAACATATTTCTGGCCACAGAGTCTTCAAACTTTATCATTCAATTCCTACTTCTAGACTCATTCTGATATTATATCAGTCAGACCTAGTCCTTATTTGACCTTTTGAACACCTTTCCTAAATGACTCCATCTGATGTCTCATCAACCATACAGTAGTCCATATTCGACATACTGAACACTTTTCAGGCCAAAAAGTTCTCGATCTTGAATTTTTCATGCTAATTGACCGACTGATGTTACATCAGCCAGATATTCATCCTTATTTGACTATTGAACATCTTTCTGGCCACAGAGTCTTCAAACTTTATCATTCCATTTCTACTTCTAGACTCCTTTTGATGTTACATCAGCCAGACAGTAGTCCAAATTTGACCTATTGAACATCTTTCTGGCTAAAGAGTCTTGAAACTTTATCATTCCACCTACTTCTAGACTTTTTCTGATGTTACATCAGCCAGACAGTAGTCCAAATTTGACCTATTGAACATCTTTCTGGCCACAGACTCTTCAAACTTTATCATTCCATTCCTACTCATATAGTCCTTCTGATGTTATATCAGCCAGGATGTAGTCCATGTTTGATCTTTTGAACATCTTTCCTAACTGACTCCTAATGTTTCATCAACCATACAGGAGTCCATATTTGACATACTGAATTTATTCTGGCCACAGAGTTCACAATCTTGAATTTTTCATGCTCTTTGACTCCTTCAGATGTTATATAAGCCAGACATTCATCCATATTTGACGTACTGAACATATTTCAGGTCAAAGAGACCTCGATCTTGAACTTTCTATACATAATTCATAAACTGCTTCTGATGTTACATCAGCCAGACAGTAGTCCATATTTGACATACTGAACATATTTCAGGCCAAGGAGTTCTCAATCTTGAAGTTTCTATACAGACTAATTGACTCCTTCTGATATTTTATCTATCATACAGTAGTCCATATTTGACATACTGAACACCTTTCAGGCCAAAGAGTTCTCGATCTTGAAATTTTCATGCTAATTGACTGTCTGATGTTACATCAACCAGTCATTCATCCTTATTTGACCTTTTGAACACCTTTCCTAAATTACTCCTTCTGATGTCTCATCAACATACAGTAGTCCATATTTGACATACTGAACATATTTCAGGCCAAAGAGTTCTCAGTCTTGAACTTTCTATACAGACTAATTGACTCCTTCTGATGTCTCATCAACCATACAGTAGTCCATATTTGACATAAACTTTTTTCAGGCCAGTGTTCTCAATCTTGAACTTTCTATACAGACTAATTGACTCCCTCTGATGTCTCATCAACCATACAGTAGTCCATATTTGACATACTGAACACTTTTCAGGCCAAAGAGTTCTCGATCCTTGAATTTTTCATGCTCATTGACTCTGTCTGATGTTACATCAGCTAGACATTCATCCATATTTGACATTCTGAACATATTTCACCTCAAAGAGACTTCGATCTTTAACTCTATACATACTCATAGACTGCTTCTGATGTTACATCAGCCATACAGTTGTCCAAATTTGAGATACTGAACATATTTCAGGCCAAGGAGTTCTCAATCTTGAACTTTCTATACAGACTAATTGACTCCTGATGTCTCATCAACCATACAGTAGTCCATATTTGACATACTTAACCCTTTTCAGGCCAAGGAGTTCTCGATCTTGAATTTTTCATGCTAATTGACCGTCTGATGTTACATGAGCAAGTCATTTATTCTTATTAGACCTTTTGAACATATTTCTGGCCACAGAGTCTTCAAACTTTATCATTCAATTCCTACTTCTAGACTCATTCTGATATTATATCAGTCAGACCTAGTCCTTATTTGACCTTTTGAACACCTTTCCTAAATGACTCCATCTGATGTCTCATCAACCATACAGTAGTCCATATTCGACATACTGAACACTTTTCAGGCCAAAAAGTTCTCGATCTTGAATTTTTCATGCTAATTGACCGACTGATGTTACATCAGCCAGATATTCATCCTTATTTGACTATTGAACATCTTTCTGGCCACAGAGTCTTCAAACTTTATCATTCCATTCCTACTTCTAGACTCCTTTTGATGTTACATCAGCCAGACAGTAGTCCAAATTTGACCTATTGAACATCTTTCTGGCTAAAGAGTCTTGAAACTTTATCATTCCACCTACTTCTAGACTCTTTCTGATGTTACATCAGCCAGAAAGTAGTCCAAATTTGACCTATTGAACATCTTTCTGGCCACAGACTCTTCAAACTTTATTATTCCATTCCTACTCATATAGTCCTTCTGATGTTATATCAGCCAGGATGTAGTCCATGTTTGATCTTTTGAACATCTTTCCTAACTGACTCCTAATGTTTCATCAACCTTACAGGAGTCCATATTTGACATACTGAATTTATGTCACAGAGATCACAATCTTGAATTTTTCATGCTCTTTGACTCCTTCAGATGTTATATAAGCCAGACATTCATCCATATTTGACGTACTGAACATATTTCAGGTCAAAGAGACCTCGATCTTGAACTTTCTATACATACTTCATAAACTGCTTCTGATGTTACATCAGCCATACAGTTGTCCAAATTTGAGATACTGAACATATTTCAGGACAAGGAGTTCTCAATCTTGAACTTTCTATACAGACTAATTGACTCCTGATGTCTCATCAACCATACAGTAGTCCATATTTGACATAACTCTTTTCAGGCCAAGGAGTTCTCAATCCTGAACTTTCTATACAGACTAATTGACTCCCTCTGATGTCTCAACCATACAGTAGTCGATATTTGACATATTGAACACTTTTCCGGCCAAAGAGCTCTCGATCTTTAATTTTTCATGCTAATTGACCGTTTGATGTAACATCAGCCAGATATTCATCCTTATTTGACCTATTGAACATCCTTCTGGCCACAGAGTCTTCAAACTTTATTCCACCTACTTCTAGACTCTTTCTGATGTTATATCAGTCAGCCAGTAGTCCTTATGACCTTTTGAACATCTTTCTGGCCATAGACTCTTCAAACATTTTCATTCCATTCCTGCTTATATAGTCCTTCTGATGTTATATCAGCCAGGATGTAGTCCATGTTTGACCTTTTGAACATCTTTCCTAATTGACTCCTTCTGATGTTTCATCAACCAATACAGTAGTCCATATTTAACATACTGAACACTTTTCAGAGTTCTCGATCTTGAATTTTTTCATCAACGGTGGTTGATGAGACATCAGCGGGAGTCAATTAGTCCACAGAGAAAGTTCAGCATTTTTCATGCTAATTGCTGATGTAACTGATGTTACATCAACTATCATTCATCCTTATTTGACCTTTTGAGCATCTTCCTGGCCACAGAGTCTTCAAACTTTATCATTCCATTCCTAATTCTAGACTCCTTCTGATGTTGTCAAACAGATATTGGTCCAATTTTGACCTATTAAACACATTTTAGGCCAAAGAGTTCTTGATCTTGAATTTTCTGTACAGACCAATTGAGGTCTTCTGATGTCTCATCAACCATACGGTAGTCTATATTTTACATACTGAAAATATTTAATGCTAATTGACTCCGTCTGATGATACATCAGCCAGACATTCATCCATATTTGACGTAGTGAACATGTTTCAAGCCAAGTTCTCAATTTTGAAACTTTCTATACAGACTAATTGACTCCCTCTGATGTCTCATCAACCAATACAGTAGTCCATATTTAACATACTGAACACTTTTCAGTTCTCGATCTTGTATTTTTCATGCTAATTGACCGTCTGAAGTTACATCAGCCAGATATTCATCCTTATTTGACCTTTTGAACGTCTTTCCAAAGGATTCATTCTGATGTCTCATCAACCATACAGTAGTCCATAATTGACATACTGAACACTTTTCAGACCAAAGAGTTCTCTGTCTTGAACTTTCTATACAGACTTATTGACTACTGATGTCTCATCAACCATAGTCCATAGTTGACATACTGAACTTTTTTCAGGCTACAAAGCTCACAATCTTGAATTTTTCATGCTCATTGACTCCATCTGATGTTATGTCAGACAAACATTCATCCACATTTGACGTACTGAACATATTTCAGGTCAAAGAGACATCAATCTTGAACTTTCTATACATTCTCATAGACTGCTTCTGTTATATCAGTCAGACAGTAGTCCTTATTTGAACTTTTGAACATCTTTCTGGCTACAGAATCTTCAAACTTTATCATTCCATTCCTACTTCTAGAATCCTTCTGATTTTAGAACAGACAGACAGTAGTCCTTATTTGACCTTTTGAACATCTTTCCAAAGGATTCATTCTGATGTCTCATCAATCATACAGTATTCCATGTTTGACATACTGAACACTTTTCAGGCCGAGTTCTCGATCTTGAATTTTTCATGCTGACTCCGTCTGATGTTACATCAGCCAGACATTCATCTTTATTTGACCTATTGAACATCTGTCTGGCCACAGAGTCTTCAAACTTTATCATTCCATTCCTACTTCAAAACTCCTTCTGATGTTACAGTAGTCCATTTTTGACATTTCTATATTTATCTTTCTTTACAGACTATTTGACTCCTGTTGTCTCATCAATCATAAACCATCTCCTTAGATCTCCTTAGCCTGAAATATGTTATGTCAAATATGGACTACTGTATGGCTGATAAGACATCAGAAGGATTTAATTAGGAAAGATGTTCAAAAGGTCAAATAAGGACTACTGTCTGACTGATATAACATCAGAAGGAGTCTAGAAGTAGGTGGAATGATAAAGTTTGTAGACTCTTTCGCCAGAAAGTTGTTCCATAGGTCAAATTTGGACTTCTGTCTGGCTGATGTAACATCAGAAGTATGTATAGAAAATTAAAGATTGAAAACTTCTTGGCTTGAAATATGTACAGTATGTCAAATATAGACTACTGTGTGGTTGATGAGACATCAGAGGGAGTCAATAAGTGAATAGAAAGTTCAAGATTGAGAACTCCTTGGCTTGAAATATGTTAAGTATGTCAAATATGGACTACTGTATGGTTGATGAGAAATTAGGAGTACTTAAGGAAATATCTAGACGGATATAACATCAGACGGAGTCTAGAAGTAGGAATGGAATGATAAAGTTTGAAGACTCTGTGGCCAGAAAGATGTTCAGTAGATCAAATATGGACTGCTGTCTGGCTGATGTAACATCAGAAGCAGTCTATGAGTATGTATAGAAAATTCAAGACTGAGAACTCATTGGCCTGAAATATGTTCAGTATGTCAAATATGGACTTCTGTATGGTTGATGAGACATCAGAAGGAGTCAATTAGAAAAGATGTTCAAAAGGTCAAATAAGGACTACTGCTTGACTGATATAACATCAGAAGGAGTCTAGAAGAAGGAATGGAATGATAAAGTTTGAAGACTCTGTGGCCAGAAAGATGTTCAATAGGTCAAATAAGAATGAATGTCTTGCTGATGTAACATCAGATGGAGTCAATGAGCATGATAAATTGAAGATTGAGAACATCAAAGTTGTCAATAAGTCTGTATAGAAAGTTCAAGATCTAGAACTCTTTGGTCTGAAAAGTGGTCAGAATGTAAAATATGGACTACCGTACGGTTGATGAGAGATCAGACTTCCTCAATTAGTCTGTATAGAAAATTCAAGATCGAGGCCTCTATGGCCTGAAATATTTTCAATAGGTTAAACATGGACTACACGGGGCTGATATTCAAGATTAAGGTCTCTTTGACCAGAAATATGTTCAGTACATAAAATATGGATGAATGCCTGTCTGATCAGACGGTCAATTAGCATATAATTAGTCAATTAGCAAAAAAAAAAGACTGAGAACTCTTTGGCCTGAAAAGTTTTCAGTATGTCAAATATGGACTACTGTATGGTTGATGAGACATCAGAGGGAGTCAATTAGTCTGTATAGAAAGTTCAAGATTGAGAACTCCTTGGCCTGAAATATGTTAAGTATGTCAAATATGGACTACTGAATGGTTGGCGAGACATCAGACGGAGTCAATTAGTCTGTAATGAAAGTTCAAGATTGAGAACTCCTTGGCCTGAAATATGTTCACTATGTCCAATATGGACGACTGTGTGGTTGATGAGACATCAGAGGGAGTCAATAAGTCTGAATAGAAAGTTCAAGATTGAGAACTCAGCTTGAAATATATTCAGTACGTCAAATGTGGACTACTGTATGGTTGATGAGAAATTAGCAGTACTTTAGGAAATATGTTCAAAAGGTCAAATAAGGACTACTGCCTGACTGATATAACATCAGACGGAGTCTAGAAGTAGGAATGGAATGATAAAGTTTGAAGACTCTGTGGCCAGAAAGATGTTCAGATCAAATATGGACTACTGTATGGTTGATGAGATATGAGAGGGAGTAAATTAATCTGTAATGAAAGTTCAAGATTTAGAACTCCTTAGCCTGAAATATGTTCAGTATGTCAAATATGGATGAATGTCTGGCTGATATAACATCAGACGGACTCAATGAGCATGAAAAATTGAAGATTGAGAACATCAAAGTTGTCAATAAGTCTGTATAGAAAGTTCAAGATCGAGGCCTCTATGGCCTGAAATATTTTCAATAGGTTAAACATGGACTACACGGGGCTGATATTCAAGATTAAGGTCTCTTTGACGTGAAATATGTTCAGTACATAAAATATGGATGAATGCCTGGCTGACGTAACATCAGACAGAGTCAATTAGCATATAATTATTCAATTAGAAAAAAAAAAGACCGAAAACTCTTTGGCCTGAAAAGTTTTCAGTATGTCAAATATTGACTACTGTATGGTTGATGAGACATTACAAGGAGTCCTTTAGGAAAGATGTTCAAAAGGTCAAATAGAGACTACTATCTGACTGATATAACATCAGAAGCAGTCTATGAGTATGTATAGAAAGTTCAAGATTGAGAACTCCTTGGCCTGAAAAATGTTCAGTATGTCAAATATGGACTACTGTATGGTTGATGAGACATCAGACGGAGTCAATTAGTCTGTAATGAAAGTTCAAGATTGAGAACTTGGCCTGAAATTTGTTCAGTATGTCAAATAAGGATGAATGTATAGTCTGATATAACATCAGACGGAGTCAATGAGCATGAAAAATTCAAGATTGAGAACTGTTTGGATTGAACAGTGTTCAGAATGTCAAATATTGACTATTGTATGGTTGATTAGACATCAGAGGGAGTCAATTAGTCTGTATAGAAAGTTCAAGACTGAGAACTCCTTGGCCAGAAAGATGTTCAATATGTCAAATAAGGATGAGGAATATGTCTGGCTGATGTAATATCAGACGGAGTCAATTAGCATGAAAAATTCAAGACCGAGAACTCTTTGGCCTGAAAAGTGTTCAGTATGTCAAATATGGACTACTGTATGGCTTATGTAACATCAGAAGCAGTCTATGAGTATGTATAGAAAGTTCAAGATCGAGGTATCTTTGACCTGAAATATGTTGTATGTCAAATATGGATGAATTTCTGGCTGATGTAACTTTAGACGGAGTCAATGAGCATGAAAAATTCAAGATTGAGAACAGTGTTCAATATGTCAAATATGGACTAATGTATGGTTGATGAGACATCAGACTGCCTCAATTAGTCTGTATAGAAAATTCAAGATCGAGGCCTCTATGGCCTGAAATATTTTCAACAAGTTAAACATGGACTACATCCTGGCTGATATTCAAGATTGAGGTCTCTTTGACCTGAAATATGTTCAGTACATAAAATATGGATGAATGTCTGGCTGTCGTAACATCAGACAGAGTCAATGAGCATGAAAAATTCAAGACCGAGAACTCTTTGGCCTGAAAAGTGTTCAGTATGTCAAATATGGACTACTGTATGGTTGATGAGACATTAGAAGTAGTCCTTTAGGAAAGATGTTCAAAAGGTCAAATAAGGACTACTGTCTGAAAGATATAACATCAGACGGAGTCTAGAAGTTGGAATGGAATGATAAAGTTTGAAGACTCTGTGGCCAGAAAGATATTCAGTAGATCAAATATGGGCTACTGTCTGGCTGATATAACATCAGACAGAGTCTAGAAGTAGGAATGGAATTATAAAGTTTGAAGACTCTGTGGCCAGAAAGATATTCAGTAGATCAAATATGGACTACTGTCTGGCTGATGTAACATCAGAAGCAGTCTATGAGTATGTATAGAAAGTTCAAGATTGAGAACACTGGCCTGAAAAAAGTTTGTCAAATATGGACTACAGGATGGTTGATGAGACATCAGAGGGAGTCAATTAGTCTGTATCGAAAGTTCAAGATTGAGAACTCCTTGGCTTTAAATATGTTTAGTATGTTAAATATGGACTACTGACGAGACATCAGAAGGAGTCAATTAGGAAATATGTTCAAAAGGTCAAATAAGGACTAATGTCTGAGTGATATAACATCAGAAGGACTCTAGAAGTAGGAATGGAATGATAAAGTTTGAAGACTCTGTGGCCTGAAAGATATTCAGTAGATCAAATATGGACTACTGTCTGGCTGATATAACATCAGACAGAGTCTAGAAGTAGGAATGGAATGATAAAGTTTGAAGACTCTGTGGCCAGAAAGATATTCAGTATGTCAAATGTGTACTACTGTATGGTTGATGAGACATCAGACGGAGTCAATTAGTCTGTAATGAAAGTTCAAGATTGAGAACTTGGCCTGAAATTTGTTCAGTATGTCAAATAAGGATGAATGTATAGTCTGATATAACATCAGATGGAGTCAATGAGCATGAAAAATTCAAGATTGAGAACTGTTTGGATTGAACAGTGTTCAGAATGTCAAATATTGACTATTGTATGGTTGATTAGACATCAGAGGGAGTCAATTAGTCTGTATAGAAAGTTCAAGACTGAGAACTCCTTGGCCAGAAAGATGTTCAATATGTCAAATAAGGATAAGGAATATGTCTGGCTGATGTAATATCAGACGGAGTCAATTAGCATGAAAAATTCAAGACCGAGAACTCTTTGGCCTGAAAAGTGTTCAGTATGTCAAATATGGACTACTGTATGTCTTATGTAACATCAGAAGCAGTCTATGAGTATGTATAGAAAGTTCAAGATCGAGGTATCTTTGACCTGAAATATGTTGTATGTCAAATATGGATGAATTTCTGGCTGATGTAACTTTAGACGGAGTCAATGAGCATGAAAAATTCAAGATTGAGAACAGTGTTCAATATGTCAAATATGGACTAATGTATGGTTGATGAGACATCAGACTGCCTCAATTAGTCTGTATAGAAAATTCAAGATCGAGGCCTCTATGGCCTGAAATATTTTCAACAAGTTAAACATGGACTACATCCTGGCTGATATTCAAGATTGAGGTCTCTTTGACCTGAAATATGTTCAGTACATAAAATATGGATGAATGTCTGGCTGTCGTAACATCAGACAGAGTCAATGAGCATGAAAAATTCAAGACCGAGAACTCTTTGGCCTGAAAAGTGTTCAGTATGTCAAATATGGACTACTGTATGGTTGATGAGACATTACAAGGAGTCCTTTAGGAAAGATGTTCAAAAGGTCAAATAGAGACTACTATCTGACTGATATAACATCAGAAGCAGTCTATGAGTATGTATAGAAAGTTCAAGATTGAGAACTCCTTGGCCTGAAAAATGTTCAGTATGTCAAATATGGACTACTGTATGGTTGATGAGACATCAGACGGAGTCAATTAGTCTGTAATGAAAGTTCAAGATTGAGAACTTGGCCTGAAATTTGTTCAGTATGTCAAATAAGGATGAATGTATAGTCTGATATAACATCAGACGGAGTCAATGAGCATGAAAAATTCAAGATTGAGAACTGTTTGGATTGAACAGTGTTCAGAATGTCAAATATTGACTATTGTATGGTTGATTAGACATCAGAGGGAGTCAATTAGTCTGTATAGAAAGTTCAAGACTGAGAACTCCTTGGCCAGAAAGATGTTCAATATGTCAAATAAGGATGAGGAATATGTCTGGCTGATGTAATATCAGACGGAGTCAATTAGCATGAAAAATTCAAGACCGAGAACTCTTTGGCCTGAAAAGTGTTCAGTATGTCAAATATGGACTACTGTATGGCTTATGTAACATCAGAAGCAGTCTATGAGTATGTATAGAAAGTTCAAGATCGAGGTATCTTTGACCTGAAATATGTTGTATGTCAAATATGGATGAATTTCTGGCTGATGTAACTTTAGACGGAGTCAATGAGCATGAAAAATTCAAGATTGAGAACAGTGTTCAATATGTCAAATATGGACTAATGTATGGTTAATGAGACATCAGACTGCCTCAATTAGTCTGTATAGAAAATTCAAGATCGAGGCCTCTATGGCCTGAAATATTTTCAACAAGTTAAACATGGACTACATCCTGGCTGATATTCAAGATTGAGGTCTCTTTGACCTGAAATACGTTCAGTACATAAAATATGGATGAATGTCTGGCTGTCGTAACATCAGACAGAGTCAATGAGCATGAAAAATTCAAGACCGAGAACTCTTTGGCCTGAAAAGTGTTCAGTATGTCAAATATGGACTACTGTATGGTTGATGAGACATTAGAAGTAGTCCTTTAGGAAAGATGTTCAAAAGGTCAAATAATGACTACTGTCTGACAGATATAACATCAGACGGAGTCTAGAAGTTGGAATGGAATGATAAAGTTTGAAGACTCTGTGGCCAGAAAGATATTCAGTAGATCAAATATGGGCTACTGTCTGGCTGATATAACATCAGACAGAGTCTAGAAGTAGGAATGGAATTATAAAGTTTGAAGACTCTGTGGCCAGAAAGATATTCAGTAGATCAAATATGGACTACTGTCTGGCTGATGTAACATCAGAAGCAGTCTATGAGTATGTATAGAAAGTTCAAGATTGAGAACACTGGCCTGAAAAAAGTTTGTCAAATATGGACTACAGGATGGTTGATGAGACATCAGAGGGAGTCAATTAGTCTGTATCGAAAGTTCAAGATTGAGAACTCCTTGGCTTTAAATATGTTTAGCATGTTAAATATGGACTACTGACGAGACATCAGAAGGAGTCAATTAGGAAATATGTTCAAAAGGTCAAATAAGGACTAATGTCTGAGTGATATAACATCAGAAGGACTCTAGAAGTAGGAATGGAATGATAAAGTTTGAAGACTCTGTGGCCAGAAAGATATTCAGTAGATCAAATATGGACTACTGTCTGGCTGATATAACATCAGACAGAGTCTAGAAGTAGGAATGGAATGATAAAGTTTGAAGACTCTGTGGCCAGAAAGATATTCAGTAGATCAAATATGGGCTACTGTCTGGCTGATATAACATCAGACAGAGTCTAGAAGTAGGAATGGAATTATAAAGTTTGAAGACTCTGTGGCCAGAAAGATATTCAGTAGATCAAATATGGACTACTGTCTGGCTGATGTAACATCAGAAGCAGTCTATGAGTATGTATAGAAAGTTCAAGATTGAGAACACTGGCCTGAAAAAAGTTTGTCAAATATGGACTACAGGATGGTTGATGAGACATCAGAGGGAGTCAATTAGTCTGTATCGAAAGTTCAAGATTGAGAACTCCTTGGCTTTAAATATGTTTAGTATGTTAAATATGGACTACTGACGAGACATCAGAAGGAGTCAATTAGGAAATATGTTCAAAAGGTCAAATAAGGACTAATGTCTGAGTGATATAACATCAGAAGGACTCTAGAAGTAGGAATGGAATGATAAAGTTTGAAGACTCTGTGGCCTGAAAGATATTCAGTAGATCAAATATGGACTACTGTCTGGCTGATATAACATCAGACAGAGTCTAGAAGTAGGAATGGAATGATAAAGTTTGAAGACTCTGTGGCCAGAAAGATATTCAGTATGTCAAATGTGTACTACTGTATGGTTGATGAGACATCAGACGGAGTCAATTAGTCTGTAATGAAAGTTCAAGATTGAGAACTTGGCCTGAAATTTGTTCAGTATGTCAAATAAGGATGAATGTATAGTCTGATATAACATCAGATGGAGTCAATGAGCATGAAAAATTCAAGATTGAGAACTGTTTGGATTGAACAGTGTTCAGAATGTCAAATATTGACTATTGTATGGTTGATTAGACATCAGAGGGAGTCAATTAGTCTGTATAGAAAGTTCAAGACTGAGAACTCCTTGGCCAGAAAGATGTTCAATATGTCAAATAAGGATAAGGAATATGTCTGGCTGATGTAATATCAGACGGAGTCAATTAGCATGAAAAATTCAAGACCGAGAACTCTTTGGCCTGAAAAGTGTTCAGTATGTCAAATATGGACTACTGTATGTCTTATGTAACATCAGAAGCAGTCTATGAGTATGTATAGAAAGTTCAAGATCGAGGTATCTTTGACCTGAAATATGTTGTATGTCAAATATGGATGAATTTCTGGCTGATGTAACTTTAGACGGAGTCAATGAGCATGAAAAATTCAAGATTGAGAACAGTGTTCAATATGTCAAATATGGACTAATGTATGGTTGATGAGACATCAGACTGCCTCAATTAGTCTGTATAGAAAATTCAAGATCGAGGCCTCTATGGCCTGAAATATTTTCAACAAGTTAAACATGGACTACATCCTGGCTGATATTCAAGATTGAGGTCTCTTTGACCTGAAATATGTTCAGTACATAAAATATGGATGAATGTCTGGCTGTCGTAACATCAGACAGAGTCAATGAGCATGAAAAATTCAAGACCGAGAACTCTTTGGCCTGAAAAGTGTTCAGTATGTCAAATATGGACTACTGTATGGTTGATGAGACATTACAAGGAGTCCTTTAGGAAAGATGTTCAAAAGGTCAAATAGAGACTACTATCTGACTGATATAACATCAGAAGCAGTCTATGAGTATGTATAGAAAGTTCAAGATTGAGAACTCCTTGGCCTGAAAAATGTTCAGTATGTCAAATATGGACTACTGTATGGTTGATGAGACATCAGACGGAGTCAATTAGTCTGTAATGAAAGTTCAAGATTGAGAACTTGGCCTGAAATTTGTTCAGTATGTCAAATAAGGATGAATGTATAGTCTGATATAACATCAGACGGAGTCAATGAGCATGAAAAATTCAAGATTGAGAACTGTTTGGATTGAACAGTGTTCAGAATGTCAAATATTGACTATTGTATGGTTGATTAGACATCAGAGGGAGTCAATTAGTCTGTATAGAAAGTTCAAGACTGAGAACTCCTTGGCCAGAAAGATGTTCAATATGTCAAATAAGGATGAGGAATATGTCTGGCTGATGTAATATCAGACGGAGTCAATTAGCATGAAAAATTCAAGACCGAGAACTCTTTGGCCTGAAAAGTGTTCAGTATGTCAAATATGGACTACTGTATGGCTTATGTAACATCAGAAGCAGTCTATGAGTATGTATAGAAAGTTCAAGATCGAGGTATCTTTGACCTGAAATATGTTGTATGTCAAATATGGATGAATTTCTGGCTGATGTAACTTTAGACGGAGTCAATGAGCATGAAAAATTCAAGATTGAGAACAGTGTTCAATATGTCAAATATGGACTAATGTATGGTTAATGAGACATCAGACTGCCTCAATTAGTCTGTATAGAAAATTCAAGATCGAGGCCTCTATGGCCTGAAATATTTTCAACAAGTTAAACATGGACTACATCCTGGCTGATATTCAAGATTGAGGTCTCTTTGACCTGAAATACGTTCAGTACATAAAATATGGATGAATGTCTGGCTGTCGTAACATCAGACAGAGTCAATGAGCATGAAAAATTCAAGACCGAGAACTCTTTGGCCTGAAAAGTGTTCAGTATGTCAAATATGGACTACTGTATGGTTGATGAGACATTAGAAGTAGTCCTTTAGGAAAGATGTTCAAAAGGTCAAATAATGACTACTGTCTGACAGATATAACATCAGACGGAGTCTAGAAGTTGGAATGGAATGATAAAGTTTGAAGACTCTGTGGCCAGAAAGATATTCAGTAGATCAAATATGGGCTACTGTCTGGCTGATATAACATCAGACAGAGTCTAGAAGTAGGAATGGAATTATAAAGTTTGAAGACTCTGTGGCCAGAAAGATATTCAGTAGATCAAATATGGACTACTGTCTGGCTGATGTAACATCAGAAGCAGTCTATGAGTATGTATAGAAAGTTCAAGATTGAGAACACTGGCCTGAAAAAAGTTTGTCAAATATGGACTACAGGATGGTTGATGAGACATCAGAGGGAGTCAATTAGTCTGTATCGAAAGTTCAAGATTGAGAACTCCTTGGCTTTAAATATGTTTAGCATGTTAAATATGGACTACTGACGAGACATCAGAAGGAGTCAATTAGGAAATATGTTCAAAAGGTCAAATAAGGACTAATGTCTGAGTGATATAACATCAGAAGGACTCTAGAAGTAGGAATGGAATGATAAAGTTTGAAGACTCTGTGGCCAGAAAGATATTCAGTAGATCAAATATGGACTACTGTCTGGCTGATATAACATCAGACAGAGTCTAGAAGTAGGAATGGAATGATAAAGTTTGAAGACTCTGTGGCCAGAAAGATATTCAGTAGATCAAATATGGACTACTGTCTGGCTGATGTAACATCAGAAGCAGTCTATGAGTATGTATAGAAAGTTCAAGATTGAGAACACTGGCCTGAAAAAAGTTTGTCAAATATGGACTACAGGATGGTTGATGAGACATCAGAGGGAGTCAATTAGTCTGTATCGAAAGTTCAAGATTGAGAACTCCTTGGCTTGAAATATGTTTAGTATGTTAAATATGGACTAATGACGAGACATCAGAAGGAGTCCTTTAGGAAAGATGTTCAAAAGGTCAAATAGAGACTACTATCTGACTGATATAACATCAGAAGCAGTCTATGAGTATGTATAGAAAGTTCAAGATTGAGAACACTGGCCTGAAAAAAGTTTGTCAAATATGGACTACAGGATGGTTGATGAGACATCAGAGGGAGTCAATTAGTCTGTATCGAAAGTTCAAGATTGAGAACTCCTTGGCTTTAAATATGTTTAGTATGTTAAATATGGACTACTGACGAGACATCAGAAGGAGTCAATTAGGAAATATGTTCAAAAGGTCAAATAAGGACTAATGTCTGAGTGATATAACATCAGAAGGACTCTAGAAGTAGGAATGGAATGATAAAGTTTGAAGACTCTGTGGCCAGAAAGATATTCAGTAGATCAAATATGGACTACTGTCTGGCTGATATAACATCAGACAGAGTCTAGAAGTAGGAATGGAATGATAAAGTTTGAAGACTCTGTGGCCAGAAAGATATTCAGTAGATCAAATATGGACTACTGTCTGGCTGATGTAACATCAGAAGCAGTCTATGAGTATGTATAGAAAGTTCAAGATTGAGAACACTGGCCTGAAAAAAGTTTGTCAAATATGGACTACAGGATGGTTGATGAGACATCAGAGGGAGTCAATTAGTCTGTATCGAAAGTTCAAGATTGAGAACTCCTTGGCTTGAAATATGTTTAGTATGTTAAATATGGACTAATGACGAGACATCAGAAGGAGTCCTTTAGGAAAGATGTTCAAAAGGTCAAATAGAGACTACTATCTGACTGATATAACATCAGAAGCAGTCTATGAGTATGTATAGAAAGTTCAAGATTGAGAACACTGGCCTGAAAAAAGTTTGTCAAATATGGACTACAGGATGGTTGATGAGACATCAGAGGGAGTCAATTAGTCTGTATCGAAAGTTCAAGATTGAGAACTCCTTGGCTTTAAATATGTTTAGTATGTTAAATATGGACTACTGACGAGACATCAGAAGGAGTCAATTAGGAAATATGTTCAAAAGGTCAAATAAGGACTAATGTCTGAGTGATATAACATCAGAAGGACTCTAGAAGTAGGAATGGAATGATAAAGTTTGAAGACTCTGTGGCCAGAAAGATATTCAGTAGATCAAATATGGACTACTGTCTGGCTGATATAACATCAGACAGAGTCTAGAAGTAGGAATGGAATGATAAAGTTTGAAGACTCTGTGGCCAGAAAGATATTCAGTATGTCAAATATGGACTACTGTATGGTTGATGAGACATCAGACGGAGTCAATTAGTCTGTAATGAAAGTTCAAGATTGAGAACTTGGCCTGAAATTTGTTCAGTATGTCAAATAAGGATGAATGTATAGTCTGATATAACATCAGATGGAGTCAATGAGCATGAAAAATTCAAGATTGAGAACTGTTTGGATTGAACAGTGTTCAGAATGTCAAATATTGACTATTGTATGGTTGATTAGACATCAGAGGGAGTCAATTAGTCTGTATAGAAAGTTCAAGACTGAGAACTCCTTGGCCAGAAAGATGTTCAATATGTCAAATAAGGATAAGGAATATGTCTGGCTGATGTAATATCAGACGGAGTCAATTAGCATGAAAAATTCAAGACCGAGAACTCTTTGGCCTGAAAAGTGTTCAGTATGTCAAATATGGACTACTGTATGGCTTATGTAACATCAGAAGCAGTCTATGAGTATGTATAGAAAGTTCAAGATCGAGGTATCTTTGACCTGAAATATGTTGTATGTCAAATATGGATGAATTTCTGGCTGATGTAACTTTAGACGGAGTCAATGAGCATGAAAAATTCAAGATTGAGAACAGTGTTCAATATGTCAAATATGGACTAATGTATGGTTGATGAGACATCAGACTGCCTCAATTAGTCTGTATAGAAAATTCAAGATCGAGGCCTCTATGGCCTGAAATATTTTCAACAAGTTAAACATGGACTACATCCTGGCTGATATTCAAGATTGAGGTCTCTTTGACCTGAAATATGTTCAGTACATAAAATATGGATGAATGTCTGGCTGTCGTAACATCAGACAGAGTCAATGAGCATGAAAAATTCAAGACCGAGAACTCTTTGGCCTGAAAAGTGTTCAGTATGTCAAATATGGACTACTGTATGGTTGATGAGACATTAGAAGTAGTCCTTTAGGAAAGATGTTAAAAAGGTCAAATAAGGACTACTGTCTGACAGATATAACATCAGACGGAGTCTAGAAGTTGGAATGGAATGATAAAGTTTGAAGACTCTGTGGCCAGAAAGATATTCAGTAGATCAAATATGGGCTACTGTCTGGCTGATATAACATCAGACAGAGTCTAGAAGTAGGAATGGAATGATAAAGTTTGAAGACTCTGTGGCCAGAAAGATATTCAGTAGATCAAATTTGGACTACTGTCTGGCTGATGTAACATCAGAAGCAGTCTATGAGTATGTATAGAAAGTTCAAGATTGAGAACACTGGCCTGAAAAAAGTTTGTCAAATATGGACTACAGGATGGTTGATGAGACATCAGAGGGAGTCAATTAGTCTGTATCGAAAATTCAAGATTGAGAACTCCTTGGCTTGAAATATGTTTAGTATGTTAAATATGGACTACTGACGAGACATCAGAAGGAGTCCTTTAGGAAAGATGTTCAAAAGGTCAAATAGAGACTACTATCTGACTGATATAACATCAGAAGCAGTCTATGAGTATGTATAGAAAGTTCAAGATTGAGAACTCCTTGGCCTGAAAAATGTTCAGTATGTCAAATATGGACTACTGTATGGTTGATGAGACATCAGACGGAGTCAATTAGTCTGTAATGAAAGTTCAAGATTGAGAACTTGGCCTGAAATTTGTTCAGTATGTCAAATAAGGATGAATGTATAGTCTGATATAACATCAGACGGGGTCAATGAGCATGAAAAATTCAAGACAGAGAACTGTTTGGCCTGAAATGTGTTCAGTATGTCAAATATGGATGAATGTCTGGCTGATGTAGACGGAGTCAATTAGCATGAAAAATTCAAGACAGAGAACTCTTTGGCCTGAAATGTGTTCAGTATGTCAAATATGGACTAGAAAGGTCAAGATTGAGAACACTGGCCTGAAAAAAGTTTGTCAAATATGGACTACAGGATGGTTGTTGAGACATGAGGAGTCAATTAGTCTGTATAGAAAGTTCAAGACTGAGAACTTCTTGGCCTGATATATGTTCAGTATGTCAAATATGGACTACTGTATGGTTGATGAGACATCAGAAGGAGTCCATTAGGAAAGATGTTCAAAGGTCAAATAAGAACTTCAGTCTTACATCATGAGTCTAGAAGTAGGAGTGAAATTATAAAATTTGAAGACTCTGTGGCCAGAAAGGTAACATCAGAAGCAGTCTATGAGTATTATAGAAAGTTCATGATCGAGAAATCATTGGCCTGAAAAGTGTTCAGTTATGTTAAATATGGACTACTGTATGGTTGATGAGAAATCAGAAGGAGTCAATAAGTCTGTACAGAAAGTTCAAGATCGAGAACTCTTTGGTCTGAAAAGTGTTCAGTATATAAAATATGGACTATATGGTTCATGAGACATCAGAAGGCCTCAATTAGTGTGTATAGAATATTCAAGGTCAAGGCCTGTTTGGCCTGAAATATGTTCAATATTTTAAACATGGACTTCTGTATGGTTGATGAGACATTAAAAGGAGTCAAGTAGGCTGTATAGAAAGTTCAAGATTGAGATCTCTCTGTTCCTTTGGCCTGAAAGATGTTCAATAGGTCTAATGTGGACAATAAAAATGTAAATACGTTTATAATATGCAGTGCAAACCGCACAAATGTGATGTTTAGCAGGGGAATAAGATAGTTCTTGTATGCAGTGCTATATGGTATGTTATCTTTTACACAGTAATGGGTTAGATCATGTATGAACATAATAATTCATGCAATGTAATAAGTTAGTTCTTATATGCATGCAATGTAAGGGATTAAGTTAGCTATTTATGCAATGCAACTTAATAACGTTCGTGTATAAATTCGTTCTTGTAAGCATTGAATTGCAACAGAACATGTTATGTATTAAGTTGTGTATACAATGAAACAGTGCATAGCTTATGTTATTCTTCACTGCACAACACACACATGTTAGCTCTTCAAAGCAAAACGGAATGACTTAGTTCTTGTATGCAATGCAGTGCAACAACTCCCGTGTGTTTTTCAGTTTACAACAACACATATTTTATATGTTATCACTTCAATGCATAATGGCATAAGTTAGTTCTTGTATTCAGTTAATTAAATTATACATTATATTCTTAAACAAGCAACGGATCAAGGTAGATCTTGCTGTAAGGCAATGCAACAACAGTATGTTGTGTGTTAAACTTTAGCTTTTTAAAGTTTTGTTATTCATCACTGCACAACAGAATTAGTTATTGCATGCAATGCAATAAAAAGTTCATTCACAAGTTATCCTTCAATGCAAGTCAGTAATTATATAAAATAAATGTATAAATTGCATTGCATACAAAAACTCGTTCTGCATTGAAGAGCTAAGTGCTTTGCACTGTATACAAGACAAAGATCGATGCGCATTGGAGAGATAAATACTTTTGCATAGCATACAATAACACGTTGTGCATTGAAGCGATAAGTGATTTTTGCTTTATATACTAGAACTCGTGCATTGAAGAATAATAGATTTTGCATTGCATACAAGAACAAGTTGTGCATTGAAGAGATGTGTTTTTGCATTGCATTGTATACAATATCTACTTGTGCACTGAAGAGATAATTGCTTTTACATTGCAATGCATACAAGAACTCGTGCATTGAAGACAAGTGCTTTTGCATTGCATTGCATACAAGAACACGTTGTGCATTGAGACATTAGTGCTTTAGCATTGCATACAGGAACACGTGCTTAAGAAAAGACAAGTGCGTTTGCATTGCATACAAGAACTCGTGCATTGGACGAGATAAGTGTTTTTTTGCATTGCATACAAGAACTCGTGCATTAAAGAATAAGTGCTTTTTGCTTTGCATTGCCTACAACATCTCCTTGTGTACTGAAGAGATAATTGCTTTTACATTGCAGTGCATACAAGAACACGTTGTGCATTGAAGAAAGTGCTTTTGCATTGCAATACATACAAGTGCATTGGAAAAGATAAGTGTAACTGCATTGCATACAAGAACTCGTAGTGCATTTAAGACATAATTGCTTTTGCATTGATTGCATAGAAGAACACGTTGTGCATTGAAGAGATAAGTGCTTTTGCATAGCTTACAAGAAATCTTAGTGCACTGAAGAGATAATTACGTTTGCATTGCAATGCATAAAAGATTTCCATTGCATTCAATATTTTCAATTGCATACAAGAACTTGTGCATTGAAGAGATAAGTGCTTTTGCATTGCATGTTCGTTGTGCATTGAAGAGATAATTGCTTTTGCATCACTTACAAGAACTTGTTGTGCATTGAAGATACTTGCTTTTGCATTGCATACATGAAGTCGTTGTGCATTGAAGAGATAAGTGCTTTTGCGTTGCATTTAAGAACACGTGCATTTGAAAAGATAAGTGCTTTTGCGTTGCATACAAGAACACGTTGTGCATTGAAGAGATAAGTGCGTTTGCATTGCAATGCATAAAAGATTTCCATTGCATTCAATATTTTCAATTGCATACAAGAACTTGTGCATTGAAGAGATAAGTGCTTTTGCATTGCATGTTCGTTGTGCATTGAAGAGATAATTGCTTTTGCATCACTTACAAGAACTTGTTGTGCATTGAAGATACTTGCTTTTGCATTGCATACATGAAGTCGTTGTGCATTGAAGAGATAAGTGCTTTTGCGTTGCATACAAGAACACGTTGTGCATTGAAGAGATAAGTGCGTTTTGCATTGCAATGCATAAACGTGCATTGGAAAAGATAAGTGCGTTTGCATTGAATACAATAACTTTTTGTGCATTGATGACATTAGTGCTTTTCCATTGCATACAAGATCTCGTTGTGCATTGAGTAGAAAAGTGCTTTTTCATTGCATAAAGAACACGTGCATTTGTAAAGATAAGTGCGAATGCATTGCATACAAGAACTCGTGCATTGAAGAATAAGTGCGTTTTCATTGAATACAAGAACAGATCGTTGTGCATTGAAGAGATAAGTGCTTTTGCTTTGCATTGCATACAATATCTCCTTGTGCACTGAAGAGATAATTGCTTTTACATTGCAATGCATACAATATCTTGTTGTGCATTAAAGAGATAAGTGCGTTTGCATTGAAAAGCATAAAAGATTTCCATTGCATATAAGATTTTCCATTGCATACAAGATCACGTTGTGCATTGAAGAGATAAGTTATTTTGCATTGCAATGCATACAAGAACTTGTTGTACATTGAAGAGACAATTGCTTTTGCTTTGCATTGCTTACAAGAAGTCATGCTTTGAGAGATAAGTGCTTTTGCATTGCATTTCATACACGTGCATTGGAAAAGATATGTGCGTATGTATTGCATAGAAGAACTCGTTATGCATTGAAGACATTAGTGCTTTTCCATTGCATACAAGAACACGTGCATTGAAGATCGTTGTGCAGTGAAGAGATTGCTTTTGCATTGCATTTCATACACGTGCATTTTAAAAGATATGTGCGTTTGCATTGCATACAATAACTCGTTGTGCATTGAAGAGATAAGTACGTTTGCATTGCAATGCATAAAAGATTTCCATTGCATACAAGATTTTTCATTGCATACAAGATTGAAGAGATAAGTATTCTTGCATTGCATCCAAGAACTTGTTGTGCATTGAAGAGGTAAGTGCTTTTGCATTGCAATGCATACAAGAACTCGTAGTGCAATGAAGACATAATGCATAAGAGATTTCATTGCATACAAGATTTCCCATTGCATACAAGAACACGTTCTGCATTGAAGAGATAAATGCTTTTCCATTGAAATGCCTACAAAAACTTGTTGTGCATTGTAGAGATAAGAGCTTTTGTTTTCAACTGCTTACAAGAACTTGCTGTAAATTGAAAAGACAATTGCTTTTGCTTTGCATTGCTTACAAGAACTCGTGCATTGAGAGATAAGTATTGTTGCATTGCATACAAGAACTCGTAGTGCATTGACGAGATAAGTGATTTTGCATAGCTTACAAGAAATCTTAGTCCATTGAAGACATAATTGCTTGTGCATTGCATTGCATACACGCGCATTGGAAAAGATAAGTGCATTTGCATTGCAAAAAAACCTCGTTATGCATTGAAGAGATAAATGCGTTTGCATTGCAATGCATACAAGAACTTGTGTATTAAAGAGACAAGTGCTTTTGCATTGCAATGCATACAAGAACTTGTGTATTAAAGAGATAAGTGCGTTTGCATTGCAATGCATAAAAGATTTCCACTGCATACAAGATTTTCCATTGCATACAAGAGCACATTGTGCATTGAAGAGATAAGTGAAGAGATAATTGCTTTTGCATTGCAATGCCTACAAGAACTCGTTGTGCATTGAAGACATAATGCATAAGAGATTTCATTGCATACAAGATTTCCTATTTCATACAAGAACACGTTCTGCATTGAAGAGATAAATGCTTTTCGATTGAAATGTCTACAAAAACTTGTGCATTGAAGAGATAATTGCTTTTGCATTGCATTGTATACACGTGCATTTGAAAAGATAAGTACTTCTGCATTGCATACAAGAACTCGTGCATTGAAGAGATAAGTATTCTTGCATTGCATCCAAGAACTCGTTGTGCATTGAAGAGTTAAGTGCTTTTGCATTGCAATGCATACAAGAACTCGTAGTGCAATGAAGACATAATGCATAAGAGATTTCCATTGCATACAAGATTTTCCATTGCATGCAAGAACTTGTTGTGCATTGAAGAGATGTGTGTTTGCATTGTAATACCAACAAGAACTTGTTGTGCATTGAAGAGATAAGTATTCTTGCATTGCATACAAGAAGTCGTTGTGCATTGAAGACATAAATGCTTTTGCATTGCATTGCATACAATATCTCCTTGTGCAATGAAGAGATAAATGCTTTTACATTGCAATGCATACAAGAACTCGTAGTGCATTGAAGACATAATTGCTTTTGCATTGATTACACACAAGAACACGTTGTGCATTGACGAGATAAGTGATTTTGCATAGCTTACAAGAAATCTTAGTCCACTGAAGACATAAGTGCTTGTGCATTGCATTGCAAACACGTGCATTGGAAAAGATAAGTGCATTTGCATTGCAAACAAAAACTCGTTATGCATTGAAGAGATAAATGCGTTTGCATTGCAATGCATACAAGAACTTGTGTACTAAATTGATAAGTGCGTTTGCATTGCAATGCATAAAAGATTTCCATTGCATACAAGATTTTCCATTGCATACATGAACACATTGTGCATTGAAGAGATAAGTGAAGAGATAATTGCTTTTGCATTGCAATGCCTACAAGAACTTGTACATTGAAGAGATAAGTGTGTTTGCATTGCAAACAAAAACTTGTTATGCATTGAAGAGATAAATGCGTTTGCATTGCAATGCATACAAGAACTTATGTACTAAAGTGATAAGTGCGTTTGCATTGCAATGCATAAAAGATTTCCATTGCACAAGAACACGTTGTGCACTGAAGAGATAAGTGAAGAGATAATTGCTTTTGCATTGCAATGCCTACAAGAGCTTGTTGTGCATTGAAGAGATAAGTGCGTTTGCAAAGCTTACAAGAAATCTTAGTGCATTGAAGAGATAATTGCTTTTGCTTTGCATTGCATACAAGAACTTGTTGTGCATTGAAGAGATAAGTATTCTTGCACTGCATACAAGCACTCGTGCATTTAAGCGATAAGTGCTTTTGCATTGCATACAAGAAATCGTGAAATGAAGAGATAAGTCCTTTTGCATTGCATACAAGAAGTCTGTGCACTGAATAGATAATTGCTTTTACATTGCAATGTACACAAGAACACTTGTGCTTTGAAGAGATAAGTGCGTTTTCATTGCATACAAGAACACGTGAATTTGAAAAGATAAGTGCTTTTGCATTGCATACAAGAACTCGTGCATTGGAAGAGATAAGTGTTTTTGCATTGCATACAAGAACTCGTGCATTTGAAAAGATAAGTGCGTTTGCATTGCATACAAGAACTCATGCATTGGAAGAGATAAGTGTTTTTGCGTTGCATACAAGAACTCGTGCATTGAAGAATAAGTGCGTTTTCATTGAATACAAGCACAGATCGTTGTTCATTGAGAGATAAGTGCTTTTGCATTGCATACAAGAACTCGTTGTGCATTGAAGAGATAATTGCTTTTGCTTTCCATTGCTTACAAGAACTCGTGCATTGAGAGACAAGTATTCTTGCATTGCATACAAGTCGTTGTGCATTGAAGAGAGAAGTGCTTTTGCATTGCATACAAGAAGTCTTTGTGGACTGAAGAGATAATTGCTTTGGCATTCATAAGTGCTTTTGCATTGCATACAAGATCTCGTTGAACAATGAAGAGATAATTGCTTTTGCTTTGCATTGCTTACAAGAACTCGTACATTGACAGATAAGTATTCTTGCATTGCAAAAAAGAAGTCGTTGTGCATTGAAGAGAGAAGGGCTTTTACATTGCAATGCGTACAAGAACATGTTGTGCATTGAAGAGAGAAGTGCGTTTTCATTGCAATGCATAAAAGATTTCCATTGCGTTCAAGATTTTCCATTGCATACAAGAACATGCGCGTTTGAAAAGATAAGTGCGTTTGCATTGCATACAAGAACTCGTGCATTGAAGAATAAGTTTGTTTTCATTGAATCCAAAAACAGAGCGTTGTGCATTGAAGAGATAAGTGCTTTTGCATTAGATACAAAACAGATCGTTGTGCACTGAGACTAATTGACTCCTGATGTCTCATCAGTAGTCCATACTTGACATACTGAACTATTTTCAGGCCAAAGAGTTCTCGATCCTTGAATTTTTCATACTCATTGACTCCGTCTGATGTTACATCAGCCAGACATTCATCCATATTTGACATTCTGAACATTGTTCAGGCCAAGGAGTTCTCAATCTTGAACTTTCTATACAGACTAATTGACTCCTGATGTCTCATTAACCATACAGTAGTCCATATTTGACATACTGATCTCTTTTCAGGCCAAAGAGTTCTCGATCTTGAATTTTTCATGCTAATTGACCGTCTGAAGATATGTGTTTCAGACTTTATCATTACAGACTAATTGACTCCCTCTGATGTCTCATCAACCATACAGTAGTCCATATTTGACATACTGAACACTTTTCAGGCCAAAGAGTTCTCGATCCTTGAATTTTTCATGCTCATTGACTCCGTCTGATGTTACATCAGCCAAACATTCATCCATATTTGACATTCTGAACATATTTCACCGCAAAGAGACTTCGATCTTTAACTCTATACATACTCATAGACTGCTTCTGATGTTACATCAGCCAGACAGTTGTCCAAATTTGAGATACTGAACATATTTCAGGCCAAGGAGTTCTCAGTCTTGAACTTTCTATACAGACTAATTGACTCCTGATGTCTCATCAACCATACAGTAGTCCATATTTGACATACTCAACCCTTGTCAGGCCAAGGAGTTCTCGATCTTTAATTTTTCATGCTAATTGACCGTCTGATGTTACATGAGCAAGTAATTTATTCTTATTAGACCTTTTGAACATATTTCTGGCCACAGAGTCTTCAAACTGTATCATTCAATTCCTACTTCTAGACTCCTTCTGATGTTACATCAGTCAGACCTAGTCCTTATTTGACCTTTTGAACACCTTTCCTAAATGACTCCATCTGATGTCTCATCAACCATGCAGTAGTCCATATTCGACATACTGAACACTTTTCAGGCCAAAAAGTTCTCGATCTTGAATTTTTCATGATAATTGACCGTCTGATGTTACATCGACCAGTCATTCATCCTTTTTTGATCTTTTGAACATCCTTCTGGCCACAGAGTTTTCAAACTTTACCATTCCATTCCTACTTCTAGACTCCTTCTGATGTCTCATCAACCATACAGTAGTCCATATTTGACATACTGAACATATTTCAGGCCAAGGAGTTCTCAGTCTTGAACTTTCTATACAGACTAATTGACTCCTGATGTCTCATCAACCATACAGTTGTCCATATTTGACAAACTTTTTTCAGGCCAGTGTTCTCAATCTTGAACTTTCTATACAGACTAATTGACTCCCTCTGATGTCTCATCAACCGTAGAGTAGTCCATATTTGACATACTGAACACTTTTCAGGACAAAGAGTTCTCGATCTTGAATTTTTCATGCTCATTGACTCCGTCTGATGTTACATCAGCCAGACATTCATCCATATTTGACATTCTGAACATATTTCACCTCAAAGAGACTTCGATCTTTAACTTTATACATACTCATAGACTGCTTCTGATGTTACATCAGCCAGACATTCATCCATATTTGACATACTGAACATATTTCAGGCCAAGGAGTTCTCAATCTTGAACATTCTATACAGACTAATTGACTCCTTCTGATGTCTCATCAACCATACAGTAGTCCAGATTTGACATACTGAATATATTTCAGGCCATGGAGTTCTCAATCCTAAACTTTCATTACAGACTAATTGACGCCTTCTCATGTCTCATCAACCATACAGTAGTCCATATTTGACATACTGAACTCATTTCAGGCCAAAGAGTTCACGGTTTTGAATTTTTCATGCTGACTCATTCTGCTGTTACATCAACCAGACACATCTTTATTTGCCCTGTTGAACATCTTTCTGGCCATAGACTCTTCAAACTTTATCATTCCATTCCTGCTTATAGATTCCTTCTGATGTTATATCAGCCAGGATGTAGTCCATGTTTGACCTTTTGAACATCTTTCCTAATTGACTCCTTTTGATGTTTCATCAACAATACAGTAGTCCATATTTGACATACTGAACTTTTTTCAATCCAAAGAGTTCTCAATCTTGAATTATTCATGCTCATTGACTCCGTCTGATGTTATATCAGCCAGACATTCATCCATATTTGACATACTGAACATATTTCAGGCCAAGGAGTTTTCAATCTTGAACTTTCATTACAAACTAATTGACTCCTTCTGATGTGTCATCAACCATACAGTAGGCCATATTTGACATACAGAGCTTTTTTCAGGCCACAGAGTTCGAAGTCTTGAATTTGTCATGCTCTTTGACTCCGTCTGATGATATATCAGCAAGACCTTCATTCATATTTGACATACTGAACATATTTCAATCCAAGGGGTTCTCAATCTTGAACTTTCTCTACAGACTAATTGACTCATGTCTCATCAACCATACAGTAGGCCATATTTGACATACAGAGATTTTTTCAGGCCACAGAGTTCACAGTCTTGAATTTGTCATGCTCTTTGACTCCGTCTGATGATATATCAGCAAGACCTTCATTCATATTTGACATTCTGAACATATTTCACCTCAAATAGACTTTGATCTTTAACCTATACATACTCATAGACTGCTTCTGATGTTACATCACCCAGACAGTAGTCCAAATTTGACCTATTGAACATATTTCAGGCCAAGTTCTCAATCTTGAACTTTCTATACAGACTAATTGACTCCTGATGTCTAATCAACCATACAGTAGTCCATATTTGACATACTGAACACTTTTTAGGCCGAGTTCTCGATCTTGAATTTTTTATGCTAACTGATCGTCTGATGTTACATCAGCCAGTCATTCATCCTTATTTGACCTTTTGAAAATCTTTCTGGCCACAGAGTCTTCAAACTTTATCATTCCATTCCTATTTCGAGACTCCTTCTGATGTTATATCAGTCAGACAGTAGTCCTTATTTGACCTTTTGAACATCTTTCCTAATTGACTCCTTCTGATGTCTCATCAACCAGACAGTAGACAATATTTTATATACTGAACATATTTCAGGCCAGAGAGTTCTCAATCTTGAACTTTCTATAGAGACTAATTGACTCCTGATGTCTCATCAACCATACAGTAGTCCATAATTGACATCATTGACTCCGTCTAATGTTACATCACCAGACATTCATCCATATTTGACATACTGAACATATTTCAAGCCAAGAGGGTCTCAATCTTGAACTATCTATAGAGACCAATTGAGGCCTTCTGATGTCTCCAACCATATTGTAGTCCATAATTGACATCATTGACTCCGTCTAATGTTACATCACCAGAAATTCATCCATATTTGACGTACTGAACATATTTCAGGTCAAAGAGACCTCGATCTTGAACTTTCTATATATACTCATAGACTGCTTTTGATGTTACATCAGCCAGGCAGTAGTCCAAATTTGACATACTGAACACTTTTCAGGCCAAAGAGTTCTTGATCTTTAATTTTTCATGCTAATTGACCGTCTGATGTTACATCAACCAGTCATTCATCCTTATTTGACCTTTTGAACACCTTTCCCAAATTACTCCTTCTGATGTCTCATCAACCATACAGTAGTCCATGTTTGACATACTGAACATACTTCAGGCCAAGGAGTTCTCAGTCTTGAACTTTCAATACAGACTAATTGACTCCTGATGTCTCATCAACCATACAGTAGTCCATATTTGAATACTGAATATATTTCAGGCCAAGGAGTTCTCAATCTTAAACTTTCATTGCAGACTAATTGACGCCTTCTCATGTCTCATCAACCATACAGTAGTCCATATTTGACATACTGAACATATTTCAGGCCAGAGAGTTCTCAATCTTGAACTTTCTATACAGACTAATTGACTCCTGATGTCTCATCAACCATACAGTAATCCATATTTGACATACTGATCACTTTTCTGTCCAAAGAGTTCTCGATCTTGAATTTTTCATGCTAATTGACCGTCTGATGTTACATCAGCCAGTCATTCATCCTTATTTGACCTTTTGAACACCTTTCCTAAATTACTCCTTCTGATGTCTCATCAACATACAGTAGTCCATTTTTGACATACTGAACATATTTCAGGCCAAAGAGTTCTCAGTCTTGAACTTTCTATACAGACTAATTGACTCCTTCTGATGTCTCATCAACCATACAGTAGTCCATATTTGACATAAACTTTTTTCAGGCCAGTGTTCTCAATCTTGAACTTTCTATACAGACTAATTGACTCCCTCTGATGTCTCATCAACCATGCAGTAGTCCATATTTGACATACTGAACACTTTTCAGGCCAAAGAGTTCTCGATCCTTGAATTTTTCATGCTCATTGACTCCATCTGATGTTACATCAGCCAGACATTCATCCATATTTGACATTCTGAACATATTTCACCGCAAAGAGACTTCGATCTTTAACTCTATACATACTCATAGACTGCTTCTGATGTTACATCAGCCAGACAGTTGTCCAAATTTGAGATACTGAACATATTTCAGGCCAAGGAGTTCTCAATCTTGAACTTTCTATACAGACTAATTGACTCCTGATGTCTCATCAACCATACAGTAGTCCATATTTGACATACTTAACCCTTTTCAGGCCAAGGAGTTCTCGATCTTGAATTTTTCATGCTAATTGACCGTCTGATGTTACATGAGCAAGTCATTTATTCTTATTAGACCTTTTGAACATATTTCTGGCCACAGAGTCTTCAAACTTTATCATTCAATTCCTACTTCTAGACTCATTCTGATATTATATCAGTCAGACCTAGTCCTTATTTGACCTTTTGAACACCTTTCCTAAATGACTCCATCTGATGTCTCATCAACCATACAGTAGTCCATATTCGACATACTGAACACTTTTCAGGCCAAAAAGTTCTCGATCTTGAATTTTTCATGCTAATTGACCGACTGATGTTACATCAGCCAAATATTCATCCTTATTTGACTATTGAACATCTTTCTGGCCACAGAGTCTTCAAACTTTATCATTCCATTCCTACTTCTAGACTCCTTTTGATGTTACACCAGCCAGACAGTAGTCCAAATTTGACCTATTGAACATCTTTCTGGCTAAAGAGTCTTGAAACTTTATCATTCCACCTACTTCTAGACTCTTTCTGATGTTACATCAGCCAGACAGTAGTCCAAATTTGACCTATTGAACATCTTTCTGGCCACAGACTCTTCAAACTTTATCATTCCATTCCTACTCATATAGTCCTTCTGATGTTATATCAGCCAGGATGTAGTCCATGTTTGATCTTTTGAACATCTTTCCTAACTGACTCCTAATGTTTCATCAACCATACAGGAGTCCATATTTGACATACTGAATTTATTCTGGCCACAGAGTTCACAATCTTGAATTTTTCATGCTCTTTGACTCCTTCAGATGTTATATAAGCCAGACATTCATCCATATTTGACGTACTGAACATATTTCAGGTCAAAGAGACCTCGATCTTGAACTTTCTATACATACTTCATAAACTGCTTCTGATGTTACATCAGCCAGACAGTAATCCATATTTGACATACTGAACATATTTCAGGCCAAGGAGTTCTCAATCTTGAACTTTCTATACAGACTAATTGACTCCTTCTGATGTTTTATCTATCATACAGTAGTCCATATTTGACATACTGAACACTTTTCAGGCCAAAGAGTTCTTGATCTTTAATTTTTCATGCTAATTGACCGTCTGATGTTACATCAACCAGTCATTCATCTTTATTTGACCTATTGAACATCTTTCTGGCCACAGAGTCTTCAAACTTTATCATTCCATTCCTACTTCTAGACTCCTTCTGATGTTACATCAGCCAGACAGTAATCCAAATTTGACCTATTGAACATCTTTCTTGCTAAAGAGTCTTGAAACTTTATCATTCCACCTACTTCTAGACTCCTTCTGATGTTATATCAGTCAGCAATGAGTCCTTATGACCTTTTGAACATCTTTCTGGCCATAGACTCTTCAGAATTTATCATCCCATTCCTGCTTATAGATTCCTTCTGATGTTATATCAGCCAGGATGTAGTCCATGTTTGACCTTTTGAACATCTTTCCTAATTGACTCCTTTTGATGTTTCATCAACAATACAGTAGTCCATATTTGACATACTGAACTTTTTTCAATCCAAAGAGTTCTCAATCTTGAATTATTCATGCTCATTGAAACCGTCTGATGTTATATCAGCCAGACATTCATCCATATTTGACATACTGAACATATTTCAGGCCATGGAGTTCTCAGTCTTGAACTTTCTATACAGACTAATTGACTCCTTCTGATGTCTCATCAACCATACAGTAGTCCATATTTGACATAAACTTTTTTCAGGCCAGTGTTCTCAATCTTGAACTTTCTATACAGACTAATTGACTCCCTCTGATGTCTCATCAACCATACAGTAGTCCATATTTGACATACTGAACACTTTTCAGGCCAAAGAGTTCTCGATCCTTGAATTTTTCATGCTCATTGACTCTGTCTGATGTTACATCAGCCAGACATTCATCCATATTTGACATTCTGAATATATTTCACCTCAATGAGACTTCGATCTTTAACTCTATACATACTCATAGACTGCTTCTGATGTTACATCAGATAGACAGCTGTCCAAATTTGAGATACTGAACATATTTCAGGCCAAGGAGTTCTCAATCTTGAACTTTCTATACAGACTAATTGACTCCTGATGTCTCATCAACCATACAGTAGTCCGTATTTGACATACTTAACTCTTTTCAGGCAAAGGAGTTCTCAATCCTGAACTTTCTATACAGACTAATTGACTCCCTCTGATGTCTCAACCATACAGTAGTCGATATTTGACATATTGAACACTTTCCAGGCCAAAGAGCTCTCGATCTTTAATTTTTCATGCTAATTGACCGTTTGATGTAACGTCAGCCAGATATTCATCCTTATTTGACCTATTGAACATCCTTCTGGCCACAGAGTCTTCAAACTTTATTCCACCTACTTCTAGACTCTTTCTGATGTTATATCAGTCAGCCAGTAGTCCTAATGACCTTTTGAACATCTTTCTGGCCATAGACTCTTCAAACATTTTCATTCCATTCCTGCTTATATAGTCCTTCTGATGTTATATCAGCCAGGATGTAGTCCATGTTTGACCTTTTGAACATCTTTCCTTATTGACTCCTTCTGATGTTTCATCAACCATACAGTAGTCCATATTTGACATACTGAATTTATTCTGGCCACAGAGTTCTCAATCTTGAATTTTTCATGCTCTTTGACTCCGTCTGATGTTATATCAGCCAGACATTCATCCATATTTGACGTACTGAACTTTTTTAAGGTCAAAGATACCTTGATCTTGAACTTTTTATACAGACTAATTGACTCCTGATTTCTTATCTACCATACAGTAGTCCATATTTGACATACTGAACACTCTTCAGGCCAAAGAGCTCTCGATCTTTAATTTTTCATGCTAATTGACCGTTTGATGTAACATCAGCCAGATATTCATCCTTATTTGACCTATTGAACATCTTTCTGGGCACAGAATCTTCAAACTTTATCATTCCATTCCTACTTCTAGAATACTTCCGATGTTATATCAGACAGACAGTAGTCCTTATTTGACCTTTTGAACATCTTTCCAAAGGATTCATTCTGATGTCTCATCAACCATACAGCAGTCCATGTTTGACGTACTGAATATATCTCAAGCCAAGGAGTTCTCAATCTTGAACTTTCTATACAGACCAATTGAGGCCTTCTGATGTCTCATCAACCATACAGTAGTCCATAACTGACATCATTGACTCCGTCTAATGTTACATCACCAGACATTCATCCATATTTGACGTACTGAACATATTTCAAGCCAAGGGGTTCTCAATATTGAACTTTCTCTGTGGACTAATTGACTCCCGCTGATGTCTCATCAACCATACAGTAGTCCATATTTGACATACTGAATTTATTCTGGCCACAGAGTTCACAATCTTGAATTTTTCATGCTCTTTGACTCCATCTGATGTTATATCAGCCAGACATTCATCCATATTTGACGTACTGAACATATCTCAGGTCAAAGAGACCGCAATCTTGAACTTTCTATACATACTCATAGACTGCTTCTGATGTTACATCAGCCAGACAGTAGTCCTTATTTGACCTTTTGAACATCTTTCCTAATTGACTCCTTCTGATGTCTCATCAACCATACAGAAGTCCATATTTGACATACTGAACATATTTCAAGCCAAGGAGTTCTCAATCTTGAACTTTCTACTTTCTATTACTTCATCATTCTATACAGACTAATTGACACCCTCTGATGTCTCATCACCCATACAGTAGTCCATATTTGACATAAACTTTTTTCAGGTCAAAGTGTACTCAATCTTGAACTTTCTATACAGACTAATTGACTCCCTCTGATGTCTCATCAACCAACACAGTAGTCCATATTTAACATACTGAACACTTTTCAGAGTTCTCGATCTTTAATTTTTCATGCTAATTGACCGTCTGATGTTACATCAGCTATCATTCATCCTTATTTGACCTTTTGAGCATCTTCCTGGCCACAGAGTCTTCAAACTTTATCATTCCATTCCTAATTCTAGACTCCTTCTGATGTTGTCAAACAGATATTGGTCCAATTTTGACCTATTAAACACATTTTAGGCCAAAGAGTTCTTGATCTTGAATTTTCTGTACAGACCAATTGAGGTCTTCTGATGTCTCATCAACCATACGGTAGTCTATATTTTACATACTGAAAATATTTAATGCTAATTGACTCCGTCTGATGATACATCAGCCAGACATTCATCCATATTTGACGTAGTGAACATATTTCAAGCCAAGTTCTCAATTTTGAAACTTTCTATACAGACTCCCTCTGATGTCTCATCAACCAATACAGTAGTCCATATTTAACATACTGAACACTTTTCAGTTCTCGATCTTGTATTTTTCATGCTAATTGACCGTCTGATGTTACATCAGCCAGATATTCATCCTTATTTGACCTTTTGAACGTCTTTCCAAAGGATTCATTCTGATGTCTCATCAACCATACAGTAGTCCATAATTGGCATACTGAACACTTTTCAGGCTACAAAGCTCACAATCTTGAATTTTTCATGCTCATTGACTCCATCTGATGTTATGTCAGACAAACATTCATCCACATTTGACGTACTGAACATATTTCAGGTCAAAGAGACATCAATCTTGAACTTTCTATACATTCTCATAGACTGCTTCTGTTATATCAGTCAGACAGTAGTCCTTATTTGAACTTTTGAACATCTTTCTGGCTACAGAATCTTCAAACTTTATCATTCCATTCCTACTTCTAGAATCCTTCTGATTTTAGAACAGACAGACAGTAGTCCTTATTTGACCTTTTGAACATCTTTCCAAAGGATTCATTCTGATGTCTCATCAATCATACAGTATTCCATGTTTGACATACTGAACACTTTTCAGGCCGAGTTCTCGATCTTGAGTTTTTCATGCTGACTCCGTCTGATGTTACATCAGCCAGACATTCATCTTTATTTGACCTATTGAACATCTGTCTGGCCACAGAGTCTTCAAACTTTATCATTCCATTCCTACTTCAAAACTCCTTCTGATGTTACAGTAGTCCATTTTTGACATTTCTATATTTATCTTTCTTTACAGACTATTTGACTCCTGTTGTCTCATCAATCATAAACCATAAAGATCTCCTTAGCCTGAAATATGTTATGTCAAATATGGACTACTGTATGGCTGATAAGACATCAGAAGGATTTAATTAGGAAAGATGTTCAAAAGGTCAAATAAGGACTACTGTCTGACTGATATAACATCAGAAGGAGTCTAGAAGTAGGTGGAATGATAAAGTTTGTAGACTCTTTCGCCAGAAAGTTGTTCCATAGGTCAAATTTGGACTTCTGTCTGGCTGATGTAACATCAGAAGTATGTATAGAAAATTAAAGATTGAAAACTTCTTGGCTTGAAATATGTACAGTATGTCAAATATAGACTACTGTGTGGTTGATGAGACATCAGAGGGAGTAAATAAGTCAATAGAAAGTTCAAGATTGAGAGCTCCTTGGCTTGAAATATGTTAAGTATGTCAAATATGGACTACTGTGTGGTTGATGAGAAATTAGGAGTACTTAAGGAAATATCTAGACGGATATAACATCAGACGGAGTCTAGAAGTAGGAATGGAATGATAAAGTTTGAAGACTCTGTGGCCAGAAAGATGTTCAGTAGATCAAACATGGACTACTGTCTGGCTGATGTAACATCAGAAGCAGTCTATGAGTATGTATAGAAAATTCAAGACTGAGAACTCATTGGCCTGAAATATGTTCAGTATGTCAAATATGGACTACTGCTTGACTGATATAACATCAGAAGGAGTCTAGAAGAAGGAATGGAATGATAAAGTTTGAAGACTCTGTGGCCAGAAAGATGTTCAATAGGTCAAATAAGAATGAATGTCTGGCTGATGTAACATTAGATGGAGTCAATGAGCATGATAAATTGAAGATTGAGAACATCAAAGTTGTCAATAAGTCTGTATAGAAAGTTCAAGATCTAGAACTCTTTGGTCTGAAAAGTGGTCAGAATGTAAAATATGGACTACCGTACGGTTGATGAGAGATCAGACTTCCTCAATTAGTCTGTATAGAAAATTCAAGATCAAGGCCTCTATGGCCTGAAATATTTTCAATATGTCAAATATGGACTACTGTATGGTTGACGAGACATCAGACGGAGTCAATTAGTCTGTAATGAAAGTTCAAGATTGAGAACTCCTTGGCCTGAAAAATGTTCAGTATGTCAAATATGGACTACTGTATGGTTGATGAGATATCAGACGGAGTCAATTAGTCTGTAATGAAAGTTGAAGATTGAGAACTCCTTGGCCTGAAATATGTTCACTATGTCCAATATGGACGACTGTGTGGTTGATGAGACATCAGAGGGAGTCAATAAGTCTGAATAGAAAGTTCAAGATTGAGAACTCAGCTTGAAATATATTCAGTACGTCAAATGTGGACTACTGTATGGTTGATGAGAAATTAGGAGTACTTTAGAAAATATGTTCAAAAGGTCAAATAAGGACTACTGTCTGACTGATATAACATCAGACGGAGTCTAGAAGTAGGAATGGAATGATAAAGTTTGAAGACTCTGTGGCCAGAAAGATGTTCAGTAGATCAAATATGGACTACTGTATGGTTGATGAGATATGAGAGGGAGTAAATTAATCTGTAATGAAAGTTCAAGATTTAGAACTCCTTAGCCTGAAATATGTTCAGTATGTCAAATATGGATGAATGTCTGGCTGATATAACATCAGACGGACTCAATGAGCATGAAAAATTGAAGATTGAGAACATCAAAGTTGTCAATAAGTCTGTATAGAAAGTTCAAGATCTAGAACTCTTTGGTCTGAAAAGTGATCAGTATGTAAAATATGGACTACCGTACGGTTGATGAGAGATCAGACTTCCTCAATTAGTCTGTATAGAAAATTCAAGATCGAGGTCTCTATGGCCTGAAATATTTTCAATAGGTTAAACATGGACTACACGGGGCTGATATTCAAGATTAAGGTCTCTTTGACGTGAAATATGTTCAGTACATAAAATATGGATGAATGCCTGGCTGACGTAACATCAGACAGAGTCAATTAGCATATAATTATTCAATTAGAAAAAAAAAAGACCGAAAACTCTTTGGCCTGAAAAGTTTTCAGTATGTCAAATATGGACCACTGTATGGTTGATGAGACATCAGACGGAGTCAATTAGTCTGTAATGAAAGTTCAAGATTGAGAACTTGGCCTGAAATTTGTTCAGTATGTCAAATAAGGATGAATGTATAGTCTGATATAACATCAGACGGAGTCAATGAGCATGAAAAATTCAAGATTGAGAACTGTTTGGATTGAACAGTGTTCAGAATGTCAAATGTTGACTATTATATGGTTGATTAGACATCAGAGGGAGTCAATTAGTCTGTATAGAAAGTTCAAGACTGAGAACTCCTTGGCCAGAAAGATGTTCAATATGTCAAATAAGGATAAGGAATATGTCTGGCTGATGTAATATCAGACGGAGTCAATTAGCATGAAAAATTCAAGACCGAGAACTCTTTGGCCTGAAAAGTGTTCAGTATGTCAAATATGGACTACTGTATGGCTTATGTAACATCAGAAGCAGTCTATGAGTATGTATAGAAAGTTCAAGATCGAGGTATCTTTGACCTGAAATATGTTGTATGTCAAATATGGATGAATTTCTGGCTGATGTAACTTTAGACGGAGTCAATGAGCATGAAAAATTCAAGATTGAGAACAGTGTTCAATATGTCAAATATGGACTAATGTATGGTTGATGAGACATCAGACTGCCTCAATTAGTCTGTATAGAAAATTCAAGATCGAGGCCTCTATGGCCTGAAATATTTTCAACAAGTTAAACATGGACTACATCCTGGCTGATATTCAAGATTGAGGTCTCTTTGACCTGAAATATGTTCAGTACATAAAATATGGATGAATGTCTGGCTGTCATAACATCAGACAGAGTCAATGAGCATGAAAAATTCAAGACCGAGAACTCTTTGGCCTGAAAAGTGTTCAGTATGTCAAATATGGACTACTGTATGGTTGATGAGACATTAGAAGTAGTCCTTTAGGAAAGATGTTCAAAAGGTCAAATAAGGACTACTGTCTGACAGAAATAACATCAGACGGAGTCTAGAAGTTGGAATGGAATGATAAAGTTTGAAGACTCTGTGGCCAGAAAGATATTCAGTAGATCAAATATGGACTACTGTCTGGCTGATATAACATCAGACAGAGTCTAGAAGTAGGAATGGAATGATAAAGTTTGAAGACTCTGTGGCCAGAAAGATATTCAGTAGATCAAATATGGACTACTGTCTGGTTGATGAGACATCAGACGGAGTCAATTAGTCTGTAATGAAAGTTCAAGATTGAGAACTTGGCCTGAAATTTGTTCAGTATGTCAAATAAGGATGAATGTATAGTCTGATATAACATCAGACGGAGTCAATGAGCATGAAAAATTCAAGATTGAGAACTGTTTGGATTGAACAGTGCTCAGAATGTCAAATGTTGACTATTGTATGGTTGATTAGACATCAGAGGGAGTCAATTAGTTTGTATAGAAAGTTCAAGACTGAGAACTCCTTGGCCAGAAAGATGTTCAATATGACAAATAAGGATAAGGAATATGTCTGGCTGATGTAATATCAGACGGAGTCAATTAGCATGAAAAATTCAAGACCGAGAACTCTTTGGCCTGAAAAGTGTTCAGTATGTCAAATATGGACTACTGTATGGCTTATGTAACATCAGAAGCAGTCTATGAGTATGTATAGAAAGTTCAAGATCGAGGTATCTTTGACCTGAAATATGTTGTATGTCAAATATGGATGAATTTCTGGCGGATGTAACTTTAGACGGAGTCAATGAGCATGAAAAGTTCAAGATTGAGAACAGTGTTCAATATGTCAAATATGGACTAATGTATGGTTGATGAGACATCAGACTGCCTCAATTAGTCTAATTCTAATTATAGAAAATTCAAGATTGAGGCCTCTATGGCCTGAAATATTTTCAAGTTAAACATGGACTACATCCTGGCTGATATTCAAGATTGAGGTCTCTTTGACCTGAAATATGTTCAGTACATAAAATATGGATGAATGTCTGGCTGTCATAACATCAGACAGAGTCAATGAGCATGAAAAATTCAAGACCGAGAACTCTTTGGCCTGAAAAGTGTTCAGTATGTCAAATATGGACTACTGTATGGTTGATGAGACATTAGAAGTAGTCCTTTAGGAAAGATGTTCAAAAGGTCAAATAAGGACTACTGTCTGACAGATATAACATCAGACGGAGTCTAGAAGTTGGAATGGAATGATAAAGTTTGAAGACTCTGTGGCCAGAAAGATATTCAGTAGATCAAATATGGACTACTGTCTGGCTGATATAACATCAGACAGAGTCTAGAAGTAGGAATGGAATGATAAAGTTTGAAGACTCTGTGGCCAGAAAGATATTCAGTAGATCAAATATGGCCTGAAAAACACTGGCCTGAAAAAAGTTTGTCAAATATGGACTACAGGATGGTTGATGAGACATCAGAGGGAGTCAATTAGTCTGTATCGAAAGTTCAAGATTGAGAACTCCTTTGCTTGAAATATGTTTAGTATGTTAAATATGGACTACTGACGAGACATCAGAAGGAGTCAATTAGGAAATATGTTAAAAAGGTCAAATAAGGACTAATGTCTGAGTGATATAACATCAGAAGGACTCTAGAAGTAGGAATGGAATGATAAAGTTTGAAGACTCTGTGGACAGAAAGATGTTCAATAGGTCAAATATGGATGAATGTCTGGCTGATGTAGACTGAGTCAATTAGCATGAAAAATTCAAGACAGAGAACTCTTTGGCCTGAAATGTGTTCAGTATGTCAAATATGGACTACTGTATGGTTGATGAGACATCAGAGGGAGTAAATTAGTCTGTATAGAAAGGTCAAGATTGAGAACACTGGCCTGAAAAAAGTTTATGTCAAATATGGACTACAGGATGGTTGATGAGACATGAGGAGTCAATTAGTCTGTATAGAAAGTTCAAGACTGAGAACTTCTTGGCCTGATATATGTTCAGTATGTCAAATATGGACTACTGTATGGTTGATGAGACATCAGAAGGAGTCCATTAGGAAAGACGTTCAAAGGTGAAATAAGAACTTCAGTCTTACGTCATGAGTCTAGAAGTAGGAGTGAAATTATAAAATTTGAAGACTCTGTGGCCAGAAAGGTAATATCAGAAGCAGTCTATGAGTATTATAGAAAGTTCATGATCGAGAACTCTTTGGCCTGAAAAGTGTTCAGTTATGTTAAATATGGACTACTGTATGGTTGATGAGAAATCAGAAGGAGTCAATAAGTCTGTATAGAAAGTTCAAGATCGAGAACTCTTTGGTCTGAAAAGTGTTCAGTATATAAAATATGGACTATATGGTTCATGAGACATCAGAAGGCCTCAATTAGTGTGTATAGAATATTCAAGGTCAAGGCCTGTTTGGCCTGAAATATGTTCAATATTTTAAACATGGACTTCTGTATGGTTGATGAGACATTAAAAGGAGTCAAGTAGGCTGTATAGAAAGTTCAAGATTGAGATCTCTCTGTTCCTTTGGCCTGAAAGATGTTCAATAGGTCTAATGTGGACAATAAAAATGTAAATACGTTTATAATATGCAGTGCAAACCGCACAAATGTGATGTTTAGCAGGGGAATAAGATAGTTCTTGTATGCAGTGCTGTTATCTTTTAAACAGTAATGGGTTAGATCATGTATGAAAATAATAATTCATGCAATGTAATAAGTTAGTTCTTATATGCATGCAACGTAAGGGATTAAGTTAGCTATTTATGCAATGCAACTTAATAACGTTCGTGTATAAGTTCGTTCTTGTAAGCATTGAATTGCAACAGAACATGTTATGTATTAAGTTGTGTATACAATGAAACAGTGCATAGCTTATGTTATTCTTCACTGCACAACACACACATGTTAGCTCTTCAAAGCAAAACGGAATGACTTAGTTCTTGTATGCAATGCAGTGCAACAGCTCCAGTGTGTTTTTCAGTTTACAACAACACATAATTTATATGTTATCACTTCAATGCATAATGGCATAAGTTAGTTCTTGTATTCAGTTAATTAAATTATACATTATATTCTTAAACAAGCAACGGATCAAGGTAGATCTTGCTGTAAGGCAATGCAACAACAGTATGTTGTGTGTTAAACTTTAGCTTTTTAAAGTTTTGTTATTCATCACTGCACAACAGAATTAGTTATTGCATGCAATGCAATAAAAAGTTCATTCACAAGTTATCCTTCAATGCAAGTCAGTAATTATATAATATAAATGTATAAATTGCATTGCATACAAAAACTCGTTCTGCATTGAAGAGCTAAGTGCTTTGCATTGTATACAAGACAAAGATCGATGCGCATTGGAGAGATAAATACTTTTGCATAGCATACAAGAACTCGTGCATTGAAGCGATAAGTGATTTTTGCTTTATATACTAGAACACGTGCATTGAAGAATAATAGATTTTGCATTGCATACAAGAACACGTTGTGCATTGAAGAGATAAGTGTTTTTGCATTGCATTGTATACAATATCTACTTGTGCACTGAAGAGATAATTGCTTTTACATTGCAATGCATACAAGAACACGTTGTGCATTGAGACATTAGTGCTTTAGCATTGCATACAAGAACACGTGCTTAAGAAAAGACAAGTGCGTTTGCATTGCATACAAGAACTCGTGCATTGGACGAGATAAGTGTTTTTTGCATTGCATACAAGAACTCGTGCATTAAAGAATAAGTGCTTTTTCACTGAATACAAGAACATATCGTTGTGCATTGAAGAGATAAATGCTTTTGCATTCAATAATTGCTTATGCATTGCATACAAGAACTAGTGCATTGAAGAGATAATTGCTTTTTGCTTTGCATTGCCTACAACATCTCCTTGTGCACTGAAGAGATAATTGCTTTTACATTGCAGTGCATACAAGAACACGTTGTGCATTGAAGAAAGTGCTTTTGCATTGCAATACATACAAGTGCATTGGAAAAGATAAGTGCATTTGCATTGCAAACAAAAACTCGTTATGCATTGAAGAGATAAATGCGTTTGCATGCAGTGCTATTATGGTATGCATATGCATACAAGAACTCATAGTGCATTGAAGACATAATTGCTTTTGCATTGATTACACATAAGAACACGTTGTGCATTGACGAGATAAGTGATTTTGCATAGATTACAAGAACTCTTAGTCCACTGAAGACATAATTGCTTGTGCATTGCATTGCAAACACGTGCATTGGAAAAGATAAGTGCATTTGCATTGCAAACAAAAACTCGTTATGCATTGAAGAGATAAATGCGTTTGCATTGCAATGCATACAAGAACTTGTTGTACATTGAAGAGACAATTGCTTTTGCTTTGCATTGCTTACAAGGTCATGCTTTGAGAGATAAGTGCTTTTGCATTGCATTTCATACACGTGCATTGGAAAAGATATGTGCGTATGTATTGCATAGAAGAACTCGTTATGCATTGAAGACATTAGTGCTTTTCCATTGCATACAAGAACACGTGCATTGAAGATCGTTGTGCAGTGAAGAGATTGCTTTTGCATTGCATTTCATACACGTGCATTTTAAAAGATATGTGCGTTTGCATTGCATACAATAACTCGTTGTGCATTGAAGAGATAAGTACGTTTGCATTGCAATGCATAAAAGATTTCCATTGCATACAAGATTTTTCATTGCATACAAGATTGAAGAGATAAGTATTCTTGCATTGCATCCAAGAACTTGTTGTGCATTGAAGAGGTAAGTGCTTTTGCATTGCAATGCATACAAGAACTCGTAGTGCAATGAAGACATAATGCATAAGAGATTTCATTGCATACAAGATTTCCCATTGCATACAAGAACACGTTCTGCATTGAAGAGATAAATGCTTTTCCATTGAAATGCCTACAAAAACTTGTGCATTGTAGAGATAAGTGCTTTTGCTTTCCACTGCTTACAAGAACTTGCTGTAAATTGAAGAGACAATTGCTTTTGCTTTGCATTGCTTACAAGAACTCGTGCATTGAGAGATAAGTATTCTTGCATTGCATACAAGAAGTCGTGCATTGAAGAGATAAGTGCTTTTGCATTCCATACACGTGCATTGGAAAAGATATTTGCTTTTGCATTGCATACAAGAACTCGTTGTGCATTGAAGAGATAAGTGCGTTTGCATTGCAATGCATACAAGAACTTGTTGTGCATTAAAGAAATAAATGCGTTTGCATAAAAGATTTCCATTCAATACAAGAGTTTCCATTGCATACAAGATCACGTTGTGCATTGAAGAGATAATTGCTTTTGCATTGCATTGCATACACGTTCATTTGAAAAGATAAGTGCGTCTGCATTGCATACAAGAAGTCGTTGTGCATTGAAGAGATAAATGCTTTTGCATTGCATTGCATACAATAACTCCTTGTGCAATGAAGAGATAAATGCTTTTACATTGCAATGCATACAAGAACTCGTAGTGCATTGACGAGATAAGTGATTTTGCATAGCTTAAAGAAATCTTAGTCCGTTGAAGACATAATTGCTTGTGCATTGCATTGCATACACGTGCATTGGAAAAGATAAGTGCATTTGCATTGCAAAAAAAACTCGTTATGCATTGAAGAGATAAATGCGTTTGCATTGCAATGCATACAAGAACTTGTGTATTAAAGAGATAAGTGCGTTTGCATTGCAATGCATAAAAGATTTCCACTGCATACAAGATTTTCCATTGCATACAAGAACACATTGTGCATTGAAGAGATAAGTGAAGAGATAATTGCTTTTGCATTGCAATGCCTACAATAACTTGTTGTGCATTGAAGAGATAAGTGCGTTTGCATTGCAATGCCTACAAGAACTCGTTGTGCATTGAAGAGGTAAGTGCTTTTGCATTGCAATGCATACAAGAACTCGTAGTGCAATGAAGACATAATGCATAAGAGATTTCATTGCATACAAGATTTCCCATTTCATACAAGAACACGTTCTGCATTGAAGAGATAAATGCCTTTCCATTGAAATGTCTACAAAAACTTGTGCATTGAAGAGATAATTGCTTTTGCATTGCATTGTATACACGTGCATTTGAAAAGATAAGTACGTCTGCATTGCATACAAGAACTCGTGCATTGAAGAGATAAGTATTCTTGCATTGCATCCAAGAACTCGTTGTGCATTGAAGAGTTAAGTGCTTTTGCATTGCAATGCATACAAGAACTCGTAGTGCATTGAAGACATAATGCATAAGAGATTTCCATTGCATACAAGATTTTCCATTGCATGCAAGAACTTGTTGTGCATTGAAGAGATGTGTGTTTGCATTGTAATACCAACAAGAACTTGTTGTGCATTGAAGAGATAAGTGCTTCTGCTTTGCACTGCTTACAAGAAGTCGTTGTGCATTGAAGAGATAAGTATTCTTGCATTGCATACAAGAAGTCGTTGTGCATTGAAGAGTAAATGCTTTTGCATTGCATTGCATACAATATCTCCTTGTGCAATGAAGAGATAAATGCTTTTACATTGCAATGCATACAAGAACTCATAGTGCATTGAAGACATAATTGCTTTTGCATTGATTACACACAAGAACACGTTGTGCATTGACGAGATAAGTGATTTTGCATAGCTTACAAGAACTCTTAGTCCACTGAAGACATAATTGCTTGTGCATTGCATTGCAAACACGTGCATTGGAAAAGATAAGTGCATTTGCATTGCAAACAAAAACTCGTTATGCATTGAAGAGATAAATGCGTTTGCATTGCAATGCATACAAGAACTTGTGTATTAAAGAGATAAGTGCGTTTGAATTGCAATGCATAAAAGATTTCCATTGCATACAAGATTTTCCATTGCATACAAGAACACATTGTGCATTGAAGAGATAAGTGAAGAGATAATTGCTTTTGCATTGCAATGCCTACAAGAACTTGTACATTGAAGAGATAAGTGTGTTTGCATTGCAAACAAAAACTCGTTATGCATTGAAGATATAAATGCGTTTGCATTGCAATGCATACAAGAACTTGTGTACTAAAGTGATAAGTGCGTTTGCATTGCAATGCATAAAAGATTTCCATTGCATACAAGATCGCATTGTGCATTGAAGAGATAAGTGAAGCGATAATTGCTTTTGCATTGCAATGCCTACAAGAAGTTGTTGTGCATTGAAGAGATAAGTGCGTTTGCAAAGCTTACAAGAAATCTTAGTGCATTGAAGAGATAATTGCTTTTGCTTTGCATTGCATACAAGAACTCGTGCATTGAAAGACAAGTATTCTTGCATTGCAAAAAAGAAGTCGTTGTGCATTGAAGAGAGAAGGGCTTTTACATTGCAATGCATACAAGAACACGTTGTGCATTGAAGAGATAAGTTCTTTTGCATTGCAATGCATACAAGATCTTATTGTGTATTGAAGAGATAAGTATTCTTGCATTGCAAAAAAAAATCATTGTGCATTGAAGAGAGAAGTGCGTATTCATTGCAATGCATAAAAGATTTCCATTGCATTCAAGATTTTCCATTGCATACAAGAACACGTTTTGCATTGAAGAGATAAGTGCGTTTGCATTGCATACAAGAACATGCGCGTTTGAAAAGATAAGTGCGTTTGCATTGCATACAAGAACTCGTGCATTGAAGAATAAGTTTGTTTTCATTGAATCCAAAAACAGAGCGTTGTGCATTGAAGAGATAAGTGCTTTTGCATTGTATACAAAACAGATCGTTTTGCATTGAGACTAATTGACTCCTGATGTCTCATCAACCATACAGTAGTCCATACTTGACATACTGAACTCTTTTCAGGCCAAAGAGTTCTCGATCCTTGAATTTTTCATACTCATTGACTCCGTCTGATGTTACATAAGCCAGACATTCATCCATATTTGACATTCTGAACATTGTTCAGGCCAAGGAGTTCTCAATCTTGAACTTTCTATACAGACTAATTGACTCCTGATGTCTCATTAACCATACAGTAGTCCATATTTGACATACTGATCTCTTTTCAGGCCAAAGAGTTCTCGATCTTGAATTTTTCATGCTAATTGACCGTCTGAAGATATTTCTGGCCACAGAGTTTTCAAACTTTATCATTACAGACTAATTGACTCCCTCTGATGTCTCATCAACCATACAGTAGTCCATATTTGACATACTGAACACTTTTCAGGCCAAAGAGTTCTCGATCCTTGAATTTTTCATGCTCATTGACTCCGTCTGATGTTACATCAGCCAGACATTCATCCATATTTGACATTCTGAACATATTTCACCGCAAAGAGACTTCGATCTTTAACTCTATACATACTCATAGACTGCTTCTGATGTTACATCAGCCAGACAGTTGTCCAAATTTGAGATACTGAACATATTTCAGGCCAAGGAGTTCTCAGTCTTGAACTTTCTATACAGACTAATAGACTACTGATGTCTCATCAACCATACAGTAGTCCATATTTGACATACTTAACCTTTGTCAGGCCAAGGAATTCTCGATCTTGAATTTTTCATGCTAATTGATCGTCTGATGTTACATCAGCTAGTCATTCATCCTTATTTGACCTTTTGAAAATCTTTCTGGCCACAGAGTCTTCAAACTTTATCATTCCATTCCTATTTCGAGACTCCTTCTGATGTTATATCAGTCAGACAGTAGTCCTTATTTGATCTTTTGATCATCTTTCCTAATTGACTCCTTCTGATGTCTCATCAACCAGACAGTAGACAATATTTTATATACTGAACATATTTCAGGCCAGAGAGTTCTCAATCTTGAACTTTCTATAGAGACTAATTGACTCCTGATGTCTCATCAACCACACAGTAGTCCATAATTGACATCATTGACTCCGTCTATTGTTACATCACCAGACATTCATCCATATTTGACATACTGAACATATTTCAAGCCAAGAGGGTCTCAATCTTGAACTATCTATAGAGACCAATTGAGGCCTTCTGATGTCTCCAACCATATTGTAGTCCATAATTGACATCATTGACTCCGTCTAATGTTACATCACCAGAAATTCATCCATATTTGACGTACTGAACATATTTCAGGTCAAAGAGACCTCGATCTTGAACTTTCTATATATACTCATAGACTGCTTTTGATGTTACATCAGCCAGGCAGTAGTCCAAATTTGACATACTGAACATATTTCAAGCCAAGGAGTTCTCAATCTTGAACTTTCTATACAGACTAATTGACTCCTGATGTCTCATCAACCATACAGTAATCCATATTTGACATACTGATCACTTTTCTGTCCAAAGAGTTCTCGATCTTGAATTTTTCATGCTAATTGACCGTCTGGTGTTACATCAGCCAGTCATTCATCCTTATTTGACCTTTTGAACACCTTTCCTAAATTACTCCTTCTGATGTCTCATCAACATACAGTAGTCCATATTTGACAAACTTTTTTCAGGCCAGTGTTCTCAATCTTGAACTTTCTATACAGACTAATTGACTCCCTCTGATGTCTCATCAACCATACAGTAGTCCATATTTGACATACTGAACACTTTTCAGGCCAAAGAGTTCTCGATCCTTGAATTTTTCATGCTCATTGACTCCGTCTGATGTTACATCAGCCAGACATTCATCCATATTTGACATTTTGAATATATTTCACCTCAAAGAGACTTCGATCTTTAACTCTATACATACTCATAGACTGCTTCTGATGTTACATCAGCCAGACAGTTGTCCAAATTTGAGATACTGAACATATTTCAGGCCAAGGAGTTCTCAATCTTGAACTTTCTACACAGACTAATTGACTCCTGATGTCTCATCAACCATACAGTAGTCCATATTTGACATACTTAACCCTTTTCAGGCCAAGGAGTTCTCGATCTTGAATTTTTCATGCTAATTGACCGTCTGATGTTACATGAGCAAGTCATTTATTCTTATTAGACCTTTTGAACATATTTCTGGCCACAGAGTCTTCAAACTTTATCGTTCAATTCCTACTTCTAGACTCATTCTGATATTATATCAGTCAGACCTAGTCCTTATTTGACCTTTTGAACACCTTTCCTAAATGACTCCATCTGATGTCTCATCAACCATACAGTAGTCCATATTCGACATACTGAACACTTTTCAGGCCAAAAAGTTCGCGATCTTGAATTTTTCATGCTAATTGACCGACTGATGTTACATCAGCCAGATATTCATCCTTATTTGACTATTGAACATCTTTCTGGCCACAGAGTCTTCAAACTTTATCATTCCATTCCTACTTCTAGACTCCTTTTGATGTTACATCAGCCAGACAGTAGTCCAAATTTGACCTATTGAACATCTTTCTGGCTAAAGAGTCTTGAAACTTTATCATTCCACCTACTTCTAGACTCTTTCTGATGTTACATCAGCCAGACAGTAGTCCAAATTTGACCTATTGAACATCTTTCTGGCCACAGACTCTTCAAACTTTATCATTCCATTCCTACTCATATAGTCCTTCTGATCTTATATCAGCCAGGATGTAGTCCATGTTTGATCTTTTGAACATCTTTCCTAACTGACTCCTAATGTTTCATCAACCATACAGGAGTCCATATTTGACATACTGAATTTATTCTGGCCACAGAGTTCACAATCTTGAATTTTTCATGCTCTTTGACTCCTTCAGATGTTATATAAGCCAGACATTCATCCATATTTGACGTACTGAACATATTTCAGGTCAAAGAGACCTCGATCTTGAACTTTCTATACATACTTCATAAACTGCTTCTGATGTTACATCAGCCAGACAGTAGTCCATATTTGACATACTGAACATATTTCAGGCCAAGGAGTTCTCAATCTTGAACTTTCTATACAGACTAATTGACTCCTTCTGATGTTTTATCTATCATACAGTAGTCCATATTTGACATACTGAACACTTTTCAGGCCAAAGAGTTCTTGATCTTTAATTTTTCATGCTAATTGACCGTCTGATGTTACATCAACCAGTCATTCATCCTTATTTGACCTTTTGAACACCTTTCCCAAATTACTCCTTCTGATGTCTCATCAACCATACAGTAGTCCATATTTGACATACTGAACATACTTCAGGCCAAGGAGTTCTCAGTCTTGAACTTTCAATACAGACTAATTGACTCCTGATGTCTCATCAACCATACAGTAGTCCATATTTGAATACTGAATATATTTCAGGCCAAGGAGTTCTCAATCTTAAACTTTCATTGCAGACTAATTGACGCCTTCTCATGTCTCATCAACCATACAGTAGTCCATATTTGACATACTGAACTCTTTTCAGGCCAAAGAGTTCTCGGTCTTGAATTTTTCATGCTGACTCAGTCTGATGTTACATCAGCCAGACATTCATCTTTATTTGACCTGTTGAACATCTTTCTGGCCACAGAGTCTTCAAACTTTATCATTCCATTCCTACTTCTAGACTCCTTCTGATGTTACATCAGCCAGACAGTAATCCAAATTTGACCTATTGAACATCTTTCTTGCTAAAGAGTCTTGAAACTTTATCATTCCACCTACTTCTAGACTCCTTCTGATGTTATATCAGTCAGCAATGAGTCCTTATGACCTTTTGAACATCTTTCTGGCCATAGACTCTTCAGAATTTATCATTCCATTCCTGCTTATAGATTCCTTCTGATGTTATATCAGCCAGGATGTAGTCCATGTTTGACCTTTTGAACATCTTTCCTAATTGACTCCTTTTGATGTTTCATCAACAATACAGTAGTCCATATTTGACATACTGAACTTTTTTCAATCCAAAGAGTTCTCAATCTTGAATTATTCATGCTTATTGAAACCGTCTGATGTTATATCAGCCAGACATTCATCCATATTTGACATACTGAACATATTTCAGGCCAAGGAGTTTTCAATCTTGAACATTCATTACAAACTAATTGACTCCTTCTGATGTGTCATCAACCATACAGTAGTCCATATTTGACATACAGAGCTTTTTTCAGGCCACAGAGTTCACAGTCTTGAATTTGTCATGCTCTTTGACTCCGTTTGATGATATATCAGCAAGACATTCGTCCATATTTGACATTCTGAACATATTTCACCTCAAAGAGACTTTGATCTTTAACTCTGTACATACTCATAGACTGCTTCTGATGTTACATCACCCAGACATTAGTCCAAATTTGACCTATTGAACGTATTTCAGGCCAAGGAGTTCTCAATCTTGAACTTTCTATACAGACTAATTGACTCCTGATGTCTCATTAACCATACAGTAGTCCATATTTGACATACTGAACACTTTTCAGGCCAAAGAGTTCTCGCTCTTGAATTTTTCATGCTAATTGACCGTCTGATGTTACATCAGCCATCCTTATTTGACCTTTTGAAAATCTTTCTGACCACAGAGTCTTCAAACTTTATCATTCCATTCCTACTTCTAGACTCCTTCTGATGTTATATCAGTCAGAAAGTAGTCCTTATTTGACCTTTTGAACATCTTTCCTAATTGACTCCTTCTGATGTCTAATCAACCATACAGTAGTCCATATTTTACATACTGAACATATTTCAGGCCAGAGAGTTCTCAATCTTGAACTTTCTATACAGACCAATTGAGGCCTTCTGATGCCTCATCAACCATACAGTAGTCCATAATTGACATCATTGACCGTCTAATGTTACATCACCTGAAATTCATTCATATTTGACGTACTGAACATATTTCAGGTCAAAGAGACCTCGATCTTGAACTTTCTATATATACTCATAGACTGCTTTTGATGTTACATCAGCCAGACAGTAGTCCAAATTTGACATACTGAACATATTTCAGGCCGAATTCTCAATCTTGAACTTTCTATACAGACTAATTGACTCCTGATGTCTCATCAACCATAAAGTAATCCATATTTGACATACTGATCACTTTTCTGTCCAAAGAGTTTTCGATCTTTAATTTTTCTTGCTAATTGACCGTCTGATGTTACATCAGCCAGTCATTCATCCTTATTTGACCTTTTGAATACCTTTCCTAAATTACTCCTTCTGATGTCTCATCAACCATACAGTAGTCCATATTTGACATACTTAACCCTTGTCAGGCCAAGGAGTTCTCGATCTTGAATTTTTCATGCTAATTGACCGTCTGATGTTACATGAGCAAGTCATTTATTCTTATTAGACCTTTTGAACATATTTCTGGCCACAGAGTCTTCAAACTTTATCATTCAATTCCTACTTCTAGACTCCTTCTGATGTTATATCAGTCAGACCTAGTCCTTATTTGACCTTTTGAACACCTTTCCTAAATGACTCCATCTGATGTCTCATCAACCATGCAGTAGTCCATATTCGACATACTGAACACTTTTCAGGCCAAAAAGTTCTCGATCTTGAATTTTTCATGCTAATTGACCGTCTGATGTTACATCGACCAGTCATTCATCCTTTTTTGACCTTTTGAACACCTTTCCTAAATTACTACTTCTGATGTCTCATCAACCATACAGTAGTCTATATTTGACATACTGAACATATTTCAGGCCAAGGAGTTCTCAGGCTTGAACTTTCTATACAGACTAATTGACTCCTTCTGATGTCTCATCAACCATACAGTAGTCCATATTTGAATACTGAATATATTTCAGGCCAAGGAGTTCTCAATCTTAAACTTTCATTACAGACTAATTGACTCCTTCTGATGTCTCATCAACCATACAGTAGTCCATATTTGACAAACTTTTTTCAGGCCAGTGTTCTCAATCTTGAACTTTCTATACAGACTAATTGACTCCCTCTGATGTCTCATCAACCATACAGTAGTCCATATTTGACATACTGAACACTTTTCAGGCCAAAGAGTTCTCGATCCTTGAATTTTTCATGCTCATTGACTCTGTCTGATGTTACATCAGCCAGACATTCATCCATATTTGACATTCTGAATATATTTCACCTCAATGAGACTTCGATCTTTAACTCTATACATACTCATAGACTGCTTCTGATGTTACATCAGATAGACAGCTGTCCAAATTTGAGATACTGAACATATTTCAGGCCAAGGAGTTCTCAATCTTGAACTTTCTATACAGACTAATTGACTCCTGATGTCTCATCAACCATACAGTAGTCCATATTTGACATACTTAACTCTTTTCAGGCAAAGGAGTTCTCAATCCTGAACTTTCTATACAGACTAATTGACTCCCTCTGATGTCTCAACCATACAGTAGTCGATATTTGACATGAACACTTTTCAGGCCAAAGATCTTTAATTTTTCATGCTAATTGACCGTTTGATGTAACATCAGCCAGATATTCATCCTTATTTGACCTATTGAACATCCTTCTGGCCACAGAGTCTTCAAACTTTATTCCACCTACTTCTAGACTCTTTCTGATGTTATATCAGTCAGCCAGTAGTCCTAATGACCTTTTGAACATCTTTCTGGCCATAGACTCTTCAAACATTTTCATTCCATTCCTGCTTATATAGTCCTTCTGATGTTATATCAGCCAGGATGTAGTCCATGTTTGACCTTTTGAACATCTTTCCTTATTGACTCCTTCTGATGTTTCATCAACCATACAGTAGTCCATATTTGACGTACTGAATTTATTCTGGCCACAGAGTTCTCAATCTTGAATTTTTCATGCTCTTTGACTCCGTCTGATGTTATATCAGCCAGACATTCATCCATATTTGACGTACTGAACATATTTCAGATCAAAGATACCTTGATCTTGAACTTTTTATACAGACTAATTGACTCCTGATTTCTTATCTACCATACAGTAGTCCATATTTGACATACTGAACACTCTTCAGGCCAAAGAGCTCTCGATCTTTAATTTTTCATGCTAATTGACCGTTTGATGTAACATCAGCCAGATATTCATCCTTATTTGACCTATTGAACATCTTTCTGGGCACAGAATCTTCAAACTTTATCATTCCATTCCTACTTCTAGAATACTTCTGATGTTATATCAGACAGACAGTAGTCCTTATTTGACCTTTTGAACGTCTTTCCAAAGGATTCATTCTGATGTCTCATCAACCATACAGCAGTCCATGTTTGACGTACTGAATATATCTCAAGCCAAGGAGTTCTCAATCTTGAACTTTCTATACAGACCAATTGAGGCCTTCTGATGTCTCATCAACCATACAGTAGTCCATAACTGACATCGTTGACTCCGTCTAATGTTACATCACCAGACATTCATCCATATTTGACGTACTGAACATATTTCAAGCCAAGGGGTTCTCAATATTGAACTTTCTCTGTGGACTGATTGACTCCCACTGATGTCTCATCAACCATACAGTAGTCCATATTTGACATACTGAATTTATTCTGGCCACAGAGTTCACAATCTTGAATTTTTCATGCTCTTTGACTCCATCTGATGTTATATCAGCCAGACATTCATCCATATTTGACGTACTGAACATATCTCAGGTCAAAGAGACCGCAATCTTGAACTTTCTATACATACTCATAGACTGCTTCTGATGTTACATCAGCCAGACAGTAGTCCTTATTTGACCTTTTGAACTTCTTTCCTAATTGACTCCTTCTGATGTCTCATCAACCATACAGAAGTCCATATTTGACATACTGAACATATTTCAAGCCAAGGAGTTCTCAATCTTGAACTTTCTACTTTCTATTACTTCATCATTCTATACAGACTAATTGACACCCTCTGATGTCTCATCACCCATACAGTAGTCCATATTTGACATAAACTTTTTTCAGGTCAAAGTGTACTCAATCTTGAACTTTCTATACAGACTAATTGACTCCCTCTGATGTCTCATCAACCAATACAGTAGTCTATATTTAACATACTGAACACTTTTCAGAGTTCTCGATCTTTAATTTTTCATGCTAATTGACCGTCTGATGTTACATCAGCTATCATTCATCCTTATTTGACCTTTTGAGTATCTTCCTGGCCACAGAGTCTTCAAACTTTATCATTCCATTCCTAATTCTAGACTCCTTCTGATGTTGTCAAACAGATATTGGTCCAATTTTGACCTATTAAACACATTTTAGGCCAAAGAGTTCTTGATCTTGAATTTTCTGTACAGACCAATTGAGGTCTTCTGATGTCTCATCAACCATACGGTAGTCTATATTTTACATACTGAAAATATTTAATGCTAATTGACTCCGTCTGATGATACATCAGCCAGACATTCATCCATATTTGACGTAGTGAACATATTTCAAGCCAAGTTCTCAATTTTGAAACTTTCTATACAGACTAATTGACTCCCTCTGATGTCTCATCAACCAATACAGTAGTCCATATTTAACATACTGAACACTTTTCAGTTCTCGATCTTGTATTTTTCATGCTAATTGACCGTCTGATGTTACATCAGCCAGATATTCATCCTTATTTGGCCTTTTGAACGTCTTTCCAAAGGATTCATTCTGATGTCTCATCAACCATACAGTAGTCCATAATTGACATACTGAACACTTTTCAGACCAAAGAGTTCTCAGTCTTGAATTTTTCATGCTCATTGACTCAATCTGATGTTATGTCAGACAAAAATTCATCCACATTCATCCACTCAGTCAGACTTATTGACTACTGATGTCTCATCAACCATAGTCCATAGTTGACATACTGAACTTTTTTCAGGCTACAAAGCTCACAATCTTGAATTTTTCATGCTCATTGACTCCATCTGATGTTATGTCAGACAAACATTCATCCACATTTGACGTACTGAACATATTTCAGGTCAAAGAGACATCAATCTTGAACTTTCTATACATACTCATAGACTGCTTCTGATGTTACATCAGCCAGACAGTAGTCCTTATTTGACCTTTTGAACTTCTTTCCTAATTGACTCCTTCTGATGTCTCATCAACCATACAGAAGTCCATATTTGACATACTGAACATATTTCAAGCCAAGGAGTTCTCAATCTTGAACTTTCTACTTTCTATTACTTCATCATTCTATACAGACTAATTGACACCCTCTGATGTCTCATCACCCATACAGTAGTCCATATTTGACATAAACTTTTTTCAGGTCAAAGTGTACTCAATCTTGAACTTTCTATACAGACTAATTGACTCCCTCTGATGTCTCATCAACCAATACAGTAGTCTATATTTAACATACTGAACACTTTTCAGAGTTCTCGATCTTTAATTTTTCATGCTAATTGACCGTCTGATGTTACATCAGCTATCATTCATCCTTATTTGACCTTTTGAGCATCTTCCTGGCCACAGAGTCTTCAAACTTTATCATTCCATTCCTAATTCTAGACTCCTTCTGATGTTGTCAAACAGATATTGGTCCAATTTTGACCTATTAAACACATTTTAGGCCAAAGAGTTCTTGATCTTGAATTTTCTGTACAGACCAATTGAGGTCTTCTGATGTCTCATCAACCATACGGTAGTCTATATTTTACATACTGAAAATATTTAATGCTAATTGACTCCGTCTGATGATACATCAGCCAGACATTCATCCATATTTGACGTAGTGAACATATTTCAAGCCAAGTTCTCAATTTTGAAACTTTCTATACAGACTAATTGACTCCCTCTGATGTCTCATCAACCAATACAGTAGTCCATATTTAACATACTGAACACTTTTCAGTTCTCGATCTTGTATTTTTCATGCTAATTGACCGTCTGATGTTACATCAGCCAGATATTCATCCTTATTTGACCTTTTGAACGTCTTTCCAAAGGATTCATTCTGATGTCTCATCAACCATACAGTAGTCCATAATTGACATACTGAACACTTTTCAGACCAAAGAGTTCTCAGTCTTGAATTTTTCATGCTCATTGACTCAATCTGATGTTATGTCAGACAAAAATTCATCCACATTCATCCACTCAGTCAGACTTATTGACTACTGATGTCTCATCAACCATAGTCCATAGTTGACATACTGAACTTTTTTCAGGCTACAAAGCTCACAATCTTGAATTTTTCATGCTCATTGACTCCATCTGATGTTATGTCAGACAAACATTCATCCACATTTGACGTACTGAACATATTTCAGGTCAAAGAGACATCAATCTTGAACTTTCTATACATTCTCATAGACTGCTTCTGTTATATCAGTCAGACAGTAGTCCTTATTTGAACTTTTGAACATCTTTCTGGCTACAGAATCTTCAAACTTTATCATTCCATTCCTACTTCTAGAATCCTTCTGATTTTAGAACAGACAGACAGTAGTCCTTATTTGACCTTTTGAACATCTTTCCAAAGGATTCATTCTGATGTCTCATCAATCATACAGTATTCCATGTTTGACGTACTGAACACTTTTCAGGCCGAATTCTCGATCTTGAATTTTTCATGCTGACTCCGTCTGATGTTACATCAGCCAGACATTCATCTTTATTTGACCTATTGAACATCTGTCTGGCCACAGAGTCTTCAAACTTTATCATTCCATTCCTACTTCAAAACTCCTTCTGATGTTACAGTAGTCCATTTTTGACATTTCTATATTTATCTTTCTTTACAGACTATTTGACTCCTGTTGTCTCATCAATCATAAACCATAAAGATCTCCTTAGCCTGAAATATGTTATGTCAAATATGGACTACTGTATGGCTGATAAGACATCAGAAGGATTTAATTAGGAAAGATGTTCAAAAGGTCAAATAAGGACTACTGTCTGACTGATATAACATCAGAAGGAGTCTAGAAGTAGGTGGAATGATAAAGTTTGTAGACTCTTTCGCCAGAAAGTTGTTCCATAGGTCAAATTTGGACTTCTGTCTGGCTGATGTAACATCAGAAGTATGTATAGAAAATTAAAGATTGAAAACTTCTTGGCTTGAAATATGTACAGTATGTCAAATATAGACTACTGTGTGGTTGATGAGACATCAGAGGGAGTAAATAAGTCAATAGAAAGTTCAAGATTGAGAACTCCTTGGCTTGAAATATGTTAAGTATGTCAAATATGGACTACTGTGTGGTTGATGAGAAATTAGGAGTACTTAAGGAAATATCTAGACGGATACAACATCAGACGGAGTCTAGAAGTAGGAATGGAATGATAAAGTTTGAAGACTCTGTGGCCAGAAAGATGTTCAGTAGATCAAACATGGACTACTGTCTGGCTGATGTAACATCAGAAGCAGTCTATGAGTATGTATAGAAAATTCAAGACTGAGAACTCATTGGCCTGAAATATGTTCAGTATGTCAAATATGGACTACTGCTTGACTGATATAACATCAGAAGGAGTCTAGAAGAAGGAATGGAATGATAAAGTTTGAAGACTCTGTGGCCAGAAAGATGTTCAATAGGTCAAATAAGAATGAATGTCTGGCTGATGTAACATTAGATGGAGTCAATGAGCATGATAAATTGAAGATTGAGAACATCAAAGTTGTCAATAAGTCTGTATAGAAAGTTCAAGATCTAGAACTCTTTGGTCTGAAAAGTGGTCAGAATGTAAAATATGGACTACCGTACGGTTGATGAGAGATCAGACTTCCTCAATTAGTCTGTATAGAAAATTCAAGATCGAGGCCTCTATGGCCTGAAATATTTTCAATATGTCAAATATGGACTACTGTATGGTTGACGAGACATCAGACGGAGTCAATTAGTCTGTAATGAAAGTTGAAGATTGAGAACTCCTTGGCCTGAAATATGTTCACTATGTCCAATATGGACGACTGTGTGGTTGATGAGACATCAGAGGGAGTCAATAAGTCTGAATAGAAAGTTCAAGATTGAGAACTCAGCTTGAAATATATTCAGTACGTCAAATGTGGACTACTGTATGGTTGATGAGAAATTAGGAGTACTTTAGAAAATATGTTCAAAAGGTCAAATAAGGACTACTGTCTGACTGATATAACATCAGACGGAGTCTAGAAGTAGGAATGGAACGATAAAGTTTGAAGACTCTGTGGCCAGAAAGATGTTCAGTAGATCAAATATGGACTACTGTATGGTTGATGAGATATGAGAGGGAGTAAATTAATCTGTAATGAAAGTTCAAGATTTAGAACTCCTTAGCCTGAAATATGTTCAGTATGTCAAATATGGATGAATGTCTGGCTGATTTAACATCAGACGGACTCAATGAGCATGAAAAATTGAAGATTGAGAACATCAAAGTTGTCAATAAGTCTGTATAGAAAGTTCAAGATCTAGAACTCTTTGGTCTGAAAAGTGATCAGTATGTAAAATATGGACTACCGTACGGTTGATGAGAGATCAGACTTCCTCAATTAGTCTGTATAGAAAATTCAAGATCGAGGTCTCTATGGCCTGAAATATTTTCAATAGGTTAAACATGGACTACACGGGGCTGATATTCAAGATTAAGGTCTCTTTGACGTGAAATATGTTCAGTACATAAAATATGGATGAATGCCTGGCTGACGTAACATCAGACAGAGTCAATTAGCATATAATTATTCAATTAGAAAAAAAAAAGACCGAAAACTCTTTGGCCTGAAAAGTTTTCAGTATGTCAAATATTGACTACTGTATGGTTGATGAGACATTAGAAGGAGTCCTTTAGGAAAGATGTTCAAAAGGTCAAATAGAGACTACTATCTGACTGATATAACATCAGAAGCAGTCTATGAGTATGTATAGAAAGTTCAAGATTGAGAACTCCTTGGCCTGAAAAATGTTCAGTATGTCAAATATGGACTACTGTATGGTTGATGAGACATCAGACGGAGTCAATTAGTCTGTAATGAAAGTTCAAGATTGAGAACTTGGCCTGAAATTTGTTCAGTATGTCAAATAAGGATGAATGTATAGTCTGATATAACATCAGACGGAGTCAATTAGCATGAAAAATTCAAGATTGAGAACTGTTTGGATTGAACAGTGTTCAGAATGTCAAATGTTGACTATTGTATGGTTGATTAGACATCAGAGGGAGTCAATTAGTCTGTATAGAAAGTTCAAGACTGAGAACTCCTTGGCCAGAAAGATGTTCAATATGTCAAATAAGGATAAGGAATATGTCTGGCTGATGTAATATCAGACGGAGTCAATTAGCATGAAAAATTCAAGACCGAGAACTCTTTGGCCTGAAAAGTGTTCAGTATGTCAAATATGGACTACTGTATGGCTTATGTAACATCAGAAGCAGTCTATGAGTATGTATAGAAAGTTCAAGATCGAGGTATCTTTGACCTGAAATATGTTGTATGTCAAATATGGATGAATTTCTGGCTGATTTAACTTTAGACGGAGTCAATGAGCATGAAAAATTCAAGATTGAGAACAGTGTTCAATATGTCAAATATGGACTAATGTATGGTTGATGAGACATCAGACTGCCTCAATTAGTCTGTATAGAAAATTCAAGATCGAGGCCTCTATGGCCTGAAATATTTTCAACAAGTTAAACATGGACTACATCCTGGCTGATATTCAAGATTGAGGTCTCTTTGACCTGAAATATGTTCAGTACATAAAATATGGATGAATGTCTGGCTGTCATAACATCAGACAGAGTCAATGAGCATGAAAAATTCAAGACCGAGAACTCTTTGGCCTGAAAAGTGTTCAGTATGTCAAATATGGACTACTGTATGGTTGATGAGACATTAGAAGTAGTCCTTTAGGAAAGATGTTCAAAAGGTCAAATAAGGACTACTGTCTGACAGAAATAACATCAGACGGAGTCTAGAAGTTGGAATGGAATGATAAAGTTTGAAGACTCTGTGGCCAGAAAGATATTCAGTAGATCAAATATGGACTACTGTCTGGCTGATATAACATCAGACAGAGTCTAGAAGTAGGAATGGAATGATAAAGTTTGAAGACTCTGTGGCCAGAAAGATATTCAGTAGATCAAATATGGACTACTGTCTGGCTGATGTAACATCAGAAGCAGTCTATGAGTATGTATAGAAAGTTCAAGATTGAGAACACTGGCCTGAAAAAAGTTTGTCAAATATGGACGGTTGATGAGACATCAGAGGGAGTCAATTAGTCTGTATCGAAAGTTCAAGATTGAGAACTCCTTTGCTTGAAATATGTTTAGTATGTTAAATATGGACTACTGACGAGACATCAGAAGGAGTCAATTAGGAAATATGTTAAAAAGGTCAAATAAGGACTAATGTCTGAGTGATATAACATCAGAAGGACTCTAGAAGTAGGAATGGAATGATAAAGTTTGAAGACTCTGTGGACAGAAAGATGTTCAATAGGTCAAATATGGATGAATGTCTGGCTGATGTAGACTGAGTCAATTAGCATGAAAAATTCAAGACAGAGAACTCTTTGGCCTGAAATGTGTTCAGTATGTCAAATATGGACTACTGTATGGTTGATGAGACATCAGATAGAGTAAATTAGTCTGTATAGAAAGGTCAAGATTGAGAACACTGGCCTGAAAAAAGTTTATGTCAAATATGGACTACAGGATGGTTGATGAGACATGAGGAGTCAATTAGTCTGTATAGAAAGTTCAAGACTGAGAACTTCTTGGCCTGATATATGTTCAGTATGTCAAATATGGACTACTGTATGGTTGATGAGACATCAGAAGGAGTAAATTAGTCTGTATAGAAAGGTCAAGATTGAGAACACTGGCCTGAAAAAAGTTTATGTCAAATATGGACTACAGGATGGTTGATGAGACATGAGGAGTCAATTAGTCTGTACAGAAAGTTCAAGACTGAGAACTTCTTGGCCTGATATATGTTCAGTATGTCAAATATGGACTACTGTATGGTTGATGAGACATCAGAAGGAGTCCATTAGGAAAGACGTTCAAAGGTGAAATAAGAACTTCAGTCTTACGTCATGAGTCTAGAAGTAGGAGTGAAATTATAAAATTTGAAGACTCTGTGGCCAGAAAGGTAACATCAGAAGCAGTCTATGAGTAATCATGGTTGATGAGAAATCAGAAGGAGTCAATAAGTCTGTATAGAAAGTTCAAGATCGAGAACTCTTTGGTCTGAAAAGTGTTCAGTATATAAAATATGGACTATATGGTTCATGAGACATCAGAAGGCCTCAATTAGTGTGTATAGAATATTCAAGGTCAAGGCCTGTTTGACCTGAAATATGTTCAATATTTTAAACATGGACTTCTGTATGGTTGATGAGACATTAAAAGGAGTCAAGTAGGCTGTATAGAAAGTTCAAGATTGAGATCTCTCTGTTCCTTTGGCCTGAAAGATGTTCAATAGGTCTAATGTGGACAATAAAAATGTAAATACGTTTATAATATGCAGTGCTAACCGCACAAATGTGATGTTTAGCAGGGGAATAAGATAGTTCTTGTATGCAGTGCTATTATGGTATGTTTAAAAAAACAGTAATGGGTTAGATCATGTATGAAAATAATAATTCATGCAATGTAATAAGTTAGTTCTTATATGCATGCAACGTAAGGGATTAAGTTAGCTATTTATGCAATGCAACTTAATAACGTTCGTGTATAAGTTCGTTCTTGTAAGCATTGAATTGCAACAGAACATGTTATGTATTAAGTTGTGTATACAATGAAACAGTGCATAGCTTATGTTATTCTTCACTGCACAACACACACATGTTAGCTCTTCAAAGCAAAACGGAATGACTTAGTTCTTGTATGCAATGCAGTGCAACAGCTCCAGTGTGTTTTTCAGTTTACAACAACACATAATTTATATGTTATCACTTCAATGCATAATGGCATAAGTTAGTTCTTGTATTCAGTTAATTAAATTATACATTATATTCTTAAACAAGCAACGGATCAAGGTAGATCTTGCTGTAGGGCAATACAACAACAGTATGTTGTGTGTTAAACTTTAGCTTTTTAAAGTTTTGTTATTCATCACTGCACAACAGAATTAGTTATTGCATGCAATGCAATAAAAAGTTCATTCACAAGTTATCCTTCAATGCAAGTCAGTAATTATATAACATAAATGTATAAATTTCATTGCATACAAAAACTCGTTCTGCATTGAAGAGCTAAGTGCTTTGCATTGTATACAAGACAAAGATCGATGCGCATTGGAGAGATAAATACTTTTGCATAGCATACAAGAACTCGTGCATTGAAGCGATAAGTGATTTTTGCTTTATATACTAGAACTCGTGCATTGAAGAATAATAGATTTTGCATTGCATACAAGAACACGTTGTGCATTGAAGAGATAAGTGTTTTTGCATTGCATTGTATACAATATCTACTTGTGCACTGAAGAGATAATTGCTTTTACATTGCAATGCATACAAGAACACGTTGTGCATTGAGACATTAGTGCTTTAGCATTGCATACAAGAACACGTGCTTAAGAAAAGACAAGTGCGTTTGCATTGCATACAAGAACTCGTGCATTGGACGAGATAAGTGTTTTTTGCATTGCATACAAGAACTCGTGCATTAAAGAATAAGTGCTTTTTCACTGAATACAAGAACATATCGTTGTGCATTGAAGAGATAAATGCTTTTGCATTCAATAATTGCTTATGCATTGCATACAAGAACTAGTGCATTGAAGAGATAATTGCTTTTTGCTTTGCATTGCCTACAACATCTCCTTGTGCACTGAAGAGATAATTGCTTTTACATTGCAGTGCATACAAGAACACGTTGTGCATTGAAGAAAGTGCTTTTGCATTGCAATACATACAAGTGCATTGGAAAAGATAAGTGTAACTGCATTGCATACAAGAACTCGTAGTGCATTTAAGACATAATTGCTTTTGCATTGATTGCATAGAAGAACACGTTGTGCATTGAAGAGATAAGTGCTTTTGCATAGCTTACAAGAAATCTTAGTGCACTGAAGAGATAATTACGTTTGCGTTGCAATGCATAAAAGATTTCCATTGCATTCAATATTTTCAATTGCATACAAGAACTTGTGCATTGAAGAGATAAGTGCATTTGCATTGCATGTTCGTTGTGCAATGAAGAGATAATTGCTTTTGCATCACTTACAATAACTTGTTGTGCATTGAAGATACTTGCTTTTGCATTGCATACATGAAGTCGTTGTGCATTGAAGAGATAAGTGCTTTTGCGTTGCATTTAAGAACACGTGCATTTGAAAAGATAAGTGCTTTTGCATTGCAATGCATAAACGTGCATTGGAAAAGATAAGTGCGTTTGCATTGCATACAAGAACACGTTGTGCATTGAAGAGATAAGTGCGTTTTGCATTGAAATGCATAAACGTGCATTGGAAAAGATAAGTGCGTTTGCATTGAATACAAGAACTTTTTGTGCATTGATGACATTAGTGCTTTTCCATTGCATACAAGATCTCGTTGTGCATTGAGTAGAAAAGTGCTTTTTCATTGCATAAAGAACACGTGCATTTGTAAAGATAAGTGCGAATGCATTGCATACAAGAACTCGTGCATTGAAGAATAAGTGCGTTTTCATTGAATACAAGAACAGATCGTTGTGCATTGAAGAGATAAGTGCTTTTGCTTTGCATTGCATACAATATCTCCTTTTGCACTGAAGAGATAATTGCTTTCACATTGCAGTGCATACAAGAACTTGTTGTGCATTAAAGAGATAAGTGCGTTTGCATTGAAAAGCATAAAAGATTTCCGTTTCATACAAGATTTTCCATTGCATACAAGATCACGTTGTGCATTGAAGAGATAAGTTCTTTTGCATTGCAATGCATACAAGAACTTGTTGTACATTGAAGAGACAATTGCTTTTGCTTTGCATTGCTTACAAGAAGTCATGCTTTGAGAGATAAGTGCTTTTGCATTGCATTTCATACACGTGCATTGGAAAAGATATGTGCGTATGTATTGCATAGAAGAACTCGTTATGCATTGAAGACATTAGTGCTTTTCCATTGCATACAAGAACACGTGCATTGAAGATCGTTGTGCAGTGAAGAGATTGCTTTTGCATTGCATTTCATACACGTGCATTTTAAAAGATATGTGCGTTTGCATTGCATACAATAACTCGTTGTGCATTGAAGAGATAAGTACGTTTGCATTGCAATGCATAAAAGATTTCCATTGCATACAAGATTTTTCATTGCATACAGGATTGAAGAGATAAGTATTCTTGCATTGCATCCAAGAACTTGTTGTGCATTGAAGAGGTAAGTGCTTTTGCATTGCAATGCATACAAGAACTCGTAGTGCAATGAAGACATAATGCATAAGAGATTTCATTGCATACAAGATTTCCCATTGCATACAAGAACACGTTCTGCATTGAAGAGATAAATGCTTTTCCATTGAAATGCCTACAAAAACTTGTTGTGTATTGTAGAGATAAGTGCTTTTGCTTTCCACTGCTTACAAGAACTTGCTGTAAATTGAAGAGACAATTGCTTTTGCTTTGCATTGCTTACAAGAACTCGTGCATTGAGAGATAAGTATTCTTGCATTGCATACAAGAAGTCGTGCATTGAAGAGATAAGTGCTTTTGCATTTCATACACGTGCATTGGAAAAGATATTTGCGTTTGCATTGCATACAAGAACTCGTTGTGCATTGAAGAGATAAGTGCGTTTGCATTGCAATGCATACAAGAACTTGTGCATTAAAGAAATAAATGCGTTTGCAGAAAAGATTTCCATTCAATACAAGAGTTTCCATTGCATACAAGATCACGTTGTGCATTGGAGGTAAATGCTTTTGCATTGCATTGCATACAATAACTCCTTGTGCAATGAAGAGATAAATGCTTTTACATTGCAATGCATACAAGAACTCGTAGTGCATTGACGAGATAAGTGATTTTGCACAGCTTAAAAGAAATCTTAGTCCATTGAAGACATAATTGCTTGTGCATTGCATTGCATACACGTGCATTGGAAAAGATAAGTGCATTTGCATTGCAAAAAAAACTCGTTATGCATTGAAGAGATAAATGCGTTTGGATTGCAATGCATACAAGAACTTGTGTATTAAAGAGATAAGTGTGTTTGCATTGCAATGCATAAAAGATTTCCACTGCATACAAGATTTTCCATTGCATACAAGAACACATTGTGCATTGAAGAGATAAGTGAAGAGATAATTGCTTTTGCATTGCAATGCCTACAATAACTTGTTGTGCATTGAAGAGATAAGTGCGTTTGCATTGCAATGCCTACAAGAACTCGTTGTGCATTGAAGAGGTAAGTGCTTTTGCATTGCAATGCATACAAGAACTCGTAGTGCAATGAAGACATAATGCATAAGAGATTTCATTGCATACAAGATTTCCCATTTCATACAAGAACACGTTCTGCATTGAAGAGATAAATGCTTTTCCATTGAAATGTCTACAAAAACTTGTGCATTGAAGAGATAATTGCTTTTGCATTGCATTGTATACACGTGCATTTGAAAAGATAAGTACGTCTGCATTGCATACAAGAACTCGTGCATTGAAGAGATAAGTATTCTTGCATTGCATCCAAGAACTCGTTGTGCATTGAAGAGTTAAGTGCTTTTGCATTGCAATGCATACAAGAACTCGTAGTGCATTGAAGACATAATGCATAAGAGATTTCCATTGCATACAAGATTTTCCATTGCATGCAAGAACTTGTTGTGCATTGAAGAGATGTGTGTTTGCATTGTAATACCAACAAGAACTTGTGCATTGAAGAGATAAGTGCTTCTGCTTTGCACTGCTTACAAGAAGTCGTTGTGCATTGAAGAGATAAGTATTCTTGCATTGCATACAAGAAGTCGTTGTGCATTGAAGAGTAAATGCTTTTGCATTGCATTGCATACAATATCTCCTTGTGCAATGAAGAGATAAATGCTTTTACATTGCAATGCATACAAGAACTCATAGTGCATTGAAGACATAATTGCTTTTGCATTGATTACACACAAGAACACGTTGTGCATTGACGAGATAAGTGATTTTGCATAGCTTACAAGAACTCTTAGTCCACTGAAGACATAATTGCTTGTGCATTGCATTGCAAACACGTGCATTGGAAAAGATAAGTGCATTTGCATTGCAAACAAAAACTCGTTATGCATTGAAGAGATAAATGCGTTTGCATTGCAATGCATACAAGAACTTGTGTATTAAAGAGATAAGTGCGTTTGAATTGCAATGCATAAAAGATTTCCATTGCATACAAGATTTTCCATTGCATACAAGAACACATTGTGCATTGAAGAGATAAGTGAAGCGATAATTGCTTTTGCATTGCAATGCCTACAAGAAATCTTAGTGCATTGAAGAGATAATTGCTTTTGCTTTGCATTGCATACAAGAACTCGTGCATTGAGAGACAAGTATTCTTGCATTGCATACAAGTCGTTGTGCATTGAAGAGAGAAGTGCTTTTGCATTGCATACAAGAAGTCTTTGTGGACTGAAGAGATAATTGCTTTGGCATTCATAAGTGCTTTTGCATTGCATACAAGATCTCGTTGAACAATGAAGAGATAATTGCTTTTGCTTTGCATTGCTTACAAGAACTCGTACATTGACAGATAAGTATTCTTGCATTGCAAAAAAGAAGTCGTTGTGCATTGAAGAGAGAAGGGCTTTTACATTGCAATGCATACAAGAACACGTTGTGCATTGAAGAGATAAGTTCTTTTGCATTGCAATGCATACAAGATCTTATTGTGTATTGAAGAGATAAGTATTCTTGCATTGCAAAAAAAATCATTGTGCATTGAAGAGAGAAGTGCGTTTTCATTGCAATGCATAAAAGATTTCCATTGCATTCAAGATTTTCCATTGCACACAAGAACACGTTTTGCATTGAAGAGATAAGTGCGTTTGCATTGCATACAAGAACATGCGCGTTTGAAAAGATAAGTGCGTTTGCACTGCATACAAGAACTCGTGCATTGAAGAATAAGTTTGTTTTCATTGAATCCAAAAACAGAGCGTTGTGCATTGAAGAGATAAGTGCTTTTGCATTGTATACAAAACAGATCGTTGTGCATTGAGACTAATTGACTCCTGATGTCTCATCAACCATACAGTAGTCCATACTTGACATACTGAACTCTTTTCAGGCCAAAGAGTTCTCGATCCTTGAATTTTTCATACTCATTGACTCCGTCTGATGTTACATAAGCCAGACATTCATCCATATTTGACATTCTGAACATTGTTCAGGCCAAGGAGTTCTCAATCTTGAACTTTCTATACAGACTAATTGACTCCTGATGTCTCATTAACCATACAGTAGTCCATATTTGACATACTGATCTCTTTTCAGGCCAAAGAGTTCTCGATCTTGAATTTTTCATGCTAGTTGACCGTCTGAAGATATTTCTGGCCATAGAGTTTTCAAACTTTATCATTACAGACTAATTGACTCCCTCTGATGTCTCATCAACCATACAGTAGTCCATACTATACATACTGAACTCTTTTCAGGCCAAAGAGTTCTCGATCCTTGAATTTTTCATACTCATTGACTCCGTCTGATGTTACATAAGCCAGACATTCATCCATATTTGACATTCTGAACATTGTTCAGGCCAAGGAGTTCTCAATCTTGAACTTTCTATACAGACTAATTGACTCCTGATGTCTCATTAACCGTACAGTAGTCCATATTTGACATACTGATCTCTTTTCAGGCCAAAGAGTTCTCGATCTTGAATTTTTCATGCTAATTGACCGTCTGAAGATATTTCTGGCCACAGAGTTTTCAAATTTTATCATTACAGACTAATTGACTCCCTCTGATGTCTCATCAACCATACAGTAGTCCATATTTGACATACTAAACCCTTGTCAGGCCAAGGAGTTCTCGATCTTGAATTTTTCATGCTAATTGATCGTCTGATGTTACATCAGCCAGTCATTCATCCTTATTTGACCTTTTGAAAATCTTTCTGGCCACAGAGTCTTCAAACTTTATCATTCCATTCCTATTTCGAGACTCCTTCTGATGTTATATCAGTCAGACAGTAGTCCTTATTTGACCTTTTGAACATCTTTCCTAATTGACTCCTTCTGATGTCTCATCAACCAGACAGTAGACAATATTTTATATACTGAACATATTTCAGGCCAGAGAGTTCTCAATCTTGAACTTTCTATAGAGACTATTTGACTCCTGATGTCTCATCAACCATACAGTAGTCCATATTTGACATACTGAACATACTTCAGGCCAAGGAGTTCTCAGTCTTGAACTTTCAATACAGACTAATTGACTCCTGATGTCTCATCAACCATACAGTAGTCCATATTTGAATACTGAATATATTTCAGGCCAAGGAGTTCTCAATCTTAAACTTTCATTGCAGACTAATTGACGCCTTCTCATGTCTCATCAACCATACAGTAGTCCATATTTGACATACTGAACTCTTTTCAGGCCAAAGAGTTCTCGGTCTTGAATTTTTCATGCTGACTCAGTCTGATGTTACATCAGCCAGACATTCATCTTTATTTGACCTGTTGAACATCTTTCTGGCCACAGAGTCTTCAAACTTTATCATTCCATTCCTACTTCTAGACTCCTTCTGATGTTACATCAGCCAGACAGTAATCCAAATTTGACCTATTGAACATCTTTCTTGCTAAAGAGTCTTGAAACTTTATCATTCCACCTACTTCTAGACTCCTTCTGATGTTATATCAGTCAGCAATGAGTCCTTATGACCTTTTGAACATCTTTCTGGCCATAGACTCTTCAGAATTTATCATTCCATTCCTGCTTATAGATTCCTTCTGATGTTATATCAGCCAGGATGTAGTCCATGTTTGACCTTTTGAACATCTTTCCTAATTGACTCCTTTTGATGTTTCATCAACAATACAGTAGTCCATATTTGACATACTGAACTTTTTTCAATCCAAAGAGTTCTCAATCTTGAATTATTCATGCTCATTGAAACCGTCTGATGTTATATCAGCCAGACATTCATCCATATTTGACATACTGAACATATTTCAGGCCAAGGAGTTTTCAATCTTGAACATTCATTACAAACTAATTGACTCCTTCTGATGTGTCATCAACCATACAGTAGTCCATATTTGACATACAGAGCTTTTTTCAGGCCACAGAGTTCACAGTCTTGAATTTGTCATGCTCTTTGACTCCGTTTGATGATATATCAGCAAGACATTCAGCCATATTTGACATTCTGAACATATTTCACCTCAAAGAGACTTTGATCTTTAACTCTGTACATACTCATAGACTGCTTCTGATGTTACATCAACCAGACATTAGTCCAAATTTGACCTATTGAACGTATTTCAGGCCAAGGAGTTCTCAATCTTGAACTTTCTATACAGACTAATTGACTCCTGATGTCTCATTAACCATACAGTAGTCCATATTTGGCATACTGAACACCTTTCAGGCCAAAGAGTTCTCGATCTTGAATTTTTCATGCTAATTGACCGTCTGATGTTACATCAGCCAGTCATTCATCCTTATTTGACCTTTTGAAAATCTTTCTGGCCACAGAGTCTTCCAACTTTATCATTCCATTCCTACTTCTAGACTCCTTCTGATGTTATATCAGTCAGACAGTAGTCCTTGTTTGACCTTTTGAACATCTTTCCTAATTGACTCCTTCTGATGTCTAATCAACCATACAGTAGTCCATATTTTACATACTGAACATATTTCCTGCCAGAGAGTTCTCAATCTTGAACTTTCTATACAGACCAATTCAGGACTTCTGATGTCTCATCAACCATACAGTAGTCCATAATTGACATCATTGACTCCGTCTAATGTTACATCACCTGAAATTCATCCATATTTGACGTACTGAACATATTTCAGGTCAAAGAGACCTCGATCTTGAACTTTCTATATATACTCATAGACTGCTTTTGATGTTACATCAGCCAGACAGTAGTCCATATTTGACATACTGAACATATTTCAGGCCGAGTTCTCAATCTTGAACTTTCTATACAGACTAATTGACTCCTTCTGATGTCTCATCAACCATACAGTAGTCCATATTTGACATAAACTTTTTTCAGGCCAGTGTTCTCAATCTTGAACTTTCTATACAGACCAATTGAGGCCTTCTGATGCCTCATCAACCATACAGTAATCCATATTTGACATACTGATCACTTTTCTGTCCAAAGAGTTTACGATCTTTAATTTTTCTTGCTAATTGACCGTCTGATGTTACATCAGCCAGTCATTCATCCTTATTTGACCTTTTGAATACCTTTCCTAAATTACTCCTTCTGATGTCTCATCAACCATACAGTAGTCCATATTTGACATACTTAACTCTTGTCAGGCCAAGGAGTTCTCGATCTTGAATTTTTCATGCTAATTGACCGTCTGATGTTACATGAGCAAGTCATTTATTCTTATTAGACCTTTTGAACATATTTCTGGCCACAGAGTCTTCAAACTTTATCATTCAATTCCTACTTCTAGACTCCTTCTGATGTTATATCAGTCAGACCTAGTCCTTATTTGACCTTTTGAACACCTTTCCTAAATGACTCCATCTGATGTCTCATCAACCATGCAGTAGTCCATATTCGACATACTGAACACTTTTCAGGCCAAAAAGTTCTCGATCTTGAATTTTTCATGCTAATTGACCGTCTGATGTTACATCGACCAGTCATTCATCCTTTTTTGACCTTTTGAACACCTTTCCTAAATTACTACTTCTGATGTCTCATCAACCATACAGTAGTCTATATTTGACATACTGAACATATTTCAGGCCAAGGAGTTCTCAGTCTTGAACTTTCTATACAGACTAATTGACTCCTTCTGATGTCTCATCAACCATACAGTAGTCCATATTTGAATACTGAATATATTTCAGGCCAAGGAGTTCTCAATCTTAAACTTTCATTACAGACTAATTGACTCCTTCTGATGTCTCATCAACCATACAGTAGTCCATATTTGACAAACTTTTTTCAGGCCAGTGATCTCAATCTTGAACTTTCTATACAGACTAATTGACTCCCTCTGATGTCTCTTCAAACATACAGTAGTCCATATTTGAATACTGAATATATTTCAGGCCAAGGAGTTCTCAATCTTAAACTTTCATTACAGCCTAATTGACGCCTTCTCATTTCTCATCAACCATACAGTAGTCCATATTTGACATACTGAACTCATTTCAGGCCAACGAGGTCTCTGTTTTGAATTTTTCATGATGACTCAGTCTGATGTTACATCAGCCAGACATTCATCTTTATTTGACCTGTTGAACATCTTTCTGGCCACAGAGTCTTCAAACTTTATCATTCCACCTACTTCTAGACTCCTTCTGATGTTACATCAGCCAGACAGTAATCCAAATTTGACCTATTGATCATCTTTCTTGCTAAAGAGTCTTGAAACTTTATCATTCCACCTACTTCTAGACTCCTTCTGATGTTATATCAGTCAGGATGTAGTCCATGTTTGACCTTTTTAACATATTTCCTAATTGACTCCTTTTGATGTTTCATCAACCATACAGCAGTCCATATTTGACACTGAACTTTTTTCAATCCAAAGAGTTCTCAATCTTGAATTATTCATGCTCATTGACTCCGTCTGATGTTATATCAGCCAGACATTCATCCATATTTGACATACTAAACATATTTCAGGCCAAGGAGTTTTCAATCTTGAACTTTCATTACAAACTAATTGACTCCTTCTGATGTGTCATCAACGATACAGTAGTCCATATTTGACATAATTGACCGTCTAATTTTACATCAGCCAGACATTAATCCATATTTGACATACTGAACGTATTTCAAGCCAAGGGGTTCTTAATCTTGAACTTTCTCTACAGACTAATTGACTCCCTCTTATGTCTCATCAACCATACAGTAGTCCATATTTGACATACAGAGCTTTTTTCAGGCCACAGAGTTCACAGTCTTGAATTTATCATGCTAATTGACCGTCTGATGTTACTTCAGCCAGTCATTCATCCTTATTTGACCTTTTGAACATCTTCCCTAATTAACTCCTTCTGATGTCTCATCAACCATACAGTAGTCCATATTTGACATACTGAACATATTTCAGGCCAAAGAGTTCTCGGTATTGAATTTTTCATGCTGACTCCATCTGATGTTACATCAGCCAGACATTCATCTTTATTTGACCTGTTGAACAGCTTTCTGGCCACAGAGTCTTCAAACTTTATCATTCCATTCCTGCTTATAGATTCCTTCTGATGTTATATCAGCCAGGATGTAGTCCATGTTTGACCTTTTGAACATCTTTCCTAATTGACTCCTTTTGATGTTTCATCAACAATACAGTAGTCCATATTTGACATACTGAACTTTTTTCAATCCAAAGAGTTCTCAATCTTGAATTATTCATGCTCATTAACTCCGTCTGATGTTATATCAGCCAGACATTCATCCATATTTGACATACTGAACATATTTCAGGCCAAGGAGTTCTCAGTCTTGAACTTTCTATACAGACTAATTGACTCCTGATGTCTCATCAACCATACAGTTGTCCATATTTGACAAACTTTTTTCAGGCCAGTGTTCTCAATCTTGAACTTTCTATACAGACTAATTGACTCCCTCTGATGTCTCATCAACCATACAGTAGTCCATATTTGACATACTGAACACTTTTCAGGACAAAGAGTTCTCGATCTTGAATTTTTCATGCTCATTGACTCCGTCTGATGTTACATCAGCCAGACATTCATCCATATTTGACATACTGAACATATTTCAGGCCAAGGAGTTCTCAATCTTGAACATTCTATACAGACTAATTGACTCCTTCTGATGTCTTATCAACCATAGAGTAGTCCATATTTGACATACTGAATATATTTCAGGCCAAGGAGTTCTCAATCTTAAACTTTCATTACAGACTAATTGACGCCTTCTCATGTCTCATCAACCATACAGTAGTCCATATTTGACATACTGAACATATTTCAGTCCAAGGGGTTCTCAATCTTGAACTTTCTCTACAGACTAATTGACTCATGTCTCATCAACCATACAGTAGTCCATATTTGACATACAGAGCTTTTTCAGGCCACAGAGTTCACAGTCTTGAATTTGTCATGCTCTTTGACTCCGTTTGATGATATATCAGCAAGACATTCAGCCATATTTGACATTCTGAACATATTTCACCTCAAAGAGACTTTGATCTTTAACTCTGTACATACTCATAGACTGCTTCTGATGTTACATCAACCAGACATTAGTCCAAATTTGACCTATTGAACGTATTTCAGGCCAAGGAGTTCTCAATCTTGAACTTTCTATACAGACTAATTGACTCCTGATGTCTCATTAACCATACAGTAGTCCATATTTGGCATACTGAACACCTTTCAGGCCAAAGAGTTCTCGATCTTGAATTTTTCATGCTAATTGACCGTCTGATGTTACATCAGCCAGTCATTCATCCTTATTTGACCTTTTGAAAATCTTTCTGGCCACAGAGTCTTCCAACTTTATCATTCCATTCCTACTTCTAGACTCCTTCTGATGTTATATCAGTCAGACAGTAGTCCTTGTTTGACCTTTTGAACATCTTTCCTAATTGACTCCTTCTGATGTCTAATCAACCATACAGTAGTCCATATTTTACATACTGAACATATTTCAGGCCAGAGAGTTCTCAATCTTGAACTTTCTATACAGACCAATTGAGGACTTCTGATGTCTCATCAACCATACAGTAGTCCATAATTGACATCATTGACTCCGTCTAATGTTACATCACCTGAAATTCATCCATATTTGAAGTACTGAACATATTTCAGGTCAAAGAGACCTCGATCTTGAACTTTCTATATATACTCATAGACTGCTTTTGATGTTACATCAGCCAGACAGTAGTCCATATTTGACATACTGAACATATTTCAGGCCGAGTTCTCAATCTTGAACTTTCTATACAGACTAATTGACTCCTTCTGATGTCTCATCAACCATACAGTAGTCCATATTTGACATAAACTTTTTTCAGGCCAGTGTTCTCAATCTTGAACTTTCTATACAGACTAATTGACTCCCTCTGATGTCTCATCAACCATACAGTAGTCCATATTTGACATACTGAACACTTTTCAGGCCAAAGAGTTCTCGATCCTTGAATTTTTCATGCTCATTGACTCTGTCTGATTTTACATCAGCCAGACATTCATCCATATTTGACATTCTGAATATATTTCACCTCAATGAGACTTCGATCTTTAACTCTATACATACTCATAGACTGCTTCTGATGTTACATCAGATAGACAGTTGTCCAAATTTGAGATACTGAACATATTTCAGGCCAAGGAGTTCTCAATCTTGAACTTTCTATACAGACTAATTGACTCCTGATGTCTCATCAACCATACAGTAGTCCATATTTGACATACTTAACTCTTTTCAGGCCAAGGAGTTCTCAATCCTGAACTTTCTATACAGACTAATTGACTCCCTCTGATGTCTCAACCATACAGTAGTCGATATTTGACATACTGAACACTTTTCAGGCCAAAGTGCCCTCGATCTTTAATTTTTCATGCTAATTGACCGTTTGATGTAACATCAGCCAGATATTCATCCTTATTTGACCTATTGAACATCCTTCTGGCCACAGAGTCTTCAAACTTTATTCCACCTACTTCTAGACTCTTTCTGATGTTATATCAGTCAGCCAGTAGTCCTTATGACCTTTTGAACATCTTTCTGGCCATAGACTCTTCAAACATTTTCGTTCCATTCCTGCTTATATAGTCCTTCTGATGTTATATCAGCCAGGATGTAGTCCATGTTTGACCTTTTGAACATCTTTCCTAATTGACTCCTTCTGATGTTTCATCAACCATACAGTAGTCCATATTTGACATACTGAATTTATTCTGACCACAGAGTTCTCAATCTTGAATTTTTCATGCTCTTTGACTCCATCTGATGTTATATCAGCCAGACATTCATCCATATTTGACGTACTGAACATATTTCAGGTCAAAGAGACCGCGATCTTGAACGTTCTATACATACTTCATAAACTACTTCTGATGTTACACCAGCCAGACAGTAGTCCATATTTGACATACTGAACATATTTCAGGCCAAGGAGTTCTCAATCTTGAACTTTCTATACAGACTAATTGACTCCTGATTTCTTATCTACCATACAGTAGTACATATTTGACATACTGAACACTTTTCAGGCCAAAGAGCTCTCGATCTTTAATTTTTCATGCTAATTGACCGCTTGATGTAACATCAGCCAGATATTCATCCTTATTTGACCTATTGAACATCTTTCTGGGCACAGAATCTTCAAACTTTATCATTCCATTCCTACTTCTAGAATACTTCTGATGTTATATCAGACAGACAGTAGTCCTTATTTGACCTTTTGAACGTCTTTCCAAAGGATTCATTCTGATGTCTCATCAACCATACAGCAGTCCATGTTTGACGTACTGAATATATCTCAAGCCAAGGAGTTCTCAATCTTGAACATTCTATACAGACTAATTGAGGCCTTCTGATGTCTCATCAACATACAGTAGTCCATAATTGACATCATTGACTCCGTCTAATGTTACATCACCAGACATTTATCCATATTTGACGTACTGAACATAATTCAAGCCAAGGGGTTCTCAATATTGAACTTTCTCTGTGGACTAATTGACTCCCGCTGATGTCTCATCAACCATACAGTAGTCCATATTTGACATACTGAATTTATTCTGGCCACAGAGTTCACAATCTTGAATTTTTCATGCTCTTTGACTCCATCTGATGTTATATCAGCCAGACATTCATCCATATTTGACGTACTGAACATATTTCAGGTCAAAGAGACCGCGATCTTGAACTTTCTATACATACTCATAGACTGCTTCTGATGTTACATCAGCCAGACAGGAGTCCTTATTTGACCTTTTGAACATCTTTCCTAATTGACTCCTTCTGATGTCTCATCATCCATACAGAAGTCCATATTTGACATACTGAACATATTTCAAGCCAAGGAGTTCTCAATCTTGAACTTTCTACTTTCTATTACTTCATCATTCTATACAGACTAATTGACACCCTCTGATGTCTCATCACCCATACAGTAGTCCATATTTGACATAATAAACTTTTTTCAGGCCAGTGTTCTCAATCTTGAACTTTCTATACAGACTAATTGACTCCCTCTGATGTCTCATCAACCATACAGTAGTCCATATTTGACATACTGAACACTTTTCAGGCCAAAGAGTTCTCGTTCCTTGAATTTTTCATGCTCATTGACTCTGTCTGATTTTACATCAGCCAGACATTCATCCATATTTGACATTCTGAATATATTTCACCTCAATGAGACTTCGATCTTTAACTCTATACATACTCATAGACTGCTTCTGATGTTACATCAGATAGACAGTTGTCCAAATTTGAGATACTGAACATATTTCAGGCCAAGGAGTTCTCAATCTTGAACTTTCTATACAGACTAATTGACTCCTGATGTCTCATCAACCATACAGTAGTCCATATTTGACATAACTCTTTTCAGGCCAAGGAGTTCTCAATCCTGAACTTTCTATACAGACTAATTGACTCCCTCTGATGTCTCAACCATACAGTAGTCGATATTTGACATACTGAACACTTTTCAGGCCAAAGTGCCCTCGATCTTTAATTTTTCATGCTAATTGACCGTTTGATGTAACATCAGCCAGATATTCATCCTTATTTGACCTATTGAACATCCTTCTGGCCACAGAGTCTTCAAACTTTATTCCACCTACTTCTAGACTTTTTCTGATGTTATATCAGTCAGCCAGTAGTCCTTATGACCTTTTGAACATCTTTCTGGCCATAGACTCTTCAAACATTTTCATTCCATTCCTGCTTATATAGTCCTTCTGATGTTATATCAGCCAGGATGTAGTCCATGTTTGACCTTTTGAACATCTTTCCTAATTGACTCCTTCTGATGTTTCATCAACCATACAGTAGTCCATATTTGACATACTGAATTTATTCTGGCCACAGAGTTCTCAATCTTGAATTTTTCATGCTCTTTGACTCCATCTGATGTTATATCAGCCAGACATTCATCCATATTTGACGTACTGAACATATTTCAGGTCAAAGAGACCGCGATCTTGAACGTTCTATACATACTTCATAAACTACTTCTGATGTTACACCAGCCAGACAGTAGTCCATATTTGACATACTGAACATATTTCAGGCCAAGGAGTTCTCAATCTTGAACTTTCTATACAGACTAATTGACTCCTGATTTCTTATCTACCATACAGTAGTCCATATTTGACATACTGAACACTTTTCAGGCCAAAGAGCTCTCGATCTTTAATTTTTCATGCTAATTGACCTCTTGATGTAACATCAGCCAGATATTCATCCTTATTTGACCTATTGAACATCTTTCTGGGCACAGAATCTTCAAACTTTATCATTCCATTCCTACTTCTAGAATACTTCTGATGTTATATCAGACAGACAGTAGTCCTTATTTGACCTTTTGAACGTCTTTCTAAAGGATTCATTCTGATGTCTCATCAACCATACAGCAGTCCATGTTTGACGTACTGAATATATCTCAAGCCAAGGAGTTCTCAATCTTGAACATTCTATACAGACTAATTGAGGCCTTCAGATGTCTCATCAACATACAGTAGTCCATAATTGACATCATTGACTCCGTCTAATGTTACATCACCAGACATTCATCCATATTTGACGTACTGAACATAATTCAAGCCAAGGGGTTCTCAATATTGAACTTTCTCTGTGGACTAATTGACTCCCGCTGATGTCTCATCAACCATACAGTAGTCCATATTTGACATACTGAATTTATTCTGGCCACAGAGTTCACAATCTTGAATTTTTCATGCTCTTTGACTCCATCTGATGTTATATCAGCCAGACATTCATCCATATTTGACGTACTGAACATGTTTCAGGTCAAAGAGACCGCGATCTTGAACTTTCTATACATACTCATAGACTGCTTCTGATGTTACATCAGCCAGACAGGAGTCCTTATTTGACCTTTTGAACATCTTTCCTAATTGACTCCTTCTGATGTCTCATCATCCATACAGAAGTCCATATTTGACATACTGAACATATTTCAAGCCAAGGAGTTCTCAATCTTGAACTATCTACTTTCTATTACTTCATCATTCTATACAGACTAATTGACACCCTCTGATGTCTCATCACCCATACAGTAGTCCATATTTGACATCATAAACTTTTTTCAGGCCAAAGAGTTCTCGATCTTGAATTTTTCATGCTAATTGACCGTCTGATGTTACATCAGCTATCATTCATCCTTATTTGGCCTTTTGAGCATCTTTCTGGCCACAGAGTCTTCAAATTTATCATTCCATTCCTAATTCTAGACTCCTTCTGATGTTATGTCAAACAGACGTTGGTCCAATTTTGACCTATTAAACATATTTTAGGCCAAAGAGTTCTTGATCTTGAATTTTCTGTACAGACCAATTGAGGTCTTCTGATGTCTCATCAACCATACGGTAGTCTATATTTTACATACTGAAAATATTTAATGCTAATTGACTCCGTCTGATGATACATCAGCCAGACATTCATCCATATTTGACATAGTGAACATATTTCAAGCCAAGTTCTCAATTCTGAAACTTTCTATACAGACTAATTGACTCCCTCTGATGTCTCATCAACCAATACAGTAGTCCATATTTAACATACGGAACACTTTTCATTTCTCGATCTTGTATTTTTCATGCTAATTGACCGTCTGATGTTACATCAGCCAGATATTCATCCTTATTTGACCTTTTGAACGTCTTTCCAAAGGATTCATTCTGATGTCTCATCAACCATACAGTAGTCCATAATTGACATACTGAACACTTTTCAGACCAAAGAGTTCTCAGTCTTGAACTTTCTATACAGACTTATTGACTACTGATGTCTCATCAACCATACAGTAGTCCATAGTTGACATACTGAACTTTTTTCAGGCTACAAAGCTCACAATCTTGAATTTTTCATGCTTATTGACTCCATCTGATGTTATGTCAGACAAACATTCATCCACATTTGACGTACTGAACATATTTCAGGTCAAAGAGACATCAATCTTGAACTTTCTATACATTCTCATAGACTGCTTCTGTTATATCAGTCAGACAGTAGTCCTTATTTGAACTTTTGAACATCTTTCTGGCTACAGAATCTTCAAACTTTATCATTCCATTCCTACTTCTAGAATCCTTCTGATTTTAGAACAGACAGACAGTAGTCCTTATTTGACCTTTTGAACATCTTTCCAAAGGATTCATTCTGATGTCTCATCAATCATACAGTATTCCATGTTTGACATACTGAACACTTTTCAGGCCGAGTTCTCGATCTTGAATTTTTCATGCTGACTCCATCAGACTTAGCCTGAAATATGTTATGTCAAATATGGACTACTGTATGGCTGATAAGACATCAGAAGGATTTAATTAGGAAAGATGTTCAAAAGGTCAAATAAGGACTACTGTCTGACTGATATAACATCAGAAGGAGTCTAGATGTAGGTGGAATGATAAAGTTTGTAGACTGTTTCGCCAGAAAGTTGTTCCATAGGTCAAATTTGGACTTCTGTCTGGCTGATGTAACATCAGAAGTATGTATAGAAAATTAAAGATTGAAAACTTCTTGGCTTGAAATATGTTCAGTATGTCAAATATAGACTACTGTGTGGTTGATGAGACATCAGAGGGAGTCAATAAGTAAATAGAAAGTTCAAGATTGAGAACTCCTTGGCTTGAAATATGTTGTCAAATATGGACTACTGTATGGTTGATGAGAAATTAGGAGTACTTAAGGAAATATCTAGACGGATATAACATCAGACGGAGTCTAGAAGTAGGAATGGAATGATAAAGTTTGAAGACTCTGTGGCCAGAAAGATGTTCAGTAGATCAAATATGGACTACTGTCTGGCTGATGTAACATCAGAAGCAGTCTATGAGTATGTATAGAAAATTCAAGACTGAGAACTCATTGGCCTGAAATATGTTCAGCATGTCAAATATGGACTTCTGTGTATGGTTGATGAGACATCAGAAGGAGTCAATAAGTCTGAATAGAAAGTTCAAGATTGAGAACTCCTTAGCTTGAAATATATTCAGTATGTCAAATGTGGACTACTGTATGGTTGATGAGAAATTAGGAGTACTTTAGGAAATATGTTCAAAAGGTCAAATAAGGACTACTGTCTGACTGATATAACATCAGACGGAGTCTAGAAGTAGGAATGGAATGATAAAGTTTGAAGACTCTGTGGACAGAAAGATGTTCAGTAGATCAAATATGGACTACTGTATGGTTGATGAGATATGAGAGGGAGTAAATTAATCTGTAATGAATGTTCAAGATTTAGAACTCCTTAGCCTTAAATATGTTCAGTATGTCAAATATGGATGAATGTCCGGCTGATATAACATCAGACGGACTCAATTAGCATGAAAAATTCAAGACCGAGAACTCTTTGGCCTGAAAAGTGTTCAGTATGTCAAATATGGACTACTGTATGGTTGATGAGACATTAGAAGTAGTCCTTTAGGAAAGATGTTCAAAAGGTCAAATAAAGACTACTGTCTGACTGCTAATAGCATCAGAAGTAGTCTAGAAGTAGGAAAGGAATGATAAAGTTTGAAGATTCTGTGGCCAGAAAGATGTTCAAAAGGTCAAATAAGGACTACTGTCTGACAGATATAACATCAGACGGAGTCTAGAAGTTGGAATGGAATGATAAAGTTTGAAGACTTTGTGGCCAGAAAGATATTCAGTAGATCAAATATGGACTACTGTCTGGCTGATGTAACATCAGAAGCAGTCTATGAGTATGTATAGAAAGTTCAGGATCGAGGTATCTTTGACCTGAAATATGTTCAGTATGTCAAATATGGACTACTGTATGGCTGATGTAACATCAGAAGCAGTCTATGAGTATGTATAGAAAGTTCAAGATCGAGGTATCTTTGACCTGAAATATGTTCAGTATGTCAAATATGGATGAACGTCCGGCTGATGTAAAATCAGAAGCAGTCTATGAGTATGTATAGAAAGTTCAGGATCGAGGTATCTTTTACCTGAAATATGTTCAGTATGTCAAATATGGACTACTGTATGGCTGATGTAACATCAGAAGCAGTCTATGAGTATGTATAGAAAGTTCTAGATCGAGGTGTCTTTGACCTGAAATATGTTCAGTATGTCAAATATGGATGAATGTCTGGCTGATGTAACATTAGACGGAGTCAATGATGTAAAATATGTACTACTGTATGGTTGATGACACATCAGAAGTAGTCAATAAGTCTGTATAGAAAGTTCAAGATCAAGAAATCTTTGGTCTGATAATTGTTCAGTATGTCAATTATGGACTACTTTATGGTTGATGAGACATCAGAAGGAGTCAATTAGTCTGTAATGAAAGTTCAAGATTGAGAACTCCTTGGACTGAAATATGTTCAGTATGTCCAATATGGACTACTGTGTGGTTGATGAGACATCAGAGGGAGTCAATACGTCTGAATAGAAAGTTCAAGATTGAGAACTCCTTAGCTTGAAATATATTCAGTATGTCAAATGTGGACTACTGTATGGTTGATGAGAAATTAGAAGGAGTACTTTAAGAAATATGTTCAAAAGGTCAAATAAGGACTACTGTCTGACTGATATAACATCAGACGGAGTCTAGAAGTAGGAATGGAATGATAAAGTTTGAAGACTCTGTGGCCAGAAAGATGTTCAGTAGATCAAATATGGACTACTCTCTGGCTGATGTAACATCAGAAGCATGTATTCTATGAGTATGTATAGAAAGTTCAGGATCGAGTTATCTTTGATCTGAAATATGTTCAGTATGTAAAATATGGATGAATGTCTGGCTGATGTAACATTAGATGGAGTCAATGATGTCAAATATGGATTAATGTATGGTTGATGAGACATCAGAAGTAGTCAATACGTCTGTGTAGAAAGTTCAAGATCAAGAAATCTTTGGTCTGAGAATTCTTCAGTATGTCAATTATGGACTACTTTATGGTTGATGAGACATCAAGAGATAATTAGTCTGTAATGAAAGTTCAAGATTGAGAACTCCTTGGCCTGAATTATGTTCAGTATGTGAAATATGGACTACTGTATGGTTGATGAGACATCAGACGGAGTCAATTAGTCTGTAATGAAAGTTCATGATTGAGAACTTCTTGGCCTGAAATTTGTTCAGTATGAGAAAATTTCAGAAAGATGTTCAAAAGGTCAAATAAGGATTTCTTTCTGACTGATATAACAGCAGAAGGAGTCTAGAAGTAGGAATGGAATGATAATGTTTGAAGACTCTGTGGCCAGAAAGATGTTCAATATGTCAAATAAGGATAAGGAATATGTCAATTAGCATGAAAAATTCAAGACCGAGAACTCTTTGGCCTGAAATGTGTTCAGTATGTCAAATATGGATGAATGTCTGGCTGATGTAACATTAGACGGAGTCAATGATGTAAAATATGTGCTACTGTATGGTTGATGACACATCAGAAGTAGTCAATAAGTCTGTATAGAAAGTTCTAGATCAAGAAATCTTTGGTCTGATAATTGTTCAGTATGTCAATTATGGACTACTTTATGGTTGATGAGACATCAGAAGGAGTCAATTAGTCTGTAATGAAAGTTCAAGATTGAGAACTCCTTGGCCTGAAACATGTGCAGTATGTCAAATATGGATGAATATCTGGGTGACAACATCAGACGGAATCAATGAGCATGAAAAATTCAAGATTGAGAACTCCTTGGACTGAAATATGTTCAGTACATAAAATATGGACTACTGTATGGTTGATGAGACATTAGAAGGAGTCCTTTAGGAAAGATGTTCAAAAGGTCAAATAAATAGACTACTGTCTGACTGCTATAGCATCAGACAGAGTCTAGAAGTAGGAATGGAATGATAAAGTTTGAAGACTCTGTGGACAGAAAGATGTTCAATAGGTCAAATATGGATGAATGTCTGGCTGATGTAGACAGAGTCAATTAGCATGAAAAATTCAAGACCGAGAACTCTTTGGCCTGAAATGTGTTCAGTATGTCAAATATGGACTACTGTATGGTTGATGAGATATCAGAGGGAGTCAATTAGTCTGTATAGAAAGGTCAAGATTGAGAACACTGGCCTGAAAAAAGTTTATGTCAAATATGGACTACAGGATGGTTGATGAGACATGAGAAGGAGTCGATTAGTCTGTATAGAAATTTCAAGACTAAGAACTTCTTGGCCTGAAATATGTTCAGTATGTCAAATATGGACTACTGTATGGTTGATGAGACATCAGAAGGAGTCCATTAGGAAAGATGTTCAAAAGGTCAAAGAAGGACTTCTGTCTTACATCATGAATCTAGAAGTAGGAATGGACTGATAACGTTTGAAGATTCTGTGTCCAGAAAGATGTTCAAAAGGTCAAATAAGGACTTCAGTCTTACATCATGAGTCTAGAAGTAGGAACGAAATTATAAAATTTGAAGACTCTGTGGCCAGAAAGGTAACATCAGAAGCTAATATGATAATATAATATGAGTATTATAGAAAGTTCATGATCAAGAACTCTTTGGCCTGAAAAGTGTTCAGTTATGTTAAATATGGACTACTGTATGGTTGATGAGAAATCAGAAGGAGTCAAGTAGGCTGTATAGAAAGTTCAAGATTGAGATCTCTCTGTTCCTTTGGCCTGAAAGATGTTCAATAGGTCTAATGTGGACAATAAAAATGTAAATACGTTTATAATATGCAGTGCAAACCGCACAAATGTGATGTTTAGCAGAGGAATAAGATAGTTATTGTATGCAGTGCTATATGGTATGTTATCTTTTACACAGTAATGGGTTAGATCATGTATGAACATAATAATTCATGCAATGTAATAAGTTAGTTCTTATATGCATGCAATGTAAGGGATTAAGTTAGCTATTTATGCAATGCAACTTAATAACGTTCGTGTATAAGTTCGTTCTTGTAAGCATTGAATTGCAACAGAACATGTTATGTATTAAGTGGTGTATACAATGAATCAGTGCATAGCTTATGTTATTCTTCACTGCACAACACACATATGTTAGCTCTTCAAAGCAAAACGGAATGACTTAGTTCTTGTATGCAATGCAGTGCAACAGCTCCCGTGTGTTTTTCAGTTTACAACAACACATATTTTATATGTTATCACTTCAATGCATGATGGCATAAGTTAGTTCTTGTATTCAGTTAATTCAATTATACATTATATTCTTAAACAAGCAACGGATCAAGGTAGATCTTGCTGTAAGGCAATGCAACAACAGTATGTTGTGTTAAACTTTAGCTTTTTAAAGTTTTGTTATTCATCACTGCACAACAGAATAAGTTAGTTATTGCATGCAATGCAATAAAAAGTTAATTCACAAGTTATTCTTCAATGCACGTCAATAATTATATAATATAAATGTATAAATTGCATTGCATACAAAAACTCGTTCTGCATTGAAGAGCTAAGTGCTTTGCATTGTATACAAGACAAAGATCGATGCGCATTGGAGAGATAAATACTTTTGCATAGCATACAAGAACTCGTTGTGCATTGAAGCGATAAGTGATTTTTTCTTTATATACTAGAACTCGTGCATTGAAGAATAATAGATTTTTTTTGCATTGCATACAAGAACACGTTGTGCATTGAAGAGATAAGTGTTTTTGCATTGCATTGCATACAATATCTACTTGTGCACTGAAGAGATAATTGCTTTTACATTGCAATGCATACAAGAACTCGTTGTGCATTGAAGAGAAGTGCTTTTGCATTGCATTGCATACAAGAACACGTTGTGCATTGAGACATTAGTGCTTTAGCATTGCATACAAGAACACGTGCATAAGAAAAGACAAGTGCGTTTGCATTGCATACAAGAACTCGTGCATTGGACGAGATAAGTGTTTTTTGCATTGCATACAAGAACTCGTGCATTAAAGAATAGGTGCTATTTCACTGAATACAAGAACATATCGTTGTGCATTGAAGAGATAAATGCTTTTGCATTCAATAAGTGCTTATGCATTGCATACAAGAACTAGTGCATTGAAGAGATAATTGCGTTTTGCTTTGCATTGCCTACAACATCTCCTTGTGCACTGAAGAGATAATTGCTTTTACATTGCAGTGCATACAAGAACACGTTGTGCATTGAAGAAAGTGCTTTTGCATTGCAATACATACACGTGCATTGGAAAAGATAAGTGTAACTGCATTGCATACAAGAACACGTTGTGCATTGAAGAGATAAGTGCTTTTGCATAGCTTACAAGAAATCTTAGTGCACTGAAGACATAATTATGTTTGCGTTGCATTGCATACATGTGTATTGGAAAAGATAAGTGCGTTTGCTTTGCAAACAAAAACTGCTGTGCATGAAGAGATAAGTGCATTTGCATTGCAATGCATACAAGAACTTGTGTATTAAATAGATAAGTGCGTTTGCATTGCAATGCATAAAAGATTTCCATTGCATTCAATATTTTCAATTGCATACAAGAACTTGTACATTGAAGAGATAAGTGCTTTTGCATTGCATGTTCGTTGTGCATTGAAGAGATAATTGCTTTTGCATCACTTACAAGAACTTGTTGTGCATTGAAGATACTTGCTTTTGCATTGCATACATGAAGTCGTTGTGCATTGAAGAGATAAGTGCTTTTGCGTTGCATTTAAGAACACGTGCATTTGAAATGATAAGTGTTTTGCATTGCATACAAGAACACGTTGTGCATTGAAGAGATAAGTGCGTTTTGCATTGCAATGCATACACGTGCATTGGAAAAGATAAGTGCGTTTGCATTGAATACAAGAACTTTTTGTGCATTGATGACATTAGTGCTTTTCCATTGCATACAATATCTCGTTGTGTATTGAATAGAAAAGTGCTTTTTCATTGCATAAAGAACACGAGCATTTGTAAAGATAAGTGCGAATGCATTGCATACAAGAACTCATGCATTGAAGAATAAGTGCGTTTTCATTGAATACAAGAACAGGTCGTTGTGCATTGAAGAGATAAGTGCTTTTGCTTTGCATTGCATACAATATCTCCTTGTGCACTGAAGAGATAATTGCTTTTACATTGCAATGCATACAAGAACTTGTTGTGCATTAAAGAGATAAGTGCGTTTGCATTGAAAAGCATAAAAGATTTCCATTGCATACAAGATTTTCCATTGCATACAAGATCACGTTGTGCATTGAAGAGATAAGTTCTTTTGCATTGCAATGCATACAAGAACTTGTTGTACATTGAAGAGACAATTGCTTTTCCTTTGCATTGCTTACAAGACGTCATGCTTTGAGAGATAAGTGCTTTTGCATTGCATTTCATACACGTGCATTGGAAAAGATATGTGCGTATGTATTGCATAGAAGAACTCGTTATGCATTGAAGACTACTGCTTTTCCATTGCATACAAGAACACGTGCGTTGAAGATCGTTGTGCAGTGAAGAGATTGCTTTTGCATTGCATTTCATACACGTGCATTTTAAAAGATATGTGCGTTTGCATTGCATACAATAAATCGTTGTGCATTGAAGAGATAAGTACGTTTGCATTGCAATGCATACAAGAACTTGAGCATTAAAGAGATAAGTGAGTTTGCATTGCAAAGCATAAAAGATTTCCATTGCATACAAGATTTTTCATTGCATACAAGATCACGTTGTGCATTGAAGAGATAATTGCTTTTGCATCGCTTACAAGAACTTGTGCATTGAAGAGATAATTGCTTTTGCATTGCATACACGTGCATTGGAAAAGAAAAGTGCATTTGCATTGCATACAAGAACTCGTTGTGCATTGAAGAGATAACTGCTTTTGCATTGCTTACAAGAAATCTTACTGCATTGAAGAGATTATTGCTTTTGGATTGCATACACGTGCATTTGAAAAGATGTGCAACTGCATTGCATACATTAATTCGTTGTGCTTTGAAGAGATAAGTGCTTTTTGCGTTGCATTCAAGAACACGTGCATTTGAAACGATAAGTGCATCTGCATTGCATGCAGAACTCGTGCATTAAAGAATAAGTGCTTTTGCACTGTATACAAGAACCAGTGCATTGAAGAGATAAGTATTCTTGCATTGCATCCCAGAACTTGTTGTGCATTGAAGAGGTAAGTGCTTTTGCATTGCAATGCATACAAGAACTCGTAGTGCAATGAAGAGACAATTGCTTTTGCTTTGCATTGCTTACAAGAACTCGTGCATTGAGAGTTAAGTATTCTTGCATTGCATACAAGAAGTCGTGCATTGAAGAGTTAAGTGCTTTTGCATTTCATACACGTGCATTGGAAAAGATATTTGCGTTTGCATTGCATACAAGAACTCGTTGTGCATTGAAGAGATAAGTGCGTTTGCATTGCAAAGCATACAAGAACTTGTTGTGCATTAAAGAGATAAATGCATTTGCATAAAAGATTTCCATTGCATACAAGAGTTTCTATTGCATACAAGATCACGTTGTGCATTGAAGAGATAATTGCTTTTGCATCGCTTTACAAGAACTTGTTGTGCATTGATGAGATAATTGCTTTTGCATTGCATTGCATACACGTGCATTTGAAAAGATAAGTGCGTCTGCATTGCATACAAGAACTCGTGCATTGAAGAGATAAGTATTCTTGCATTGCATACAAGAAGTCGTTGTGCATTGAAGAGATAAATGCTTTTGCATTGCATTGCATACAATATCTCCTTGTGCAATGAAGAGATAAGTGCTTTTACATTGCAATGCATACAAGAACTCGTAGTGCATTGAAGACATAATTGCTTTTGCATTGATTACACACAAGAACACATTGTGCATTGACGAGAAAAGTGATTTTGCGTAGCTTACAAGAAATCTTAGTCCATTGAAGACATAATTGCTTGTGCATTGCACTGCATACACGTGCATTTGGAAAAGATGTGCATTTGCATTGCAAAAAAAACTCATGCATTGAAGAGATAAATGCGTTTGCATTGCAATGCATACAAGAACTTGTGTATTAAAGAGATAAGTGCGTTTGCATTGCAATGCATAAAAGATTTCCATTGCATACAAGATTTTCCATTGCATACAAGAACACATTGTGCATTGAAGAGATAATTGCTTTTGCATTGCAATGCCTACAAGAACTTGTTGTACATTGAAGAGATAAGTGTGTTTGCATTGCAAACAAAAACTCGTTATGCATTGAAAAGATAAATGCGTTTGCATTGCAATGCATACAAGAACTTGTGTATTAAAGAGATAAGTGCGTTTGCATTGCAATGCATAAAAGATTTCCATTGCATACAAGAACACATTGTGCATTGAAGAGATAATTGCTTTTGCATTGCAATGCCTACAAGAACTTGTTGTGCATTGAAGAGATAAGTGCGTTTGCATTGCAATGCCTACAAGAACTCGTTGTGCATTGCAGAGATAATTGCTTTTGCTTTCCATTGCTTACAAGAACACTTTGTGCATTGAAGAGATAAGTGTGTTTGCATTGTAATACCAACAAGAACTTGTTGTGCATTGAAGAGATAAGTTCTTTTGCTTTGCATTGCTTACAAGAACTCGTGCATTGAGAGATAAGTATTGTTGCAATGCATACAAGAAGTCGTTGAGCATTGAAGAGAGAAGTGCTTTTGCATTGCATTGCATACAATATCTCCTTGTGCACTGAATAGATAATTGCTTTTACATTGCCATACATACAAGAACACGTGCATTGAAGAGATAGGTGCTTTTGCAAAGCTTATAAGAAATCTTAGTGCATTGAAGAGATAATTGCTTTTGCTTTGCATACAAGAAATAGTGAAATGAAGAGATAAGTGCTTTTGCATTGCATACAAGCACTCGTGCATTGAAGCGATAAGTGGTTTTGCATTGCATACAAGAAATAGTGAAATGAAGAGATAAGTGCTTTTGCATTGCATACAAGAAGTCTTTGTGCACTGAATAGATAATTGCTTTTACATTGCGATGCACACAAGAACACGTGTGAGTTGAAGAGATAAGTGCGTTTGCATTGCAATGTATACAAGAACTTTTGCATTAAAGAGATAAGTGCGTTTGCAATGCAATGCATAAAAGATTTACACTGCATATAAGATTTTCCACTGCATGTGCATTAGCATTCCATACAAAAACTCGTTTTGAATTGAATAGATACAAGAACATTTTCATTGCATACAAGAACACGTGAATTTGAAAAGATAAGTGCTTTTGCATTGCATACAAGAACTCGTGCATAGGAAGAGATAAGTGTTTTTGCATTGCATACAAGAACTCGTGCATTTGAAAAGATATGTGCGTTTGCATTGCATACAAGAACTCGTGAATTGGAAGAGATAAGTGTTTTTGCAATTGCATACAAGAACTCGTGCATTGGAAGAGATAAGTGTTTTTGCATTGCATACAAGAACTCGTGCATTTGAAAAGATAAGTGCGTTTGCATTGCATACAAGAACTCGTGAATTGGAAGAGATAAGTGTTTTTGCTATTGCATACAAGAACTCGTTGTGCATTGCAGAGATAATTGCTTTTGCTTTCCATTGCTTACAAGAACTCGTGCATTGAGAGACAAGTATTCTTGCATTGCATACAAGAAGTCGTGCATTGAAGAGTTAAGTGCTTTTGCATTTCATACACGTGCATTGGAAAAGATATTTGCGTTTGCATTGCATACAAGAACTCGTTGTGCATTGAAGAGATAAGTGCGTTTGCATTGCAAAGCATACAAGAACTTGTTGTGCATTAAAGAGATAAATGCATTTGCATAAAAGATTTCCATTGCATACAAGAGTTTCTATTGCATACAAGATCACGTTGTGCATTGAAGAGATAATTGCTTTTGCATCGCTTTACAAGAACTTGTTGTGCATTGATGAGATAATTGCTTTTGCATTGCATTGCATACACGTGCATTTGAAAAGATAAGTGCGTCTGCATTGCATACAAGAACTCGTGCATTGAAGAGATAAGTATTCTTGCATTGCATACAAGAAGTCGTTGTGCATTGAAGAGATAAATGCTTTTGCATTGCATTGCATACAATATCTCCTTGTGCAATGAAGAGATAAGTGCTTTTACATTGCAATGCATACAAGAACTCGTAGTGCATTGAAGACATAATTGCTTTTGCATTGATTACACACAAGAACACATTGTGCATTGACGAGAAAAGTGATTTTGCGTAGCTTACAAGAAATCTTAGTCCATTGAAGACATAATTGCTTGTGCATTGCACTGCATACACGTGCATTTGGAAAAGATGTGCATTTGCATTGCAAAAAAAACTCATGCATTGAAGAGATAAATGCGTTTGCATTGCAATGCATACAAGAACTTGTGTATTAAAGAGATAAGTGCGTTTGCATTGCAATGCATAAAAGATTTCCATTGCATACAAGATTTTCCATTGCATACAAGAACACATTGTGCATTGAAGAGATAATTGCTTTTGCATTGCAATGCCTACAAGAACTTGTTGTACATTGAAGAGATAAGTGTGTTTGCATTGCAAACAAAAACTCGTTATGCATTGAAAAGATAAATGCGTTTGCATTGCAATGCATACAAGAACTTGTGTATTAAAGAGATAAGTGCGTTTGCATTGCAATGCATAAAAGATTTCCATTGCATACAAGAACACATTGTGCATTGAAGAGATAATTGCTTTTGCATTGCAATGCCTACAAGAACTTGTTGTGCATTGAAGAGATAAGTGCGTTTGCATTGCAATGCCTACAAGAACTCGTTGTGCATTGCAGAGATAATTGCTTTTGCTTTCCATTGCTTACAAGAACACTTTGTGCATTGAAGAGATAAGTGTGTTTGCATTGTAATACCAACAAGAACTTGTTGTGCATTGAAGAGATAAGTTCTTTTGCTTTGCATTGCTTACAAGAACTCGTGCATTGAGAGATAAGTATTGTTGCAATGCATACAAGAAGTCGTTGAGCATTGAAGAGAGAAGTGCTTTTGCATTGCATTGCATACAATATCTCCTTGTGCACTGAATAGATAATTGCTTTTACATTGCCATACATACAAGAACACGTGCATTGAAGAGATAGGTGCTTTTGCAAAGCTTATAAGAAATCTTAGTGCATTGAAGAGATAATTGCTTTTGCTTTGCATACAAGAAATAGTGAAATGAAGAGATAAGTGCTTTTGCATTGCATACAAGCACTCGTGCATTGAAGCGATAAGTGGTTTTGCATTGCATACAAGAAATAGTGAAATGAAGAGATAAGTGCTTTTGCATTGCATACAAGAAGTCTTTGTGCACTGAATAGATAATTGCTTTTACATTGCGATGCACACAAGAACACGTGTGAGTTGAAGAGATAAGTGCGTTTGCATTGCAATGTATACAAGAACTTTTGCATTAAAGAGATAAGTGCGTTTGCAATGCAATGCATAAAAGATTTACACTGCATATAAGATTTTCCACTGCATGTGCATTAGCATTCCATACAAAAACTCGTTTTGAATTGAATAGATACAAGAACATTTTCATTGCATACAAGAACACGTGAATTTGAAAAGATAAGTGCTTTTGCATTGCATACAAGAACTCGTGCATAGGAAGAGATAAGTGTTTTTGCATTGCATACAAGAACTCGTGCATTTGAAAAGATATGTGCGTTTGCATTGCATACAAGAACTCGTGAATTGGAAGAGATAAGTGTTTTTGCAATTGCATACAAGAACTCGTGCATTGGAAGAGATAAGTGTTTTTGCATTGCATACAAGAACTCGTGCATTTGAAAAGATAAGTGCGTTTGCATTGCATACAAGAACTCGTGAATTGGAAGAGATAAGTGTTTTTGCTATTGCATACAAGAACTCGTTGTGCATTGCAGAGATAATTGCTTTTGCTTTCCATTGCTTACAAGAACTCGTGCATTGAGAGACAAGTATTCTTGCATTGCATACAAGTCGTTGTGCATTGAAGAGAGAAGTGCTTTTGCATTGCATACAAGAAGTCTTTGTGCACTGAAGAGATAATTGCTTTGGCATTCATAAGTGCTTTTGCATTGCATACAAGATCTCGTTGAACAATGAAGAGATAATTGACAGATAAGTATACTTGCATTGCAAAAAAGAAGTCGTTGTGCATTGAAGAGAGAAGGGCTTTTACATTGCAATGCATACAAGAACTTGTGTATTGAAGAGATAAGTATTCTTGCATTGCAAAAAAAAAGTCGTTGTGCATTGAAGAGAGAAGTGCGTTTGCATTGCAATGCATAAAAATTTCCATTGCATTCAAGATTTTCCATTGCATACAAGAACACGTTTTGCATTGAAGAGATAAGTGCGTTTGCATTGCATACAAGAACTCGTGCATTGAAGAATAAGTTTGTTTTCATTGAATCCAAAAACAGAGCGTTGTGCATTGAAGAGATAAGTGCTTTTGCATTGTGTACAAAACAGATCGTTGTGCATTGAGACTAATTGGCTCCTGATGTCTCATCAACCATACTGTAGTCCATACTTGACATACTGAACTCTTTTCAGGCCAAAGAGTTCTCGATCCTTGAATTTTTCATACTCATTGACTCCGTCTGATGTTACATCAGCCAGACATTCATCCATATTTGACATTCTGAACATTGCCCAGGCCAAGGAGTTCTCAATCTTGAACTTTCTATACAGACTAATTGACTCCTGATGTCTCATTAACCATACAGTAGTCCATATTTGACATACTGATCTCTTTTCAGGCCAAAGAGTTCTCGATCTTGAATTTTTCATGCTAATTGACCGTCTGAACATATTTCTGGCCACAGAGTCTTCAAGCTTTATCATTCCATTCCTACTTATAGACTCCTTATGATGTTATATCAGTCAGACCTAGTCCTTATTTGACCTTTTGAACACCTTTCCTAAATGACTCCTTCTGATGTCTCATCAACCATACAGTAGTCCATATTTGACATACTAAACATTTTTCAGGCCAAAGTGTTCTCAATCGTGAACTTTCTATACAGAATAATTGACTCCCTCTGATGTCGCAACCATACAGTAGTCGATATTCGACATACTGAACACTTTTCAGGCCAAAAAGTTCTCGATCTTGAATTTTTCATGCTATTTGACCGACTGATGTTACATCAGCCAGATATTCATCCTTATTTGACTATTGAACATCTTTCTGGCAACAGAGTCTTCAAACTTTATCATTCCATTCCTACTTCTAGACTCCTTCTGATGTTACATCAGCCAGACAGTAGTCCAAATTTGACCTATTGAACATCTTTCTGGCTAAAGAGTCTTGAAACTTTATCATTCCATTCCTACTTATATAGTCCTTCTGATGTCATCCAGTAGTACTTATGACCTTTTGAACATCTTTCTGGCCATAGACTCTTCAAACTTTATCATTCCATTCCTACTTATATAGTCCTTCTGATGTTATATCAGCCAGGATGTAGTCCATGTTTGATCTTTTGAACATCTTTCCTAATTGACTCCTGATGTTTCATCAACCATACAGTAGTCCATATTTGACATACTGAATTAATTCTGGCCACAGAGTTCACAATCTTGAATTTTTCATGCTCTTTGACCGTCTGATGTTATATCAGCCAGACATTCATCCATATTTGACGTACTGAACATATTTCAGGTCAAAGAGACCTCGATCTTGAACTTTCTATACATACTTCATAAACTGCTTCTGATGTTACATCAGCCAGACAGTAGTCCATATTTGACATACTGAACATTTTTCAGGCCAAGGAGTTCTCAATCTTGAACTTTCTATACAGACTAACTGAAACTTGAAAGAGTCTTGAAACTTTATCATTCCACCTACTTCTAGACTCCTTCTGATGTCATCCAGTAGTACTTATGACCTTTTGAACATCTTTCTGGCCATAGACTCTTCAAACTTTATCATTCCATTCCTACTTATATAGTCCTTCTGATGTTATATCAGCCAGGATGTAGTCCATGTTTGATCTTTTGAACATCTTTCCTAATTGACTCCTGATGTTTCATCAACCATACAGTAGTCCATATTTGACATACTGAATTAATTCTGGCCACAGAGTTCACAATCTTGAATTTTTCATGCTCTTTGACCGTCTGATGTTATATCAGCCAGACATTCATCCATATTTGACGTACTGAACATATTTCAGGTCAAAGAGACCTCGATCTTGAACTTTCTATACATACTTCATAAACTGCTTCTGATGTTACATCAGCCAGACAGTAGTCCATATTTGACATACTGAACATATTTCAGGCCAAGGAGTTCTCAATCTTGAACTTTCTATACAGACTAACTGAAACTTAAAAGAGTCTTGAAACTTTATCATTCCACCTACTTCTAGACTCCTTCTGATGTTATATCAGTCAGCCAGAAGTCCTTATGACCTTTTGAACATCTTTCTGGCCATAGACTCTTCAAACTTTATCATTCCATTCCTGCTTATAGATTCCTTCTGATGTTATATCAGCCAGGATGTAGTCCATGTTTGACCTTTTTAACATATTTCCTAAATGACTCCTTTTGATGTTTCATCAACCATACAGTAGTCCATATTTGACATACTGAACTTTTTTCAATCCAAAGAGTTCTCAATCTTGAATTATTCATGCTCGTTGACTCCGTCTGATGTTATATCAGCCAGACATTCATCCATATTTGACATATTGAACATATTTCAGGCCAAGGAGTTTTCAATCTTGAACTTTCATTACAAACTAATTGACTCCTTCTGATGTGTCATCAACGATACAGTTGTCCATATTTGACATAATTGACTCCCTCTTATGTCTCATCAACCATACAGTAGTCCATATTTGACATACAGAGCTTTTTTCAGGCCACAGAGTTCACAGTCTTGAATTTATCATGCTCTTTGACTCCGTCTGATGATATATCAGCCAGACATTCATCCATATTTGACATTCTGAACATATTTCACCTCAAAGAGACTTTGATCTTTAACTCTGTACATACTCATAGACTGCTTCTGATGTTACATCACCCAGACAGTAGTCCAAATTTGACCTATTGAACGTATTTCAGGCCAAGGAGTTCTCAATCTTGAACTTTCTATACAGACTAATTGACTCACCATGTCTCATCAGCCATTCAGTAGTCCATATTTGACATACTGAACACTTTTCAGGCCAAAGAGTTCTCGATCTTGAATTTTTCATGCTAATTGACCGTCTGATGTTACATCAGCCAGTCATTCATCCTTATTTGACCATTTGAACATCTTTCTGGCCACAGAGTCTTCAAACTTTATCATTCCATTCCTACTTCTAGACTCCTTCTGATGTTATATTAGTCAGACAGTAGTCCTTATTTGACCTTTTGAACATCTTTCCTAATTAACTCCTTCTGATGTCTCATCAACCATACAGTAGTCCATATTTTACATACTGAACATATTTCAGGCAAAGGAGTTCACAAGCTTGAACTTTCTATACAGACTAATTGACTCCTGATGTCTCATCAACCAGACGGTAGTCCATATTTTATATACTGAACATATTTCAGGCCAGAGAATTCTCAATCTTGAACTTTCTATATAGACCAATTGAGGCCTTCTGATGTCTCATCAACCATACAGTAGTCCATAATTGACATCGCTGACTCCGTCTAATGTTACATCACCAGAAATTCATCCATATTTGATGTACTGAACATATTTCAGGTCAAAGAGACCTCGATCTTGAACTTTCTATATATACTTATAGACTGCTTTTGATGTTACATCAGCCATACAGTAGTCCAAATTTGACACACTGAACATATTTCAGGCCGAGTTCTCAATCTTGAACTTTCTATACAGACTAATTGATTCCTGATGTCTCATCAACCATACAGTAATCCATATTTGACATACTGATCACTTTTCTGGCCAAAGAGTTCTCGATCTTTAATTTTTCATGCTAATTGTCCGTCTGATGTTACATCAGCCAGTCATTCATCCTTATTTGACCTTTTGAACACCTTTCCTAAATTACTCCTTTTGATATCTCATCAACCATACAGTAGTCCATACTGAACATATTTCAGGCCGAGTTCTCAGTCTTGAACTTTCTATACAGACTAATTGACTCCTTCTGATGTCTCAGCAACCATACAGTAGTCCATATTTGACATAAACTTTTTTCAGGCCAGTGTTCTCAATCTTGAACTTTCTATACAGACTAATTGACTCCCTCTGATGTCTCATCAACCATACAGTAGTCCATATTTGACATACTGAACACTTTTCAGGCCAAAGAGTTCTCGATCTTTGAATTTTTCATGCTCATTGACTCCGTCTGATGTTACATCAGCCAGACATTCATCCATATTTGACATTCTGAACATATTTCACCGCAAAGAGACTTCAATCTTTAACTCTATGCATACTCATAGACTGCTTCTGATGTTACATCAGCCAGACAGTTGTCCAAATTTGAGATACTGAACATATTTCAGGCCAAAGAGTTCTCAATCTTGAACTTTCTATACAGACTAGTTGACTCCTGATGTCTCATCAACCATACAATAGGTCCATATTTGACATAACTCTGTTCAGGCCAAGGAGTTCTCGATCTTGAATTTTTCATGCTAATTAACCGTCTGATGTTACATGAGCAAGTCATTTATTCTTATTAGACCTTTTGAACATATTTCTGGCCACAGAGTCTTCAAACTTTATCATTCAATTCCTACTTCTAGCCTCCTTCTGATGTTATATCAGTCAGACCTAGACCTTATTTGACCTTTTGAACACCTTTCCTTAATAACTCCATCTGATGTCTCATCAACCATACAGTAGTCCATATTTGACATACTGAACATATTTCAGGACAAGGAGTTCTCAGTCTTGAACTTTCCATACAGACTAATTGACTCCTTCTGATGTCTCATCAACCATACTGTATTCCATATTTGACATACTAAACTTTTTTCATGCCAAAGTGTTCTCAATCCTGAACTTTCTATACAGACTAATTGACTCCCGCTGATGTCTCATCAACCATATAGTAGTCCATATTTGACATACTGAACATATTTCAGGCCAAGGAGTTCTCAGTCTTGAACTTTCTATACAGACTAATTGACTCCCGCTGATGTCTCATCAACCATATAGTAGTCCATATTTGACATACTGAATTTATTCTGGCCACAGAGTTCACAATCTTGAATTTTTCATGCTCTTTGACTCCGTCTGATGTTATATCAGCCAGACATTCATCCATATTTGACCTACTGAACATATTTCAGGTCAAAGAGACCGCGATCTTGAACTTTCTATACATACTCATAGACTGCTTCTGATGTTACATCAGCCAGACAGTAGTCCTTATTTGACCTTTCGAACATTTTTCCTAATTGTCTCCTTCTGATGTCTCATCACCCATACAGTAGTCCATATTTGACATACTACACTTTTTTCAGGCCAAAGTGTTCTCAATCCTGAACTTTCTATACAGACTAATTGACACCCTCTGATGTCTCATCACCCATACAGTAGTCCATATTTGACATAATAAACTTTTTTCAGGCCAAAGAGTTCTCGATCTTGAATTTTTCATGCTAATTGACCGTCTGATGTTACATCAGCTATCATTCATCTTTATTTGACCTTTTGAGCATCTTTCTGGCCACAGAGTCTTCAAACTTTATCATTCCATTCCTAATTCTAGACTCCTTCTGATGTTATATCAGTCAGACAGTAGTCCTTATTTGACCTTTGGAACATTTAAATTACGGCACATGCTTTCAATGCAAAATGCTGAACAGTTAGTTAATGCGTTCATGACCTCAAGGCTAGATTATTGTAATGCTCTACTGGGTGGTTGCCCTGCTCGCTTAATAAATAAACTGCAGCTTGTCCAAAACGCAGCAGCTAGAGTTCTTACTAGAACCAGGAAGTATGACAATATTAGCCCGGTTCTGGCAACACTGCATTGGCTCCCTATTAAACATCGTATACATTTTAAAATCTTGCTGATTACTTACAAAGCACTAAATGGTTTAGCTCCCCAGTACTTGAGCGAGCTCTTAACGCATTTATACTCCACGTCTATTGCGGTCTCAAAATTCTGTCCAGTTGATAATACCTAGAATATCAAAATCAACTGCAGGCGGTCGATCCTTTTCCTATTTAGCACCTAAACTCTGGAACAGTCTTCCTAGCATTGTTCGGGAAGCAGACACACTCTGTCAGTTTAAATCTAGACTAAAAACACATCTCTTTACTATGGCATACACATAAAACATTTTTAATTTCTATTATTCAAATCAGTTAAATGATTGTTTTAGGCTGCATTAACTAGGTCAGCCGGAACGGGGAACACTTCCAATAACACCTGATGTACTCGTTACATCATAAGAAGAATGGCATCTACGCTAATGTTAGTCTCTCTGTTTATCCCGAGGTTTACTGCAGTCGGCCGGATCCGGGCCGTATCCAGACCAGATGGTGGACCTTAGCCTGGACATGACGACCATATCCCTGAAGTGTCTGTAGAGACCGTATCAATTAAACTCCACCCTGTAAATGCTGCATCGACACGACATCCTCATTAAACCCGTCCCCGGCGTGACGACTCCAATCTTTCGAATAATCCTACAAATATCTATTGATCTAATATGACTTCTGACCTGTAATGTGCCAGAATCATAATCATACACTATTTGTTCGTCGGCCAGAGGAGAACTGGCACCCTGACTGAGCCTGGTTTCTCCCAAGGTTTTTTTCTCCATTCTGGCCCTGAAGGAGTTTTGGTTCCTTGCCACCGTCGCCTTTGGCTTTTGGCTTGCTCAGTTGGGGACACTTAAATTTCAACTATATTACTGATCTGCCCAGATTGACACTATATGATAATTGAAATGAGCTGGATGACATCACCGTTTTCACCAGAGCCGAATCAAATTCCGTTGCGTTATTTTCCTGTTACCACTGTGAAGCTGCTTTGAAACAATTGCCATTGTAAAAAGCACTATATAAATGAAGGTGATTTTGATTTGATTTGATTTTCAGACCAAAGAGTTCTCAGTCTTGAACTTTCTATACAGACTTATTGACTACTGATGTCTCATCAACCATACAGCAGTCCATAGTTGACATACTGAACTTTTTTCAGGCCACAAAGCTCACAATCTTGAATTTTTCATGCTCATTGACTCCATCTGATGTTATGTCAGACAAACATTCATCCATATTTGACGTACTGAACATATTTCAGGTCAAAGAGACCTCAATCTTGATCTTTCTATACATTCTCATAGACTGCTTCTGATGTTATATCAGTAAGACATTAGTCCTTATTTGAACTTTTGAACATCTTTCTGGCTACAGAATCTTCAAACTTTATCATTCCATTCCTACTTCTAGAATCCTTCTGATGTTAGAACAGACAGACAGTAGTCCTTATTTGACCTTTTGAACATCTTTCCAAAGGATTCATTCTGATGTCTCATCAATCATACAGTATTCCATGTTTGACATACTGAACACTTTTCAGGCCGAGTTCTCGATCTTGAATTTTTCATGCTGACTCCGTCTGATGTTACATCAGCCAGACATTCATCTTTATTTGACCTATTGAACATCTTTCTGGCCACAGAGTCTTCAAACTTTATCATTCCATTCCTACTTCTAGACTCCTTCTGATGTTACAGTAGTCCATTTTTGACATTTCTATATTTAACTTTCTTTACAGACTATTTGACTTGTTGTCTCATCAACCATAAACCATAAAGATCTCCTTAGCCTGAAATATGTTAAGTATGTTAAATATGGACTACTGTATGGTTGATAAGACATCAGAAGGATTTAATTAGGAAAGATGTTCAAAAGGTCAAATAAGGACTACTGTCTGACTGATATAACATCAGGAGTCTAGAAGTAGGTGGAATGATAAAGTTTGAAGACTCTTTAGCAAGAAAGATGTTCAATAGCTCAAATTTGGACTTCTGTCTGGCTGATGTAACATCAGAAGTATGTATAGAAAATTAAAGATTGAAAACTTCTTGGCTTGAAATATGTTCAGTATGTCAAATATGGACTACTGTATGGTTGATGAGACATCAGAGGGAGTCAGTAAGTCTGAATAGAACGTTCAAGATTGAGAACTCCTTGGCTTGAAATATGTTATGTCAAATATGGACTACTGTATGGTTGATGAGAAATTAGGAGTACTTAAGGAAATATGTTCAAAAGGTCAAATAAGGACTACTGTCTGACTGATATAACATCAGACGGAGTCTAGAAGTAGGAATGGAATGATAAAGTTTGAAGACTCTGTGGCCAGAAAGATGTTCAGTAGATCAAATATGGACTACTGTCTGACTGATATAACATCAGACGGAGTCTAGAAGTAGGAATTGAATGATAAAGTTTGAAGACTCTGTGGCCAGAAAGATGTTCAATAGGTCAAATAAGAATGAATGTCTGGCTGATGTAACATCAGACGGAGTCAATGAGCATGAAAAATTCAAGGGTCGAGAACTCCTTGGCCTGAAATATGTTCAGTAGGTCAAATATGGACTACTGTATGGTTGATGAGACATGAAAGGGAGTAAATTAATCTGTCATGAAAGTTCAAGATTTAGAACTCCTTAGCCTGAAATATGTTCAGTATGTCAAATATGGATGAATGTCTGGCTGATATAACATCAGACGCAGTCAATGAGCATGAAAAATTGAAGATTGAGAACATCAAAGTTGTCAATAAGTCTGTATAGAAAGTTCAAGATCTAGAACTCTTTGGTCTGAAAAGTGATCAGTATGTAAAATATGGACTACCGTATGGTTGATGAGACATCAGACTGCCTCAATTAGTCTGTATAGAAAATTCAAGATCGAGGCCTCTATGGCCTGAAACATTTTCAATAGGTTAAACATGGACTACACGGGGCTAATATTCAAGATTAAGGTCTCTTTGACCTGAAATATGTTCAGTACATAAATTATAGATGAATGCCTGGCTGATGTAACATCAGACGGAGCCAATTAGCATATAATTATTCAATTAGAAAAAAAAAAGGCAGAGAACTCTTTGGCCTGAAAAGTTTTCAGTATGTCAAATATGGACTACTGTATGGTTGATGAGACATTAGAAGGAGTCCTTTAGGAAAGATGTTCAAAAGGTCAAATAGAGACTACTATCTGACTGATATAACATCAGAAGCAGTCTATATGTATAGAAAGTTCAAGATTGAGAACTCCTTGGCCTGAAAAATGTTCAGTATGTCAAATATGGATGAATGTCTGGTCTGATATAACATCAGACGGAGTCAATGATGTAAAATATGGACTACTGTATGGTTGATGAGACATCAGAAGTAGTCAATAAGTCTGTATAGTAAGTTCAAGATCAAGAAAACTTTGGTCTGATAATTGTTCAGTATGTCAGTTATGGACTACTGTATGGTTGATGAGACATCAAACGGAGTCTAGAAGTAGGAATGGAATGATAAAGTTTGAAGACTCTGTGGCCAGAAAGATGTTCAGTAGATCAAATATGGACTTCTCTCTGGCTGATGTAACATCAGAAGCAGTCTATGAGTATGTATAGAAAGTTCAGGATTGAGGTATCTTTGATCTGAAATATGTTCAGTATGTCAAATATGGATGAATGTCTGGCTGATGTAACATTAGAAGGAGTTAATGATGTCAAATATGGACTACTGTATGGTTGATGAGACATCAGAAGTAGTCAATAAGTCTGTATAGAAAGTTCAAGATCAAGAAATCTTTGGTCTGAGAATTGTTCAGTATGTCAATTATGGACTACTTTATGGTTGATGAGACATCAGAAGGAGTCAATTAGTCTGTAATGTAAGTTCAAGATTGAGAACTCCTTGGCCTGAAATACGTTCAGTATGTGAAATATGGACTACTGTATGGTTGATGAGACATCAGACGGAGTCAATTAGTCTGTAATGAAAGTTCAAGATTGAGAACTTCTTGGCCTGAAATTTGTTCAGTACATCAAATAAGGATGAATGTCTGGCTGATATTACATCAGACGTAGTCAATGAGCATGAAAAATTCAAGGGTCGAGAACTCCTTGGCCTGAAATATGTTCAGTAGGTCAAATATGGACTACTGTACGGTTGATGAGACATGAGAGGGAGTAAATTAATCTGTCATGAAAGTTCAAGATTTAGAACTCCTTAGCCTGAAATATGTTCAGTATGTCAAATATGGATGAATGTCTGGCTGATATAACATCAGACGGAGTCAATGAGCATGAAAAATTGAAGATTGAGAACATCAAAGTTGTCAATAAGTCTGTATAGAAAGTTCAAGATCTAGAACTCTTTGGTCTGAAAAGTGATCAGTATATGAGTATGTATAGAAAGTTCAGGATCGAGGTATCTTTGACCTGAAATATGTTCAGTATGTCAAATATGGATGAATGTCTGACTGATGTAAAATCAGAAGCAGTCTATGAGTATGTATAGAAAGTTCAGGATCGAGGTATCTTTGACCTGAAATATGTTCAGTATGTCAAATATGGACTACTGTATGGCTGATGTAACATCAGAAGCAGTCTATGAGTATGTATAGAAAGTTCAAGATCGAGGTATCTTTGACCTTAAATATGTTCAGTATGTCAAATATGGATGAATGTCTGGCTGATGTAACATTAGACGGAGTCAATGATGTAAAATATGGACTACTGTATGGTTGATGAGACATCAGAAGTAGTCAATAAGTCTGTATAGTAAGTTCAAGATCAAGAAAACTTTGGTCTGATAATTGTTCAGTATGTCAGTTATGGACTACTGTATGGTTGATGAGACATCAAACGGAGTCTAGAAGTAGGAATGGAATGATAAAGTTTGAAGACTCTGTGGCCAGAAAGATGTTCAGTAGAGCAAATATGGACTTCTCTCTGGCTGATGTAACATCAGAAGCAGTCTATGAGTATGTATAGAAAGTTCAGGATTGAGGTATCTTTGATCTGAAATATGTTCAGTATGTCAAATATGGATGAATGTCTGGCTGATGTAACATTAGAAGGAGTTAATGATGTCAAATATGGACTACTGTATGGTTGATGAGACATCAGAAGTAGTCAATAAGTCTGTATAGAAAGTTCAAGATCAAGAAATCTTTGGTCTGAGAATTGTTCAGTATGTCAATTATGGACTACTTTATGGTTGATGAGACATCAGAAGGAGTCAATTAGTCTGTAATGAAAGTTCAAGATTGAGAACTCCTTGGCCTGAAATACGTTCAGTATGTGAAATGTGGACTACTGTATGGTTGATGAGACATCAGACGGAGTCAATTAGTCTGTAATGAAAGTTCAAGATTGAGAACTTCTTGGCCTGAAATTTGTTCAGTATGTCAAATATGGATGAATGTCTGGCTGATATAACATTAGACGGAGTCAACGAGCATGAAAAATTCAAGGGTCGAGAACTCCTTGGCCTGAAATATGTTCAGTAGGTCAAATATGGGCTACTGTACGGTTGATGAGACATCAGACGGAGTCAATTAGTCTGTAATGAAAGTTCAAGATTGAGAACTTCTTGGCCTGAAATTTGTTCAGTATGTCAAATATGGATGAATGTCTGGCTGATATAACATTAGACGGAGTCAACGAGCATGAAAAATTCAAGGGTCGAGAACTCCTTAGCCTGAAATATGTTCAGTATGTCAAATATGGATGAATGTCTGGCTGATATAACATCAGACGCAGTCAATGAGCATGAAAAATTGAAGATTGAGAACATCAAAGTTGTCAATAAGTCTGTATAGAAAGTTCAAGATCTAGAACTCTTTGGTCTGAAAAGTGATCAGTATGTAAAATATGGACTACCGTATGGTTGATGAGACATCAGACTGCCTCAATTAGTCTGTATAGAAAATTCAAGATCGAGGCCTCTATGGCCTGAAATATTTTCAATAGGTTAAACATGGACTACACGGGGCTGATATTCAAGATTAAGGTCTCTTTGACCTGAAATATGTTCAGTACATAAAATATGGATGAATGCCTGGCTGATGTAACATCAGACAGAGTCAATTAGCATATAATTAGTCAATTAGCAAAAAAAAAATAAAGACCGAGAACTCTTTGGCCTGAAAAGTTTTCAGTATGTCAAATATGGACTACTGTATGGTTGATGAGACATTAGAAGGAGTCCTTTAGGAAAGATGTTCAAAAGGTCAAATAGAGACTACTATCTGACTGATATAACATCAGAAGCAGTCTGTATGTATAGAAAGTTCAAGATTGAGAACTCCTTGGCCTGAAAAATGTTCAGTATGTCAAATATGGACTAATGTATGGTTGATGAGACATCAGACGGAGTCAATTAGTCTCTAATGAAAGTTCAAGATTGAGAACTTCTTGGCCTGAAAATTGTTCAGTATTTCAAATAAGGATGAATGTCTGGTCTGATATAACATCAGACGGAGTCAATGAGCATGAAAAGTTCAAGATTAAGAACTCCTTGGCTTGAAATATGTTCAGTATGTTAAATATGGACTACTGTATGGCTGACGAGACATCAGAAGGAGTCAATTAGGAAAGATGTTCAAAAGGTCAAATAAGGACTACTGTCTGACTGATATAACATCAGAAGGAGTCTAGAAGTAGGAATGGAATGATAAAGTTTGAAGACTCTGTGGCCAGAAAGATATTCAATATTTCAAATAAGGATGAATATCTCGCTGATGTAACATCAGACGGAGTCAATGAGCATGAAAAATTCAAGGGTCGAGAACTCCTTGGCCTGAAATATGTTCAGTAGGTCAAATATGGACTACTGTATGGTTGATGAGACATGAGAGGGAGTAAATTAATCTGTCATGAAAGTTCAAGATTTAGAACTCCTTAGCCTGAAATATGTTCAGTATGTCAAATATGGATGAATGTCTGGCTGATATAACATCAGACGGAGTCAATGAGCATGAAAACTTGAAGATTGAGAACATCAAAGTTGTCAATAAGTCTGTATAGAAAGTTCAAGATCTAGAACTCTTTGGTCTGAAAAGTGATCAGTATGTAAAATATGGACTACCGTATGGTTGATGAGACTTCAGACTGCCTCAATTAGTCTGTATAGAAAATTCAAGATCGAGACCTCTATGGCCTGAAATATTTTCAATAGGTTAAACATGGACTACACGGGGCTGATATTCAAGATTAAGGTCTTTTTGACCTGAAATATGTTCAGTACATAAAATATGGATGAATGCCTGGCTGACGTAACATCAGACGGAGTCAATTAGCATATAATTATTCAATTAAAAAAAAAAAAAGACCGAGAACTCTTTGGCCTGAAAAGTTTTCAGTATGTCAAATATGGACTAATGTATGGTTGATGAGACATCAGAGGGAGTAAATTAGTCTGTATAGAATGTTCAAGATTGAGAACTCCTTGGCTTGAAATATGTTCAGTATGTCAAATATGGACTACTGTATAGCCGACGAGACATCAGAAAGAGTCAATTAGGAAAGATGTTCAAAAGGTCAAATAAGGACTACTGTCTGACTGATATAACATCAGAAGGAGTGTAGCAGTAGGAATGGAATGATAAAGTTTGAAGACTCTGTGGCCAGAAAGATGTTCAAAAGCTCAAATAAGGATGAATGTCTGGCTGATGTAACATCAGACGGAGTCAATTAGCATGAAAAATTAAAGACCGAGAACTCTTTGGCCTGAAAAGTGTTCAGTATGTCAAATATGGACTACCGTATGGTTGATGAGACATCAGACTGCCTCAATTAGTTTGTATAGAAAATTCAAGATCGAGGCCTTTATGGCCTGAAATATTTTCAATAGGTTAAACATGGAATACATCCTGGCTGATATTCAAGATTGAGGTCTCTTTGTCCTGACATATGTTCAGTACATAAAATATGGACTACTGTCTGGCTGATGTAACATCAGAAGCAGTCTATGAATATGCATAGAAAGTTCAAGATCGAGGTATCTTTGACCTGAAATATGTTCAGTATGTCAAATATGGATGAATGTCTGGCTGATGTAACATTAGACGGAGTAAATGATGTAAAATATGGACTAGTGTATGGTTGATGAGACATCAGAAGTAGTCAATAAGTCTGTATAGAAAGTTCAAGATCAAGAAATCTTTGGTCTGATAATTGTTCAGTATGTCAATTATGGACTACTTTATGGTTGATGAGACATCAGAAGGAATCAATTAGTCTGTAATGAAAGTTCAAGATTGAGAACTCATTGGCCTGAAATATGTTCAGTATGTCAAATATGGACTACTGTGTGGTTGATGAGACATCAGAGGGAGTCAATAAGTCTGAATAGAAAGTTCAAGATTGAGAACTCCTTAGCTTGAAATATATTCAGGATGTCAAATTTGGACTACTGTATGGTTGACGAGACATCAGAAGGAGTCAATTAGGAAAGATGTTCAAAAGGTCAAATAAGGACTACTGTTTGACTGATATAACATCAGAAGGAGTCTAGAAGAAGGAATGGAATGATAAAGTTTGAAGACTCTTTGGCCAGAAAGATGTTAAATAGGTCAAATAAGAATGAATGTCTGGCTGATGTAACATCAGACGGAGTCAATGAGCATGAAAAATTCTAGTGTCGAGAACTCCTTGGCCTGAAATATGTTCAGTATGCAAATATGGATGAATGCCTGGCTGATGAAACATCAGACGGAGTCAATTAGCAAAAAAAAAAAGACCAAGAACTCCTTGGCCTGAAAAGTTTTCAGTATGTCAAATATGGACTACTGTATGGTTGATGAGACATCAGACGGAGTCAATTAGTCTGTAATGAAAGTTCAAGATTGAGAAATTATTGGCCCGAAATTTCTTCAGTATGTCAATAAGGATGAATGTCTGGTCTGATATAACATCAGACGGAGTCAATGAGCATGAAAAATTCAAGATTGAGAACTGTTTGGATTGAACAGTGTTCAGTATGTCAAATATAGACTAATGTATGGTTGATGAAACATCAGAGGGAGTCAATTAGGAAAGATGTTCAAAAGGTCAAATAAGGACTACTGTCTGACTGATATAACATCAGGAGTCTAGAAGTAGGAATGGAATGATAAAGTTTGAAGACTCTGTGGCCAGAAAGATGTTCAATATGTCAAATAAGGATGAATGTCTGGCTGATGTAACATCTGGCGGAGTCAATTAGCATGAAAAATTCAAGACCGAGAACTCTTTGGTCTAAAAAGTGTTCAGTATGTCAAATATAGACTAATGTATGGTTGATGAGACATCAGAGGGAGTTAATTAGTCTGTAATGAAAGTTCAAGATTGAGAACTCAGCTTCAAATATGTTCAGTATGTTAAATGTGGACCACTGTATGGCTGATGTAACATCAGAAGCAGTCTATGAGTATGTATAGAAAGTTCAAGATCGAGGTATCTTTGACCTGAAATATGTTCAGTATGTCAAATATGGATGAATGTCTGGCTGATGTAACATTAGACGGAATCAATGATGTCAAATATAGACTACTGTATGGTTGATGAGACATCGGAGGGAGTCAATTAGTCTGTATAGAAAGTTCAAGATTGAGAACACTGGCCTGAAAAAAGTTTATGTCAAATATGGACTACAGGATGGTTGATGAGACATGAGAAGGAGTCAATTAGTCTGTATATAAAGTTCAAGACTGAGAACTTGGCCTGAAATATGTTCAGTATGTCAAATATGGGTGAATGTCTGGCTTATCTAACCAGACAGCGTCATTGAAAATGAAAAATTCATGATCGAGAACTCTTTGGCCTGAAAAGTGTTCAGTTATGTCAAATATGGACTACTGTATGGTTGATGAGACATCAGAAAGAGTCAATTTGTCTGTATAGAAAGTTCAAGATTGAGAACTCTTTGGTTTGAAAAGTGATCAGAATGTAAAATATGGACTACTGTATTGTTGATGAGACATCAGACTGCCTCAATTAGTCTGTATAGAAAATTCAAGATCGAGGCCTCTATGGCATGAAATATTTTCAATAGGTTAAACATGGACTACATCCTGGCTGATATTCAAGATTGAGATCTCTTTGACCTGAAATGTGTTCAGTACATAAAATATGGATGAATGTCTGGCTGATGTAACATCAGACGGAGTCAATTAGCATAAAAAAAAAAAAAAAATTAAAGACAGAGAACTATTTGGCCTGAAAAGTTTTCAGTATGTCAAATATGGACTACTGTATGGTTGATGAGACATTAGAAGTAGTCCTTTAGGAAAAATGATCAAAAGGTCAAATAAAGACTACTGTCTGACTGCTATAGCATCAGAAGTAGTCTAGAAGTAGGAAAGGAATGATAAAGATTGTAGATTCTGTGGCCAGAAAGATGTTCAAAAGGTCAAATAAGGACTACTGTCTGACATGTTTTGTTTTATTCTTAACTGCACAACAATACAAGTTAGATCTTGTATAGAATGCAATGCAAGAGCACAGATGCCATGTGTTATTCTTAAATGTAAACTAAAATAGGTTGTTATTGAATGCAATGCATCGCAACAATCACATATGTTAGCTCATCAAAACAAAACGGAATGACTTAGTCCTTGTATGCAATGCTGTGCAACAGCTCCCATGTGTTTTTCAGTTTACAACAACACATATTTTATGTTATCACTTCAATGCATAATGGCATCAGTTAGTTCTTGTATTCAGTTAATTAAATCATACATTATATTCTTAAACGAGCAACGGATCAAGGTAGATCTTGCTGTAAGGCAGTGCAACAACAGTATGTTATGTGTTAAGTGGTGTATTTGTATTTGTACAATGAAACTTTAGTTTATGTTATTCATCACTGCACAACAGAATAAGTTAGTTATTGCATGCAATGCAATAAAAAGTTCATTCACAAGTTATTCTTCAATGCAAGTCAATAATTATATAATATAAATGTATAAATTGCATTGCATATAAAAACTTGTTCTACATCGAAGAGCTAAGTGCTTTGCATTGTATACAAGACAAAGATCGAGGCGCATTGGCGAGATAAATACTTTTGCATAGCATACAAGAACTCGTTGTGCATTGAAGAGATGTGTTTTTGCATTGCATTGCATACAATATCTCCTTGTGCACTGAAGAGATAATTGCTTTTACATTGCAATGCATACAAGAACTCGTTGTGCATTGAAGAGACAAGTGCTTTTGCATTGCATTGCATACAAGAGCTCGTGTATTGAGGAGATAAGTGAGTTTGCATTTAATACAAGAACTTGTTGTGCACTGAAAAGGTAATTGCTTTTACATTGCAATGCATACAAGAACTCGTAGTGCATTGAAGACATAATTGCTTTTGCATTGATTGCATACAACACTTTGTGCATTGAAGATGTAAGGTCCATCCGTTAGCCCAAAAACGGAATCTAACGGCTTGGTTGAAGGATTCTGCGTGTAAGCCTTTTCAGCATTTCTGTTAAATTCACTTTATTTATTAACATCTCATTTTAAATCTGACTCCATGAATAAAGTGATCTGACTCCAATTTTATGTGACCGTTCAATTTGTTACGTTTGTAATTTAACAGCTTGTGATTTAATTTGGATCGTTGATTTTTCTTAGTATTTCTTATTTTCAAATATTCGTTCATCAAGGGACCCGATATCGCACAGAAACAGACGCGTCGCGAGCCGTGCGTTCACGAACACAAACTGGCCAGTTCTGATATTAGTCAGAGGATTGCAGAGTGAATATTTTACCTTGAAGTGGTCGCACCTGCTCACTCAACAAAAAGTGTAATTTGCTTAATAGACACGAGAGCTGCATCTTGCTAATACAGTAATAGTCAGAAATCGGATTATCCCGCATGCTGCGCTCCATGCTTCAGTCATGGGGTCCTCGGTTTGATCTATTCTGGCAAAAGATTTGCGGAAATAAAGGACTCCACATTGATCCATACTAGAATAATGATTTTCAGAATAATACAAGACAAATCAAGATTAACATTTATTTTGGCCAGCCAGAATTTACATAAAAATAATTAAACATGAATCCATGGTACACAACTTTCAGCATAAAAACATAAAATACATAAGAAAATAATAAAAACATATATAATAAAACATAAGAAAATATATAAGAGTCATTATATCTGGCACTGTACATACAGTGTGTGTGAGTGCCTCTCGGACACTGACACAGCACTGCATGGGGGCTCTGGCTACAGAATGTTCCCAAATGGCAGCTCTGCTACCCTTTCTTAAATACCCAGACCAGAACAAAAGGGTTGTAAATATCTGCAACACAAACACCTGGTTTCGGGGAAGAGGATAGGATATCTTCTGAGACTACTCAAAAGGAGAACAGAATTCTCATAAGTTTCAATCTTTCTCTTCCTACCAGTGACAGCAGTGAAGTTGAGACCATTTTACCAATCACACTGAGACCTTTAAAAAGATACCATACATAAAAGGGGAAAAACAATAGATTAACAAGATACATCATCTGTGGTATATTTGCATTCTGTGAATTTAATCAGAGGGAAGGGAGTCGGGTGAGGCAGAGGGGGAGAAGGTTTGGGCAGGCCGATGTCCTACACACTTTCTGTGAGATCTTCTCTCCAGATTAGTGAGTTTTATTGTTCTATTGCAGGGGGTTGGATCTTCAGCTTTTGTCTTAGCAGTAAAACCGATTCTTACAAAGAGATAAGTGCTTTTGCATAGCTTACAAGAAATCTTAGTGCACTGAAGAGATAATTACATTTGTGTTGCATTGCATACACGTGTATTGGAAAAGATAAGTGCATTTGCATTGCAATGCATTAAAGATTTCCATTGCATACAATATTTTCCATTGCATACAAGAACTCGTTTTGTATTGAAGAGATAAGTGCTTTTGCATTGCATGTTCGTTGTGCATTGAAGAGATAATTGCTTTTGCATCACTTACAAGAACTTGTTGTGCATTGAAGATACTTGCTTTTGCATTGCATACATGAAGTCGTTGTGCATTGAAGAGATAAGTGCTTTTGCGTTGCAATTATGCATAAACGTGCATTGGAAATAAGTGCGTTTGCATTGAATAAAAGAACTCGTTATGCATTGAAGAGAAAAGTGCTTTTGCATTGCAATGCTTACAAGAACTCGTGCATTGAGAGATAAGTATTCTTGCATTGCTTACAAGAAGTCGTGCATTGAAGAGATACGTGCTTTTGCCATTGCATTTCATACACGTGCATTGGAAAAGATATGTGCATTTGCATTGCATACAAGAACTCGTTGTGCATTGAAGAGATAAGTGCGTTTGCATTGCAATGCATACAAGAACTTGTTGTGCATTAAAGACATTAGTGCTTTTCCAGTGCATACAAAAACTCGTGCATTGCATTGCTCGTTTGCATTGCAAAGCATAAAATATTTCCATTGCATAGAAGATTTTCCATTGCATACAAGATCACGTTGTGCATTGAAGAGATAATTGCTTTTGCATCGCTTACAAGAATTTGTTGTGCATTGAAGAGATAATTGCTTTTGCACTGCATTGCATATACGTGCATTGGAAAAGATCAGTGCGTTTGCATTGCATACAAGAACTCATTATGTATTGAAGAGATAAGTGCTTTTGCATTGCAATGCATACAGAACTTTTTGTGCATTGAAGACATTAGTGCTTTTCCAATGCATACAAAAACTCGTGTATTGAAGAATAAGTGCTCTTTTGCATTGCTTACAAGAAATCTTAGTGCATTGAAGAGATAAGTGCTCTTTTGCATTGCTTATAAGAAATCTTAGTGCATTTAAGAGATAAGTGCTTTTGCATAGCTTACAATAAATCTTGGTGCATTGAAGAGATAATTACATTTGCGTTGCATTGCTTTACAAGAACTCGTGCATTGAGAGATAAGTAATTTTGCATTGCATACAAGAACTCGTGCATTGAAGAATAAGTGCGTTTTCTTCGAAAACAAGAACAGATCGTTGTGTATTGAAGAGATAAATTCTGTTGCATTCATAAGTGCTTTTGCATTGCATACAAGAACTAGTGCATTGAAGAGATTATTGCTTTTGCTTTGCATTTCATACACGTGCATTGGAAAAGATATGTGCATTTGCATTGCATACAAGAACGCGTGAATTGAGAGATAGCATTCTTGCAATGCATACAAGAAGTCTTTGTGCATTGAAGAGATAATTGCTTTTGCATTGCATTGCATACAGGTGCATTAGAAAAGATGTGCAATTGGATTGCATACAAGAATTCGTTGTGCATTGAAGAGATGTACTTTTGCATTGCATTGCATACACATGCATTGGAAAAGTTAAGTGCATTTGCATTGCATACAAGAAGTCGTTGTGCATTAACGAGATAAGTGCGTTTGCATTGCAATGCATAAAAGATATCAATTGCATACAAGATTTTCCATTGCATTGCTTACACGTTGTGCATTGAAGAGATAATTGTTTTTGCATTGCAATGCCTACAAGAACTCGTTGTGCATTGCAGAGATAATTGCTTTTGCTTTCCATTGCTTACAAGAACTCGTGCATTGAGAGACAAGTATTCTTGGTTTGCATACAAGAAGTCGTTGTGCATTGAAGAGAGAAGTGCTTTTGCATTGCAATGCATACAAGAACACGTTGCGCATTGAAGAGATAAGTGCGTTTGCATTGCAATGCAAACGCTCTTATCTCTTTAATGCACAACAAGATCTTGTATGCATTGCAATGCATAAAAGATTTCCATTGCATACAAGATTTTCCACTGCATGTGCATTAGCATTGCATACAAAAACTCGTTTTGAACGCAATAAAGTGCTTTTTCATTGCACACAAGAACACGTGCATTTGAAAAGATAAGTGCATTTGCATTGCATACAAGAACTCGTGCATTGAAGAAATAAGTGCTTTTTGCATAGCTTACAAGAAATCTTTGTGCACTGAAGAGATCATTTCTTTTACATTGCAATGCATACAAGAACACGTTGTGCATTTAAGAGATAAGTGCTTTTGCATAGCTTACAATAAATCTTGGTGCATTGAAGAGATAATTACATTTGCGTTGCATTGCTTTACAAGAACTCGTGCATTGAGAGATAAGTAATTTTGCATTGCATACAAGAACTCGTGAATTGAAGAATAAGTGCGTTTTCTTTGAATACAAGAACAGATCGTTGTGCATTGAAGATATAAATTCTGTTGAATTCATAAGTGCTTTTGCATTGCATACAAGAACTAGTGCATTGAAGAGATAATTGCTTTTGCTTTGCATTGCTTACAAGAACGCGTGAATTGAGAGATAGCATTCTTGCAATGCATACAATAAGTCTTTGTGCATTGGAGATAATTGCTTTTGCATTGCATTGCACGTGCATTGGAAAAGATGTGCAATTGGATTGCATACAAGAATTCGTTGTGCATTGAAGAGATAATTACGTTTGCGTTGCATTGCATACACGTGCATTGGAAAAGATAAATGTGTTTGCATTGCAAACAAAAACTCGTTATGCATTAAAGAGATTAAATGCGTTTGCATTGCAATGCATACAAGAACTTGTGTATTAAAGAGATAAGTGCGTTTTGCATTGCAATGCATACACGTGCATTGGAAAAGATAAGTGCAACTGCATTGCATACAAGAACTCGTGCATTGAAGAATAAGTGCGTTTTCATTGAATACAAGAACAGATCGTTTTGCATTGAAAACATAAGTTCTTTTGCATTCATAAATGCGTTTGCATTGCATACATGAAGTCGTTGTGCATTGAAGAGATAATTGCTTTTGCATTGGATACAGGAAGTCGTATTTTGAAGAGATAAATGATTTTGCGTTGCATACAAGAACGTGTACATTAAAGAATAAGTGCTTTTGCATTGTATACAATAACAGATCGTTGTGCATTGAGAGGTAAGTGCTTTTGCATTCATAATTGCTTTTGCATTGCATACTGGAAGTCGTTGTGCATTGAAGACATAATTGCTTTTGCTTTGCATTGCTTACAAGAACTCGTGCATTGAGAGATAGTATTCTTGCATTGCATACAAGAAGTCGTTGTGGATTGAAGAGAAAGTTGCTTTTGCATTACATACACGAAGTCGTGCATTGAAGAGATAAGTGCTTTTGCATTGTTTACAAGAAAGATCGTTGAGCATTTAATAGAAAAGTGCTTTTTCACTGCATAAAGAACACGTGCATATGAAAAGATAAGTGCGTTTGCTTTGCACACAAGAACTCGTGCATTGGAAGAGATAAGTATTTTTGCATCGCATACAAGAACTAGTGCATTGAAGTGATAATTGCTTTTGCTTTGCATTGCTTACAAGAACGCGTGAATCTTAATTCAATGCATGCAAGAAGTCTTTGTGCATTGAAGAGATAATTGCTTTTGCATTGATTGCATTCAAGAACACGTTGTGCATTTAAGAGATAAGTGCTTTTGCGTTGCATTGCATACACATGCATTGGAAAAGTTAAGTGCATTTGCATTGCATACAAGAAGTCGTTGTGCATTAAAGAGATAAGTGCGTTTCCACTGCAATGCATAAAAGATATCAATTGCATACAAGATTTTCCATTGCATTGCTTACACGTTGTGCATTGAAGAGATAATTGCTTTTGCATTGCAATGCCTACAAGAACTTGTTGTGCATTGAAGAGATAAGTGCGTTTGGATTGCAATGCCTACAAGAACTCGTTGTGCATTGCAGAGATAATTGCTTTTGCTTTCCATTGCTTACAAGAACTCGTGCATTGAGAGACAAGTATTCTTGCATTGCATACAAGAAGTCGTTGTGCATTGAAGAGAGAAGTGCTTTTGCATGCATTGCATACAATATCGCCTTTTGCACGAAGAGATAATTGCTTTTACATTGCAATGCATACAAGAACACATTGTGCATTGAAGAGATAAGTACGTTTGCATTGCAATGCAAACGCTCTTATCTCTTTAATGCACAACAAGATCTTGTATGCATTGCAATGCATAAAAGATTTCCATTGCATACAAGATTTTTCTCTGCATGTGCATTAGCATTGTATACAAAAACTCGCTATGAATGGAATAAACAAGTGCTTTTTCATTGCATGCAAGAACACGTGCATTGGAAGGAGATGAATGCTTTTGCATTGCATTGCATACAATATCTCCTTGTGCATTGAAGAGATAATTGCTTTTACATTGCGATTGAATACAAGAACTCGTTGTGCATTGAAGAGATTAGTGCTTTTGCATAGCTTACAAGAAATCTGCATTGAAGAATAAGTGCATTTTCTTTGAATACAAGAACAGATCGTTGTGCATTGAAGATATACATTCTGTTTCATTCATAAGTGATTTGCATTGCATACAAGAACTAGTGCATTGAAGAGATAATTGCTTTTGCTTTGCATTGCTTACAAGAACGCGTGAATTGAGAGATAGCATTCTTGCAATGCATACAAGAAGTCTTTGTGATTGAAGAGATAATTGCGTTTGCATTGCATTGCATATACGTGCATTGGAAAAGATGTGCAATTGGATTGCATACAAGAATTCGTTGTGCATTGAAGAGATGTGCTTTTGCATTGCATTGCATACACATGCATTGGAAAAGTTAAGTGCATTTGCATTGCATACAAGAAGTCGTTGTGCATTAAAGAGATAAGTGCGTTTGCATTGCACTGCATAAAAGATATCAATTGCATACAAGATTTTCCATTGCATTGCTTACACGGTGTGCATTGAAGAGATAATTGCTTTTGCATTGCAATGCCTACAAGAAGTCGTTGTGCATTGAAGAGAGAAGTGCTTTTGCATTGCATTGCATACAGTATCGCCTTCTGCACGAAGAGATAATTGCTTTTACTTTGCAATGCATACAAGAACACGATGTGCATTGAAGAGTTGTGCTCTTTAATGCACAACAAGATCTTGTATGCATTGCAATGCATAAAAGATTTCCATTGCATACAAGATTTTCCACTGCATGTGCATTAGCACTGCATGCAAAAACTCGTTTTGAATTGAGTAGACAAGTGCTTTTTCATTGCATACAAGAACACGTGAATTTGAAAAGATAAGTGCGTTTGCATTGCATACAAGCACAGAATGTTGTTCATTGAGAGATAAGTGCTTTTGCATTGTATACAAGAACTCGTTGTGCATTGCAGAGATAATTGCTTTTGCTTTCCATTGCTTACAAGAAGTCGTTGTGCACTGAAGAGAGAATTACTTTTGCATTGCATTGCATACAATATCGCCTTCTGCACGAAGAGATAATTGCTTTTACATTGCAATGCATACAAGAACACGTTGTGCACTGAAGAGATAATTGCTTTTGCATTCATAATTGCTTTTGCATTGCATACAAGATCTCGCTGAACAATGAAGAGATAATTGCTTTTGCTTTGCATTGCTTACAAGAACTCGTGCATTGAGAGATAAGTATTCTTGCATTGCAAAAAAGAAGTCGTATTGCATTGAAGAGATAAGTGCGTTTGCATTGCATACAAGAACACGCGCGTTTGAAAAGATAAGTGAGTTTGAATTACATACAAGAACTCGTGCATTGAAGAATAAGTGCGTTTTCATTGAATCCAAGAACAGAGCGTTGTGCAATGAAGAGATAAGTGCTTTTGCATTGTATAAAAAAACAGATAGTTGTGTATTGAGACTAATTGACTCCTGATGTCTCATCAACCATACAGTAGTCCATATTTGACATAACTCTTTTCAGACCAAAGAGTTCTCGATCTTGAATTTTTCATGCTAATTGACCGACTGATGTTACATCAGCCAGACATTCATCCATATTTGACATTCTGAACATATTTCACCTCAAAGAGACCTCGATCTATAACTCTATACATATAGACTCCTTCTGATGTCTCAATCATACAGTAGTCGATATTCGACATACTGAACACTTTTCAGGCCAAAAAGTTCTCGATCTTGAATTTTTCATGCTAATTGACCGACTAATGTTACATCAGCCAGACAGTAGTCCAAATTTGACATATTGAACATCTTTCTGGCTAAAGAGTCTTGAAACTTTATCATTCCACCTACTTCTAGACTCTTTCTGATGTTATATCAGTCAGCCAGTAGTCCTTATGACCTTTTGAACATCTTTCTGGCCATAGACTCTTCAAACTTTATCATTCCATTCCTGCTTATATAGTCCTTCTGATGTTATATCAGCCAGGATGTAGTCCATGTTTGACCTTTTGAACATCTTTCCAAATTGACTCCTTCTGATGTTTCATCAACCATACAGTAGTCCATATTTGACATACTGAATTTATTCTGGCCACAGAGTTAACAATCTTGAATTTTTCATGCTCTTTGACTCCGTCTGATGTTATATCAGCCAGACATTCAACCATATTTGACATACTGAACATATTTCAGGTCAAAGAGACCTCGATCTTGAACTTTCTATACATACTTCATAAACTGCTTGTGATGTTACATCCGCCAGACAGTAGTCCATATTTGACATACTGAGCACTTTTCAGGCCAAAGAGTTCTTGATCTTTAATTTTTCATGCTAATTGACCGTCTGATGTTACATCAGCCAGTCATTCATCCTTATTTGACCTTTTGAACACCTTTCCTAAATTACTCCTGATGTCTCATCAACCATACAGTAGTCCATATTTGACATACTGAACATATTTCAGGCCAAAGTGTTCTCAATCCTGAACTTTCTATACAGACTAATTGACTCCCTCTGATGTCTCAACCATACAGTAGTCCATATTTGACATACTGAATTTATTCTGGCCACAGAGTTCACAATCTTGAATTTTTCATGCTCTTTGACTCCATCTGATGTTACATCAGCCAGACATTCATCCATATTTTACGTAGTGAACATATTTCAGGTCAAAGAGACCTCGATCTTGAACTTTCTATAAATACTTCATAAACTGCTTCTGATGTTACATCAGCCAGACAGTAGTCCATATTTGACATACTGGACATATTTCAGGCCAAGGAGTTCTCGATCTTGAGTTTTTCATGCTAATTGACCGTCTGATGTTACATCAGCCAGATATTCATCCTTATTTGACCTATTGAACATCTTTCTGGCCACAGAATCTTCAAACTTTATCATTCCATTCCTACTTCTAGAACCCTTCTTATGTTATATCAGACAGATATAACCTATATAATATAATATAGTCCTTATTTGACCTTTTGAACGTCTTTCCAAAGGATTCATTCTGATGTCTCATCAACCATACAGTAGTGCATGTTTGACGTACTGAACATATTTCAAGCCAAGGAGTTCTCAATCATGAACTTTCTATACAGACCAATTGAGGCCTTCTGATGTCTCATCAACCATACAGTAGTCCATAATTGACATCATTGACTCCGTCTAATGTTACATCACCAGACATTCATCCATATTTGACATACTGAACATATTTCAATCCAAGGGGTTCTCAATATTGAACTTTCTCTGTGGACTAATTGACTCCCGCTGATGTCTCATCAACCATACAGTAGTCCATATTTGACATACTGAACATATTTCAGGCCAAGGAGTTCTCAGTCTTGAACTTTCCATACAGACTAATTGACTCCTTCTGATGTCTCATCAACCATGCAGTAGTCCATATTTGACATGCTAAACTTTTTTCAGGTCAAAGTGTTCTCAATTCTGTACTTTCTATACAGACTAATTGACTCCCTCTGATGTCTCAACCATACAGTAATCGATATTCGACATACTGAACACTTTTCAGGCCAAAAAGTTCTCGATCTTGAATTTTTCATTCTAATTGACCGACTGATGTTACACCAGCCAGATATTTATCCTTATTTGACCTATTGAACATCTTTCTGGCTACAGAGTCTTCAAACTTTATCATTCCATTCCTACTTCTAGACTCCTTCTGATGTTACATCAGCCAGACAGTAGTCCAAATTTGACCTATTGAACATCTTTCTGGCTAAAGAGTCTTGAAACTTTATCATTCCACCTATTTCTAGACTCTTTCTGATGTTATATCAGTCAGCCAGTAGTCCTTATGACCTTTTGAACATCTTTCTGGCCATAGACTCTTCAAACTTTATCATTCCATTCCTGCTTATATAGTCCTTCTGATGTTATATCAGCTAGGATGTAGTCCATGTTTGACCTTTTGAACATCTTTCCTAATTGACTCCTTCTGATGTCTCATCAACCATACAGAAGTCCATATTTGACATACTGAATTTATTCTGGCCACAGAGTTCACAATCTTGAATTTTTCATGCTCTTTGACTCCGTCTGATGTTATATCAGCCAGACATTCAAGCATATTTGACGTACTGAACATATTTCAGGTCAAAAAGACCTCGATCTTGAACTTTCTATACATACTTCATAAACTGCTTGTGATGTTACATCCGCCAGTCATTCATCCTTATTTGACCTTTTGAACACCTTTCCTAAATTACTCCTTCTGATGTCTCATCAACCATACAGTAGTCCATATTTGACATACTGAACATATTTCAGGCCAAGGAGTTCTCAGTCTTGAACTTTCTATAAAGACTAATTGACTCCTGATGTCTCATCAACCATACAGTAGTCCATATTTGACATAAACTTTTTTTCAGGCCAGATCTTGAACTTTCTATACAGACTAACTGACTCCCTCTGATGTCTCATCAACCATACAGTAGTCCATATTTGACATATTGAACATATTTCAGGCCAAGGAGTTCTCAGTCTTGAACTTTCTATACAGACTAATTGACTCCCTCTGATGTCTCATCAACTATACAGTAGTCCATATTTGACATACTGAACACTTTTCAGGCCAAAGAGTTCTTGATCTTGAATTTTTCATGCTAATTGACCATTTGATGTTACATGAGCCAGTCATTTATTCTTATTTGACCTTTTGAACATATTTCTGGCCACAGAGTCTTCAAACTTTATCATTCCATTCCTACTTTTAGACTCCTTCTGATGTTATATCAGTCAGAACTAGTCCTTATTTGACCTTTTGAACACCTTTCCTAAATGACTCCTTCTGATGTCTCATCAACCATACAGTACTCCATATTTGACATACTGAACATATTTCAGGCCAAGGAGTTCTCAGTCTTGAACTTTCCATACAGACTAATTGATTCCTTCTGATGTCTCATCAACCATACAGTAGTCCATTTTTGACATACTAAACTTTTTTCAGGCCAAAGTGTTCTCAATCCTGAACTTTCTATACAGACTAATTGACTCCCTCTGATGTCTCATCAACCATACAGTAGTCCATATTTGACATACTGAATTTATTCTGGCCACAGAGTTCACAATCTTGAATTTTTCATGCTCTTTGACTCCATCTGATGTTACATCAGCCAGACATTCATCCATATTTTACGTAGTGAACATATTTCAGGTCAAAGAGACCTCGATCTTGAACTTTCTATAAATACTTCATAAACTGCTTCTGATGTTACGTCAGCCAGACAGTAGTCCATATTTGACATACTCGACATATTTCAGGCCAAGGAGTTCTCGATCTTGAGTTTTTCATGCTAATTGACCGTCTGATGTTACATCAGCCAGATATTCATCCTTATTTGACCTATTGAACATCTTTCTGGGCACA